>JASEVX010000001.1:56268534-56958534 GCA_031761405.1 Serripes groenlandicus
AAATAAGTAACAACAGCAAAATTAAATTTAAGCCAGATAAATGTGTACACATTTCGTTAATTTTTTATAGATACCCTAATGTATAGGTATGTATATAAAATTTATAAACAAATGTTTTCATATCTACGTTCCTAATGTTTGAATAGACTAAGGAAAGTCAAGAATACATATACATAAATCAATGCAGTCTTTTCCGGCGACATTGATGCCTTGCATCAACTTTCTCTTGTATGGATATAGTGAAAACTTAAAAAATCTTCTCCTCCAAAAGTATCTGGCCGATTTTCAAATAATTTTGTAGAAATGTTCCTAGGACCCTCTATCAGATTCCTTCAAGCCAAGTTGATTGGTCGGAAACTGGCTGCCAGGGGGCATGGCTTATATAGCTAAAGTGAAAAAAAAATAAAAATCAGGTGAGCGATTCAAGGGCCATCATGGCCCTCTTGTTTCACTATGTTTTCAAATAGCCATCTGCTGCAGAGGCGTCAGAAAGCTTCTATATGAGGGAAAGGGTTAATGTTATCAACAAATCTGCAGCAGAAATATTTGAAAACATCAAGGCAAAAATTTGGGAAATTTCCATATATTTTTTTAAGTCATTTTGGTAAAAAGTGAAATTACTCATAAAGAACACTTTTGAAAGTCGTCTGCTTCCTAATTTTAGGCTTCTGTATTGGTCTGCATAATTATGTGGGAAGAGCTAAATATATTGGTTCTTTTCCCTCTTGTCCTACTGTTGGACTTCTTTCAAGGACCAAAAAGAAATGGTAAGTATATTTGAACCCATCTGTGGGAAAAGGTACAAGTTGCCTCTTTTGGTTGATGAAGATGTGAATTAGACCGTGTTTCCACACAGTCTGATCAAGATCTACACTGTTCACATAATTACTTACTCGAGCCTTTTTAGATATTGAACTTCTGTCAGTTTCTGTATATTGTGATTAGACAGAGCCGATGTATATACAGGCTTGTTCTGAATGGACTAGCTCATTTCGCCATATTCAGGAATTGGGCATGGCAGAGGGGTTTGAGGATAATTGCCTGGGGTTTGATCCTCTCATGTAACAGTTATGGTGGTATGCCCTTTGAGCAGGGCTCAATTTCTAGTCTATTACAAATCAGTCTCCCAGGTATAATAGATAAGTGAATTGCCACTATAATATAACTAATTTACTGTTGAAAATGGCTTAAATAACCATTAAACAGAACTAATGCCAGAGCTGTAGATATAGGGTGTATTGCATGTTCTAAAATCATTATTTGACCTCCAAAACCTATGCTGTGGGTACTCAAAAGAATCATTTCAGTGAGACGATTCTTTTTAACCCTTTCCCACATACAACAAATCTGCAGCAGATAACTTTGCAAACATCTATAAAGAGTTAAGGAAAATCTCTGAAAATAAAGGTATAATTATTGAAAAGAGTTGAAAACTTTGGCAAAAGGAGAAATTGCTCGTTATTTCTCCTTTTTTCACAATGTTTTCAAAAGTCGTCTGCTGCAGAGGCGTCAGAAAGTGTCTATATGTGGGTAAGGGTTAAGTATCAACAACCTAATTATGGTTTTGTTGGTCAATATGAGAAATATTGTGGGGAAAATACCAGTTTACTCCTCCTTATCTAGACCTCTGTAATGCCATATTCCAAGTATTTTTACACTGTCTAAATCATTTCTTTCTTCTCTTTAACCCTTTCCCTCATATAGACGCTTTCTGACGCCTCTGCAGCAGACAGCTTTTTGAAAACATAGTGACAAAAGAAGAAATTGCACAGAACGTGCAATTTCTCCTTTTGCCACAATGTTTTCCACTTTTTGTCATAGGTTATCCATTCAATTATGGAGATTTTCTATGTTTTGACAAAATACGTTCAAAGTCGTCTGCTGCAGAATTGTCGTATGAAGGAAAGGGTTAAATGGTTTCAATTAGGTAAACAATATTAAGCTGGAGTTCAACAGGTGTTTCTGTTATTTAGATTTATGTAGACAAGATAAATATAGACAATTAATTATTGATTGTTGCTAATTGGAAACATAATGGGTTATGATTTGCACAGGGAATAATTACTAACAGCCTCAACAATAATTTTACATTTTCCCACAGCACATAATGCTTTCCCTCATACATCTAATCTCATACACAATAAGTACTTTGGAACATTTTGTGGCAAGAGGAAAAATAGCTTATGTATCATTTTTGTGTTATGATTTTATCTATTTTAACCCTTTCCCTCATACGACAATTCTGCAGCAGTCGACTTTGAACATATTTTGTCAAAAAATAGAAAATCTCTATAATTGAATAGATAGCCAGCCAATGATTAAAAGTGGAAAACATTGTGGCAAAAGGAGAAATTGCTTGTTTTGAGCAATTTCTTCTTTTGTCACTATGTTTTCAAAAAGCCGTCTGCTGCAGAGGCGTCAGAAAGCGTCTATATGAGGGAAAGGGTTAAAAAAGAATCATTTATAGAGATTTCCCCTAGATGTTTTCAAAGCCACCTGCTTCAGATTTGTTGTTTGTGGGTAAGGGTTTTCTAATGAAACTGAGGTATATTGTAGAAATAACATTTAAATAAATGTACATTGTATTGTTTGCTTTATTGTAGTTTTAATTTGTTTTTAACATTATTTCAGTTATATCATGACAACAGTTCACTTATTCATGATCTCTGATTAAACAAACCAGTACAACTGGCTAGGAAATGGCATTCCACCATGACCGCTCAAACAAACCAGTACAACTGGCTAGGAAATGGCACTCCACCATGACCGCTGAAACAAACCGGTACAACTGGCTAGGAAATGGCATTCCACCATGACCGCTCAAACAAACCAGTACAACTGGCTAGGAAATGGCACTCCACCATGACCGCTCAAACAAACCAGTATAACTGGCTAGGAAATGGCATTCCACCATGACCGCTGAAACAAACCAGTACAACTGGCTAGGAAATGGCATTCCACCATGACCGCTGAAACAAATCAGTACAACTGGCTAGGAAATGGCATTCCACCATGACCGCTGAAACAAACCAGTACAACTGGCTAGGAAATGGCACCCCACCATGACCGCTGAAACAAACCAGTACAACTGGCTAGGAAATGGCTCTCCACCATGACCGCTGAAACAAACCAGTACAACTGGCTAGGAAATGGCATTCCACCATGACCGCTGAAACAAACCAGTACAACTGGCTAGGAAATGGCACTCCACCATGACCGCTGAAACAGGGGGTCTAACCCTGGACTCGCAGTTCTAAATCACCCCAACCATGGCGGCCTTTCCTATGTACATTGTAACTTCCATCACCAATTATAATTTTAGAATCTAGGAATTCAGCAGTGGGTTTTATGCAAAATAGTGATTATTAATCCTTTCCCTCATATAGGCGCTTTCTGACGCTTCTGCAGCAGACGGCTTTTTAAAAACAGTGATAAAAGAAGAAATTGCTCAAAACGCGCAATTTCTCCTTTTGCCACAATGTTTTCCACTTTTAGTCATAGGTTTTCCATTCAATAATAGAGATTTTCTATTTTATGATAAAATATGTTCTAAGTCGTCTGCTGCAGAATGGTTTCCAAAGGCCTCAGAAAGTATCTGTATGTGAAATATGATTAACCCTTTCCCTCATATAGACGCTTTCTGACACCTCTGCAGCAGACGGCTTTTTAAAAACAGTGACAAAAGAAGAAATTGCTCAAAACGCGCAATTTCTCCTTTTGCCACAATGTTTTCCACTTTTAGTCATAGGTTTTCCATTCAATAATAGAGATTTTCTATTTTATGATAAAATATGTTCTAAGTCGTCTGCTGCAGAATGGTTTCCAAAGGCCTCAGAAAGTATCTGTATGTGAAATATGATTAACCCTTTCCCTCATATAAACGCTTTCTGACACCTCTGCAGCAGACGGCTTTTTAAAAACAGTGACCAAAGAAGAAATTGCTCAAAACGCGCAATTTCTCCTTTTGCCACAATGTTTTCCACTTTTAGTCATAGGTTTTCCTAAAGCCGTCTGCTGCAGAGGCGTCAGAAAGCGTCTATATGAGGGAAAGGGTTAAACAGCACTGATTGATAAGGTTAATGGCAATGCCAGTCAGGATGTATGTAGAGTTGAAGCATCATATCAAACACCGAAGACATCAGGGATTAAACGAACCCTTACACCACTGAATTCCTGCAACCGTTTTTATCATTTCTGATTTTAAACCGCTTCCCGCATGCAGCTAATCTGCAGCAGACAACTTTGAAAACATATATATGAACTATAATTTTCATGAACTGATAACAAATCAGTCACAGTTCTTGAAATGTCAATGGTGTGGATGATGGATTGATCATGTACTAATAAAGAATACTTCACAGTTCTTGAAATGTCCATGAAATGACATAATGCGCAATTTCTTCCTTTTCCATAATTCATTTAACTATATTCAATGATTATAATTTTATTAAAAGAGATTTTCAATATTTTGCCTTGATGCTATCAGTCACCTACTGTAGATATGTTGTAAGAGGAAGCAAGTTAAGAAAAGTTCAAGAACCCTTTCAGAATTATTCACTTCATCAACGGTTTATGAATAGTAAGTTCATATCCATGTGCATGAAGAACAAAGGAGACAATGAAATTAATTGTGTTTGAAAATAGTACTTGAAGCATTCATGAATGAGAAAATTCATGAACTCTTTATGAAATCAGTGTTCTTCTTAAGTTGTTTATGAACTTGGAGTTCATGAACTTTTCAGTGCATGTGCATGAAGAACAACTGAGACATTGAAATTGTGTTTGAAAATAGTTCTTGAACCACTCCTGAAAGAGAAGGTTGATGAACTATCCAGGAAATGGATATAAGCTAATTTTCCTTCATGAACAGTTCATGAGTAATTTAATTAAAGAAAATAAATCATGTCAGTTCATGAACTACATTTTTCATGAACTTTTCAAGATTGACCTCATTTGCACTTCAGGGTATTTTGATGAACATATCATAAACTTTTGAAAGGATCCATCCATGAACTTTGTATGAACTATTCATCAACAGTACAGTACTGTTACTGTTCATTTCGCAGGGGTTATTATACTAATCTTTTTAGCTCACCTGAGCTTTGCTCAAGGTGAGTTATTGTGATCGCCTTTTGTCCGGCGTCTGTCGTCCATCGTGCGTCGTGCGGTGTGCGTCGTGCGTCAACTTCTTCTCCTCAGTAACCAGTGGGTCAATTGGGATGAAACTTCACAGAAAGCATCCTCTCAATGACCTCACCAGATTTCCTTCAAATTTTTGGGATCCATGCAGAATTCTGGTTTCCATGGCAACGAAATGAAAAAAACTTCAAAATTCTTCTTCTCCCAGACTGGTTGGCAGATTTTCAAATAATTTTGTAGAAATGTTCTTGGATGACCCTCTATGAGATTCCTTCAAGCCATGTTGATTGGTCGAAAAACATGGCCGCCAGGGGGGGCGGGGCTATTTTGCCTTATATGGCTATAGTGAAAACTTAAAAAATCTTCTCCTCCGAAAGTGTCAGGCCTATTTTCAAATAATTTTGTGGAAATGTTCCTTGGATGACCCTCTATCAGATTCCTTCGAGCCATGTTGATTGGTCGAAAAACATGGCCGCCAGGGGGGCGGGGCTATTTTGCCTTATATGGCTATAGTGAAAACTTAAAAAATCTTCTCCTCCGAAAGTGTCTGGCCGATTTTCAAATAATTTTGTAGAAATGTTCCTTAAGTGACCCACTATCAGATTACTTGAAGCCATGTTGATTTGTCGAAAAATATGGCCGCCAGTGGGCAGGGCTATTTTGCCTTATATGGCTATAGTGAAAACTTAAAAAATCTTCTCCTCCAAAATTGTCAGACCGATTTTCAAATAATTTTGTAGAAATGTTCCTTGGATGACCCTCTATCAGATTCCTTCAATCCAAGTTGATTGGTCGAAAAACATGGCCGCCAGGGGGGCGGGGCTATTTTGCCTTATATGGCTATAGTGAAAACTTAAAAAATCTTCTTCTCCGAAAGTGTCCGGCCGATTTTCAAATAATTTTGTAGAAATGTTCTTTTGATGACCCACTTTCAGATTCCTTCAAGCCATGTTGATTGGTAAAAAAACATGGCCGCCAGTGGGCAGGGCTATTTTGCATTATATGGCTATAGTGAAAGCTTAAAAAATCTTCTCCTCCAAAAGTGTCTGGCTGGTTTTTAAAAAAAATTGTTGAAATGTTCCTAGGGTGGCCCTCTATCGGATTCCTTCAAGCCAAGTTGATTAGTCGGAAACTATGGCTGCCAGGGGGCGGGGCTTATATGGCTAAAGTGAAAAATAAATAAAATCAGGTGAGTGATTCCAGGGCCATCATGGCCCTCTTGTTTATTATACTTACTACTTTCAAAATGGTAGCTTTGGTTATGGCTAACATTTTCCCACATGCAGATGACTAGAAAATGGTGGCAAGAGGAGAAATTGTTCATAATAAAGGCTTTATTCCTTTTACGAAAATTATTTTAAACTCTATTCATTTAAATAGATTTACCTGATAATTGAGTCTAGATATTTTCAAAGTCGTCTGCTGAAGATTTGTTGTATGAGGGAAAGACTTTTACTGAAATGAGATTATCTTTTTCATTCATACACTCTTTCTAATGCCTCTTCAGCAGAAGACTTTTGAAAACATCTTGGCACAAGGAGAAATTGCTCATAATGAGCAATTTCTCCTTTTACCATATCGTGTTCAACTTCATTCAATAATTGTTTGTTCATTTATAGAGAATTTCCATGTTTTTGACAAAATGTTTTCAAAGTCGTCTGTTTCAGATTTGTTTGTATGTAGGAAAGTGTTATACAATTTGTCATAGTACTGTGACAGTTATTAAAGAGCTATGTCACATTAACGTAGATTACGCTCTATCTACTATGAAACAGTGATCTAATATGAATTTACTCCATCTTTTTAAACCTACTTTTACTATGAAATAGTGTTGGAAATACATGACTTTGTAGTCAGTTGCTGTTGTTTTAAAGAATTGTAATTTTTAGATTTATGACTCGGACAAATTCAATGAAATTTACCTGATATTTTGTGCTCAGTCATTTGCATTGGAAATAGTTGTTAATGAAATTGTTAAATCAGAAGAATTGGAATTTATATACACTATCTGCATGCTACAGTGTTAACCTTTTCCCACATGCAGATGCATTCTTATGGATCTGCAGCTTATGACTTTTGAAAATACTGCGGCGAAAGAGGCAATTGCTCAAGATAATCTTTCAAATCTATTCAATAATAATACTTAAATTTTTATTGATTTTATGGATTTATATAGCCTAGATATTTTTAAAGTCTTCTGCTGCAGATTTGTAGTATGTGGGAACAGGTTAGAAATAGTGCTGAATTCCTATAATTATCTCTACCACACTTGTAGATGCTTTCTGACACCTCTGCAGCAGAAAACTTTTGAAAACATTATGGTAAAATGAAAAATTCCTTGAAAACGATTGGAAGAATTATTTTTAAATTTTTATTGAATAGATTTGATAACATATTGTGGCAAGAATCGTCTTCGGCACATGCATCTCAAAGTAAAAAGCGTTATAACCCTTTCCCTCATACGGCAATTCTGCAGCAGACGACTTTGAACGTATTTTGTCAAAGAATAGAAAATCTCCATAACTGAATGGATAACCTATGACAATAAGTGGAAAACATTGTGGCAAAAGGAGAAATTGCACGTTTTGTGCAATTTCTTCTTTTGTCACTATGTTTTCAAAAAGCCGTCTGCTGCAGAGGCGTCAGAAAGCGTCTATATGAGGGAAAGGGTTAACAGACTTTATTTAGATGCCGAGGCTAATCATCAACTGTTTCCCCGCATGCTGATGCATTTGCAATAGATGAATTTTGAAAACAAAATGATCAACTGATTCAGGGAAAGGTTAACCCTTTCCCACATATGACAAATCTGCAGGTCTCCTAAAAAAATATATGGAAAAACTTTATAAATGACAGTATAATTACTGAAAAAAACTGAAGACGTTGTGGCAAAAGGCGAAATTGCTTGTTATGAGCAATTTCTTCTTTTGTAACAATGTTTTCAAAAGTTGTCTGCTGCAGATGCTTCAAAATGCGTCTACAGATGGGAAAGGGTTAATATGGCTTTTGTCAGCACCTACAAACTTCAAAGTTATGTGATATATACCTTTTAACCCAAGTAAAATTCCAACAAGCAGACACATTTTGATGCAATTTCCCCTGTCCATCAATGATATAAAAAAATGTCTGCTGTGAAGATGTTAAAAGGGTTAAAAATAATAATTATCTTTTTCTAATCTAAAACTGGTTAGACCGCTTGCAATAATAAAGATACCTAATAAATAATGTAGCAATGTGAATAATTAGAGATTTTTGTGAATCATTAAAAGTATGCATTATTGTATTTCTTAACGCTTTACAACAAATCTACAACAGACAACTTTTAACCCTTTCCCTCATAAGACAATTCTGCAGCAGACGACTTTGAACAGATTTTGTCAAAAAAAAGAAAATCTTTGTAATTGAATGGATAACCTATGCCTAAAAGTGGAAAACATTGTGGCAAAAGGAGAAATTGCACGTCAAAAAGTGTCTATATGAGGGAAAAGGTTAAATTTGAAAACATTAAGGTAAATCTACTGAAAATCTCTGTTATTTACCACAATATTTTCAGATGGGTCATAATTCATCTTCAAATAAGAAAGGTTACAATATGAGATTTAATAATATGAATCATAATCTTATATAGGAATAATGTTGACTTGGTGTTAACCCTTTCCCACATACAACAAATCTGCAGCAGCTGATGGCTTTGATAACATTTAATCAAAAGTATGAAAAATATAAATAAATGAAAGTATACTTATTGCAAAATATTGAAAACATTGTGGCAAAAGGAGAAATTGCTCATTATGAGCAATTTCTCATTTTGCCACAATTATTTCAAAACACGTCTGATGCAGAGGCGTCAGAAAGCGTCTGCATGTGGGAAAGTGAATTATTAGATGAGAAAAAAGTCTGATTGTAACACTTTCTTTACATAAATGGGTTTTGAGTCTCTTCCGTTGCCAAGTTATTAAATAATTGTGGAAAAAAGGAGAACAAATAATGCTAAAAATTATGAATTTTACCTTTTCTCATTTTGTTTTCAAGTTTGCATCAACATATATAATATAATGGAATACATCAAGATTTCAACCTTTTACAGTGTTTTCCTCTAATGTTTTCAAAGCTCATAATTATTTGGATGGATAATTTTGAACATACATTTGTTACCTCTCAACTGACTTTCTATTTATTAAAATAATTTCACTGACAAAAAAATGGCTCTCTTGATAAATTCCAACAGGTAAGATAATAATTAACATTCTACTAAAAGGAAAATCAAACTATCTCTTTTCCTTGAATGTTTTTTGAAAGTAACAAAACAGCTGCTGTGGGATGATCAAAATATATTTTCTCTCAGGGAACCAACATAAAAAAAATCAGCAGCAAAAGACTTTGAAAACATAATAAGAATCTTGGCAAAAACGTGACAAATCTCCATAAAAAAAATCTCAATAAATGTGTGCTTAATTATTTTAACCCTTTCCCTCATTTCTGAAGCCTCTGCAGCAGATGGCTTTTTGAAAACATAGTGACAAAAGAAGAAATTGCTCAAAACAAGCAATTTCTCCTTTTGCCACAATGTTTTCCACTTTAAGTCATAGGTTATCCATTCAATTAAAGAGATTTTCTACTTTTTTACAAAAAATGTTCAAAGTCGTCTGCTGCAGAATTGCCGTATGAGGGAAAGGTTTAATAGATTTGAAAACCTTCACCTTTTGCTAACAATGTTTTCAAAAGTCACCTGAATTGTAGAGACGTTATTAAATGAATTGTATGTGGGAAAGGTTAATACTTATGACTACAAAATTGTAGTAGATGAAATTACCCTGGACATTTTTTGTGATGATGATCACGAAGCTTTATTAACCCTTTTCCTCATATAGACGCTTTCTGACGCCTCTGCAGCAGACGGCTATTTGAAAACATTGTGACAAAAGAATTTCTCCTTTTGCCACAATGTTTTCCAATTTTAGTCATAGGTTATCCATGATTCAATTATAGAGATTTTCCATTATTTGACAAAATATGTTCAAAGTCATCTGCTGCAGAATTGTCGTATGAGGGAAAGGGTTAATATTATAATGACAGAAGTGGAATAACAGATTATGCCAAAACTTGACAAAAAAAACTGTTATAAGTTTGCTTCAAGATTGACAAGTGGTGTTATATTCCTGAGCAGGGCAAAATGTTGATTAATCAGTGATCTCAGTAATTCTGTCATTGGAGGAATTATGGCTTCAGGACATGAATGGATAAGTTGGAAACCTGCTGAGAGTTGCAGAGGAACATGTGATTAATTAATAAGCATCAGCTGGTGATCTTGTGTTAAAGAAGTGGCTATTGTTAATGGTTAGACAATTTTGTCAAGATGTGAATTTAATTTGTTGTACTGTTTTAATTCAAAAATGCAACTAAATTAAACACATTTTTCTATATTTTTAAAACTGTTCTTTCACACCAGTCCTGCAGAATGATGCATTTTCGAAAGAGGAGAAATTGCTATAAATGAGGAATTTTCACATTTGCCACTTTCTTTTCACTTCTGTTCAATATAATAATATTCTCATTTGAAGAAATTATCCACATTTTTGCCTAGATGTTTTCTAAGTCGTCTACTGTAGATTTGTTGTATGAGGTTAAGGAAGCAATGCAGCAATGTTTTCAAAAATTGCCTTCTGACAGAATGATCGCATAAAAATGCATCTGAATATAGGAAATGGATGTTTAATTTTAAAAATGTGATTTGAATTCATTTTCAATATACATATATAATTACTTTTGACCTAAACTGATTATATTTTACTACAAGATTTGTATGTGCTTTTAGAATCCTTTCCATCATACAACAAATCTGCAGCAGAAGACTAAACATTTCTCGGCAAAAATATGGAAACTCTCTTTAAATGAAAGTTTAAATATTGAAATAAGTTAAAAACATAGTGGCAATAGAAATAATTGCGCATCTTGAGTTATTTCTTCTTTTCCCACAATGTTATCAAAAGTCGTCTGCTGCAGACACACTGAAATGTGTCTGAAAGTAGGGAAGGGATACTATAATAGGTCATCTCAGGACACTTGTACTGATCGAATCTAATGAATTCTAGCCTTAGGACATTATGATGCTAATTATCAGACAAATCTGTCCAGCATCATTCTGATCTAAGACATGTGGTTGAATAAAAATAAACGGATGACTTCAGTGGTTGAGGGAATAGATGGTCATAGTTGTGTGGTTGCGGAAGGTCTGAGATGGGGATTATTGTGAACAAAGTGTGCAGGGATTTGTTGAAAAAATACATTTTGTAACAGGTTAACCCTTTCCCTCATATAAAGGCTTTCGGACGCCTCTGCAGCAGACGGCATTTTGAAAACAAAGTGACAAAAGAAGAAATTGCACAAAACATGCAATTTCTCCTTTTGCCACAATGTTTTCCACTTTTCGTCAAAGGTTATCCATTCAATTATGGAGATTTTCTATGTTTTGACTTAATACGTTCAAAGTCGTCTGCTGTAGAATTGTCGTATGAGGGAAAGGGTTAACCCTTTACCACATACAGACGCCTCTGTAATATCCGGCGTTTGAAAACTTTGTGGCAAAAGGAGAAATTGCTCCTTTTGCCACGATATTTTCAAATCATTTCAAAAGTAATACAAATTCACAAAGAGATTTTTCATGATACTTACAAAGGCGTCTGATGCATATTTGATGTATTAATTGATGTAATATGACTCAGATTTCGGCATCCATACTTAAATATTGTATTTATTTTCACAACAAACAGATCTTGATTACAATTTACCATATCAAAAAATTACAAAATAATAAACCACATGAAAGATGAAAAAGGAAGATGTGGATTATTGTTAACACTTTCACACTTGCAGACCAATTTACAGCAGACGACTTTCGAAAACATAGCGGCAAAAGTAGAAATTGGAGCAATTTCTCCATTTGCCACAATGCTTTCAACGGTATTTGATAACAGAACTTTCATTTTTAATGTTTTTTAATATTTTTGGCTTCTTGTTTTCATTGTCGTCTGCTGCAGAATTGTTGTATGTGGGAAAGGGTTAATAGGAAATTTGGCAAGGTTCTTACCCATTACATATTGGAAAATAACTATAGGAAGCATGAATTATTACTGAATTTGCATTGTATAATCAACATTTACATAATTGGAGAATCGTTGACAGTTAGTAGAGTATGGTATTAGGAATACCAACAGAACAACATCATTCTACTGTTCATTCTGTTATCTCTATGAGTTTATGCCAGTGCACTGTATGATAGATACATCAAGTTACAATTATAGTGAAGGTCTATTTGGAATTAGGAGCCATTGATGTGTACTAGTTGTTTACAATTATGTTTCTGTGAAACCTTGAATAAATATCAATATCAATTAACTGAGGTCAGCATAGTTGAGAAGTTTAAAGGCAGGACATCATTTGTAATCTGAGGTCAGCTTTGTTGAGTTCTAATAGGAGAAGTTTAAAGGCAGGAGATAATTTGTAATCTGAGGTCAGGCTTAGTTGAGATCTAATAGGAAAAGTTTAAAGGCAGGACAACATTTGCAATCTAGTGTTTGGACCAGAGTTATATCTACTAGATTGAAGAAGAATGTGCACTTATCATGTTCTACACTATTACTATTTGATGCATTTGAAATTTTTTGAAAACATTAGGACAAAAAGTAATGATTATGGCTACTGATCAGCAATTTCTCCTTTTGCCACTGCTATTTCAAATCTATTGTATATCTTTTATCTTAAACCTATACCTTTCTGACGCCTCTGCAGCAGACGGCTTTTTGAAAACATTGTGACAAAAGAAGAAATTGCTCAAAACAAGCAATTTCTCCTTTTGCCACAATGTTTTCCACTTTTAGTCATAGGTTATCCATTCAATTATAGGGATTTTCTATTTTTTGACAAAATATGTTCAGTCTTCTGCTGCAGAATTGTTGTATGAGGGAAAGGGTTAAGAGATTTACTGGTACCATGCATAGCTTTCCTCAGATGATTATATTCAAAGTAAAGTCTGCTGCAGATTTGTGTTACGTGCAAAATGATTTACATATTTCTGCAGGTTTGCATAATTATGTGGCTAAAGTTGTTTATTGTTTTCACCGGAATGCTAACGTTACTAGGTGAAACTGCTGTATTTGTGATATCTGGATTATATTTTACTGTGATATATATATGGATTATAATTGTACTTTAACCCTTTCCCACATACAGATGCCTCTGAAGCAGACGACTTTTTAAAACATTGTGGCAAAATGTGAAATTGCTCATAATGAGCAAGTTCATCGTTTGCCCTCAATATTTCAATTCTTTTCAATGATTAAGCTTTCTTTTATAGAGATTTTTCATATTTTTGACAATATGTTTCCAAAGTCGTCTGCTGCAGATTTGTTGTAAGTGGGAAATGGGAGGGTTAAACTCTATTCAACAGAAAATTTCAATTCAACTGTTTAACTCATATATGTTTTATGGTTGTCTGCTTTGTAAATATCTCAGGAAAAAATAGCAATATCTGAACAAATGTAAATAACATTTCAATAAAAGGATGAAAACATTGTGGGAAGTGGAGACACTGCTTTGACCAGTCTTCTAATGTATCATGGAATGCATTGTAGCTGAGCATATATGAACTCTTTCCCATATGCAACAATATCTGCAGCAGAAAACTTCAATAACATCCAGGCAAAAAGTATGCAATATGTAAATAATTGAATCAAGTTGAAAACATTGTCTCGAAAGAAGAACTGACAACTTTGGAAACCATTAAGAAAAAAGGTAAAATTGCACAATATGAGAAAGTTCTACCATTAACTATCTATCAATAAAACTACTTTCAATTTTACTCAATTTACTGATGTTATGCACTCGGACATATTTAAACCTTTCCCACATATGACAACTCTGCAGTAGACATTTTTGAAACATTCTTTACAAAAATTGCCATAATTGAAAGTATGATTATGGAATAGATTTTAAAACATTGTGAAAAATGGAGTAAATGCTCACCATGAGCAATTTCTTATTTTTGCTACAATTTGTTTTAAAACTTGTCTGCTGTAGATGTGTCAAAATGCATTTGCACTTGGGTAAGTGTTAACCCTTTCCCACATACAACAAATCAGCAGCAGATGACTTTGAAAACCTCTATAAATGAAAGGTTTAATTACTTAAAAAAGATGAAAGCCTTGTGGCCAAAGATGAAATTGCTCATTATGAGCAATTTCTCCTTTTGCCACAAGGTTTTCAAAAGGACGACTGATACAGAGGCATCAGAAAGCATCTATATGTGGGAGAGGGTTAAAGCAGACAACAGTTAACATCATACCAGGTAAACAATTAAGTGACGTAAAATCTATGCAGCCATGTTATGGCTATAATAAAGCTTGAGTAAGAGTTTATTGTTCGTTTAAAATAGTGAGTTACATTTATAAATTAACATTACTGAAAAACATGTAATAAAGCACGATTGTTTTAAAGAAAGATAAACAAAGCTGTATATATAGACTGAAGAAATTGTTTCCAAGAACAGAACGATACATAAAAAATGTTTATTTGAAAGATATACAAAGTGCGAAGAAAGATTCTAACTGTTACCACAGTTATTCAACTAGTGAATTCGTTAGGAAAACTTGATTTAGTGACAACCATACAAAATGGTGAGGATTTTAGGTGAAGAAGTGATAGAAGAGAACAGTGTGGAAACTATCAGATGTGTAAGTTTGTTTGTCTTAACAGTTTGTGAAATTTTAGCAGTTGTAAAAATCGACAGTCAGGGCTCTAGATAAGGGGCATTTTTCATATTCTAAAATCTTTGTTTGACACGCTAACCTAGTAATATGATTCTTTTGAGAACCACAACATGGGTTTTAATTAGAAATAAGAGAGATACTCCCTCTTGTCTAGTCCTTCCGAAATGCAACAAATTTGCATATGATTTCTTCTGGCCTTTTGCCAGAAGAGCTTATGCCGTGGCGTGGTGTCCGTCGTCCGTGCATCAGTAAACAATTGCTTGTGAATGCGATACAGTCTTCAGTTTTGATTGTATCTCAATCAAACTTATACAGTAGTTAAATATCCATGAGAGCTTGTTTCCTTTCGCAAACCAGCCAGATCCGCCCATGCAAGACTGGATTAAGGACCTTGAAATTGTCAAAATTGCTATAAAAGAGCTTGTGAACACAATAGAGGCTCCATTTACTATCTGATCTTCACCAAACTTAGATAATAGTTAAATATTGATGAGAGCTTGGTTCCTGTCGAAAACCAGCCTGATGTACCCTTGCATGACTGGATTATGGCCCTTGAAGTTGTCAAAATTGCTATAATATAGCTTGTGAACGTCTTCAGTTTTGAGTGAATCTCCATCAAACTTATACAGTAGTGAGATATCCATGAGAGCTCGGTTCCTTTTTCTAACCAGCCAGATCTGCCCATGCAAGACTGGATTAGGGCCCTTAAAATTGTCAAAATTGCTATTATACAGCTTGTGAACACAATAGAGCATCCATTTACTATCCGATCTTCACCCTACATAGTTACATGCTCTGGATTAAAAATGAACCAAAGAACCATCCCAGTAGAGCATAGGCCCGCATGGGCCTCTTGTTTTTTGGATTATTATAGATTTTGGGTTTCTGTAGCTTTAACCCTTTCACAGTTGACTTTTAAAACAACTGAATTGATTTGAAAACTCATCATGAGCAATTTCTCTGTCATCCAAAATGTTTTCGATTGAACATCGTCATGCAACTGCAAGAAGGAAAATCTTGTTAACACTCTAGAAGCCGCATTTTTTGCTTAGCAGCTTGACATTTGATTAGAATGTTTATCTAAATGATATCTAAGCCAAGTTTGAATGTGTTTTGATATTTTATGAATAGCAAAATACCTTTATAAATTATTAAAATCAGACTGGTATTCATGACTGATAAGTTTGACTTTCAATACTTTGATCCAAGTGTCTAAGAGACCTTGATGAATTTAACTGCTAAAATCTTTCTTCCAAGATAAATACAGAAATATCAATGAATTAAGGTTAATCTTTATAATTTTTCACAATAATCTTTGCAGAACATATTAATACTATTGTCAATGCTACATTGGATGCTTTTAAAAGCATTGTATGTGGCTGAAAACAAATTGTCATGGGTTTTCGAGCACTCTTCAAAATATTTTCATACAGGTGTATTCAATGTGTTTCCATACAAATAATACATACTATTTTATCTTAACTGTGTAATAATTTAATTATTTCATTTTAACTGTGTAATAATAATATGTTAATAGGCAAAGCCTAGGTCGTGTGAAAGCAAGAACAATTAATTAAGCACTGTCTGTCCCCCAACAAGAAACAAATTAATAGGCAAATTGTAGAAATTTAAGTTACAAAAACAGAATTTGAAAAACATATTGAAAAAAACGAAACTTAGCATGCATTTAAGTTTAATTTGTACATATATATCTGTTTTATTTTTTATTAGGTCAGGATTGTAATAGACTGTAAGATTTCCAAGGATGTTGATGGAAAACAACACTAGAAGGCATTGAAGAATGTTCTGATTTATTTTTACAAATGCCAGTTATTTGTAAACTAGTAATACATATAATTGAAAACTGACTCTTTAATACCATGGTTGATTGAATGACTTGCGCTTAACATTACTCCACACAACAATCTTACAAGGCAGATGGCTAACTTTGCATGATCTGGCTGAATGTATAATCTTGAGACAATTTAAGATGACTGAGAAAAATGTAATTTTTGACAAATATTTTCAAAAGTCCCATTTATAATGATGTATGTTGGAAAGGTTAAAGTTTAGCCGGCCTTGTCTGATGTAAATTACTTGATTTCTGTGACTAATCCGAATACATTGTCGGAATGGTGTAATTGATCCAAAATGAACATATCCAAAATGAACAATATGTTCCTATTCAACAACATTTTCACTTTGAACACCTATCTCCTTTTCTGGTTTTTAATTTGTAAAACATGAAAACAGCATCAGATTATTTGTTAATAAGTACCAGACTTAGTGTCAACAACAGTTACTGAATATATATACATGTATCTGAAATATGTTGTTTGAAAAAAAAATGGATAATATAAGATCTGATCAATATATTCAATATACATTTTATTGCATAAAACAATAAACAGTATGTTTATAGCAAATAAAGAAATTATAAAAAGTACAAACAGAGAAATGGATTTTCCAGAAGAATTTGCAATAATTTAACATTGTTAGTGATCATGTTAAAATTGCTCTATTATAAAAATATGATGTATAAATTTCGTTAAAACTTTGATATTAGAACGGTTATCAAAGCTGGATCAATCCTTGAACATGTACAGATTCTCAGAGTTATCAATGTTGATAACCATTCCTTTTTTTAATTGTTATTGCTCAATTATAAAAGCTTTTGAAAAGGGTACAGGGAGTAAACTATTTTCACTAGAAGCCTGGATAAAAATGTAATAAGTGTTTAAGTAAGACAACTCCCCACAACATAATTGTTTCATGTATACATTGTTAAGTTTAGTTGCCTCTTTCAAAACATGTACCTGCTGAGATTTGATCTTAGAACTCTTGTTAGACCAGGTGTTTTACCATTAAACTACAGTATAGGTTTTTATTTTGAGCAGCAGTTCATGAAAATATGTGTACTTTTATTACCAGTAAAGTATAAGAATTTTTTTGTTACAATGAATGTATACCAATTTAAATTTTACCATTTCTATTGTATAGATTATACAATTTCACACAGAAAATTGGATTTCACAATAAATTACATAGAAAACAGATACATTTCTGTGGTATTTCAGTTATATATCAGAGGACAGAACACTTATGTGAGGTCACTGGGTGACTAACATAACTGACATTAATTATGAACTGCCTTATAGCCTTTTTCTGTTGAAAAACAGATTACGTTTTCTTTATTGTTCAACCAAAATGTTTATAAAAATTTATTTGAATAAAAAGTATTTTGAGTGTTTGTTGAATTTAAAAAGAGATTGATCCTCTTTATCTACAGATTTCAATGCTCAGTTTGTTTTTACCTTATTTGAGTTTGATATAGTTAGTGTACATTGCCCTGTTTCATAGACGGACCTAAATCGGTGACCGTAAAAGGCTTTTATTTTGCATTTGCTCTTCAATTTGAAGAGTTCTATGACATCATTGGTTGTTGTGCTCCCAAGTATGAAAATAGTGCTGTCAATAGATGTTGAATCTTTTTCAAATATTGTTTGAATACATACATGCAGAGTATTTAAAATAACCTAGTGAAAATAATGTTTAAATTCTTAGTACCAAGTTTGTCCAATCTGATCAATAAACACATTTTGGATAAAAAAAAAAAGAAGGAAACTACTAGAAATTCAGCCTGTTGAAAGAAAAGTAAAGTGTTTTACTGATAGCCCCCATATGACATCATTTCTTTTAAACAATCATGACTCATTTGAGTTTGATCAATAAACACATTTTGGTTAAAAAAAAGATGAATCTACTAGAAATGCAGCCTGTTGAAAGACAAGTAATGTGTTTTACTGATAGTCCACATATATATGACATCATTTCTTTAAAACAATGGACTCATTTGAGTTTGATCAATAAACACATTTTGGATAAAAAAAAAGATAAATCTACTAGAAATTCAGCCTGATGAAAGAAAAGTAATGTGTTTTATTGATAGCCCACATATGACATCATTCCTTTAAAACAATGGACTCATTTGAGTTTGATCAATAAACAAATTTTGGATAAAAAAAAATATGAAACTACTAGAAATTCAGCCTATTGAAAGAAAAGTTATGTGTTTTACTGATAGTCCACATATAACATCATTTCTTTAAAACAATAGACTCATTTGAAGGCATGAAAGTGTTTTCCTCTCTTTCAGGTTGGAGGATATAGACATTAAGACATTTACTATGTATACCCCAAAATCAGGGTGAACTGATTCTGGTCATACTTTCATGATTTGACAAAGACTAGGTCATAGACATAAACTGTTAAACTGTACAATGTAAAAAAATAATGTAAATTGAAGGCAAATAATTTGAAATTGACTGTAGTTTTGTTTGTTTGCTACATTTACTGCAATAAATAGATAAACGTCTTAAAGTCAATACAACTAGACAGTCGAAGATATGATAGTTTTAATAGCTATTTTCTTGAGTGGAGTCAACATTTGACAAGACGGCTTCGGCTTCAAATGACAGATACAGTCATAAACGATACACACCATGTGACGTCACGCGATGTGACGAAAGCATCGTGGATCGTTCCCAACAGATATATAACAAATAATTTAGAAATGAAGTTATATTTTTAAGCAAATTATTGATATAATAAATAGCTTACCTTGAAATGAAGCTATGCCGATACAGAAACAGAATTGTTCGTCCTTTTCAGTTAAAATAATATCCGAGGCCAGTGTAACGAACGATAACTTCCGTTGAAATTATTTACAATCATTTTCAAGTGTTTATTGCTTCTCTATATTGCAAAGATATAAAATCCATGAAATAATGATGACAGGTACAAAAGAATAGTCGACTTAGCCTTCATAAAGTCCTTCCAGTGAATGAAATCCATTTGTGACGAGTCAAACTATCTTTTCCTACCATTCCTGTCGTTTTCCTTTTGTTATTTATTTATTACTTGCCTTACAATGACGTTACTTTTCGTTGCAATGACGTCACATTTGGCAATCTCTATTACATAGGCGCTCTCACTCTCTATTACATAGGCGCTCTACATTCACCAGTAAGACCGGAAGCAAAATGGCCGAAAAAAAGTGCTATGGGGTTGAGATTTGATATGTGAAAAACAGTAAGATTGTACTGAATTCTCGTTGTTTTGATCTCGTATGATGTGTTCGTACGTGTAACCTATAGGCGTGCTTCGCTCGAGCCTTCGGCTCAAGCTTTCACACGTATAATAATTTTATTTTTAGCTCCACTGGCTGAAAGCCATTCGAGCTTATGTCATGGTGAATTGTCCTCCATGTGTGCTTGTGTACCTGCGTGTCAAACAGCTTCTCCTCCTTAACCACTTGGCCAATTGGGATGAAACTTCATAGGAAGCAACCTCTTAATTTCCTCACCTAAATTCCTTCAAAAGTTTAGGATCCATGCAAAATTCTGATTTCCATGGCAACCAAAAGAAAAAAATAGTGAAAACTTAAAAAATCTCCTCTGAAAGTGTCTGGCTGATTTTCACATGATTTTGTAGATAAATAAGTGTTCCTTGAGTGAACCTCTATAAGATTTTTTCAAGCCATGTTGATTGGTAAAAAAACATGGACGCCAGAGGGCGGGGCTATTTTGCCTTATATGGCTATTTAAAGTGAAAACTTAAAAAATCTTCCCAACCAAAACTGTTTAGCCGATTTTCAAAATAATTTTGTAGAAATGTTCCTTGTGTGACCTTCTATCGGATTCCTTCAAGCCATAATGATTGGTCAAAAAACATGGCCGTCAAGGGGCGGGGCTGTTTTGAGATTTAATTATTGCCTATAATGGCAGTGGAGCGAAACTGGCCCTCTTTAGCCTCTTGTTTGAAGAGTGTTCAGACAAAGTTGTAACAAGCTCAAGTCAAATCACATATCATACGGCAGGTGAGCAATCAATCGACATAATAGCGTTCTTGTTTTTAGCTCCACTGGCTCATGGCGAATTGTCCGTCGTCCGTGCGTCTGTGAGTGCGTCTGTGCGTGCGTCTGTGCGTGCGTTAACTTTTTCCTTTAAACCACTTCTTCTCCCTAACCACTTGGCGCCAATTTGGTTGAAACTTCATAGGAAGCATCCTCTCAATGTCCTCTCTTAAATTTCTTCAATTTTTTTTTATCCATCCATAATTCTGGTTTCCATGGCAACAAAAAGAAAAAAATAGTGAAAACTTAAAAAAATCTTCTTCTCCGAAAGTGTCAGGCCGATTTTCAAATAATTTTGTAGAAATGTTCCTTGGGTGACTCTTTATTAGATTCCTTCAAGAAATGTTGATTGGGCGAAAAACATGGCCGCCAGGGGGCGGGGCTATTTTGCCTTATATAGCTATAGTGAAAACTTAAAAAATCTTCTTCTCCAAAAGTGTTCAGCCGATTTTCAAATAATTTTGTAGAAATGTTCCATGGGTGACCCTCTATCAGATTCCTTCAAGCCATGTAGATTGGTAAAAAAACATGGCCGTCACAGGGCGGGGCTATTTTGCCTATATGGCTAAAGAGAAAACTTAAAAAACCTTCTCCTCCAAAAGTGTCAGGCCGATTTTCAAATAATTTTGTAGAAATGTTCCTTGGGTGACCCTTTATTAGATTCCTTCAAGAAATGTTGATTGGTTGAAAAACATGGCCGCCAGGGGGCGGGGCTATTTTGCCTTATATAGCTATAGTGAAAACTTAAAAAATCTTCTTCTCCGAAAGTGTTCAGCCGATTTTCAAATAATTTTGTAGAAATGTTCATTGGGTGACCCTCTATCAGATTCCTTCAAGCCATGTTGATTGGTCGAAAAACATGGCCGCCAGAGGGCGGGGCTATTTTGCCTTATATGACCATAGTGAAAACTTAAAAAATCTTCTCCTCCGAAAGTGTTTGGCTGATATTCAAATAATTTTGTAGAAATGTTCCTAGGCTTACCCTCTATCAGATTTCTTCAAGCCATGTTGATTGGTTGAAAATATGGCTGCCAGGGGGTGGGGCTATTTTGCCTTATTGGCTATAGTGAAAACTTAAAATATCCTCTCCTCCGAAAGTGTCAGGCCGATTTTCAAATAATTTTGCAGAAACATTCCTTGGGTGACACTCTACAAGATTCCTTTAAGCCATGGTGGTTGGTAACAAAAATAGCCACCAGGTGGCAGGGCTGTTTGGAGATTTTATTTTTGCCTTATGGCCGTGGAGTGATACTGGCACTCTTGGGCCTCTTGTTAGTTCACCTGAGCACAAAATAATCAAGGTGAGTTATTGTGATCACCTTTTGTCAGGTGTGCGTCGTTCGTCGACCGTCAACTTCTTCTCCTCAGTAACCAGTGGGTCTATTGGGATAAAACTTCACAGAAAGCATCCTCTCAATGACCTCACCAGAATTCCTTCAAATTTTTGGGATCCATGCAGAATTCTGGTTTCCATGGCAACGAAAACAACTTTAAAATTCCTCTCCCAAACTGGAGGCAGATTTTCAAATAATTTTGTAGAAATGTTCCTTGGATGACCCTCTATCAGATTCCTGCAAGCCATGTTGATTGGTTGATAAACATGGCCGCCATGGGGTGGGGCTATTTTGCCGTATATGGCTGCAGTGAAAACTTAAAAAATCTTCTCCTGAAGTGTCAGACCGATTTTCAAATAGTTTTGATCCTTAAGTGACCCACTAATGCTTCCTTCAAGCCATGTTGACTGGTCAAAAACATTGACGCCAGGGGGCTGGCCTATTTGGCCTTATATAGCTATAGTGAAAACTTAAAAAAATTCTCCTCAAAGTGTCAGGCCGATTTTCAAATAATTTTGTAGAAATGTTCCTTAGGTGACCCACTATCAAATTTCTTAAAGCCATGTTGATTGGTCGGGCTATTTTGCCTTTTTTGTATTTAGTGAAATCTTCTCCTCCGTAAGTGTTTGGTCGATTTTCAAATAATTTGGTAGAAATATTCCTAGGGTAACTCTCTATCAGATTCCTTCAAGCCATCTTGATTGTGGTCTAAAACTATTGCCGCCAGGGGGCGAGGCTTATATGTCTAAAGGGGAAAAAAATCAAATCAGGTGAGCTATCCAGTGCCATCATGGCCCTCTTTTTTTATGAAGAGTTTCATTGAAGAAGACACATTAATGAATATATTTTACTGACTGTTATCCCCAAATGTAAAAGATGAATTAATGAATAAATTAGGCATACTGCTAACCTCTAGATCTACGTGAGTTTGGACATGCTGAATAGGTTCTCCTACTATTTAACTACCAGGTATCTGCCGATGTCAAGTTGATAGCATTTGCGACTCTATCCCATTGCTGCAGTCATTGGGTATGTGCATGTGTCGATACCTGTTTTCAGATCTGTTCAATAACATTGCATTAATTTATTTATAGAGATGTTCTATGTTATTGCCTATTATATGTTTTCAAAGTAGTCTGTTGCATTTTTTGTTTGTGTATGAAAGGGTTAAAACAGGTACCAAGTTTTTGATGGACAAGTTCATTAATATATATCATATTAATTCAAACCTGGGACACTTTGATCACACATTGACTGCTAGATCCATGTTTCAACCAGCTGTTAAACTTTGCCTTCAGGCAGTCTCATTTTGACACATCTGCAGCAGACAACTTTTGAAAACATTGTGGCAAAATGAGAAATAGAACATTTCCATTTTTTGGCATTTATGTTTTCATAGTCATCTGTGCTACCCATTTGTTGTATGTTGGGAATAGTTAATATTTGGAGGTGGCAGGATATCTATAGCTGATCTATTAAGGGCTCTATTTGCTTTGGAATTAATGTTTTTGTATACCCTATTGGCAAGTTTGTCTCCCAGGACTTGTTTCAGTGGTACATTGTCTTCAGTTTGTCGTAGTGAAAGAAGCTAGGCAAACACAATGTTTAACAAAGACTTCGTGCAAACCGGTAGTAAATCTATCATATAGTAATATTTAATTACAGCAGTTTGTCATGGACTTTCTACCATAGGTCCCTCTTTGGGAATTGTATAGTTTTTCTAGAGACAATATATCACCAAAAAGTGATAACTTCAATATAATGGTCTACATAATTCTGTCATAGACAGAAGTACTTAAATAGATTTTTGCTATTAGCTTGAAATCAATAAAGTGTCAACAATTTCAATTGCTCAAACTGCTGTACTGTTTTCGAGTACACGCTTTTTTAAATGTTTAATTTCATTTTCAACTTTGTTCTAACTTACCACACACTATAACAAAGCTTCAGAGGTTTAAAAATTAATGACATATTGATTATTAGGATATATAAATACATACTTTAACCTTTTCCCACAAAAAAACATATTTTGAGCTGAAAACTTTTTGAAAATATTATATCAAATGAGAAATTACTGTCTTTTTGCCTAAGAAAGAAACAATTTCTCGTTTTGTCACAATGCTTTCAATTTTATTAAATTATTGATCTCTCATTTATGTAGATTTTTCACATTTCTGCCAAGACATTTCCAAAGTCGTCTACAGCAGATTTGTTGTATTTTGGAAATGATGAATTATAATCTGTTCTGTTTGCTTGTAAACATCTGGGATGCTTGTTCGGCTAGATGGTAAAGGGAAGATCTTGATCAGACTGCAAGGTGACAAAACTGAGTCTGAACATTGATTCCTGAGTGACATGGCTAATTTAGACATTTTAAATGGTGATCGATTCATCAGTACTATTATGAGTCAGTCATACAGATATCCTTGCAGGCTTTTAAGTATCAAGAGATGAAGCAACACTTATGATCACCTCATGCTTTCATTTACATTTTTACTTTAGGGCTCAGAGCTCTAGATAAGGGGAATTTTTCGTGTTTTGAAATCCTTATTTGACACTCGAACCCTATGTTGTGGGTACTTAAGATAATTGTCTCAGTGAGATGCTTCTTTTGAGTACCCACAACATGGGGTTTGGTTGAGCAATAAGAAAGAGACCAGTTTACTCCCTCTTATCTAGGCCTCTGGGGCTAATGACCTGCTCTTTTTCAAAAACAGGATAAACTTGTTTATCCCTTTCCCTCATATAGACGCTTTCTGACGCCTCTGCAGCAGACGGCTTTTTGAAAACATAGTGACAAAAGAAGAAATTGCACTAAACGTGCAATTTCTCCTTTTGCCACAATGTTTTCCACTTTTTGTCATTGGTTATCCATTCAATTATAGAGATTTTCTATATTTTGACAAAATATGTTCAAAGTCGTCTGCTGCAGAATTGTCGTATGAGGGAAAGGGTTGTTTGTATAGAAAAAACAATGTCATGTTGGGCCATTATCAATGCTCTCTTTCCAACATACAATAAATTGGCAGCAGACAACTTTGAAAATATCTTTGTCTTTAGTTTTGTTGTATGTGGAAAAGACATGCATATAGGTGACTTTCTATAAAGTTAGCTTTAACCGATCACTATCTATCTCAATTAGTTCTGTGTTTACCCAGGGACACTATATTACAGGGATATGAAACGCGTGCGGTTTCATCAGCCTTATCAGTAATATGTTGGCCTCACTTCGTACAGGTATCGGCCATTTTGATTTACCCATTCCGATAGATAACGACCTTCACTTGCGTATGATAACGGTTACTTGCGTGTAAATACGGCTGTTTTCGTTGATTTGCTAGCGCTCTTTACAGTAACCAGGGACACAAAATATAGACTCCCAGCATATTTATTTCATATATACCTGCCACGATTCTTCGAATTCTTGAAAAAGAGATAAGCGAATTAAAAAAAAATGCTGTTTTAGGGATTTATGACACTGCGTGTACCTCCCTGATATTTGAGAACGTCGAAAGAGAGATCTGTACAAATGGGTTAAAAAAAGCTGTCCAAATATGACCTTATAATTATCATATTTAAAGATAAATTTAGAGGTCTGCTTTGATATTCTCCGTTCCTTTTGTTTTTTTAAATGATTTCAATGCAAGCTGGTGATAATTAGATTAAATTAGATAAGCGCGTCATAAAAGACAACGTCGAAAAGATTGAATGTTTTGCTTTCGTCAGCTCTCAAGTTATGAATGTGACAAACAATGTATGATTATATAAGGAAATAATATATGCAAAGTGCAGGACATGATCTCTCGGACTATATATATATGATGGTTGATCAGACAAAATACGAAACTAGTCATTAGAAGTAATTTCTACTTTTGCTGCAATGGTTTCAAAAAAGTTGTCTGCTTAAGAGATATCAGAAAGCGTCTGTATTATGGAAAGGTTCAACTCCTAAGCAGCTAGACTCTTTCAACCTTTTGTTTTATTATATATTTTGACATTGTATGGATATCTGGAGCGAAATGCAGATAAAAATCAGTATGTATAGGTATACGTACAGGCTGATGTTGGCATTTATTATATCAATATAATGCTATTTTACTTAATAAATGTCTTAAATATATATATATATATATATATATATATATATATATATATATTAATGAAGTTTGACCAGGGGAAATAGTGGTTTGGACAAAAGATTCAAATTTGTGTAAAATAATTTATTCTTTTATCAAGAAGTCTTAGTCAAGTGGTATTTTAATCTTTTCAAAATAAAAACAATAACTGGTTATTAAAAAATCGTTTGATGGAAAAACAGATTGTTATTGAAAACATGAGATTATTTCTTGATTGAGATGGCCCAAAACAATAAAATATATGCAATTCTAAAGAGGTCTATAATATCACACTGACCAGATGGCAGGGTGACTTATGTTATGTAACATTATGCAATCATTTCCTGTCGTGTTCCATATGTGTTGGTTACATACTAATTAATTGGTTTTATAACCCTTTCATTGTTCATACAGGGAAATGGGCTAATTGGTAATTAAACTCTTATTAATAACCCTTCTCAACATTCAAACATCTGCAGCAGACAAATTCGAATTCATACTTGGCCATTCATTTTGCAAATATATCTAAGATTGTAAATGTAATTATGATTTAATAAAAAAGGGCAAACCATTTTTTTATAGGAAAAAAAAATGCTCAAGAATCTTGACAATCAATTTGGATGCAGCAGACGACTTTTGAAAACAGTACAACAAAAGGAGAAATTGTTCATAATGGCTCCTTTTGTCACAATGTTTTTAACTTTATTCAACACTTGTTCTTTAATATTTTGTCTATGATGTTCTAGGTCGTCTACTGCAGATTTGTTTTATGTGAGAAAGGGTTAACTTTCACTTTCATTCATATACCAATAGTTTAATACATGTTACGTACATACATTCATTCATGTACATGTACCAATGTTTTAATATTATACTGTATATCATATTATTATTGATTTCCTAGGTTTCTTTGCTAAAGGAGTGCATTTGTTTTTCGTTTTCTTAGGCCTCCTGCCAATTCGTCCCCTTCTGCTGCCATGAAGTTTGCCCATTCTGAAATAAATTAACATTGAATAATGATTATATAGTTTGCCTTCATTGTTAAAACAGGGATATATTTCATTGATTAAAAACTTAATATCATGAATTAATTGTTGGAAAGTTACACACACATCTAGGTAATAAAGAAGTACCCATCATTTTCACTAATTCGTCGCCCTTTGTTAAAATTTATCCGCGTTTTTCTCAGTTTTTCTCAAACAATTCTAGGTGAATCTCGGCATACAACAGGTTTGTGAAAATAATTTAAACCAACATTGATCATTCAACATTATCAATCTGACCTTTAAATGTATATATATTGGCAATATAGAACCGCAAATCATGTTTTGTATAAACCCGATTCGTTATTTTTCTAAATGTCCGCCATTTTTTTAAAATTTCATCGCATTTTTTCTCAGACAATATTAGATTCTCCATTGAATACATACAGGTTTGTAAAATAATTTAAACCAAGATTGATCATTTAACATTTACAATCTGACCTTTGAATGTGTTTATAACAGCAATATTTAACAGTAATTGATGTTTTGCATAGCCCCTTTTTGTTATTTTGACAAAATGGCCGTCATCTTTTTTAAAATTCATCGCATTTTTTCACAAGTTTTCACAAACAATTCTAGAAAATTTCCGGCAAACATCAGCTATATTAAAATAATAGGGACACAGTTTGGCCAATGATCTTTTATAATATAACATTGAAATGTGTTTATAACGGCAATATAGAACACATGGCGGTCCCCCGCATAGCCTATATTCTTCGTTTTGACTTTATTGACCACAATTTTGTTAAATTTCATCGCATTTTTTATCATTTTTTCTCTGACAATATTAGATTCTTCATTGCATACAACAGATTTGTAAAAATAATTTAAACCAAGATTGATCATTTAACTTTTACAATCTGACCTTTCAATGTATTTACAAAGGTCACATTGAACAGTAAATGGTGTTTTGCATAGCCCCGATTCGTTATTTTGACAAAATGGTCGTCATCTTTTTTAAAATTCATCGCATTTTTTCACAAGTTTTCACAAACAATTCTAGAAAATTACCGGCAAACATCAGCTATATTAAAATAATAGGGACACAGTTTGGCCAATGATCTTTTATAATATAACATTGAAATGTGTTTATAACGGCAATATAGAACACATGGCGGTCCCCCACATAGCCTATATTCTTCGTTTTGAATTTTTTGACCACAATTTTGTGGAAAATATCGACTTCAAAAACTCATTGCAATAACTATCATTTTTTGTTTAAATACAAGCTCAAAGTTAACGTAAATGTAAGAAAAAAAGATAGAAATTATGTTATGTACTTACATTCTCGGTTATTCCTTTTTAAACTTATTAATTTTAATAAAACATCCGTCTATCTACATCGATAGCCATCGCGGAAATGAATGTACGAAGTGGATAATGACCAGAGCGGCTAATGACCGCTTTTCTTACAGCGAGGCGAAGATAACGGAGCTTATCGATTCGCTTCATATCCCTGTATATAGTGTCCCTGGTTTACCTAACTGAATTCAAAAAGTATAAATACTGAATAGTTCTATTAATTATGGCAAAAGTAGAAATTGCTCATGATGAGAAATTTTTCATTTGCCATTATTTTCTTAACCCTTTCTCACATACAGCAAATCTGTAGCAGACAACATTGAAAATGTGTACTCAAAAATATGGTAACTCTATAATTGTAGGTATGATTACTGAAAAATGTTGAGCAATTTCTCCTATTGTCACGATGTTTTCAAAAAACATCTGCTGTATATGCTTCAGAATGCTTCTATATGTGGGAAAGGGTTAAAAGATGTCTGAAGGCATCTGCTGGTGGACATTACTTTGATTTGGATAAAGCTGTCAATGTTTGTAAACAGCAGCACATAACTTAACTCTTTCCCATCATCAGAGGCTTTCAGACACCTCTGCAGCCGACAACTTTTGAAAACATTGTGGCAAAAAGAGCAATTGATCAGTTAATGGCAACTTTATAGAAAGTCATCCTTTTCCACGACTTTTCCACATGCAACAAATCTAAAGACAGATCTTTTCCAAGTTGTCTGCTTTTCATCTCTATTTAATTTAAATAAAATTCATTTATTGAGATTTTTCACGCTTTTGCCAAGATGTATTTAAGTCATCTTCTGCATATTTGTTGTATGTGTGAAAGATTTTAACATTATGAATATGAGTGAAATGCATGGTATTTAGATAACAATCCAACTTATGAAAGTTCTTACTTGTCCAGACAGAGTTGTAGTTCAACATTAACCCTTTCCAAAATACAACAAATCTGCAGCATACAACATTGAAATTAAAATATGGACATTTCCGTAAATAAAAGTATAATGATTGAAACAAGTTGAAAACATTGTGACAATGGAGGAGTTGCTCATAATGTTTTAACCCTTTCCATCATATAGACGCAGACAGCTTTTTGAAAACATAGCACTTGACAAAAGAAGAAATTGCTCAATACGAGCAATTTCTCCTTTTGACACAATGTTTCCACTTTTTGTCACAGGTTATCCATTCAATTATAGAGATTTTCTATTTTTTGACAAAATATGTTCAAAGTCGTCTGCTGCAGAATTGTCGTATGAGGGAAAGGGTTAATAAACATCGTTAGCTGAAAAGGCATCAAAAATATTCTGTACGAGGGAAAGGTTTACACTGATTTAAAATATTTGTTTTTGTTTATATATTTCAGAATGATATGGTATGTTTGAGCTGCGTGACTGCCACATCACGAGACAGTCCCAGCAATCGAGTATGTCTTGCTGCAGAAGGATTTGGAAATCGAATGTGTTTCCTAGAGAATGTTTCGAGCAAGGTAACATTTATACGGACAGAAGTGTTTAATTATTTCCCACAAAGTAGTTACTGCCTCTCATACCACTTAAAATACATCTTTGGAAAAAACAGCCATTTTTAGCTCGACTTTTGAAAAAAACGAGAGCTATTGCCATGACCCTGGCGTCGGCGGCGTGGTCGTCCGGTTAAGGTTTTTTGTTTAGCTCATTTTTTCTTTTTCTGTTTTCTCCCTATCAGTCGAGCGTCTGTGACGTACGTGGTGCTCTTGTTTATTATGAGCATAATGTTTTTGGGCTGTCACTTAGTGATGGGTGGGGTGGGGGAGAATTGATATATAATGTAATATATAAGCCTCCGTCTATCAGAGGTTTTTGTGATGTACTTGCCTCTGAAAGATTTTGCCCTGGAATAATTGATCTATCATATGAGAATGCTTGTGGGAAAAGTTAGACATACTTCACATTTGGAGAAGGCCAATTTGAAAACATTTTGGCAAACACATGGTAAAACTCTATAAATGAAAAGTTTAATCATTGAATAAAGTTGAAAACATTGCTCATAATGAGCAATTTCTCCTTTTGCCACAATGTTGTCAAAATTGTTCTGCTCCAGAGGTGTATAAATTGGTCTTTATTTGGGAAAGGGATGAGTAAATATTTACCATAGCAAGGCTGTAATTTCAACAGAGTTAGTCAAGACAATAATTATAGTTCTTATTTACACATGAGACATGTAATGAGAAGGAACACAAGTGTTAAGACCTACAAAAATGTAGTTACTACGTTAAAGAATGACAGATAGAAAGATGACAGAGTGTTCCAAGGAATTTATGTGTGGACTCCAAGAAATGTCATACCTTTATTCAAGTCAAAGTTAGATAGACAGACGGTTGGTTTAAAAAAAAACATACGTGACCTCCAAAAACGTATTTCCAACATCTCAGTCTAAGTGAGACAGACAGTTTTTCGAAGGAACACATTTAAATATACAAATTAAAGTGCGATAGAGGAATAGACAAACAAATGACAAAGTTTTCAAAGGAACGCAATTTGGCACATCTTCCTAAAATGTTATTCTTATAATACAAATCAAAGTGTGACAGAGAGAGAGACACAGAGTTTTCCAAGAAAATCATGTGTGAACTCCCAATATCCAGTTCCTATATCCAAGTCAAAGTGTGACACACAGACGGACGACAGAGAAGGGATTCCCGAGTGTCTATAGAAACTGTTGTTTAACCCTTTCGCACATACAATTAAACAAATATGCAGCTGACGACTTTGATAATATTAGTCAAAATATGTAAATGAAAGAACAATTATAGAATAAAGTTGAAAACATTCTTCCAAGAATCTTTTGTTTCAGACGCATCAAAATGTGTCTGTATGTGTGAAAGGATTAAGAAATGTGGCAAGCTAGTATTTACAACGTGTTTCTTATCTGCAGTCATACAACAAACACAGTATGGTATTGATGGGTCCCACTCAAAAATATTGATTCCAGCATGTTTGATAAATCATTCATCATAAAATGGGATTAGGCAGGACAATGGACTTTCTGTGTCTCAGTCGTCTTACATTATTATTTTTATGTATTGGCAATCTTGTTGGTTGTTATGGTAATTACCTTTTCCTGTGTAACCATCTGTTTCTAGAAGTCTTCATTCAGTTAACACTTTCCCGAGTATAACAAGTCTGCAGCAGAAGACTTTTTAAACAGAAATGCCAATACATGAACATTTTCTACAAATAAGTGTTTAATTATTCAATAAAGTTGAAAAACATTGTGGCAAAAAGAGATAATGCTTATTACATGAGCAATTTCTACTTTGCCACAATGTTTTCTAAAAATTGCCTGCTGCAGATGCATCTAAAATCCTCTGCATGTCGGGAAGGATAAAGCTTAGCAATGACGAAGGCAACACTATATCTAATACTGACAAAGAACATGATTAATTTCAGAATCCTTTACATCTAGATTAGTGTTGTTTTTGTTTTTCATTTGAGGGAGCCCATGGCTCAGAGGTAGAGTGTCGGTTTTGTTATACAAAGGTCATGGGTACAATGCCCTTGAGAGAGGGGTTGAAATGTAGGACGTTCAAAGACACTCCGCATGAGACCTGGTTGTGTATCCAGGAAACAGACATTGAGAGTGATTAATATAACTGGTTAGAACTTGAATCACAGCAGATGTAAAATAAATAAGTTTAACACCTTTCCCACCTGCAGACGCTGTTGAAGCAGACGACTTTGGAAATATTTTGACACAAATATTTTTGTCAAAATGTTTTCACTTTTATTTATAATACTATTGATACTTTCATTTCTAGGGATTTTCTATATTTTTGGCTCTATGCTAACAAAGTCGTCTGAAGCAGCGCAGATTTGTTGTATGTGTGAAAGGGTTTAAATTAGTTTTAAACAAGAGTTAAGCATAGAGAAATGGAATAAATTGATGGTATTGAAAAATTTGTCCTATTGAAATAAGGTTTTTAAAATTTGTCTTTTACATATCCATGTATTAAATTGTTAAATATGCATCTTTCTTTGTTGTAGGATGTTCCTCCAGATATTTCGGTATGTGTATTTGTTCTGGAGCAAGCACTTTCGGTGAGAGCTCTACAGGAAATGGTCACATCCTCCTCCCAAGGTTCAACAGTAAGTTTTAAGAATCTTTATCAAATATGATGAAACATATTACATCATCTGATTTGAGTCTAAATTAAACCTTCATTTATACCGAACCCAGGTAGCTCAGTCGATAGCGATGCGAGCTTTCAATCCAAGGGTTGTGAGTTTGAACCCAAGCTCGGCCAACATTCTTTCCGACATTTGACAAAAGTCACTGTGACAAGCGTCATTCGTCTTCCACCAATGGGCTTTCGGTCTTGTAGAAAAGAGGCCAGTTGCTTGGAAAGAATGTTGTGTAGATTACTGGTGTGAGAAAGTCAGGAAACACATGAGCAGGTGAACTGGCCACAGTGATATGACTGAAAAATTGTTGAAAACGTCGTTAAACCCCAATCAATCCATCAATCATTTATTCTTTTACCCGACATCTTTGTTTTTTTATGCTCAAGGTGAGCTATTGTACAAAGTCAGCAATTTGTTTGTGTGCACTCTAGAGGCCACATTTTGCACCCAATCTTCATGAAACCTATTCAGAATGTTTGTTGATATCAAGTTTAACCCTTTCCCTCATACGACAATTCTGCAGCAGACGACTTTGAACATATTTTGTCAAAAAATAGAAAATCTCTATAATTGAATGGATAACCTATGACTAAAAGTGGAAAACATTGTGTCAAAAGGAGAAATTGCTCGTTTTGAGCAATTTCTTCTTTTCTCAATGTTTTTCAAAAAGCCGTCTGCTGCAGAGGCATCAGAAAGCATCTTTATGAGGGAAAGGGTTAATAGGGATCATGTACAGTAAAAAAAAAAGAAGGTCCCTTTGTTAAATGATAACAAAATTTCATCAGATGACTTTGGAAATATTAAGAAAAAGTAAATTGGCCGAGTGATTGTCTTGCTGTCCTAAAGTGTAGACCCTTCACGGTTAAATTGTCGAGCAGTTAGTTGAATCACGTTCTGTCACATAGTCTGTGTAGGTATCTGAATCTAAGATTGAGGGTGTGTATCAATGGTTTGATACTTAATTGAGGACCATCTGTATTTGTGTGTTCTGCTTGATATACAGACATTATACAGACAAAATTACGCTCAGATTTTAGGAAATTGTTTACTTCAAGACATCAACTTTGGAAATATTAAGGTAAAAATCTAACAAATCTGCACAAATATCGAAAGTATGATTATTGATAAGAGTTGATACATTGTAGCAAAAGGAGAAATTACTCATGTTGAGCAATTTACGCTTTTTGCCGTAATGATTTTTTAAGTCGTCTCCCGCAGACAGTCACATGCATTCTGCACCGTGAGAAAGAGTTGAGATTTATTTTTATTGCCACATTTATTCGAATGTATCTACTTACAGGCAGCTCAGTCGGGTCACAGAACTCTCCTTTATGGCCATGCCGTCCTCCTTAGGCATCTACACAGTAATATGGTAAGCTGGATTCTAGTTTAACCCTTTCCCTCATATAGACTCTTTCTGACGCCTCTGCAGCAGACAGCTTTTTGAAAACATTGTGACAAAAGAAGAAATTGCACAAAACATGCAATTTCTCCTTTTGCCACAATGTTTTCCACTCTTTGTCATAGGTTATCCATTCAATTATCGAGATTTTCTATGTTTTGACAAAATACGTTCAAAGTTGTCTGCTGCAGAATTGTCGTATGAGGGAAAGGGCCCCCCTGTACCACATACAACAGATCTGCAGCAGACGACCTTGAAAATGTCTAGGCAAAAGCACAGAAAGTCTATTAAAGTGAAAGAACAATTATTGAATAGAGTTGAAAACATGGTGACAAAAGGAGAAATTGCTCGTATTGAGCAATTTCTTCTTTTGTTGCCATGTTTTCAAAAAGCTGTGTGCTGCAGAGGGGTCAGAAAGCAACTATATGATTCCGACGCATTTGAAAAAGACGACTTGAAAACATTGTGGCAAAAGGAGAAATGATGAGCAATTTCCCCTTTTGCCACAATGTTTTCAACTCTAATTCATGGAGAGACTTCATATTTTTGACAATATGTTTTTGAAGTTGTCTGCTGCAGAATTGTCATATGTGGGAAGGTACTGCTTGGAAAGGCTTGAATCACAATTATCTGACATGATTTGGTATGACTCATCTGCTTTGTATATATCTTTGAGAAGTTTTGTAACATATAGATAATTTATAAGTGTGATTATTGAAAACATTGGGGGGAAAGGAGTAATTGCTTGCTAGCTCACCTGTGCACGAAGTGTGAGGTGAGCTATTGTGATCGTTTTTCGTACGGCATCAGTCTGTTCACTTTTTCCTACAAACGACTTCTCCTCATAGACCAATGGACCAATTTCAAAATAATTTCACAGGAATGTTCCTTAGGTGGTCCTCCTTCAAAGTTATCCAAAGAATTCAATTCAATGTAGAACTTTAGTTGCTGCTGCATCAGAAAAGGGGAAAATTGCCAAAACTTTAAAAATCTTCTTGTCCAAAAGTACTGGTCCAAATTAAAAATTATTTTGTACAAATGTTCCTTAGGGAACCTCTACTAGGATTGTTCAAATTATTCCGATCCGTTGAAAAACATGGCCGTCAGGGGGCAGAGTTTGTTTTCCTTATATGTGCATTGTAAAATCTTTAAAAATATTCTTGTCCAAAAGTATGGGCACGATTTATAGATAATTTTGCACAAAATTTTAATGATCCTTGCTGGACATTCTACCAAGGTTGTTAAAATTAGTCTGATCCGTTGAAAAACATGGTTCACTATGTGTTCAAAGTCCTCTGCATTTGTTTTATTTGGGAAGGAGTAAAGCCTTTCCCCACATACGAACAAACTGCAGCAAAAGACTAGTAAAAAATATGGAATAGTTCTATAAATGAAAATATAATCATTGAACTGAGTTGAAAACATTATAGGAGGAAAATAGAGCATATTGAATGAAATTGAAAACATTTTTCCAAAAGGAGATATATCATGATGAGCAATTTCTCCTTCTGCCACAATATTTCCAGAAGTCGTCTGCTAAAGATGTGTCAAATTGCGTCTGCAGATAGGAAAGGGTTAATAGAAGAGGTAATGTTGGGAAAAGAGGAAATTATTTCCCCTCTATGTGGGCGAAGGACTTCAAAATCTAGAATATAATTGAATTTTTCTGTTGTTTCCTTTTGTAGTTTCTATCCTGTTTGTCTACCAGTTCATCAAATGACAAGTTAGCCTTTGATGTTGGCCTACAGGAAGCTGCCCAAGGTGAGGTCTAACATAATTCCTGTACTATTTTTTGCACTATGTAGAAATATATCTGTTGCTTATTATCCCACATTGTTTAGAGTAAAGAGAAAGAGGGTCAAGTATCCTAAAAAGAAGACATCGAGAGTGACAAATATAAGGTGTATGATTTGTTTCATAATCAATGTTAAATAAATAAATTCAAACTTATTGTGCCTTGTTTGTACGGTAGAAATATGCTTCATAGTGTTAAAAACATAGTAGCAACAGGCGAAATTGCTTAATTGAGCCATTGCTCCTTTTGTCACAGTGTTTTCAAAAGTTTTCTGCTGCAGATGCGGCAACACTTCTGCAATTGGGAAAGGGTTCAATATTTTGGAGGCAAACAGACATCAAGAGTGATCAACATACTGTGTAGGAATTTGCTTCACAAACAATGTTGAATATACATGTGTATCCTTTTAAGTAAATTGTGCCTTGTTTTTACAGAAGAGACTTGCTAAATTACATAGTGGCAAGAGTAGAAATTGCTCGTTATGAGTATTTTCTCCATTTCGCAGTGTTTTCATAAGTCACCTGCTGCAGAGGCGTCAAAACTTCACCTTTACCTGGAATCAGGAGCAGTTAACCCTTTCCAACATATAGACGTTTTTTGAGGCTTCTGCAGTAGACGACTTTTGAAATCATTGGGACAAAAGGAGAAATTGCTCATAATGAACAATTTCTCCATTTACCACAATGATTTCAACTCTATTCAATAATTATACCATCATTTATCGATATCTTCTATATTTTGGACTTGATAGTTTCAAAGTCGTCTGCTGCAGATTTATTGTTTGTAGGGAAGGGTTAATAAAGTTGCTTCACAACTGATGTAAAATTAATCCTTTCCCACTTGTAGATGCTTTCTGATGCCTTTGAAGCAGACGACTTTTGAAAACATTGTGGCAAAAGAAGAATTGCTCGAAACAAGCAATTTCCTTTTTTGCCACAATGTTTTCAATTCTACTTTATTAGTAAACTCTCATTTATGGAATTTTTTCATGTTTTTGTTAATATTATATGTTTTCAAAGTCGTCTGCGGCAGAATTGTTGTATGTGCATGGGAAAGGGTTAACACGTTTGAACCAATTTTGCCTTATTGTTACAGGAGAGGCCTGTTGGTGGACCATCCATCCTGCCAGCAAACAAAGATCAGACGGAGAGAAAGTGCGAGTAGGAGATGATCTCATTCTTGTCAGCGTTTCATCAGAAAGATATCTGGTAAGATCAATATAGTTTCCATATATTTCGTTACTCTCCTCTTTCAGATACCTGAAATTGATTTAAAAACAACTGATTTATCATTATTTTCTTTTTGTTGTTGTGACCCTCTTTCACGAATCTGCAGCATATGACTATGAAAACATCTGGGTAAAGATATGGAAAATCTCTAAAAATGAAAGTGTAATGATTGGAAACCCTGTGGCAAAAGGAGAAATTGCTCATTATAAGCAAATCCTTCTTTTGCCACACTTTTTTCAAAAGGCGTCTGCTGCAGAGGCTTCAGAAAGTTACTTCATGTTGGAAAGGGTTGCGCACCAAGAGACCTAAATATTTTAATTTCCTTATTGAAATTGATAATTAACCCTTTCTCACATACAACAAATCTACAGCAGACGACTTTGGAGACATTAAGTCAAAAACACCGAAAATCGTAATAAATGAAGGTATAATTACTGAAAACAGTTAAAAACATTGTGGCATGGTTTGAGCAATTTCTCCTTTTGCCACAATGTTTTCAAAAGTCATCTGCTGCTGAGGCGTCAGAAAGCGTATTTATGTGGGTTAAGGTTGATGAATTTGTCAGTGATAGGGATAAATACAAACTATCATGTCATTCTATTTCAGCATATTGGAAGTGGCTCCGAGGTGATTGCTTCTTTCCAGCAGACACTATGGACTGTAGTGCCTATGAGCTCCGGGGCTATACGGGTCAAATCTGTGGGTATGTAGCATTTGTTCATATTTCCATGTGTGGAGAAGTTGGTGAGTTTGGAAGACCAGAAATTTAGCTTGAAATAATATAAGCGAATTGCCGATTTCTAAGTTGCATATTAGTAATTTGTTGTAGTTTGATCAGGATCTTTCCCTGTTTGACATCTGGTCAATCATCTGTTTACTCTTTCCCACATACAGACACTTTCTGAAGGTTGTGCAGAAAACAACTTTTTGAAACATTGTGACAAAGAGAGTATAATGGGCAATTTCTCCTTTTGCTGATTTGTTTTCAACTTTATTGAATAAATGTACTTTTATTTATAGAGAGTTTCCATATTTCAAACTAAATACTTTCAAAGTATTCTGCTGCCAATTTGTTGTATGTGTAACCCTTTCCCTCATATAGACGCTTTCTGACGCCTCTGCAGCAGACGTCTTTTTGAAAACATAGTGACAAAAGAAGAAATTGCTCAAAACGAGCAATTTCTCCTTTTGACACAATGTTTTCCACTTTTAGTCGTAAATTATCCATTCAATTATAGAGATTTACTATTTTTTGACAAAATATGTTCAAAGATGTTTGCCGCAGAATTGTCGACTGAGGGAAAGGGTTAAACCTCTGTCGATCAGTACGGAACAAAGTCAACCTAGACACACAATTCCATTTTGTATATTGCTGTCAGGTCAGTTATGGTTAAACATATTCCTTGTATGATACAAACAATGTATTTGTAGGTTTCACGTTCGGTGGAGATGTACTCAGACTGTTTCATGGCCATATGGATGAATGTTTAACCATACCAGAGGCCGGAAGTGACAACGAATTCAAGTGAGTGGGATAACGGCGCCTCTGCAGCAGACAGCTTTTTGAAAACATAGTGACAAAAGGAGAAATTGCACAGAACGTGCAATTTATCCTTTTGCCACAATGTTTTCCACTTTTAGTCATAGGTTATCCATTCAATTATGGAGATTTTCTATTTCTTGACGAAATATGTTCAAAGTCGTCTGCTGCAGAATTGTCGTATGAGGGAAAGGTTTAAAACCTTTTTAGCTCACCAGAGCTACGTGCTCAAGGTGAGTTATTGTGATCGCCTTTTGTCCGTCGTTCGTTGTCCGTCATCAACATTTGCTTGTTACTACTCTAGAGGCAACATTTTGCATCCAATCTTTATGAAAGTTTATCAGAACATATATCTCCATCAACTCTAGGCCAAGTTCGAAACTGGGTCATGTGGGGTCAAAAGCTAGGTCACTAGGTCAAATTTATGAAAAATCTTGTTAACACTCTGGAAGCCACATTTTTGGCTATAGCATGTTGAAACTTTGTCAGAATGTTTGTGTCAGTGATATCTAGGCCAAGTTCGAAACTGGGTCATGTCCAGTCAAAAACTAGGTCACTAGGTCAAATTTATGGAAAATCATGTTAACACTCTGGAAGCCACATTTTTGGCTATAGCATGTTGACACTTTGTCAGAATGTTTGTCTTAGTGATTTCTAGGCCAAGTTTGGAACTGGGCCATGTTTGGTCAAAAACTAGGTTACTAGGTAAAATTTATGAATAATCTTGTTAACACTGGAAGCCATATTTTAAACTTGAGCATGTTGAAGCTTTGTCAGAAAGTTTGTCTTGATGATATATAGGCCAAGTTTGAATATGGGTCATGTCCGGTCAAAAACTAGGTCACTAGGCCAAATTTAAGAAAAATCTTGTTAACACTCTGGAAGCCACATGTTTGGCTTGAACATGTAACTATGTCAGAATGTTTGTCTTGGTGATATCTAGGTCAAGTTCAGATATGGGTCATGTCAGGTCAAAAACTAGGTCACTAGGCCAAATTGAAGGAAAATCTTGTCAACACTCTGGAAGCCGCATTTTAAACTTGAGTATCTTGAAACTTTATCAGAAAGTTTGTCCTGATGATATCAAGGTCAAGTTCGAATATGGGTCAGTTCAGGTCAACAACTAGGTCACTAGGTTGAATTGTAGAACAATCTAGTTAACACTATACAGATTGCATTTATAACTTAAGCAGCTTGAAATTGTGTCAGAAAGTTTGTCTTGATGATATTGCCATTGGCGCTGAAAGAGTAAAGTCTTAAATAGCCCATTCTCAGGTGAGCGATTCCAGGGCCTCATGGCCCTCTTGTTTATTTTAGTATTGTATAACACTTAGTTTATTAGTCCCCTACCGGCGTGCCGAAGGGGACTATTAGGTTTGCACTCCGTCCGTCCGTCAGTCCATCTGTCAGTCAGTCAGTCAGTCAGTCAGTCCGGCAAATCAGTTTTCCGCACTTTTTTTCTACATGCTTTGAGGTATTGAGCTGAAATTTTGTATATGCCTTTGTAATCATGTGTCACAGATCAAGTTCGCGTTTCCTGGGATTTCGTCAATTTTTTAATGAGTTATGCCCCTTTTTGGACTTAGAATATTCGTTTTCCGCACTTTTTTTCTACATGCTTTGAGGTATTGAGCTGAAATTTTGTATATGCCTTTGTAATCATGTGTCACAGATCAAGTTCGCGTTTCCTGGGATTTCGTCAATTTTTTAATGAGTTATGCCCCTTTTTGGACTTAGAATATTCGTTTTCCGCACTTTTTTTCTACATGCTTTGAGGTATTGAGCTGAAATTTTGTATATGCCTTTGTAATCATGTGTCACAGATCAAGTTTGCGTTTCCTGGGATTTCGTCAATTTTTTAATGAGTTATGCCCCTTTTTGGACTTAGTGCAAACCAGTAGGGGACTATGGTATTGCTTGCAATCCAGTTACTTGTTTCATCTTATTTTATAGATTCGGATACATAATGTTGTTAATTTAGACGTATTGTATTACCTTATAGCTTAATATCTGTTTTGGAATTATCTTAATTAAATAATCTCTTGTAAAATAAACATTCTGTAGTGTTAAGAGGCTCTGCCTTAAGAGTTTGGGACCAGGATTTGATTCCCTGTTGTGTCATACGCTATACTTCTGGCTTCTCGGGGGCTGCATGGATAGCATTTCTACTTGTGCCCTTGTGTCAAGGTAATTTATTTACCAAGAAACATTTTGATATAAATGAAATGCTGTTAAAGCGGTGAAATGAATCGGTCACACGATATTAAATATGATCAACTTATACACTAAATGTTTGCATTTACAGTACTTAGTGTAATGTATGATCAACTTATACACTTATACACTGAATGTTTTCATTTGCAGTACTTAGTGTAATGTATGATCAACTTATACACTGAATGTTTTCATTTGCAGTACTTAGTGTAATGTATGATCAACTTATACACTGAATGTTTTCATTTGCAGTACTAAGTGTAATGTATGATAAACTTTTATACTGAATGTTTTGTATTTGCAGTAGTGTAATGTATGAGACAGGAGCTGTATGTAATCATGCTCGATCTCTATGGCGACTGGAATACACAAGGCACAAGTAAGTCCATCTGTAAATTGTTTACCTTTTTGAAAAAAAAATCTTACAAAATGAAAACATTTTTGAAAAAGGAATGTAAAATTTCGGGGAAAAGAATGAATTGCAATTTTAAGCAATTTCGCCTTCTTCTAGAAGAATTTCAAAAGTTGTCTTCTTTATTTACAAGTTCTTTGTAGTTCCTGAGTATGGCTTAAGAACAAAAAACTGATATTCTATAATTATATAATATCTATTTTCCCATATGAACAACCTTGTGACCACTCTACACTGAACATCCTTTGACCGATATTAACCAAACTTGGTATACAGTTAGTATATGGCAAGGTCTAGAACCCTATTTATTTTTAATGTCATAGGTTAAAGGTCAAGGTCAAAATTGGACTGACTATTTTCCCATATCAACAACCTTGCCACTCTACACTGAACATCCTTTAACCGATCTTAACCAAACTTGCCATACAGTTATTATATGGCAAGGTCTAGAAGCCTATTGATTATAAATGTCAACGGGCAAAAGCGGGGTCATTTAGCAAAGGCCAAATGCGGAGACAAGCACAAATTACACTTAGTTCTCTGGTACATAACATTAATAACAATTTAATAAAGGCAAGGATAAATAACATTAGATTTCTGTTACATAACATTAATATCCAGGTCATTGGCCATATTTTTAGCCATACTTTTAAATTAATATCGAGGGGATGCATCCGCTTTGCGGTGCCCTTGTTTCCATATTTTTAAAGTCGTCTGCTGTAGATTTGCTGTATGTGGGAAAGGGTTAAGTGTTGTTCAATGACCCGCTATCAAACTTTTAATTTATTACTTACCTACCCCTTAGATATCAGAATTATGGCTATATTTCTTTCCTACTTATAGACACAACAGCAGCAGCAGCCGACTTTTGAAAACATTGCGACACAAAAAGGAGAAATTGCACTTAAAGAGCAATATCTTCTTTTACCACAATGTTCACTACACAATTATTATATTGATATATTTTTAATATTATATGAAAGTTTTTGCATAGATGTTTACAAAGTTGTCTGCTCTTGTATGTGGGTAAGGGTTATGGTATATATTTTCTTTTGAACTTTTGAATAGATGGGCTGGAGGTTTTATGGGATACTCAGGTCAGCCAATCAGAATTCGACATGTGACATCAGGTCGATATTTAGGCATCTCCCACGATGATAGTGTGATTACCATACATCGAAACAAATCTGATGAAGCAACGACCACATTCTGCCTGCGACAAAGCAAGGTGATCATTATTTTTGCCTTGTACAGATATTTTATGCCACATACATGGATTAGCTATTAAATTATTGAACATGATCTGAGAAGCATAATGTTGCAGAATTGTCTGTTTTTGTGTGCATCTGTCCGTCTAGTTTTAAGGTTCAAGCTATTTCTCAGTAATTGGTGGCAGGAAATCAAGGAAACTTTATTGGAATCTTCGGTACCAAGAATTGATGCACAAATTATTCATGTTCAACATATTTTATGTAGTTACGGCCCATTGATGTTTAACTATCCATTATGGGAGTATATACATGCATCTATATATTGATTTCCTTTTTAACCCTTTCCCTCATATAGACGCTTTCTGATGCCTCTGCAGCAGACGACTTTTGTAAACATTTTGACAAAAGGAGAAATTGCTCAAAACAAACAATTTCTCCTTTTGCCACAATGTTTTCAACTCTGTTGAGCAATAACCCTTTTATTTAAGGAGATTTTGCCAAAATCTTTTCAAATCCGTCTGCTGCATATTTTTGATATGTGGGAAAGGGTTAATTCCATTTTACTGATGACTGCTACAGTAAAAACAAATGCTACAATATTGTGCATAAAAAACTCATGTTAAATATGTATCAGGAAATAAAAGTTATTCACTACAAGTGATTCTAGAGTAGTTTTGTTACCCAGTACCTAGATAAGATGGAGTAACTTGTCTTTCTCCACAATTCTCTCTTATTACTCTTTTTAGTGAGGCTAGTTAGGTAGCCAGACTTGTGTAATCAGAACGATTTTAGAGGATGTTAACCGTAGAGTCGCTATAAAAAACCTGCGCGCACTGTAAAATAGTTCCAAAATTCTTATTGAATACTCAAAATATGCGCATGCAAAGTGTAACTGACTTCGTAATTACAGTTACTTTTGAAAACATGCTTCTGACAACACAAACATGCACAATATTTATGTTTTTGATTTAGTAGTAAAGTGTATTATTTTGCCTGTTCAACATAATTCGGTTAACCCTTTCCCTCATACGGCAATTCTGCAGCAGACGACTTTGAACGTATTTTGTCAAAAAATAAAAAATCTCCATAATTGAATGGATAGCCTATGACAAAAAGTGGAAAACATTGTGGTAAAAGGAGAAATTGCACGTTTTGTGCAATTTCTTCTTTTGTCATTATGTTTTCAAAAAGCTGTCTGCTGCAGAGGCGTCAGAAAGCATCTATATGAGGGAAAGGGTTTCATGAGATAGCCGGTGACACCGAGTCACATACATGTGATCTCAAGCTATATTTAACTTTTTGTTATTGGTACTCAAAAGAATCATCGCACATGTCTTAAGCCTTTCCCTCATACGACAATTCTGCAGCAGACGACTTTGAACATATTTTGTCAAAAAATGGAAAATCTCTATAATTGAATGGATAACCTATGACTAAAAGTGGAAAACATTGTGGCAAAAGAAGAAATTGCACAAAACGTGCAATTTCTTCTTTTGTCACTATGTTTTCAAAAAGCCGTCTGCTGCAGAGGCGTCATAAAGCGTCTATATGAGGGAAAGGGTTAAAGTTCCTACACCTATTAGTATTTGGAGGTCAACTAAGGATTTTAGAACATGAAATACATTCCTTATCTTGCGCTCTGCTTAAGCTTCTACAGTCAAATTGTGGCCACAAAAATAATTTAAACCTTTCCCACATACAATAAATCTGCAGCAGAAGACTTTGAAATTATGAAGTCCAAATTATAGAAAATCTCTATGAATGATAGTATGATTATTGGATAGAGTTGAAATCATTGTGACAAATGGAGAAATTGCTCATTATGAGCAATTTCTCCATTTGCCACTATGATTTCAAAAATTGTCTGCTTCAGAGGCGTCAGAAAGGGTCGACATGAGGGAAAGGGTTATGGGTTTTCATTTGAAATACGACTTTGGAATATGGCCCTTCAGACGATCAAGACGAGTGTAGATTGTGATCCGCTCTTATATTCCTACAATCTGGTTGGTGGTTCCTTTTCGGCTAAATGCTCATTTATTTGACTATTGGTTCAATGGCAAACTGTGCAGAGCTGATCAGAATGAGCGCATGCCTTTTTTTCCCCGAGTTAAAGCATAATTATTTGCCTTGCCAATTTTGTGATAAATGTTTTTTATGTTTACAGGATGACAAAAAGCAATCTGAGGGCCATGAAGATGAAGGGATGGGAAAGTGCGACATCAAATATGGAGACTCCATGGTGTTCATACAACATTTTAACACAGGACTCTGGCTATCCTATAAAACATTTGAAACCAAGAAGAGAGGTGTAGGTCGAGTGGAGGAGAAAAAGGTGTGTTTAACTCGTTCTAACATACAACAAATCTGCAGCAAACGACTTTGAAAACATAGCGACATAAACCTGAAAAATCTCCATAAAAGATAGCTTAATTGTTAAATAAAGATGAAAAACTGTGGCAAAAGGAGAAATTGCTCATCATGAGCAATTTCAACTTTGACCATAATGTTCTTAAAAGTCGTCTGCAGGTGGGAAAGGGATAAGTTGTATTTATACCTTTCCCACATGTAGACGCTTTCAAATGATTTCAAAGTCATCTGCTGAAGATTTGTTGGTTGTGGAAAAGGGTGAAGCAAGTTTACGCGCAAAATTAGTTGATGTGACACTGCTGAAGGTTTTCGTGACCCCCTGTCTTTGCAGGGTGATTTTTTTGAGGGCACCTGTCCATTGTCTGTCAATTTGTCTGTGTGTCTTTCCATTATAGATACTGCATACTGGCAGGCACTTAATTATGTATAAAGCTTCAAACAATATCTGTCTTTATTATACAGTACATGTGATTAAAATATGTATCAAAATGAGCGAGGGGAAACTTGATAAAAACTAAATAATTTGACACTGATTTCTTTGAACAAAATTAATACTCTTACACCTATCTTTAACCTTTCCAGACATAAAATGTGTTTGTATGTGGGATAGGGTTCAGTTTTATAAATACAACTTTCTTTCAGGCCATCATGTTGGTTGAAGGTCATATGGATGACGGTTTTACATTTTCACGTGCACAAGAAGAAGAATCTAGATCAGCACGAGTTATCCGAAAGTGTCAGTCACTCTTTAATAGATTTAACAAGTAAGTATGGTGATTTCTTGTTCTGTAGATCATCTAATATAGTGACTTTTTGTTCTCAACAATTTTTAGAATTTTCTCCTTTTCCTAAAATGTTTTCAAATGTTTTCTGTTGCTGGATTCTATGAGAAACCTTTAAGAATTCTAGCATACCAAAGACTTCATGCAAAAGGTTTTAAAGTATTTTTTATGTTTTCTTATTTTAAAAACAATTCTTAAAAAGACCTGGTATTATCTGTAAAATTAACATATCAATTTGATATGGAATTGAAAACATGGTGGGAAATGGAGAAGCTTTTCTTCTTTTGTCATTATGTTAAAAAAGGTTGCCTGCTATAAAGGTGTAAGAAAACATCTGTATCAGGGAATACACTTTTTTTTAACCCTTTCCCACATACAACAAATTTACAGCAGACGACTTTGAATACTTTTAAGTCAAAAATTTGAATTCTCTTCAATTGAAAGAACAATAATTGGACGAAGTTGAAAACATAATGGCAAGAGGAGAGCAGTTTTTGTGGTCCACAATGTTTTCAAAAGTGAGCAAAAAAGCGTCAGTTTGTGGTAAAATGTAAAAAGGTTACACAAAATTTGTACATACAGCATGCATGGTTACTGATGTATCTGCATATTTTAAGAGCTCTGGACTCACTGAGAAGTGAAGTATCAGTATGTGGTAAAAGGTAAAAGGTTACACAAAATTTAAACATTCAGCATGGTTATAATACTAATGTATCTGTGTATTTTTAGAGCCCTAGAGTCACTGAGAAGCGAAGGTCGTACGTGTCATGCTTGGGGCAGGATCAGTCTGGATGAAGTGGTGAAGTGCCTTACAGATTTGATTGACTATTTCCAACAACCTGCAGTAGATGAAGGTAATCCATCTTATCAAGATAATTACTTTCTATCATTTATAAATACAAAATATAGACCTGTGTTAGCTGTTACTTCTGTATGTAAAGCATTTTATAATTATTAAACAGCTGTTTGACCATCAATTACAGTTAAAACAAAAATCTTTGGAAACAATTTCTGCTTTTGCCATACTGTTTTCAACTCTTTCAATAATTAAAGTTTTCATTGAAGGGTAATTTCAATATTTTTGCCTGGTTATTTCAAAGTCATCTGTTGTAGACTTGTGTTGGAAACAAGTTGAACCTTACCCACATACAACAAATTTGAAGCAGACAATTTTGAAACCTTATTGGCAAAAACGTGAAACTTCTTGATAAATTAGAGTTTAATTATCAGATAGATTTGAAAACATTGTGGCAAAAGGAGAAATTGCTTGTTATGGTGAATATCCCCTTTTGACACAATTTTTCAAAAGATTTCTGCTTCAGAGGCATCTGAAAGCATATGTTTGTGGGAAAGGGTTAAGAACGAAAATTATTGTTATGAATGTTGCTACTTCCTGTTTGATTTCAGAGCATGAAGAGAAGCAGAACAAATTGCGCGCATTGCGTAACCGACAGGACTTGTTTCAAGAGGAGGGCATGATAGCCCTGATATTAGAAACGATTGACAAGTTCAGTCAGTATAAAAGTAAAAGACAGTTTGCTCACTATGCGGGAGAAGATGCCGCCACCAAGTATGATGACATCTCAAGTTACCTGTATTTACTCTTGGGTAAGATTTTTACTTATCTCTTTCCCACCTGCAGACGAATTTTAACGCAATAGCAGCAGATGACTTTGAAATATTGTGGCCAAAGGTGAAATTGCTCATGATGAGCAATTTCTCCTTTGGCCACAATGTTTTCAACTTTATTAAACTTTTATGGAGATTTTTCAGGTTTTTGTTACCGTGTTTTCAAAGTCGTCTGCTGCAGAGTTAACGGTTATACGGTATAACCTTCAAGACAACACCTCTGTGGAGCTATTCTCTCTATGGAAAAATAGTTTTTAACTTTTTACTTAATCTTACAAATAAGTTAATAATAAATGAAAAATCTGGACAAAAGAAAAAGTATCATTTTGAGATGGATTGGAAACGGTTGATGTTACCAGTAAACACTTAAATTTGTTTATGATTGAATTTATCCACAAACTGATTTTATCTATTTTGTTTTGTTTGTGTTTTAGCTGCCATGATTCGTGGAAACCGAGCCAACTGTGCCCAGTTTGCGCAGTCCTACAGACTAGACTGGTTAGTGCATCGTCTTGAGAGTCAGATGTCCTCTAAAGGTAAACCTTTATTTAATTTGAATTAATTAATCAAATTTACAAATGGAAAGGATTTTTTTTCTGCGTAACACAAGAATATCTCAACACCCTTTCAAATCTTTGAGTTATATGCATTATAACCTCTTCAGCCATAACACAAATCTGCAGCGGAAGACTTCGAACACATGAATGCAACAATATGGAATATCCCTGTAAGTGAAAGTAATCATTGAAAACATTGTGGCAAAAGGAGATCATAAGCAATTTGTCCTTTTGTCACAAAGTTTTAACTCTTTTGCAGATGCTTCAAAATGTATCTACAAGTCTGAAAGTGTTAAATATAAACAAAAGTTGTTGACATTGTCAAAAAAGTGTAGGAAATTAAAATCTTTAATGTTTATGGACACTCTCCATATCTTTCTTTGGTTAATTTTGTCAAAGAATTTCATTTCCTTGTTGCCTAACTGTAAGGCAAGGAGACACATTGGGATCGCTTTAACCTCTTCCGTCAAGCTCTGATTTAACCCTTTCCCATATATAGACGCTTTCTGACGCCTCTGCATCAGACAGCTTTTTGAAAACATGGCGATGAAATTGCTCTAAACAATTTTTTCTTCTGCAGATTTGTTGTATGTGGGAAAGGGTTAATTGGTAATACATGTAGTTATCTGACACATCCTCCTGCACATGTGTTCCTTTGAAGAATCTTGTTTTTCAGATGTTGGACTTGAAGAGTTTAACATTTAGTATTAGGTAATTGTTAAACCTCAAAGAAAGCATTCTGCAGCAGACGACTCAAAATATAGGGAATATCTCAACAACAAAAAATTGTTCATTACAAGATTTTTTGATTTTTCCCTCTTTGTTTACAAATGTCTTCTGCTTTAAATATGTCGAAAGGCTTCTGCTACAGATATCGTATGTGGGAAAAGGGTTTAACCCTTTCCTTCATATGACAATTATGCAGCAAAAGACTTCGAACATATTTTGTCAAAAAATAGAAAATCTCTATAATTAAATGGATAACCTATGCCTAAAAGTGGAAAACATTGTGGCTAAAGGAGAAATTGTTTGTTTTGAGCAATTTCTTCTTTTCTCACTGTTTTCAAAAAGCCGTCTGCTGCAGAGGCGTCTTAAAGCGTCTATATGAGGGAAAGGGTTAATACTGTATTGTTCAATTGTTGTGTGATATTTTAACTGTAGGTGTGCTCGATGTATTACATTGTGTTGATAGACTCACCTGAGGCCCTCAACATGTCCACCATTATTTTAACTGTAGGTGTGCTGGATGTATTACATTGTGTTGATAGACTCACCTGAGGCCCTCAACATGTTCACCATTATTTAATTGTTGTGTATTATTTTAACTGTAGGTGTGCTGGATGTTTTACACTGTCTGTTGATCGACTCACCTGAGGCCCTCAACATGATCACCATTATTTAATTGTTGTGTATTATTTTAACTGTAGGTGTGCTGGATGTTTTACACTGTGTGTTGATCGACTCACCTGAGGCCCTCAACATGATCAAAGAGAAGCACATCCAAACCATCATATCTCTCATAGACAAACATGGCCGCGATCCAAAGGTACTGTATTGTTGTTTTTTTAGATCACCTAAGCCGAAGTCTCAAGGTGATCTATTCTGATCACTGTCTGTCCGTTGCGGTCCGTCTTTAACTTTTAGCTTTAAACATCATCTTCTCCTAAACCACGGGACCAATTTCAACCAAACTTCACAGGATGTTTCAATGGTGGTCCTCTTACAAAATTGTTCAAAGATTCAAATTTCATGGAGAACTTTGTTGCTGGGGGATCAGAAAGGGGGCAAAATGTCCAAACTTTAAAATTCATCTCCTCCTAACCCTTTCCCTCATATGACAATTCTGCAGCAGACGACTTTGAACATATTTTGTAAAAAAAAGGAAAAACTCTATAATTGAATGGATAACTTATGACTAAAAGTGGAAAACATTGTGTCAAAAGGAGAAATTGCTTGTTTTGAGCAATTTCTTCCTTTGTCACTATGTTTTCAAGAAGCTGTCTGCTGCAGAGGCATCAGAAAGCGTCTATATGAGGGAAAGGGTTAATCTGGTTGTCATATTCCAATATAATTTAGTGGAAATGTTACTTGGGTGACCCTCTTCAAGAATTGTTCAAGCCATATTGATCTGTTAAAAAACATGGCACCTAGGCGGTATCAAAAAAGTGTTAACTGAGCTCACTGCTGGTAGTTATCCTCATAATATTTATTATGTTCTCTTTTTTTTTTTACAGGTCCTGAATGTCCTAAAGTCACTATGTGTCGGAAACGATGTAGCTGTGAGAACCAATCAAAACCTAATTTGTGATAACTTGTTACCAGGCTGTGATCTCCTTCTCCAAACTAAACTGGTAGATCATGTCTTTAGGTAGGATATTTTGTGAATTAAGATTATAGTTTCAACAAAACTTAATTTGCCATAACTTGTTACCAGCCTCTAACCTTCTTCTACAATATAACTGGTAGGGTAGATCATGTCTTTAGGTAGGACATTGTGTGAATGAAAATTATAGATGTTAGCAGTAACAAAACCTTATAAAATGTTGTGATACCTTGTTACAATTTATCTTAAACCTAAATGATGTCACAGATGTCTAAACGCTGTAAATGTCCTTGTTCATTTCAGTATGAGAACCAAATGTATATGTATGTCTGTGTGATGATTCAGCCATGTATAAGAAAAGCTACTTTGGTTTTTGTTCATTTCAGTATGAGACCCAATGTATATGTAGGTCTGTGTGAAGGTTCAGCCATGTATAAGAAATGGTACTTTGAGATGTTTATAGATCTGTATGAACAGAACTCGCACATGCCACCATTGCTGCGCATTGGCTGGGCCAACAGTAGTGGTTTTACCCCATACCCTGGGGGCGGAGAGGGATGGGGCTGTAATGGTTTAGGAGACGATCTCTTTTCATATGCCTTTGATGGCAAATCTTTATGGACAGGTAAGAGATTTTAAATTTTACTCTATTCAATGTAAAGTAATAAAAGTGTATTAACCCTTTCCCTCTTACGACAATTCTGCAGCAGACGACTTTGAACATATTTTGTCAAAACATAGGTTATCCATTCAGAAAAGCTCAATAAATGAATGGATAACCTATGACAAAAAGTGGAAAACATTGTGGCAAAAGGAGAAATTGCACGTTTTGTGCAATTTCTTCTTTTGTCATTATGTTTTCAAAAAGCTGTCTGCTGCAGAGGCATCAGAAAGCGTCTATATGAGGGAAAGGGTTAATTAATTAAGTGAACTTACTAAGACACAGAGTTGAATATACAATTGGAAAGGAGGAATTTGTACCTGATGAGTGAACTCTCCAGTTTACTTCAATATGTTTATGTTGTCTACAGCAGAAGCTACAGAAGTCATTTGTTTGTGGGAAAGTATTATCTTGTTCCATTGATATAGTAGTAGTAGTAGTAGTAGAATCTGCTGTTTTGAAAACATCTTGAGAAAATCTGTAAAGTTGGATGTATAATTTTGATAGAGATTGGAAAACATTGTGGAAAAAAGGAGAAATAAAATTATTGCTCGTTTTGAGCAATTTCTTCTTTTCCCACAATGTTTTCAAAACGTCTGGCGCATAGGGTGTGTAGTTAATTTTGTCAGGTGAAGGGTTAATGTTTCAATGAAATATCTGTAGGAGGAAAACCCAAACAGGCCTGCCATGAAGGGACCATATTCAAGAAGGGAGACATCATTGGTTGTGCCCTTGACGTCACGGTTCCCCAGATCTCCTTCAGTGTCAACGGGGTACCTGTTAGGGGTCTCTTTAAGGACTTCAACCTAGATGGATTGTTTTATCCCTGTGTCAGCTTAACTTCCAATGTCAGGTAGGCTTTCTTAAACAATTTGATATTCCCTTAAGTCGAAAATGTTGAAATAGAAATACAATGTTTAATCTTTCCCACATATAGACTCTTTCTTACGGCTCTATAGCAGACGACTTTCGAAAACATTGCGACAATGTTTTCAACTTATTCCAGTCATTTTACTTTCATTTAATGAGGTTTTCCATACTTTTGCTTAGATGTTTTGAAAGTCGTCTGCTGCGGATTTGTTGTATGTGGGAAAGGGTTAATACAATGATCATTGCATAAGGAAAACTAATTATTATGTCTCCCCCTGTATACAGGGGAGATATATTGTTTTTGTCCTTGATGTCTGTCTGTCTGTCTGTCTGTCTGTCTGTCTGTTCGTCCCCAAAATCTTGTCCGATCCATATCTCCCAGACGGCTTGAAGGATTTTCATGAAACTTGGGTCACATGTTCACCTCATCAAGGCGACGTGCAGAACCCGCGTCTCGACAATATAGGGTCAAGGTCAAGGTCACGCTTGAAGGTCAAAGGTTTGAGGCTTTATTTCGTGTCCGCTCCATATCTCCCAGACGGCTTAAAGGATTTTCATGAAACTTGGGTCACATGTTCACCTCATCAAGGCGACGTGCAGAACCCGCGTCTCGACAATATAGGGTCAAGGTTAAGGTCACGCTTGAAGGTCAAAGGTTTGAGGCTTTATTTCGTGTCCGCTCCATATCTCCGAGACGGCTTGAAGGATTTTCATGAAACTTAGGTCACATGTTCACCTCATCAAGGCGACGTGCTGAACCTGCGTCTCGACAATATAGGGTCAAGGTCAAGGTCACGCTTGAAGGTCAAAGGTTTGAGGCTTTATTTCGTGTCCGCTCCATATCTCCGAGACGGCTTGAAGGATTTTCATGAAACTTGGGTCACATGTTCACCTCATCAAGGCGACGTGCAGAACCCGCGTCTCGACAATATAGGGTCAATGTCAAGGTCACGCTTGAAGGTCAAAGGTTTGAGGCTTTATTTCGTGTCCGCTCCATATCTCCCAGACGGCTTGAAGGATTTTCATGAAACTTGGGTCACATGTTCACCTCATCAAGGTGACGTGCAGAACTTGCGTCTCGACAATATAGGGTCAATGTCAAGGTCACGCTTGAAGGTCAAAGGTTTGAGGCTTTATTTTGTGTCCGCTCCATATCTCCCAGACGGCTTGAAGGATTTTAATGAAACTTTGGTCACATGTTCACCTCATCAAGGCGACGTGCAGAACCCGTGTCTCGACAATATAGGGTCAAGGTCAAGGTCACGCTTGAAGGTCAAAGGTTTGAGGCTTTATTTCGTGTCCGCTCCATATCTCCAAGACGGCTCGAAAGATTTTCATGAAACTTGGGTCACCTGTTCACCTCATCAAGGCGACGTGCATAACCAGCGTCTCGACCATACCGGGTCAAGGTCAAGGTCACGTTTGAAGGTCAAAGGTTTGAGGCTTTATTTTGTGTCAACTCCATATCTCCAAGACGGTTTGAAGTATTTTCATGAAACTTGGGTCAGATGTTCACCTCATCAAGGCCACGTGCAGAACCCGCGTCTCGACCATACTGGGTCAAGGTCACGCTTGAAGGTCAAAGGTTTGAGGCTTTATTTTGTGTCCACTCCATATCTCCTTAAAGGATTTTCATGATACGTGGGTCACATGTTCACCTCATCAAGGCGACGTGCAGAACCCGCGTCTCGACCATACCGGTTCAAGGTCAAGGTCACGCTTGAAGGTCAAAGGTTTTAGGCTTTATTTCGTGTCCACTCAATATCTCCAAGACGGCTTGAAGGATTTTCATGAAACTTGGGTCAGATGTTCACCTCGTCAAGGCGACGTGCAGAACCCGCGTCTCGACCATACTGGGTCAAGGTCAAGGTCACGCTTGAAGGTCAAATGTTTGAGGCTTTATATTGTGTCCGCTCCATATCTCCTTAAAGGATTTTCATGATACTTGGGTCACACGTTCACCTCATCAAGGCGACGTGCAGAACCCGCGTCTTCACCATACCGGTTAAAGGTCAAGGTCACACTTGAAGGTCAAAGGTTTTAGGCTTTATTTCGTGTCCAGTCAATATCTCCAAGACGGCTTGAAGGATTTTCATGAAAATTTGGTCACATGTTCACCTCATCAAGGCGACGTGCAGAACCCGCGTCTCGAACATACTGAGTCAAGGTCAAGGTCACGCTTGAAGGTCAAAGGTTTGAGGCTTTATTTTGTGCCGCTCCATATCTCCAAAACAGCTCGAAGGATTTCCATGAAACTTGGGTCACATGTTCACCTCATCAAGGCGACGTGCAGAACCCGTGTCTCGACCATACCGGTTCAAGGTCAAGGTCACGCTTGAAGCTCAAAGGTTTTAGGCTTTATTTCCTGTCCACTCAATATCTCCAAGACGGCTTGAAGGATTTTCATGAAACTTGGGTCACATGTTCACCTCACCAAGGCGACGTGCACAACTTGCGTCTCGACAATATAGGTTCAAGGTCAAGGTCATGCTTGAAGGTCAAAGGTTTGAGGCTTAATTTCGTGTCCGCTCCATATCTCTAAGACGGCTCGAAGGATTTTCATGAAACTTGGGTCACATGTTCACCTCATCAAGGCGACGTGCAAAACCTACATCTCGACAATATAGGGTCAAGGTCACGCTTGAAGGTCAAAGGTTTGAGGCTTTACTTCGTGTCCGCTTCATATCTCCAAGACGGCTCGAAGGATTTCCATGAAACTTGGGTCACATGTTCACCTCATCAAGGTGACGTGCATAACCCATGTCTCGACCATACCGGTTCAAGGTTAAGGTCACGCTTGAAGGTCAAAGGTTTTAGGCTTTATTTTGTGTCCGCTCAATATCTCCAAGACGGCTTGAAGGATTTTCATGAAAATTGAGTCACATGTTCACTTCATCAAGGCGACGTGCAGAACCCGTGTCTCGACCATACCGGTTCAAGGTCACGCTTGAAGGTCAAAGGTTTGAGGCTTTATAACGTGTCCAACATGCCGCGAAGGATTTCACCCAAGTTCAGTTACATGTTCAGCTCATTAACATGATGTGCATAACACGTGTCCCTGCCCTTTAGGTTCAAGGTCAAGGTCATGGTCACCTCTAAGGTCAAATGTTTGACCGCCATTATCACCTTTTAAGGTCAAATGTTTGACCGCCATTTGCAATATATAGTAGGTTCTACGAATATCATGTTATCACGAATATCATGTTATCACGAATACCAAGGTAAACACAAAACCGGTGTTCTCTTTGTCACGTACGCACAACAGGATGTCGTATGGTTCCATCAGGAAACCACGTTATACTGACTTTCAAATGCTACATAATTTTTTTTTTTTCAAAAAATCAATATTCTTAGAAAATACGACACATCATGATTGTTACCCATTCATTATAAGAAGAAAAACCTACAAGCCCTTAACGCTCAAACAAAAACATCACATTTTTGGTAGAAAACCTGTTGTTGATTTTTTCTTTCTCATTTGAAAATGATTGTTAACTGCTGATGATATCATAGGAATTTGAAGTCACATGATTACATTAAATCTCAAAAGTCTTGTAAAGAGTTGATACTAGAGGACCACCATACTAATGCAAATTACACCGGACTCCCTTCAATATCAATTTCAAAATGTCTGCGATTGCACAGAAGTGATTGATTATTTTGTGCAAGTTAATTAAATATAAAGAAACGAGTGACACTTGATATAATTATTACAGTTAAGTTTGCTTTTTTTTTTTTTTTTTCAAAAAATATGCAAGTACACTGATAATAGGGAGTCCAGAGACCTAAATAGAATCATATCTATGTCTCTGGGGAGTCCTATCCTACGCTTGTTCTGAATGTCGTTTTCTGCTTTCAAATAGATAATCGAACAATGTCTCATTTTCTTAGATTTTTATCTCTTAAAAGAAACAAGAGGGCCATGATGGCCCTGGATCGCTCACCTAAATGTCAACAAGATATTCCTTAAATTTGCCCTGGTGACCTAGTTGTTGACCAAACGTGACCCAGTTTCAAACATGGCCTAGATATCACTAAGACAAACATTCTAACAAAGTTTCAACATGCTCAAGCCAAAAATGTGGCTTTTAGAGTGTAAACAAGATTTTTCTTAAATTTGACCTAGTGACCTAGTTTTTGACTGGGCATGACCCAGTTTCAAACTTGGCCTATATATCCCTAAGACAAACATTCTGACAAAGTTTCAACATGCTACAGCCAAATATGTGGCTTCCAGAGTGTTAACAAGAATGTCCTTAAATTTGACCTAGTGACCTTGCTTTTAATCGGATATGACCCAGTTTCGAACTTGACCTAGATATCACTAAGACAAACATTCTGACATAGATTCAACATGCTCAATAAAAAAATATAGCTTCCAGAGTGTTAACAAGGTTTTCCATAAATTTATCCTAGTGACCTAGTTTTTGACCGGACATGACCCAGTTTCGAACTTGACCTAGATATCACTAAGACAAACATTCTAACAAAGTTTCAACATGCTCAATCCAAAAGTATAGTGTCCAAAGTGTTAACAAGATTTTCCTTAAATTTGACCTAGTGACCTAGTTTTTGACCAGACATGACCCAGTTTCGAACTTGTCCGACCTTTCATGGAGCCGAATGTTCTGACAAACTTTCATGGTGATTGGATGCAAAATGTAGCCTCTAGAGTGTTAACAAGGGTAAATGTTCACGACGCAACGACGCACCGACGCACGACGCACGACGGACGGACGCCGGACAAAATGTGATCCCAATAGCTCACCTTGCACTTCGTGAGCTAAAAATACTTCTCAAAAACACGTATTTATAGCTTTAAATGCAGATGTTGCATACGGCGTTTGAAAACATAGTGAGAAAAAGAGAAACGTCTTGTTATCAGCATAATCAGTTAAAAGCGATGCATCCATTCCTTTGTGTTCCTCACATGTTTTCTAGTTTCAAAGTTGTAAACAAAGAAACAATAAAATAAGTATGTTCTTTTCAATTCAAAGCAAATTCATCCAATTTCAAACAAATGTAGTCATTTCCCCGTTTGTCACAACGCTATATATAAAGAAGTCTGCTGCAGATGCTTCAAAATGCGAGTGCAAATGGGTACGGGTGAAAGTAATTGAGTGACCTTTATTTTCCGTAAATCATTGAAGCATAGCTATTTACCACGTGACCAGTGTGTATTTGTTGCTTTGTAAATCTCGTGACATTTTCGCGGGAAAACAGATCACGTGACCAGTGTGTATATTTGTTGCTTTGTAAATCTCGTGACATTTTCGCGGGAAAACAGATCACGTGATTTTTATCGCACACTCTCTTGAAGCAGTAGAAAACAACTCCTTATTTGGATATTATTATCCCCTACGCGGAAAAGAGTTCCTCATAAACTCATGCCGTTACATTTTTAGTAGAGTCTATTATATTTTTTTGTGACGTCATTATTGTGATATTTAAAGAATATTATATTATTATATATTATTATTATTATAATATTATATATATATTATTGGAAGAGGATTACAGTTATAATTTTAAACTATAAATAATTTCTTCCTTTGTCACTATGTTTTCAAAAAGCCGTCTGTTGCAGAGACGTCAGAAAGCGTCTATATGAGGGAAAGGGTTAAGCCTCAGAGTTACAAATTTTGTGGAAAAATGAGAAATTGGCCCTTTTAACCATACCCTTTTTTCCACAATACTTTCAAAAATTGTTTGCTGCATAACAAAGTAGGGATCTGTTGTCTAAAGGAGGATAAGGCTTGTAGTAGTCTTTGTCTACATTAATGAACAAAAGCTAAAACCAAGGTAGGAAAGGGATAAACAAACTTGATTAAAACTTCTGTACTTGTTCAAATCACTTCAAATGTCATAAAATTTACTTTCCATAACAAAATCATTGTGTAAGCTTAGATATATAGTCTGGTAAAACAAATATTTTCCCTAATTGGTAATGCTATTTTAGTTATCTGCTTTAACTCTTTTCCACTTACAAACACATTTTGACAAATCTGCAGTAGAAGACATTTGAAAAGATTGGGGCAAAAGAAGAAATTGCTCATGATGAACAATTTCTCATTTTGCAATAACGCTTTCATCTATATTCATATATTATCCATTTTGAAAGATTTTTTATATTTTGCCTATAAAACTTTAAACTTGTTTGCCGCAGTTTTGGTATAAGTGAGAAAGATTTGAAATTGTCTAAAGGGAAAAAAAGTAGTTATTTACATTTTAACCTGATGGAAGACTCGATGGCTTAAATGTTGCAAAGTTATGTTGTTGTTTGTTTTATATCCAAAACTTAATGATACCAGCCAGCTAAATATGAGAAAACAGTTGGAGACTGTTCCACAAGCCTTAACTACTACAATAATCTGCAGCAGATGACTTTATAAATATAGAAAAGTATTTATAATTGAAAATATTAAAATCAAATTGATTTGAAAACATTGTGGCAATAAAAGAAATTGCTCATCATGAGTAATTTCTTCTTTTTTCGCAGTGTTTCCAAGTGTCGTCTGACGCAGTTTGTATCTGAATACGTCTGCCAGTGGAAAGTGGCTAAACCCATAGATATGAATAGTCTTCCTACTTCATGTAAACATTATTTACAATGGCTGAAGCTGAATGGACTTATCCTTCCTAACAGTTATTAGATTACAAGACTTCTGGCAACAGCACTGAGATATCAATATTGACCAAGAAATATGTAAACTACACTACAAAGAAATCAATCTTTGAAGACGTTCAAATTGACAGTAATGTTTAAGGAAAAAGAAAATTTGATGTATTCTCTGATACAATATTTATCAAAACTTTGAAAAGTTAATTGTCTGCTGCCAGAGCATCAAATGTGAATATTGGTTTTTTTCCTTTTCCCACATATAAACGCTTTCTGACGCTTCTGAAGCAGATGTTTTTTGGAAACATTATGACAAAAGAAAAAATTGCTCAAATTGAGCAATTTCTCCTTTTGCCACACACTGTTTTCAACTCTTTTTAATAATCAAACTTCATTTATCAAGATTGTTCACGTTTTTGTACATAGGTTTTCAAAGTCGTCTGCTGCATATTTGCTATATTCGGGAAAGGGTTATCATGTATTGCTCATGCCTTCTATATAGTGTTCATTGTCAACTATAGAACCTTACCTTGGAGAAAAAACAGTGTAAAGTTAACTGTCAACTATATAATGTATTGTCAGAGAAAAAAAACGGTGCTAAGTTAATTGTCAACAATAGAATCTTGGCCTACCTAAGAGAGAAAACCATGATAAGTTAACTGTGAACTTTATAAAGTTTTGTCGGAGAAAAAAACCCAATGTTAAGTTAACTCTCAACTATTGTAATTAGAATGTAACTTTAGTCAGTATGCAGAACCAAGACTGGAACAGTGCAACCCCTTTACATCTGATCAGACTGATTGGAATCTCCTGTAGCAAACATTTATCTACAGCACATACAAGTACATTTTGAAACATTGTACATAATATTTCAAACCTTTTACATATCGATGGCTTCATGCAAAACGGTTGTAACTACATCTTGTAACAAGATGTAGTTACAACCGTTTTGCATGAAGCCCACGATATGTAGGTAGCCAACTTGGTATGGTTTGTGAAATATCATAATGATAATTGATGATATTTATCATAAGCAACAATTTTAGTTTTTATTTGCCATTGCTTATGTTTAGCAACAGTTGTTAACTGTTTTGAAGAATACTTCAGTCTTGAATGTTACAGCTGCAGTAAAAATATGTGTTTCTGTAAACCATTTGAAATCATGTCCACTTTGTACCAGGTCAAGACAAAACATTAGTAATTAAAAATTGAGTACTGTCCAACTTGGTCAAATTTTTGTTTGTCTGCTTTATAGGTTGGAATGTTTTGAGAGATTTTGACAGATATTTGAGGGGGAGACATATGTTTTTGTCAAAACAATTCTAGTTTTGTTTTGATTTGGTTCCAAAACCGAGATGCTCAAGTTTCATATTCACTTGATATGAAGTTCTTATATTTTTATACCCATAGAAAGTTGGATTTGTGGGCACAAAACTCTAACATAGGCCATATCTTTTGACCTGCCTGAGCTAGAGAAATGTGGATTTGTGGGCATTAAGTATTTGTACTGTCTATCTGGCAAAACTCTAACAGCATAGGCCATATCTTTTGACCTGCCTGAGCTGAGATACTGGATATGTGTTTCACATACATGTCTTGTTTTTTTCCAGTTGTCGATTTGTGCTGGGTGGAGAACATGGGCGACTAAAGTATGGGCCCCCGGAAGGTCATTCGCCCATTATTGAGTCCCTTCCACCGAAGGAGAAGTTAAAGATAGAACCTTGCTACTATTTTGGAGATGTCCAGAAGAATGTGATAAGTGGACCCACGGGTGTCCTAGACTATGCTCCATTTGTGCCAAAACCTGTGGAAACAGGCAGTGTAAGTTATATATTTCAATGCTATATAACTGTTTGAAAGTTTATTATTTTTTCAACTTGAAAACAGTGTGGCAAGGGGAAATATTTAGTGTTGAAATAGAAATAAAATGTAATAATTTCAATTGCATGTGTTTATGAATCTATTTACCTTAAATTAATCCTTTCCTGCATTAGACAAATCTGCAGCTCACAACTTCAAAGGTATTTGGTTATTTATTTGGTAAACTTCTATAAAAGAAAGCTTTATCATTGAAAACAGTTGAAAACACTGTGACAAAAGTAGGAATTGTTCTTTATGAGCAATTTCTCCTTTTGCTACAATGTTTTCATCAGAGAGCGTTTGTGTATGGGAAATGGGGGCCAAATTAACTTTGATAACTTTTTATGCAGGTTCAACTTCCAATGTACGTGGAGAATGTACGAGACAAACTGGCCGAGAACCTACATGAGGTGTGGACCATGAATAAAATAGAGCAGGGCTGGACCTTCGGTGACGTCAGAGAGGACAGAACCTTAAAAAATCCGAGTCTTACCAATTTTGAAAAACTTCCAATGTCTGAGAAAAAATATGTCATTACAGTATCTTTTGAAACTTTGAGGTAAGCAGGAATTTTTTCATTCATAATTAAATTTCAGAGGACCAGATAAGGAGGATTGAACTGGTCATTTTCCCAAAATATCTCTCTTACTATCCAACCAAACCCTATGTTGTGGCTATTTCATAACATGTAAAAAGGCCCTTATCTGGAGCTCGAATTATAGAAGATCTATATTTGATCTTGTTTTAGTTTTGGTTTGGACAGTTGCCTGAAATATTTACTAGGAACAATTAAGGCACTTGTACCCTTTCTCAAAATCAAATTTTCTTTCACCAGATTTGTTGCATACTTTTATGCAGATTGTTTCAGCTGGCAAGAGTGTAGCAATAGCGTTTTATTTGATGTGTTCAATAAGCCCTTTGTTGTCAAATACAACAGAATGAGAGTTGATTCTTCCCAACATGCAGATTTGTTTTGACACATCTGAAGATGACTTTTTGTTGCAAAGTCTTTTCAATAATTATACTTTCACATAAAAAGAGAATTAACATATTTTTGCCATGATGTTTTCGAAGTCCTCTGCTGTAGATTTTGTATAATGTGAAAGGTTCATGTTAAACCTCTCACACCTCTGCAGCAGACATATTTTGAAAACAATTGTGGTATAATGAGAAATTGCTCATGATGAGCAATTGTCCTTTTTTCACAATGTTTTTCAACTATATCCAATGATTAAACTTTCTTTTATTGAGGTTTACCATATTTTTTAAACACCAGATGTTGTCGAAATCGTATCCTGCAGATTTGTAACATATTGTAAATGGTCAATCTAGATTCATTGTGTAAATCTATCTATAACTATGCATATGATTTTTTTACAGGACAATTCTGGCTCTCGGATACCATGTGTCTATGGAAAACAAGCAATCACAGTCCAACAGAATGAAGACATTAAAACTTGCAAACCAGTAAGATTATCTACTGATCTTTTCCAAATTCATCATCTAAATCAATGATTTCGTACAATTTAATTATAAATTATTACTTAATGAGATGTTTTAGTTTACGTAGCTTGCAAATATTAATTAAATTACTACATAACTGGAATGCAAACCATGATGAATTTACTAATTAACCATTCAAGTTTCCCACTCACAGAAATCTGATGCATTATGATGCAACTGCAGCAGACACATTTTGATGCAACTGCAGCAGACATATTAAAAATACATTGTGGAAATAGGATATATTGCTTTGTGTAATGAACTTTTTCTTTCTTTTGACACAATGTTTGCAGTCTTATTAAAAAAAAAAATCTTCCATTTATAGAGATTTAAAGAGATTTTAATTATTTTCAAAGTCGTCTGCTACAGATTTGTTGTATGTGGAAAAGGGTGAAGATGAAAATTATCATGTATTTTAGGTTTTTGCAATCCAATGGGTACAAGCCTACACCTTTAGATCTGAGTGGAATAGAACTGGAAGACAAAATGAATGAACTCGTGGATTTACTCGCTGAAAATACACACAATGTATGGGCGAAGGACAGAATTAAAAATGGATGGACCTATGGACTCTATGAGGTGAGATCATCTTACAATAATCCTGTGCCCTTTCTTTGATACAGATGACCTTTTCAACCAATTTCTCTTTATATTTTTGATGAACCCCAGTAGAGAAGTGGTTTATTAACCCTTTCCCACATACGACATAACTGCAGCAGGCGACTTTGAAAACATCTAGAATTCTTTTGGAAAATCTCTTAAAATGAAGGTATAATTACTGAAAAGAGTTGAAAATGTTGTGGCAAAAGGAGAAATTGCTCGTTTCGAGCAATTTCTCCTTTGGTCACAATGTTTTCAAAGGTTGTCTACTGCAGATGCATCAAAATGCATCTATAGGTGGGAAGAGGTTAATCCAGGGTGTGTGATTTTGAACCACAGATCGACCAATATATTTTTCCGACTTTTGATAAATTCCAATGTGACAAGCATAATTTTTCTTCCACCAATGGGCGGGCAGGGCAGTCTATGTGGAAAAGCAGCCAGTTGCTTGGAAAAAGCGGAGTTCTGGAAAACCAACCTTAATGTATATATCACAAGTATTAAAAAAGATTTGTTTGTACAGCCATGCTATCTGATTCATATGTACATCATCTATCAGACACTTCTTGAATGCTTTACTTATTTGTTAGAGAACAGTGCAGACTCAGGTCAAACTGTACAATCGTGCAGGGTGCTTATGATCTACACTGGTTGTAACACCCTTCGATTAGGTACAACATGAGCTTTCAATCTAGAGTTGTGAGTTGGTCAATATTCTTATAGACATTTGACATACCGGTAGTAAGTGAATTCATCTGCCACTAATGGGCCAACAGTATATGTGGAAAAACTTCAAGTTGCTTGGATAGAATATTATGTGAAGAACTGGTGTGAGAAAGCCAGGATGCACATTGGTAAGTTAACTGACCTCAGTGATATGACTGAAAGAATGTTGAAAACGCCGTTAATTTCCAATCAATCAAGAATCAACAGATTACTTGTTCCAATTTCAGGATCCCTCCAACAAGAGGAACCCCCATCTGGTACCCTACAGTAAGGTGGAAGAACACATCAAAAGAGCTAACAGGTAATATACGCTCATCTCTAGATATTATCCCTTTCCCACATACAACAAGTCTGCAGCAGACGACTTTGAAAGAGTTTGATAAGAATAATGCTACAATAAACAAGGTTGGAAAGCAAAAATATAAGGTGTAGACTAGTAAAATCTACAGATGATCAGACATTTGAGAAGTTTAACGCTTTACACTGTTTACATAATATTTATTAAAACTTGGTTAGAAGGTTCTGTCAACTTGTGTAGACTCTAATAAGAAGGAGCAGATATACAGACTGACCCAAACCGACATTGTTCAGAAATGCCAGTTTGGTACCTTTTCCAGTGTACTGACTCATGGAATGCACAATGGGCTATTGTTCCATGTAAGGAGTCATTTTATTTGCTACATATTACAGAGGACTAGATAAGGAGGAGTTAACCCTTTACCTCATACGACAATTCTGCAGCAGACGACTTTGAACGTATTTTGTCAAAACATAGAAAATCTCCATTATTGAATGGATAACCTATGACAAAAAGTGGAAAACATTGTGGCAAAAGGAGAAATTGCACATTTTGTGCAATTTCTTCTTTTGTCACTGTGTTTTCAAAAAGCCGTCTGCTGCAGAGGCGTCAGAAAGCGTCTATATGAGGGAAAGGGTTAATAGGTCTTTCTTATATGATATCTCTCTTAGCACTCATTTATGCCTATGTTCTTTCGAGTACCCACAACATAGGTTTTGGAGGTCAAATAAGGATTTTAAAGCATAAAGAACGCTCCTTATCTAGAGCTCTGATATAACACATTATACAACACTGTATACTTCCAGAGATGCATCTATTCAGACAGTGAAGACTATTCTAGCCTATGGTTATGCCTTAGAACCACCGACGAGTGAGCTGGGGGAATCAGGCAACATATCAGGTAAAGAAACTTATAGTTCTTACATATTGGTATTCTAGAAGAAACAAAATAAATAAAATGAGCCATCCCTCGAGAAGATCAACATTGTGGCCTTTGCGTAATATATCGACCCAGATCAGCCTGCGCAGTCAACGCAGGCTGATTCGGGCCAACACATTCTGTCTAAGAAGGATGGTGGTATAGAGTAATGATTACTGAAACAGAAAATCCACAGGAGGCGAAAAGTGTCTGTCTGGGTTAGCCTGCGGGGAATGCTTAGGCTGATCCGGGTCGATACTTTAAGCAGAGTCCACAATGTTGGTTTTCTCTACACTATCAGTTGTTCTTAACCCTTTCCCACATGCAATGACTCTGCAGCAGATGACTTTGAAAACATACCTGAACAAATTTGGAAACTCTCTTTAAATCAAAGTACAATAATATAATAGAGTTGAAAACATGGTGACAGAAGGAAAAATTGCTCGCTTTGAGCAGTTTCTTCCTTTGTCACCATGTTTTTGAAAAAGTCGTCTGCTGCTGATGCGTCAGAAATCATGTATATGAGGGAAAGGGTTAAGGAGATACGCCTGTCTCTTTTGCAATGGTAGGCAGAAATTGAAGGCTAGGGTGAGAATTGGGTGTGCATTGATTTGCCCGAGTCTTCACTGAACACAGATACAGTCATCTCTTTGCTTGATGCAGCTCATATGGTTATTTACATTTATTATATCATAGGTATTCAACCCTTTCCCACAAATAGATGTTGTTTTATGCCTTTGCAGCAGGCGACCTTTGGAAACATTTTGCCTAAAAGAGAGTTTTGCTCATTGAGAGCAATTTCTTGATTTTCCACTATGTTTCCAACCCTATTCTATACATATACTTTTATACATAGAGATTTTTCATATATATGCCTACATCTGTTCAAAGTCGCTTAGGATTTGTTTTATCTAGGGAAGGCTTTGCCAAATGTAAAATGGGCCACATATCACAAAGTCCAATTAATCCTTTCCCACATAGAACAAATCTACAGCAGACGACTTTAATAACATATACACCAAAATATAGAAAATCTCTAAAAATGTAATAAATTTATTGAAAAGAGTTGAAAACATTATGATGATCTTTTCAAAAGTTGTCTGCTGCGGAGGCGTCAGAAAGAGTCTGTATGTGGGAAAAGGTTAACCTTCAGGACTTTGCAAACAGGGAAGACCCAGATCAGACTGTGCCTCTAAGCTTTCTGATCTGTATCTTCCATTTTTGCCATCTAGTCGCTGACAAGTATCCAAGATGTTTCTAAAGACTGGTTATGACCAATGCTGACTATATAAACACGAAGTTAAACTCTGTACCACATCAAGATATATTTGGCGCATTTACATTAGACAACTTTGTAAAACATTGTTGCAAAAGGAGAAATTATTAATAATAAGTAAATTCTCATTATGACAGAATGTTTTCAATTCTATAATTATACTTACATTAGCTCGAATTATTGTGATACCATTGGCATTGATGTCTTCAGCATCGTCGTCACAAAACTTTAACCTTACCTCATAACTTAAAAAACTTTTCACATATTCAAATGAAACGTGGTACACATCTTCTTAAAGACAATTCACATGTATATACAAAGTCACATTACTATGGCTTAAAAATAATTCAGTTATGCCCCTTTTTTGTTGATTGTTGGTAAGGGTAAATTGCAGTTGCCATTGGCATCCAAGATCTCCATAGGACGGTTTTCGATGTTCTTGACTAAACTGGAAAGATTGGAACTTGATCACACTGACTTAAAGGAATTTATGTGTTTGCCCTTAAATATTTGACCTGATAGTGCATGTATTTAGTGATTGGTGATTACCTTGTTATGAATTTGAATCTGCAGCAACTAATTGACTTACTTTCTTGATTTTTATAAAACTTGCTGTTTGCTTATTTTAATTCTTACACATGTATGGCTATTTAGCTTTCAAATTCATTTAAGCAATAGGAATGAGATCATTTTTGAAAACTTTTTTTTAAATTTTATTTTTCTTATTTATAAACAACTTTCAGTGTCTTAATAATGGTTTGTTTTTCACATTTTTAATGAAAATTAAATTAACCCTTTCCCACATACAACAAAACTGCAGCAGATGACGACTTTGAATTCATCTAGTCTAAAAGAAATAACACACAGTAAATATCTATAAATAAAGGTATAATTACTGAAAAAAGTTAAAACATGGTGGCAATAGGAGAAATTGCTTATTTTGAGCAATTTCCTCTTTTGTCACAATGTTTGCAGAGATGTTTAAAAAACATCTTTATGTGAGAAAAGGGATAAAGATCAGATCAAACACTTATTTTAAGTTTTATGGTTAACATGAAAAAGAACATCATTATGATGCTTTTTGTTACAATGTCACAGAATCAATCCATTCCCATGTTAAACAAATCGGCTCAACGTGATTTTGAAATCATCTTGGCCAAAATATGGAAAAATCTTTATAAATGAAAGTCTGCTAATCGAAATGAGATGAAAACATTGTGAAAAAAGGAGAAATTGCTCATTATGAACCTTTTTTTTTTCTTTTGTAATAACGTTTTAAAAGTTATCTGCTGCAGAGACGTCAAAATGCATCTGTATGAGGGAAAGGGTTAACCCCTGCAGTAGACAGCTTTTTGAAAACATAGTAACAAAAGAAGAAATTATGCATCTGTATGAGGGAAAGGGTTAACCCCTGCAGTAGACAGCTTTTTGAAAACATAGTGACAAAAGAGGAAATTGCACAAAACGTGCAATTTCTCCTTTTGCCACAATGTTTTTCACTTTTTGTCATAGGTTATCCATCAATTATTGAGATTTTCTATTTTGTGACAAAATACATTCAAAGTCGTCTGCTGCAGAATTGCCGTATGAGGGAAAGGGTTAATGCTTTCCCACATACAATTAACAAGTACCAGAGGACGCTGAAAACATCTAGGTAAAAATATGTAACTTCTCTTTTTCACAGAATGTTTCTACTCTGTTTCAGAATTATACATACATATTAAGATATGTGAATAATTCTTTCCCTCATATAGTAAATTTTTGACACCTTTGCATCATAAGACTTGTTATAAACATTGTGGGGAAATGGGTAAAAATGCTCATAAATCTAATCTAATTCACAGACTTTTCCATATTTTTAGCTCTACTGGCCAAAGGCCAGAAGAGCTTATGCCGTGGCGTGGTGTCCGTCATCAGTGCTTCCGTAAACAATTGCTTGTGAACACGATACAGTCTTCAGTTTTGATTGTATCTCAATCAAACTTATACAGTAGTTAAATATCCATGAGATCTCGGTTCCTTTTGCAAGACTGGATTATGGCCCTTGAAATTGTCAAAATTGCTATAATAGAGCTTGTGAACACAATAGAGGTTCCATTTACTATCTGATCTTCACCAAACTTAGATAGTAGTTAAATATTGATGAGAGCTTGGTTCCTTTTACAAACCAGCCAGATCCGCCCATGCAAGGCTGGATTATGGCCCTTGAATTTGCCAAAATTGCTATAATAGCTCTTGTGAACACAATAGAGGCTCTTTTTACTATCTGATCTTCACCAAACTTAGATAGTAGTTAAATATTGATGAGAACTCGATTCCTTCCGAAAACCAGCCAGATGTGCCCATGCATGACTGGATTATGGCCCTTGAAATTGTCAAAATTGCTAAAATATAGCTTGTGAACACAAAAGAGCCTCCATTTACTATCCGATCTTCACCATACATACATGCTCTGGATTGAAAATGACCAAAGAACCATCCCAGTAGAGCATAGGCCCTCATGGGCCTCTTGTTAAAGCTGTGCGTTGCTGGTTCGTTGTATGTGGGAAAGGGTTGATAACCTATTTTAAATAGTATTTGACTGTTTGTATGCTTGTATTGATTTGTTTGAAATTTTCATTGCTGAACAGACTGGTGAAGTAAAAATGCAATCAAATCATTCAATCATTGGTTGGTCCATTCACGAACCAGTCAAATCTTTGATTGATAGACTTATTTTATTAACCCTTTTCTACTTGTAGACGCTTTCTGATGCATCAGCAGCAGATAAATTTTGAAAACATTGCAGCAAAAGGAGAAATTACTCAAGATGCAAAACTATCCTTTCATTTATATAGATTGTTCCTATTTTTGCCTAGAAAATTTTCGAGGTTGTCTGCTGCAGATTTGTTGTTTGCGGAAAAGGGTTAACAATTAAATAATTGATTAATGAAGTATACCAGTTGAGTTTAATAGTAGAAATTAGTCGTGTGTTTTTTGCCTGTATTGCATTTTCAATTCATTTCATTGTCACAAAAGGAAGCAAACTCGAGAACCATTTGGCCACCCATGGTTTAAGCAAAGGTAGGAGTTTTAATTTGTCTTTCTCATATTCCCTGGGATTGGAAAATCTGATTAAATAAAATAAATGATTGTACTTGTTCTATCCGTATAATGTTATCCAGTATCAACTTCTCCTAATCCTATTGCTTGCACAATTTGTCTTTTTCTCACAGTCTTCTTATCTCTAGGTATTATATTTTCATTTGTCCATGGAGTAATATTATAGTACTTGCCTGCTAGCCATCACATTTTCTAAATTCAAATCAAGTTTTACGAATTGGTGGAAACAGGTTAACCCCTCCTTTCTAACATACAAACTAAAACTAAGTTGTTACAGGAGAATTCTTATTGGCATCTTGTGCCAAGGTCAGGGTATTTTACTTGTAGATCAGGTGAACCTTTGGATTGTTTTCAAGAAAACTAACTCTAGGGTCTTTTGAAGGGTGTAAAAAGAGATTTATATGAATAGAATCCAATCAAACTTACACTGTCAGTAATTTCTTGACAGTATCTGTGACAAACCCTGCCAATCCAGATAGGTCTGGTTTGAAGTCTGATAGTTGGTCTTCTTACAGCATAGCTCAAATGTTCTGGATATAAAATCAACCCTTTCCCACATACAACAAACAACTTTGAAAACAATCATGCAAAAACATGAAAAAGCTCAATAAATGAAAGTATAATTACTGAAAAAAGTTGAAAACATTTTGGCAAATGGTGAAATTGCTCGTTTTGAGCAATTTCTCCATATGTCACAGTGTATTCAAAAGTTGTCTGCTGCAGAATCTGATGTGTCAGAATGGGTCTACAAGTGGGAAAGAGTTAACTTTTTTCCATATTCATACACTTTTTGACTCATCTGCAGGAGATGACTTTTGATATATTGTGGCAAAATGAGAAATTTGCATATCATGAAGAATTTCTCATTTTGCCACAATGTTTTCAATTCTATACAACTGATAGATATATTTCTGTATAGATGTTTTTAAAGTAGTCTGCTGCAGATTTGTTGTATTTGGTAATGGGCTCAATATTGACATGAAAGAGAAGGAGGGACAAGGCCTGGTCACCTTTCAACGTTGGTCTGCTCATAGCATTTTGCATGAACTCCAAGGCTTGGCTATACTTCAAACTGCATGTATCTTCCTGCTGTAGAGTTTTACCTGTACTTAGAAGTGTAGAATTAAAGAAAGAAAAATGTGTAGTTGTCCGAAAATGCCACTCCCTGAATTTGGCTAGACATAAAACAATTAGGCCACAAAGTAGGTGTTCATTTGAGGGCACTTGAATGAAATCCTGGCATGGGTAAGGTGTTAAACCCTTTCCCACATATCACAAATCTGCAGCAAACAGATTTGAAAAGAATTTGGCAAAACCTTGAAAAATCTCCATAAATAAAAGGGTTATTACTGAAAAGAATTGAAAACATTGTGGCAAAAGGAGAAATTGCTGGTTTTTAGCAACTTCTCCTTTTGTCAAAATGTTTTCAAAAGTTGTCTGCTCCAGAGGCGTCAGAAAGCGTCTATAAGAGGAAAAGGGGTTTAGATCACTCTCTGTATGTCGTCCATCATTAACTTTTATCTTCAAATAACATCTCCTCCAAAACCATCATACCAACTTCATCCAAAATTCACAGGAATGTTCCTTTGGTGGTCCTCTTTCGAAATTAGTCAAAGATTAATTCTATGTAGACTTTTGGTTGCTGTATAATGATATACAAGGGTATAATGCCTAAATGCCTTATTACAAATGTCCTTTTCTAACAAGCTGTTTCATTTACGGTTCAACTCCTGCAATTTAATTCCCACGCTGGATCAAATATTCCAAATATTGGCAGTTCCCCAAATTTGGTTCTACACCAACAATCAGATAGTGGATTAATTAAGTGCCATCTTGGCCCTCTTGTTTTCTGAAGTTTTCTGTCTTTAATAACTCATATAATATTATGTAAAGACCGGCTGCCAAGAAAAAGAGATAGAGAAAACATATCATTTGATTTCATTGTTTTGCAATTTGTTGAATTTTGTGACAACTCGGTTAATCCAAATAAAGATAATAAAAATAATTTATTATACAAAGAACTTGTATAAAACTATCCAGGGTAATGCATTCACAAATCATTATTAGTAAAGAGAAATAGTGAATAATCAGATTTTCCTGCTTTAGGGCACTCTACTTTGTTGTGACTTATTTACTATGTTAATCCTTTCCCTCATATAGACTCTTTCTGACGCCTCTACAGCTCTACGGCTTTTTGAAAACAAAGTGACAAAAGAAGAAATTGCTCAAAACAAGCAATTTCTTCTTTTGCCACAATGTTTTCCACCTTTAGTCATAGGTTATCCATTCAATTAAAGAGATTTTCTATTTTTTGACAAAATATGTTCAAAGTAGTCTGCTTCAGAATTGTCGCATGAGGGAAAGGGTTAATCTATTGTTCAAAATGCCTATCTTATTCTCCTTATTACTTTGATTTCTGTTCTCTCTACTTCTCAGACTCTCGACTGTTTTGTTTATTCTGATCTTCACTATTACAGTATAGTTCACTTTGGTGTTGTTAGCACTTTCAATTTTGATTTTCCAACAACTTTGATTTGAGTTTTTGAATTAGCAGAACTAAGTCTGATAAGGCATTCCCTTTCACTTTGGGTAGTGTTAAGTATACAAACAAGCGTTCAAGTAATTTTGGTCAATAAAAATAAATTTCATCTAATGGATGGCGCTTATTTCCCTTATATGCTTATAATAAAACTTTGAAAAATATCATTTATAAACTAGCCCTGCCCATTTTGAGTTATGTCTCCTCTTTCCATAATACTTTTTAAAAGTCATCTCCAGTACAGGATCCAATTCCACCAACCTATCTTAACGTTAAGTAAAACTTAAATACTTAAAAGCATATTTCATCATTTTTGTTTCCCTAATATTTTGTAATACATGAATGGTGGAATGTATTTAAGTATATGACTAAGTGGACGAAAATAGTTAACATGGTGACTAACAATTCTTTTTAAGAAATGAAATATTTTGGCACTTTTACTAAGGAAACAAAAAAGATGAAATATGCATTTAACCCTTTCCTTCATACGACAATTCTGCAGCAGACGACTTTGAACACATTTTGTCAATAAATAGAAAATCTCTATAATTCAGTGTGTGTATACCACGTGACTTTTGACGTCATATTTGCATGGTCAGACAGCAATAATTGCTCTTGATAAGAATGTAAAAACAATGGTAACTTTTTTATTTCTTCACGCTTTTTAATGAAACATGGCGCAGTCTACGCCGCTTACAATGTCCTATCTCCGATTGTTATAGGAGTTTGATTGGTGGTCTAGTTTTTTCAAACACTTCGACGAACCTGTTCTCAAAATCCAGTTTTGATAATGCTCCGGCTGTTGGCGATATTAATACATTTTGAGAACAGGTTCATCGAAGTGTTTGAAGAAACTAAAGCACTAATCAAACTCCGTTGAAAACCGGACAGAGGGCTCTGTAAGCGGCGTAGACTGCGCCATGTTTCATTCAAAATGATGAAGAAATAAAAAAGTTATCTTTGTTTTATTTCTAAACCGAAGTAAAATATTTCTGTCCGCCGAAGCATTTGTGACGTCAAAGTCACGTGGTATACACACACTGTAATTGAATGGATAACCTATGACTAAAAGTGTAAAACATTGTGACAAAAGAAGAAATTGCTCGTTTTGAGAAATTTCTTCTTTTGTCACTATGTTTTCAAAAAGCTGTCTGCTGAAGATGTGTCAGAAAGCGTCTATATGAGGGAAAGGGTTAAGTATTTAAGTATTACTTAACCCTTAGTAATGTTGGTGGAATTGGACCCTGGTCATAAGAAGATGTCTATATCAGGGATAGAATTAAAGGTAACCATCCAATTATACATTCCAGCCTCTACCAAAGACACCAATGATGTGGCAATGAAGTACAGGAATTATAGAGCACAGTTGACCTATGCTGTGGATTCTGGGAAATGGTAAGATAAAGAGGTTTGGAAATTATGAGCAGATTCCATACTTGTCAAAAAGAAAACAACAGACTTTACTTGTGTAAAATTCATTAAGACTTAAAATTACCCCTTAACAGCATAAACAAGTCTGCAGCAGACATCATCAAGGCAAACATATGGAAAATCGGTGAAAATGAAAGTATGAATATTGAAAAGAGTTGAATACCTTTTGTCCCAATGTTTTTGAAAAGTCACCTTCAACTGATGCGTCAACAGGAGCCTGCATGTACTCGAGAAAGGGTTAATCCCAAGTTTTAGTCTAAGTTGAAATACCTACAGAGCTCTACATAAGGGGAGTTTTGCTAAAATCCTTTTTGACCCTCTAACCCTATGTTGTTGGTACTCAAAAAGAATCATCTCAGTGAGACAATTCTTTTTGAGTACCCACAACATAGGGTTTGCTTTAATAGTAAGAGAGAAATTGTGGGAAAAAGAGCTGAATATCCTTCCTTATCTGGACCTCTGTGTGTGAATTAATTTCAGGTACTATGAGATGGAAGTGGTCACTACGGGCTACATGAAGGTTGGCTGGGCCAAGGTTTCAGCGGACCCTGTTGGTGAGATTGGAATGGATGGTGCCTGCTATGCATTTGATGGACTCTGTGTAAGTTTTAACTCATATGCCCCCTGAATGTCTGCTACCAGTATCATCACCATTAATTTTAACCTCTCTTTCCCACATACAACAAATATGCAGCAGAGAACTTTTTAAAACAATCATGCAAGAGCATGGAAAATCTCTCTAAATGAAAGAATAATCACTGTAAAAAGGTTGAAAACATTGCGGCAAAAGGTGAAATTGCTTGTCTTGAGTAATTTCTCCTTTCGTCACAATGTTTTCAAAAGTCGTCTGCTGCAGATGCGCATTTATGAATCTACAAGTTGGAAACAGTTCTTGCATCTTTATTAATGAGTTATTGATACATGTTTAGCAAGCATTGTAGACCAAGGTTAGACTGCACAGATCAACAGAATGATAGTTGTCTTGATTGTTTGCAAATGGAGTTCAAATTCATGCACTATTACAACTGTAAATATTGTATACAGTTTTGTACAGCAGGTTAAATATTAAAGCTTTCCCTCGTACAACAAATGTGCAGCAGACGGCTGTGAAAACATCTTGACGAAAAAACACAGAATTGCTCTGTAAATGAAAGTGTATTGAAAAGAGTCGTCAATATTTGTGACAAAAGGAGAAATTGCTCATTGTGAGCGATTTTCTCCATTTTTCACAATGTTTTCAAAATTCATCTGCTGCAAATGAGTTAGAATTTGCCTGTAAGTAGGAAAGGTTTAACACATAGTCTGACTGAATCATTTGAACTGTGATCCAGGGTGAACAACCTGAGGGTACTTATAACATGGGTATGTGTAGGCAAAGATAAGTCTGCACATCGTTTGCAAATTCATCATATTCATCAGAATGTTCTTATAAAATGTACAGTACACATCCAAATTAGACTGCAGAACCACAGGCTGATCTGGGTAAACACTTATTTTGCAAATGTCATAAGCTTGGCTTTCCTGGAGCACCTTTGACCAGAAAACTATTCAATGATTTTTACGATCATTTCTTAACTCTTTCCCTCCTGCAGAAGCATTTAAACGCATCTGCAGGAGATGACATTGTGGCAAAAGGAGAAATTACCAATGACAAGTCTTCTGCTGCAGAATTGTTATTTTGAGGAAAGGGTTACAAGATAAAATTAACTTTATACAGGGAAGGAAATGGAACATGGGAGCTGAGTATTATGGAAAGACTTGGAAGAAAGGAGACATTGTGGGCTGTATGCTGGACCTTAATGATAAAACCATCAGTAAGTAATTCTTATCAACATCATCTAACTGATCCTGCAAGCATGTATGAACCATTATTCTGAGATTTTGAAGATAATGGCAATAACCTAAAATTGTGTACTTTTAACCAACCTTCTGAGGTCTTGAAAATAACGGCAATTACCAAAGAATTGTGTACTTTTAATGTCCATTATTTCTCAAATCAGTTATCTGTAGGCCCTGTAAGATACTTATACGATCAGGTGGTGAACAGGGAGGAACTTGATCAAACTGCAGGGAGACACAGGCTGGTCTGGATCTTCGATGGTGGTAAAAATGTCTGAATGTTGGTTTCGTCTCATATATATTTTGTTATATCTAATTTCGTGATTATTCATGATGACATTTATCTCACCCTTTTCGCCAGTGACTTTGTTCTAGCAGTCAACTAAGAAATGTTAAAATATTTCTGATGTCTACAGATGTTTTTTTAATGCTTAAGGTCACAAACTTTGGCTACTTAAGTTTACATGTTTTTCTATCGAATTTATTTTGTGCATCCATTATCTCACAATTAATTTGTGTGTTTTCATTCAACAACTATCAAATTGATGAAAACGCATGTACATCTTAAAAGGTCATGATCAGATTAGTTCTATCGAGTAATACCCTTGGTTAATTGATTGGATTTCATTCAAGCATATTTTTGTCATTTAGTCTGTGCGTGTATCTGTGCTTCTTTTTGTGAGCAACTGCTGGAGTTCAATGAAATAGTTTTGGAAGATATTAGTACAAAAAGGAGATGCATTGAAATAGTTATCTGGGGGGGCTGATCAATGTTCTCTTTTTCTTGCAGCGTTTTCCCTGAATGGAGAATTAATGATGGACACACTTGGTCAGGAGATTGCCTTCAGAGGAATAGAAACAGAAGAAGCCTATGTCCCCGCCCTTACCCTGGGGAGTCATCAGTCCGCCAAACTGAACTTTGGTCAGGATGTGAATACACTGAAATACTTCACATGCTGCGGTTTACAAGAGGGCTATGAGCCCTTCTGTGTGTAAGTCATGCTAAAACCTATTTCTATTAAGCAGATGCATTTTGAGAATTTGCTCCAACATATGAGCAATAATTTCAAATCTTTTTAATAATTTGATAACTTTTATTATTTAGATTTTAATAAGGCAGACCATATGTACTGATTGATAAAACTACCCTGCTCACACTTGTACCTTTTCTCACTGAAGGGCCCTAAAGAAAGAAATTTATCATATAGTTCAGCTGACTTTGAAATTTTGCTTCCCAAAACATGGGATCTTTTTTATGAATTCTAATGTTACAAAATAATTTGAATTCTATGTGTAAGAAAAGCTCTTTTCCTATCACAGAAGCATTCTGACGCATTGGTCTGCAGAAGACCACTAATAAAAAGCATGTGGTGAAAATAGAAACTACTCATAAGGAGCAATTCTCATATCGCCACAATGTTTTCATCTCTATAAAACATAGTTCAATATTTTTCCAAGATGTTTCAAAAGTCGTCTACGTCCTCAGAAACTTAATGTTTGTTGAGAGATGATTCTTTTGAGTATTCACAACATTGGGTTTAGTTTAATAGATTGAAACTGCTGCCCAAGGGATAAGATATATTTATTTTTCTTATACAGCCCTCTGCATGTTTAACCCTTTCCCTCATACGACAATTCTGCAGCAGACGACTTTGAACATATTTTGTGAAAAAGTGGAAAATCTCCATAATTGAATGGATAACCTATGACAAAAAGTGGAAAACATTGTGGCAAAAGGAGAAATTGCACGTTTTGTGCAATTTCTTCTTTTGTCACTATGTTTTCAAAATGCCGTCTGCTGCAGAGGCGTCAGAAAGCGTCTATATGAGGGAAAGGGTTGAGATGTTTGTTTGTACATTGCAGGAACATGACGAGACAAATGACCTTGTGGTACAGTAAGGATCTTCCCTTGTTTGAGACAGTGACCTCGAGTCATAACAGTCTGTTGGTGTCCAGAATACCGGGAGGGTAAGTACCTAGTAACAATTGAGTTTTCTTTATTAATCAGCTTTATCAACAAAGTTGAAACCTAGCCCCAAATCCACCGACGATACGTAGCACTAAGTAATACTTAAATACTTTTTCATCATTTTTGATTCCCTAATAAAAATGCCAAACTGTTTTATGTTTTTACAGGTATTGTTATCCAGCAAGGTAATGTTTAATGTACCTTGAGCAATTTCACCTTTTATTGCAATATTTTCAAATCTTTATCAATATAAATCTCTCAGTTTCTAGATTGTTGAAATTGTTTTCCCGATGATTGTAAAGCAGACGACCTTTTAAAATTCAATTGCATAGACAATAAAACTACAAGATGTGACTCATATATGTGTTGAATTTTACAGAGCCAGTGTAGCACCTTGCCTGAAAGTACAGTCTAAGACATTTGGAACCTTAGAGGATGTCAAACTGGAGTATTTAAGATTGGGTCTTCCGGTGAAGTGTAAGGATGAATTTGTTTCAAGGTTAGTATCACAGATGTATATATATATATGTGTCTTAACCCCCCTTTCCATCATACGACAATTCTGCAGCAGATGACTTTGAATGTATTTTGTCAAAAAATAGAAAATCTCCATAATTGAATGGATAGCCTATGACAAAAAGTGGAAAACATTGTGGCAAAAAGAGAAATTGCACATTTTGTGCAATTTCTTCTTTTGTCACTATGTTTTCAAAAAGCCATCTGCTGAAGAGGCGTTGGAAAGCGTCTATATGAGGGAAAGGGTTAATACTGGGGTCTATAACAGGATATTCCGATATGTTCAGATCAAAGACAGAGTAAGTTCATTATATTTTGAGCATGAAACTCTTAACCCTTTCCATCATATAGACTCACTTTCTGATGCCTCTGCATCTTTTTGAAATCATGGCGACAAAAGTAGAAATTGCTCAAAACGAGCAATTACTCTTTTTGTCACCATGTTTTCAACTCTTTTCAATTATTGTACTTTCATTTAAGGGAAGTTTCCAAATTTGTTTTGGTATGATTCTGTGGGAAATGGTTAATCTCACCTTTTCTTCGGTGCTGGTAAACATCAAAATAAGATTCCCAATGATAATAAAACTATATCTTATTATTTTTTTGATGATGATGAAACTATGTCTCACCGTTTTTTATGATGATGATAAAACTATATCTCACCATTTTTTTTGAGGATGATAAAACTATATCTCACCGGTTTTTTTGATGATGATAAAACTCTTATTTTTCACTTTTTTGAAAATGATGATAAAACTGGTTTCTTTCCTTTTTTTATTCGTTGATGATACAACTGTTTATCTCACCTTTTTTTCCAATGAAAATGTATCATTTTTTTTTGTTGTGATATAACTTGTATGTTTCACATTGAATTTTAAGATATTGTCTATTTCTCTCCCCCAGGGATCGTCACTCCCAGTTAGCAGTGGATAGAAGAATGAACATGGAAAATATCCGCCGCCGAGAGATGGACATCGAAGAGGAACAGGACGGCGGTACTGATATGGGTGCTGAACACTACAGTGATGCCAATATGAGTGATGCCTCCATTGAAAGAGGAAGTAAAGTTATTGCAGGTAAACTGTTTAATTGGTTTAATTAACCCCCCTTTCCCACATACAACGAATCTGCAGCAGATGATTTTGAAAATATCTTGGCAGAAATAGGTGATACCTCTCTAAATGAATTAATAATTGAATAGTCAAAAACATTGTGAGCAAAAGTAAAAATTGCTCATTGTTGGCAATTTGTTCTTTTGTCAAAATGTTTTCAATAGTTATCTGCTGCAGAGGTGTCGGAAAGCATCTGTATTTTGGAAAGGTTAACATAATGTGGGTCCTGTATTTCATTAATCTTTCTAACAGTTATGATTGTTTAAGGTGAAGGGTTAATTTTTCAGGTTTACGGTCTTATTGAGAATATTTTGAATAGTTCTGGTTCAAGGTGTTGGTTAAGGAAAAATTGCTAAACCCTTTCCCACATACAACAAACCTGCAGCAGACGACTTTGAAAACTTCTAGTCAAAAATATGGAGAATCTCTATAACTGCAGGTATAATTGCTGAAAAGTTGAAAATATTGTGTCAAAAGGAGAAATTGCTTGGTTTGAGCAATTTCTCCTTTTGTCACATTGTTTTCAATAGTCGTCTGCTGCAGAGGCGTCAGAAAGCTTCCTTATGTGGTAAGGGTTAAATTGACTTTTCACAACAAAGTTTCGAAATCTGTTTATACATTATTCTTTTAATTTTTCAATAATAATTTGTTTGCCTTTATAATTTTAAAAGCAGAAGACATTCAAAATGTATCAGTTAAATGGTGATATTTTATTGAGCATGGACTGCTAACATTTACTAAATGCATTGCACGAGCTAACTAACAATGTTTAATGGTTTATGTTTTAACGGCTAACACACCTTCAATTTAAAAAAAAGTTTGATTACAAAATGATGGTATCTGTTCCGACATGCAGAGGATTTACAAAACATTTCAGCAAAAATTTGGTAAAACTCTCTGTATATGATAGTATAGTTCTTGAATAGAGATGAAAACATTGTGGGAAATTGCTGATCATGACCAATAAATTAATCATTTCGGCCACAAAACTTTCAAAAGTCGTCTGCTAAAAAATTGCCCAATTCATTGTGAACACTTTTACCTACTGTCACTATTTTTCAAAATAATTAACTTAATTTTCCTTATTGTGTTGCCTGCCTATAAAGGATGACAAATAAGAATTACTTCTCCATCATCTGAATAACACGCTTTCATTGACTGACCTGTGGTCAGGGACACATGTGTTCTTTCAAGCACTCTTGTATTTAACTTCTATTCCTTACATACAACAAATCTGCAGCAGACGACTTTGAAAACATCTGAGTAATAATTTGAACAATCTGCATTTATGACATTTTTTTTTTATTAAAATAGAGTTAAAAACATTGTGCCAAAAAGTTATCAAAAGTCGTCTGGTGCAGAGGCGTCGGAAAGCGTATACATGCGGGAAAGGGGGGTTAAAACCTGTCCTATGGGAATTTTCAAATTTTAAAAGATATTGCAGCATTTTTATGTTGGTTGCCATCGCAGGATGCCACTTAGGGATCATCTATCTGTCCATCACACATATACTCCTAACAGTCTTGTTTATATGTGAAAACTATTACTTAACACTTTCCCTCATACGACAATTCTGCAGCAGACGACTTTGAACATATTTTCGTAAAAAAATAGAATATCTCTATAATTGAATGGATAACCTGTGACTAAAAGTGGAAAACATTGTGGCAAAAGGAGAAATTGCACGTTCTGAGCAATTTCTTCTTTTGTCACTATGTTTTCAAAAAGCCGTCTGCTGCACATTCCCACATGCAACAACTCTGCAGCAGACGACTTCGAAAACATACCGGAATTTTTTTTGGAAACTCCCTTTAAATGAAAGTACACTAATTGAATAGAGCTCTTTTGTTACCATGTTTTCAAAAAGCTGTCTGCTGCAGATGCGTCAGAAAAGGGTTAAGATGGTGTTGGAAAAACATTTCTTAAAATGTGCACCAACAGTATCAATACGTTATGAAGAGGAGTTTTTTTATTTGAAATTACATGCACTTTTGTTTCGGACTAAGTTGCTTTTGGGTTATATATATGCCACATCTGGCAATTTTGGGTCTTATTTACTCTCCTGCTTGACATCGTTTGAAAATACCATTGGGGTATAACTAATGAGGCTTCATGCTGAAGTGCATTTAGGTCTAATTAACGTATAGGTGCATTGTGAAGCCTCTTGTGAGGCCGTGCATTTGCACAGGGTCAACAGAGTCTACAGTGTTTGCAATTCAATCAAGACCCCTATTAACCCTTTCCCACATATAGCGGTCTTTTGACTCGTCTGCAGCACAGACGACTTTTGAAAACATTGTCACAAAAGGCAATATTGCTCATGATAGGCAAATTTCACCTTTAGCAACAATGTTTTCAACTGTGTACAATAATTGTTCTTTTGACAAAATGTCTTCAAAGTCGTCTGCTGCAGATTTGTTGTATATTGGGAAGAGCTAGCTAGATATGGCTTTTTTTTTTTTTTTTTTTTTTCTCCATTCTCCCCTTTAATTACGTCCTATTCTTAAGTCTCCTATACTACATCACCACTGTTTAAGATTGATTTTGCTTTAACAAATTTATATTTTTATCAAACATTCGCATGAGCATGTCCCCTATTGTTTCCTGATAGATGCTCTAAGACGACTAACAAGTGAAACAAGCCAAAGCTCTCTGCATGACAATTCTGATGGTGGGAAGGAAACTAAAACATCCTCTACTGATTCACCAGCTTCTTCTAAAGATAAAAATGCAAAAATAAAGGGAATAAAAAAGCAAGACGACAATTCCTCCAGAACCTCCCCAGGGAGTAAGGGATCTCAGAAAAATATTTCTGTAACGGGAACAAGGTCATCAAATAAATCAAGTCGTAAGTATGTCAAAGGATCTATGCACAAGAAAGCGGTTTTAACAACTTCTCCCAGGTTTTGATTTTGAACCTTCTCCTACATGCAGACACATTATAAAGCTTCTGCTGCATACAAATTCATAAAACATCTAGACAAAATATGGAAAATTCCTTTTGCCACAATGTTTTCAAAAGTTGACTGTGGCAGACGCATCAGCATGTTTCTGTAGATGGGAATGGTATCATTTTTTAACCCTTTCCCTCATACGACAATTCTGCAGCAGACGACTTTGAACGTATTTTGTCAAAACATAGAAAATCTCAATAATTGAATGGATAACCTATGACAAAAAGTGGAAAACATTGTGGCATAAGGAGAAATTGCACGTTCTGTGCAATTTCTTCTTTTGTCACGATGTTTTCAAAAAGCTGTCTGCTGCAGAGGCGTCAGAAAGCGTCTATATGAGGGAAAGGGTTAATTAACTGAGTCAGAAATAGTATGGCAATGGAGAAATTTATCATGATGAGCAATGTTTCCTTTTGCCTCAAATATGTTTCCAAAAGTTATCTGCTGCAGATCCATAAAAAATGTGTCTGCATGTGTTTCCTGACTTTGCGTAAAAATTACCTAAAAAAAAAGAAAGTATTTAGAACGTTTACATAGTTCTGTCTTAACATTTTTCAACAATTTTGCCGTAGATGACTTTGTAAACATCTTGACAGGAATATTGAAAGTATTTGAAAAATAGAGAATGATTAATGAATAGCATTGAAAACAGGAGGAAACGATCTTGTATGCATCTGCAAATGGGAAAGCATTAAGAGATCTGTGTGCATGTTCATGATGATTTTGTTTGCTAAACTTTGCATGGTTTATCTTCTTTGTTGATATGAGTTATCCCATTCCCACATATGATACTTTTGCAGCAGAAAACTTTTAAAACATGTTGGATTATTTTTTAATATCTCTATAAATGAATGTTTAATTATTGAACAGAGTTGAAAACATTGTAAAAGTAGAAATTATTCGTTATTAACAATTTTTCCTTTTGCCACAATGTTTTTCAAAATTCATCCACTGCAGATGTGTCATAAATGCTCCTGTAGATGGATAAAGAGGTTAAGAATGTTTTCAGAATGTTTTTATTAACCCTCACAACAGCCAACTACTTAACCCTTTCCCCTCATATGACAATTCTGCAGCAGACGACTTTGAACATATTTTGTCAAAACATAGAAAATCTCCATAATTGAATGGATAACCTATAACTATGTAAGATCTGATGGCGATCAATTCAAATTCATTTTCTTGTTTTATCGGATTTACAATATGGTCAGGGAAAGACTGTATCGGTGTTTTGCCTCATTTCCCCATTTATAGCCATGATGCGGTCGTCATAAAAACTATACATGCGTGTAAATCACTATGGAAAAATTGGGATCCCATGCTAAATATAGATTTTTTTGGTAAATATAGACTTTTACTTTCACTTTCAAAAACGTGAAAGCAAGGTTCTGATTGGCTGGCGGAAAGGTTTTCTGAACGTGACCCTCTATCGGTTGTCCTCAGATCCTAAGTGTAGCTTTAATAGGAGATGATTTTAATGAGATTGATCCTAATCCTTACTCACATACAACAAATCTGAAGGAAACAATTTTGATAGAATCTAGTCAAAGATAAGGAATCTATCTATCTGTAACTGAAAGACTAATTATTAAATAAAGTTGAAAACGCAGCAGACGACTTTTGAAAACATTGTGACAAAAGGAGAAATTGCTTAAAACAAGCAATTTCTCCTTTTGCCACAATGTTTTCAACTCTGTTCAGCAATAACCCTTTTATTTTATTCAAGGTTTTGCCAAAAATCTTTTCAAATCCTTCTGCTGCAGATTTGTGATATGTGGGAAAGGGTTAATAGAATGAGGATTCAACTTAAGAATGTGATGCTGCTACATGTAATGTGATGTAATGTGATGTGATGTGATGTGATGTAATGTGAATACAAATGTATGAGATATTCTAAGTACTAATTGTCCTGCCAATTAGAATGGTCTTTTAAATGGTTGTTAGTATGGCCAAAAATAGATACCATGTAATGCATATTGGCCCTTGTTATACCCCCATATACATAGTATATGGGGGCTATATAGGAGTCACGCTTGTCGGTCCGTTGGTCTATGGACATTTTTTGTGAACACTATTTCTCAGCAACCCTTGGTCAGAATTCAATATAACTTCACAAGAATGATTGATACCAAGCCTAGTTGTGCATTTTTTCGGCATGTTGCACTGGAATTATTTTTAAATGAGTTATGGCCCCTTGCATTTCTCATACATATGTATATTGTCAGGCACCAGGTGGGGGTATTCATCACCTTCAGTGATATTTCTAGTATTTTATCATGATCAAATCCAAAGTGTTGGGGAAACATAGTCTGTGCTTTGTCTTACTGTCAATCATGTTATCATGACTGGAATATTACTCTGAAATGCTAGTTGGAATTTAACCCTTTCCCTCATATAGACGCTTTCCGATGCCTCTGCAGCAGATAGCTTTTTGAAAACATAGTGACAAAAGAAGAAATTGCTCAAAACGAGCAATTTCTCCTTTTGACACAATGTTTTCCACTTTTAGTCATAGGTTATCCATTTAATTATAGAGATTTTCTCATTTTTGACAAAATATGTTTAAAGTCGTCTGCTGCAGAATTGTCATGAGAGGGTTAATGAAACTATGTATGGGAATAATCTTTAGTATCAAGAACAGATGCATATGGTGGTAAGAGCCATATTTATTGTATTGCTAAGCCACTGGCTTATAAACATAAATAAAAACAAAAGTAACATCATGTGTTAATATTTGTAGACAGAATTGTTGCTGCTTGATATTTTACTACCTGTCTCGCTAGCATCAATCAGTTTTACCGATTTTTAGCTCCACTGTATGAAAGCCAGTCGAGTTTATGTCATGGCGAATTGCCTGGCGTGCACATGTCCCTAAACCTTTTGCTTCAAACAACTTCTCCTCCCCAACAACTTGGCCAATTGGGATGAAACTTCATAGGAAGCATTCTCTCACTGTCCTCTGCTAAATTCCTTCAAATTTTTGGATCCATGCAAAATTCTGGTTTCCATGGCAACCGAAAGAAAAAAAATAGTGAAACTTAAATAATCTTCTCCTCCGAAAGTGTCGGGCCACTTTTCAAATAATTTTGTAAAAATGTTCCTTGGGTGACCCTCTTTCGGAGTTGATTGGTTGAAAAACATGGCCACCAGAGAGCGGGCTGTTTTGCCTTATATGGCTATTGTGAAGACTTAAAAAACCTTCACCTCCGAAAATGTTTGGCCAATTTTAAAAGAAAATTGTAGAAATGTTCCTTGGGTGACCCTTTATCAGATTCCTTCAAGCCATGTGATTGGTCGAAAACCATTGACACCAGAGGGCGGGGCTATTTTGCCTTATATGGCTATAGTGAACACTAAAAAAAATCTTCTCCTCCGAAAGTGTTTGGCCAATTTTCAAAATATTTGTAAAAATGTTCCTTTGGAGACCCTCTATCAGATTCCTTCAAGCCATGTTGATAGGTCGAAAAACATTGCCGTTTTGCCGTATATGGCTATAGTGAACACTTAAACAATCTTTTCCTCCGAAAGTGTCAGGCTGATTTTCAAATAGTTTTGTAGAAATGTTCCTTGGGTGACCCTCTATCAGATTCCTTCAAGTCATGTAGATTGGTCGAAAACTATGGCCGCCAGGGGGCGGGGCTGTTTGGAGATTTAATTTTTGCCTAATGGCGGTGGAGTGATACTGGCCCTCTTGGGCCTCTTGTTTGTGTGCGTTATGCTTATGTACATTATTAGTTGCTGTATGATGGTGCATAATTCTTATACTATACATTTGGTGCTAGGACCCAGTTTGTGATTTGTACATGTATTCTATGTATATTTTCATGGTCTGTTTCCCTGCTTATTGTCAAACAGATGAAGATGACCTATCCCTGACAGGTATGCTTGTACCATACATTTTATATATCTATTTACCTCAATCCTTTCCCACACATTTTCATGCTTCTGCAGCAGACATCTTTTGAAAACATTATGGCAAAAGGAGAAATTGCTCATGATGAGCAGTTTTATCTTTATCTTTTGCCACTTTGTAACGTTTCAACTCTATGCAATAATCAAACATTTTTTTTTTCGTATTTAGAATGGACACTTTCAAAGTTGCCTGCTGCATGTTTGTTTGTACATGTATGTGGGAAAGGGTTAAACCTACCTACACCAGTCATGCTACTCTAAGAAAGCCAACCGTTTAACCTTATAATGCCAAGCAGAGATCATCATCAGCATGTACATACAAGCAATCTTATCTATGCCTACACTATTTAGAATTGAGTGAAGAAGGTTTTCTAGAAGTGTTGAGCAAGTAGCTTTGATTCAGATTGGACTGTGTGAATACACAGGCTTGTCTTAATCTATATAGTTACAGAGCTCTAGTTAAGAAGAGTATTTCACATCCCCAAAACATTATTTGACCCTCAAACTCTATGTTGTGGGTACTCAAAAGAAATGTCACAGTGAGACAATTCTTTTGAGTAACCACAACATAGGTTTTAGTGGAGTCGTAAGTGAGATATGGATGGGGGAAAAGACCAGTTTAATTCTCCTTATCTAGTCCTCTGTATATAGGTCCTATCATGATAATTTGGTTGGGTTTTCTGTAGTGTTTCGTGTGTATTTTTCCCATGTTGTTTTTATGGTACACACTCAAATAAGCAAACATTGCACTAAATTCAAAGTTTGTAACTCTTTTACAACCGACAGCAGTCTCCAGAATATGACATTGAAAATATCCATGCATAGAAAAACGCTAAAAATATGTGTAAGTGAACGTATAATTGGTTAACCCTTTCCCACATACAAATGCTCTCTGACGTCTCTGCAGCAGACGACATTGTGGTAAAATGATGAGCAGTTTCTTCTTTTGCCACAATGTTTTCAACTTTCTTCAAATTTATTTCAAATCAGTCTGTTGCAGATTTATTGTATGTGGGAACAAATTAAAAGAATTGTAATTATTATGGCAAAAAGAGAAAATGCTCATCATGAGCGAGCAATTATTCCTTTTGTCCAAATGTTTTCAAATGCCAATTAATGCAGATGCATTTTAATTTAGGTGCAATTGTCCTAAACACTCCTGGCCATTATAATGATCTTGTACATTATGGAAGGAAAAGAAAATACATTGCATGTTAATAAGGGGTATATAACCATCCTGTGTGATGCACATGATTTAATGATGATGATGTGTATGCTAATGCAGTGTGATGACAATTTGTAGTGTACGAGTGTGTGACTATGTGTTTTGCATATCATGAACTTGAAATGCTAGATGTTATAATTATGTTTATAAATGCTGGACAATGCTGTCTATTTATGTGTAAAACCAAACATAATATAGTACATCAAATAATGTGCAACGCGTGAAAAGGGCCATTAAGCCCTTCGAGAAATAAACAAAACGTTACGTAATAATATTTTATACGCGAAAACTGTCTGTCTAAAACATGTTTTGTGTCGGCAGGATATATTATATGTATGCCTCTACGGTGTAGTGGTTAACCCTTTCCCTCATACGGCAATTCTGCAGCAGACGACTTTGAACATATTTTGACAAAAAATGGAATATCTCAATAATTGAATGGATAACCTATGACTAAAAGTGGAAAACATTGTGGCATAAGGAGAACTTGCACGTTTTGTGCAATTTCTTCTTTTGTCACTATGTTTTCAAAAAGCCGTCAGCTGCGGAGGTGTCGGAAAGCGTCTACATGAGGGAAAGGGTTAAGGAGTCTGAGTCGCCTCATACCAATGACTTATGAAAATGGCTGTAGTGGCTTCCTTCCTTTGCGTTCAAGGTTAGCGATAGACTGAAGGGCTGGTGTCGGCATAAACTTACTAGCAGAACTGGTAGTTAGTTACCCCTTTCCCTCATCTAGATGCTTTCTGGCGCCTTTGCAGCAGACAGCTTTTTGAAAACATGGCAACAAAAGAAGAAATTGCTCAAAACAAGCAATTTCTACTTTTGTCACCATGTTTTCAACTCTATTCAACTAGTGTACTTTCATTTAAAGGGAGTTTCGATACAAATTTGGGTATGTTTTCAAAGTCAAATTTCAGAGACATCATTCACCTACCACTAATTATATCTTCTATCAAAAAAACTAAAAGAGTATCCCTTGTGGTTTCATACCGATACACCATTTTGTGATTTTGTCACAAAGATATAACAAATCCCCTGTCTGTCTATTGAGGTTAATATGTTATATATTTTGATTCAATATTTTGACCATGGCACACGAAAACCAACTTTTAGGGTTTTGTGACAAGGGACGGATCAAGATCAGCTTGCGCCTCTTCCATTTTTTGGTTAAAATGAATCGTAAAATTACTCTTTTACAACAGTTAACACTGTCAACAGTTGGAATGGGAACTGCACTGTTTGCTTATAAGTAAATAAAGCATCCAAGAAGCCTCTGATATACAGTATACATTTAAATGCCATAAATTGATTGTTTTTCTACTCTTGACACATATACTCTTAGGTTGGTTTCTGTAGAGAAATGCTCAGTTATTTTCTTTCATTTGAAGGACTAAGCCATAGTTTCACTGATGATACTATTGACAGTAGAAGGTCCAAAATGAAAGGTAAAAGTCTTCCCCGTGGACACTCTCTGGAGGAAAATGTTCCGGATGGCAGTCCACACCGGATGAAATCCGCGGCCAGTGAGTCGATGCTTACAGGTGACGGTAGTACTCTCGGCGTCCCAGACAGTCGTAAATCTGCGTCCAAACTCTCACTCTTCGGTGGACTGGTGGACGCAACAAAAGCTCTTACTGAAAAGAACCAGAAAAAGAACAAAACTCCCTTCAATCTGTTTAAGAAGAAACCTTCCAGGGACCCGTCTCCAAATGAAAGAACAAGAACAAGAAGTACTGAGTATCACAGCCTAGATAGAACTAAAACTGGATACAGGTCGGGAGGTGGAAAGTCACCAAACAGATCCTCTACTCTACCTATCACTCGGATTAGTGACGATGCTGATGGTAATGGCTCAACAGGCCATGTACTCAATATGGAGGCTCCAAGAGGCATGATTCCCTATGAGTTTCAAGATGCCCTCGGTCGAAGTGGCCGTGACACAGGTGCTAGTGATGGATCTGATCCGGATATGTCGGACACAGATCTAATGGAACTGAATGCTCTTGCTGAGAATGTGGAGGAATATTACTATGCAGTGAGAATCTTCCCTGGGCAAGATCCCAGCCAGGTCAATGTTGGATGGATATCGCCCGGCTTCCATATGAATGACAAGTCATTTGAGATGAAAAAGATACGCTACACCGTCGTCTCGGTATTAGATGAGGATTATAGGATTAAGCAAAGGTAAGTTTGTGTAATGGTATTTCTTAGTTAGTTTCCCTTTTTAGCAAGTACAGTTGACTTTTTATTATCAGTCATAATAATGTAGGTGTATAAGTAATATAATCTTTAAAAACCTACCTGGTCTTTTATTGATTTACTCTTTTTAGATCACCTGAGCCGAAGGTGCAAGGTGATCTATGGTCTGTCATCCGTCACCATCCTTTGTCGTCAGTCGTCTTCGTTTACTTTTAGCTTTAAATAACATCTCCTCCTAAACCACTGGATCAATTTCAATCAAACTTCACTGGATTGATCCTTTTGTGCCACTCTTTCAAAATTATTCAAAGATTTAAATTATATCAAGAACTTGAGTTGCTGCGACATTAGAAAATGGGAGAAAACTGCCGATCTTTAAAATTCTTCTCCTCTGAATCCACGTGTCAAATTCCAATATAATTCAATGAAATGTTCCCCTACATAATTTTTGAAGCCTCAATGATTGGTTGAAAAACATGGCTGCGAGGCGGCATCAGAAAAGGGACAAAATGACAATTTATTTTCAATTAGATTTTAAGAAAATGCTTGTCTGATTTCAAGATAATTGTCTAGAAATGTACCTTTAGTAAGCCTCTACATAATTGTTCCAAGCAATAATGCTTTGTTGAAAGACTAAGGATACAGGTGGTATCAGAAAAGAGGTAAAATTAACTTTAAGCTTCAAACGACATCTCCTCCTTTCCCACTGCACCAATTTCAGTCAATATTAATAGGAATGTTACTTTGGGGGTCCTCTTTCATATTTGTTAAAAGACATAATATTATATTAGATAACTTTGGTTGCTGCGGCATCACAAAAAGGAGAAAATGCCAACGCTTTTAAAATTCTTCTTCTCTGAACCCGCTTGTCTGAGACCAAGATGATTTAGTAGAAATGTTCCTTGAGTGCCCCTCTATCAAATTTGTTCAAGCCGTATTGATTGGTTAAAAAACATGGCCGTCAGATGACATCAGAAAAAGGGAAAAATGAGAACAATTAAAAATTTAATTCTTGCAAAGCCTAAGTTAAACCTTTCTTTAATCTATTCTAGTGTTGGTAGAAAGAATTGTTACATGGTGAATGCAGGAGATCTACTACAGCGCTATGGAGGAAGTGGGCAGGACATATCCGGTAAACGGGCATCACCCGGTCTGTTGGTGGGCTGTTCCATTGACCTCTCAACTGGGGCACTGACCTTCACCATTAATGGAAAGGAAGTAGCAAACAAATACCAGGTAATTCTGAGAATTTTCTTTTAAACCTTACCAATTATCACCATGCTGACACATTTTAATGGCATTTGCATCAGACAACTTTTTAAAAAAATTATGGCAAATAAAGAATTTCTCATTTATATTGTTTTCAACTCGGGCAGATTTTGGATATTTGCTGTGATGTTTTCAAAGGCATCTGCTTTAGATTTGTGGGAAAGATTTATGTCAGTAAATAACACAATATGCAATAACCAACCCTTTGTGTATTTAGGACAAAATCTGATCTAGCTGGTCAATACTAATTCTTTGTTGACCCTTTCTCACCTACAACAAATCTGCAGCAGAAGACTTTGAAATCAGTAAGTAAAACATATGGAAAATCTCTATAAATTTAGGTATGATTCCTGACAAAAGGTGAAAACATTGTGTCAAACGGAGACATTGCTTTTTGTGATTAATTTCTCGTCTTGCCACAATGTTTACAAGAGTTGTCTGCTGCAGAGGCATCAGAAAGCGTCTGTATGTGGGATTGGGTTAACCCTATCCCACCTATAGATGCATTTTGACATCTGCAGCAGATGCGTTTTTGAAAACATTGAGACAAAAGAAAAAATTGCTCAAAACAAGCAATTTTTCCTTTTGTCACTATGCTTTCAACTCTGTTCAATCATTGTACTTTCATTTAAAGGGAGTTTCCAATGTTTTTCTGGTTTGTTTTCATGATATAGGAAAAAGTGATGTTATCACAATGAGACATAAATAAGAGGCGCTTTGCATGTTCTAGAATCCTTATTTAATCCTCTTACCCGATGTTGTGGGTATTCTAAAGAATCGTCATAGTGAGACGATTCTTTTGTGTACACACAACATAGGGTTCACTTTAATAATAAGAGAGAAATTTTGGGAAAAAGAGCTGAATACCCCTCTTTATCTTGACCTCTGTTACTGTTAACCCTTTCCCTCATACGACAATTCTGCAGCTGACGACTTTGAACATAATTTGTCAAAAAATGGAAAATCTCTATAATTGAATGGATAACCTATGACTAAAAGTGAAAAACATTGTGGCAAAAGGAGAAATTGCTCGTTTTGAGCAATTTCTTCTTTTGTCACTATGTTTTCAAAAAGCTGTCTGCTGCAGAGGCATCAGAAAGTGTCTATATGAGGGAAAGGGTTAAAAAGGAGAAAGGGAAATTATCATAATGAGATATTTGTTATGTTGTAGAAAGAGAATGTATTTCTTATGTATTATATATGTTATCATTGCAACAGGTCGAGCCTAGTACAAAGTTATTCCCGGCGGTGATTTGTGAACCTACAATAAAAGAAATGCTTCAGTTTGAACTCGGAAGCTCAAGGGTAGGTAGTTTTTCGTTTGTAATGAACAACTTTTTTGTTGATCTTTCTCTTGTAAAAACAATTGTTAACAAGTTAGTTTTCTTTTCCCTCATTGAATCTCTACTGCCCTAATTCACTATAAGAAAAGAAATATTCAATGTTCTGAGACTGGAAGTATAAACACTTTTTTTGCACATTTTTTAGCCAAATTTTTAACATAGTTGAAACCTGCTTATTAACCCTTTCCCTTATACGACAATTATGCAGCAGATGACTTTGAACATATTTTGTCAGAAAGTAGAAAATCTCTACAATTGAATGGATAACCTATGACAAAAAGTGGAAGAAACAATGTGGCAAAAGGAGAAATTGCTTGTTTTGAGTAATTTCAAAAAGCCGTCTGCTGCAGAGACATCAGAAAGCATCTATATGGGGGAAAGGGTTAACCGATTCCAACAAATTGGTAGTTTTCTTGGAATAGAAGCCTTGGTTTCTTTTGATAGTTATTTGGGTCAAGTTCAAGGTCACAGATTAAAGAAAAAGATCTATGTTATGGTAATAACTGAAAACCTGGTTTTGTGCCAAAATTTCTATCCTGAGCATCAGTCACCAACAGTTACATTAAAATTTCCACCAAAAGTACCTTGGAAAAATGAAGAAAGAAATTTTATGGACGATTATAATGTTTGAAAAAATCCTTTTATTAAGCTACAGAGTCAGTTTCTCCCACTTCTAAATTCTGAATCTCCACCTTAAAACTTGTAAGTATTATAAATGTGACATTCCTATTTTGCAGACTGGTCTTCCTTTGTCAGCAGCTGTTTTCCGAAGTCCAAAAAGTATAGTACCAGTCTGCCCTCCTAGACTGGATGTACAGTCCTTGATACCGGGAACCTGGTCCAGAGTACCTCAAAACATGTCCTACCTAAGCTCATTGAAACTGTCGGAAACCAGAGGCTGGAGTATACTGTCAGATAAAACAGGTACACTAATTATCTGTAGGCCCAGATCAGGATGGATAGACAAGTCTTTGCGCCACAATATCTCCGTTTTAACTCAATAATACATTATGTTTTGGTACTCATAAGAATTGTCTCATTTAGACAATCCTTTTGAATACCCACAGCATAGGTTTTGACGGTCAAATAAGGATTTTAAAACCATTATTTTATGGGAACTGTGTATTGTCTTGATGACGATACATCACTTTATCTGATAATGGATTCCAGATTTAGACATCTTTAACCCTTTTCTACATGTAGATGAATTTTAACACATCTTCTGCAGATGATTTTTGAAATCATTTTGACAAAAGGAGAAATTGCTCACAATGATCAATTTCTCTTTTTGACACAGTGTTTTCATTTTTTTTTACAATAATTAGATTTTCAGTTGTAGAGGTTTTCATATTTTGACTAAATATTTTTAAAGTTGTCTGTTACGGATTTGTTTTATGTGGGAAAGGGCTAAATTCCTTGTACACCAAGGATTAACGGTAAATATTAAGCCAAAAGAAATTTGTTTTACTGTAAAATGCTATAGATGACATTGTGCCTTAGGATCATATGTTTAAGAAATCTTTTGAAAATATTTCAAGAAAAGGAAATTAATTTTCATAATCAGATCAAATTTTCCTTTAAATTGTCCAGATTTTCTATTCTTTTTCTCCTTTCTAGGACCCAAATTATATTTAGTTATTTTACATGGATTGTGAAATAAGCTTTCCACTTATATTAATCACAATTAAGGTCTGTTTCCCAAAGAGCTAACCAGTACACATGCTGCTTTTGTGGAACATTTAGAAAGGCAGAACCAGCTCTGAAATGCTTTTGAACCTGGGACCTTTGGAAGAAGAAGAGCTCAACGCTCGACCACTACACCACTGTCTTCCACTGTACGATATTTATAATGTTTCAGTACCAATGATGTCTGTGTACATACCAGAAGATGACAGATCCATGGACGTCTTAGACTTAATAGAGTATCCACATTTACTTAAGTAAGTATATTTATCTTAATAGAGTATCCACATTTACTTAAGTAAGTATATTTACCTTAAGCCTTTCCCACATACGAAAAATCTGCAGCAGACAACTTTGAAAACATGGTAACAAAAACCTGAAAAATCTCCATAAAAGATAGCTTAGTTGTTAAATAAAGTTGAAGACATAATTTGTGGCCAAAGGAGAAATTGCTCATAATGAGCAGTTTCACCTTTGGTCACAATGTTTTCAAAAGTCGTCTGCTGCTATTGCGTCAAAATGCATCTGCAGGTGGGAAAGGGTTAATAGAGTATCCAATCCCACTAAACTTCCTTCGTACATAGATCTGATGACTGTCTGATACAGGTCGTCTCAGTTTAACCTTTGCTTCAGCCAATCAAATTCTAGCTTACCAAATCTTACAGTATAAATGGTGATGATACCTGTTGCAGGAATTAGAGGGATACGGAAAACTCTTCTGCTGAAGTGGCATCCGAAGTCATGTCAACCTATATGAGGAAGCAAGTTTTACGATAATAATTGTCAGTTTATCAGTTATATTAATTACTAACTTTTGCTTCTTATCTTTTGTTTTCAACAGTTTCCATGCAACGACTCTAGAACTTTACCAGGCTGTCTGCTCCCATGGTAACCATGTTGTCGCCAACATTCTGACCAGTCATGTGGACATACTACAGTTGATGTATTGTATTCAAAGTGAATGTAAGTTTTTCTTCTTAAATCCTTTGTACACTAAAGAGGTCTAGTTAAACCTCTCCCACTTGCAGACACGTTCTGACACATATGAAGCAGACAACTTTTGAAATAATTGTGGTAAAAGTAGAAATTGCTCAAACAAACTGAGCAATTTCTACTTTTGCCACAATGATTTCAACTCTACTGAATTACTATACTTTCATTTATATAGATTTTCCATATTTTTGCCAAGCTGTTTTCATAGTCGTCTGCTGAAGATTTGTTGTATATGGGAAAGGCTTAATGGAAGATGAATTTGTCTTTTTCTAAAAATATCTACATCATTACCCACCCATACCCTTTGTTGTGGGTACTCAAAATAATAATTTCACTTTGATGATTACAGCTGACTCAAATACAATAAATAGTTATATAACAAGCTTGTTTAGATAAGATTTATTTAAGTGAGTTATGGCACTTTGATTCAGTGAGAATCAAAGTTATTACACTGATACTTTTTGTTTCTAGATATATCTGGTCAGCTGAGGAACAACTTCCATGATCTGTTGATTTCCATGCACTTAGACTCACACACAAGAGCAAGGTACGTAATGTTTGATTATTAAGGATTTAACCCTTTCCCAACTGCAGACGCATTTTGACGCAATAACAGCAGACATCTTTTGAAAACATTGTGGTCAAAGGTGAAATTGCTCATGATGAGCAATTTCTCCTTTGGGCACAATGTTTTCAACTTTATTTAACAATTAAGCTATCTTTTATGGAGATTTTTTTGGGTTTTTGTCACAATGTTTTCAAAGTCGTCTGCTGCAGATTTGTTGTATTGGAAAGGGTTAATGATTTAAATTTAATGCCTGATACTATTTTTCATCTGCCTTGAAAGCATTTAACCCTGTCAAATTGCAGACACATTTTTAGCTTGTCTGTTTTTTAACCCTTTCCCTCATACGATAATTCTGCAGCAGACGACTTTGAACTTATTTTGTCAAAACATAGAAAATCTCCATAGTTGAATGTATAACCTTTGACAAAAAGTGGAAAACATTGTGGCAAAAGGTGAAATTGCATGTTTTGTGCAATTTCTTCTTTTGTCACTATGTTTTCAAAAAGCCGTCTGCTGCAGAGGCGTCAGAATGCGTCTATATGAGGGAAAGGGTTAAATAAACAAAAATCGGAGTATTGTCATACCCTTTGCTTCGTCTGCGTCATCACAAAACTTTACCTTTACCTTATAACTAAAAAAAACGTTCAGCATTTTCAAATGAAACTTGGTACACATGTTCTCAGGAACAATACAAATGGCTTTACCAAGTCAAATAACTCTGGCTTTAATGATTATTCAGCAATACACCTTTTTCAACTTTAGAAAAGAAGCAAACAAGCGTTTGTGTTTGCTTGTAGCTCTCTTATAGTTACACATCTGCATCAGATGACCTTTTTAAATTTTTGTGGCAAAAGAAGAAATTTCTCTTTTATGTTAGCATGGTTTTTTTTACCAATTGGAGATAGCCTTTTTATATTAGGCATATGTATTCCTGGTGATGATAGAACATGTTCTAACCAGTCAAACCAAAGTTTTTGTTGTTGCAACCTAAACCTACTTTTGCTGCTGCCTGTGGACATTTATTTTGGTGTTTCACATACAAATAAAAACAAATCTTAATATTTCTCAATTTGTGCTGTGCTCCATCCAGCGAAAGCAAACCTCAGGGCAATCGCAATCATTGTAGATCAAGATCACTTGCACACCTGGCAGAGACTTTAATTTAATTTATTATCCCAAACACCATAAAGATGTTTTGAAAACATCATGACAAAAGGAGAAATTGCTCAAGATGAGCAATTTCTCCTTTTGTCACAATGTTTTCAACTTTTTACAGTAATTATAGAGATTTTCCATATTTTTGAGTAGTCATCTGCGACAGATTTGCTGTATGTGGGAAAGGGTTAAAAGATGCAAGATTGTATCAGAGCAAATCGTTTGTTTCATTAACTACAGGAAGCTGACACAGAAAGAGTACATCATCCCGCTGCGGCCACAGACAATGAAGTCGCTAAGCCTCTACAGAAAGCTCAGTCCCAACAGTGAAGGGTTTAAGATCAAACACACAATACCCAATATGGATGCCAGCATCTCCATTAAACCTAAACTCTATCTTACAAAGAATGATATTGAAGGAAGGTATGACAACAAAATACAATTGTTTATTTTAATTGTTTAACTGAGGTAGATGTTTGATACCTTTGCCACATAAAAAACATACGATTTCTCAGCAGATCTGCAGATCTCTCAGAAAGCCTTAGTCACTCACTCTGTAGATGGCGCTGGCAGTACTAACCATTTCCCACATACATGTACAAAGACATTTTGATGTGTTTGCAACAAATAACTTTTGAAAACGCTACAGCAAAAGGAAAAATTGCTCATATTGAGCAAATTCTCCTTTTACCATAATGATTTCAACTTCATTAATTATACTTTCAATTAAAGAGATTTTCTATATTTTTGCTTAGATAATTTCAAAGTTGTCTGCTGCGAATTGGTTGTTTGTGAGAGAGGGTTTAGTTAGGATAATTGTCCATAACTACTTTAACCCTTTCCCTCATATAGACACTTTCTGATGCCTCTGCAGCAGACTGCTCTTTGAAAATATGGCGACAAAAGAAGAAATTGCTCAAAACGAGCAATTTCTCCTTTTGTCACCATGTTTTCCACTCTTTTCAATTATTGTACTTTCATTTAACGGGATTTTCCATATTTTTAACCAGGTTTTCCAAAGGAAAAATCTGGTTATTAGTTTGGCGAAGTCGGCGGGCGGGCGGGCGTCAACTTTCCTTGTCCGGACCATAACTTTGTCATGCATAGAGATATTTTCAAATAACTTGGCACAAACATGCACCATATCAAGACGATGTGCCAAATGCAAAACTTTTGTCTGTAGCTTCAAGGTCAAGGTCACAGTGACAACAAATAGACATCAGTTGAACTTTTCTTGTCCGGACAATAACTTTTTCATCCATAGAGATATTTTCAAATAGCTTGGAACAGATATACACCATATCAAGACGCTGTATCATATGCACAATTTATGTGTTTAGCTTCCAGGTCAAGGTAACAGTGACAGAAAATATACTATACTTGAACTTTTTTTGTTCAGACCATAACTTTACCATGCATATAGATATTTTCAATTTTTCTTTTTTTTGTGAATAATCAAATCTATAACATTCTATAAGCAAACAGAGCAGACCCTGATCAGACAGCTCCTACAGAAGCTGTCTGATCTGGGTCCGAGGTCATGAAACTTACTCAATTTGAGCATGTTAACATAATTATTACTATTGTAGTTACACACTTAGATTACAAGGCTAGGAAATTGGCTCGTTGCAAAGTAGATTTCAGTTACAAACTAAAAGATTTTTTTTTTCAAACTTTGTCCTCAAGCTAACAGAGCTTTTTTAGTTTGAGCATCATGCTCAACTTTAGCATCATGCTCAAACTAAAAATGCTTCGTAACCATGGCGACAAACTCCAAACATGGATTTTATTCTCATCGTTGGTTTGTAATTTCACCCTATTTTGCAATGAGCATATTTCATAAACTTGTAACTCAAGCATCTAACTTCAACAACAATATTTCTATTACATGCTCAAATTGAGTAACTTTCATAACCTCGGGCCCTGGATCTAGTCTGTTTGCAAAGGCATAAACGTGTTACTATCAAGTAAAGGGTTAAGGCAGATCACTGATTATCAACCTGGCATTAGGGATCCTAAAATGTGGCTGCTTACAACAAAAGGTTGCTTAATATCTGTTTCTATTATATGTTCTTAATAAATGAGGCCATCAACACACGATTGACTGTATTGAACTGATATTTGTTAGATAAAATTGTGATATATTTAATTGACAAAGTAATTATGATTATTCATCAATAGAAATATTCCCTGTTACTTGAATTACTAGCTTTGATTAACTATTAACAGAAAGATTTGACAGATCTGTTAATTCTTAATCAAACACCTTCCATTATAGAAAACCTGGTTTCATGGAATTTCCATGTCTTGTTACAACATGTTTTCAAAGTCGTCTGCTGCAGAATCGTTGCATGTGGGAAAGGGTTAATACAATATTTGAATAACTCAATCTTACAGCGGACCTATTCTGTCCTGCATTAGCTCTTTACCTTTCTTACTTAACCCTTTCCCTCATATAGACGCTTTCTGACGTCTCTGCAGCAGACGGCTTTTTGAAAACATAGTGACAAAAGAAGAAATTACACAAAACTTGCAATTTCTCCTTTTGCCACAATGTTTGCCACTTTTTGTCATAGGTTATCCATTCAATTATGGAGATTTTCTATGTTTTGACAAAATACGTTCAAAGTCGTCGTTACAGATGTAGTATGGTTTGTAAGACAAGTGAGCAAGTGGATGAGAAAAGGTACAAGTTGGCATTTCTTGAAAGTGTCAGTTCTCCTCAGCCTGTCTATCTGCTAGGGTTTACAAAAGCTTCTTGTGTTTGAAGTATGTGAACAGTTTAGATCTTGATCGGACTGTATGAATGCACAGGCGGATCTGGATCTACATTGCGGACACAAGCCAACTTGTACCATTACCTATGCACAACCTCATATTATCCGTTTTCTTTCAGGAATGAGACAAAAGGAAGACCAGAAACCTCTCCATTCTTCCCAATGGACAAGTTAAAGATGCACATGATGATGGCCCTTACTCAAGCAGTAGAAAAGGGAGCTGCTCATATTAGGGATCCAATAGGGGGCAGCAATGCTAACCTGTTTGTGTAAGCAGGTTTTTAGCTCACTAATAGTGAAAGCCCTTTGTCAGGCTTCCCGCTTATTTTGACTCTCAGATGTCAACAATTTGCTTGCGGACACACTAGGGACCACAGCATTAATTTAATTTTCATCAAACTTTTTCAGTTTGCTTGTTTAGATGATATCTAGGCAAACTTTGCTAGAGGCTGCATTTTTTTCTTATGAGTAATGAAGCTTTGTCAGAATATTTGTCTTGAAGATATCTAGGCTAAGGTTGAATATGGGTCATGTAGGGTCATGCTATCAGACTCACTTTTGGACCATTTCCTTCAGTTTGCCCAACTCTTAATTATTATTATACACCCCACAAACAAGTTTTGGGTGGGTATATAGGAGTTCCCCTGTCCATCCGGTAGGAAATATGTCTGTCCGTCCGTCTGTCTGTCCATATGTCTTGTAAGCGCGAGACGGGTTGTCCTTTTGTGAGTTCACTCACAGTTCTAGTTATTTTTATTATTATCATAACAAACTGATACTGATTTTTTTCAGGCCAATATTGAAGTGCCTGGATAACTTGTTGGTAATGGGACTTCTAACAGATGATGACATGCACCAGCTTCTTTTCCTAATTGATCCAGAGACCTTTGATGATTCTTATCGTAAAAGTAAGTCTTGTTCTTCATTCCCTTACATCATTCTTAGTCAACAAAACTTGTATTTAAATAGCTCCTTTTTTCCAAACACAACATAATTATATTGCACAGAGGACTTAGAAAATATCTTGGAAAAAATATAAAATATTTGTATAAATGAAAGTTGAAATCCATTTGTTACAATGTTTCCATAAGACCATACATGCAGATACATCAAAATATCTCCTTTTTTCTTATGGAAAAGGATTAACCGGTAGAAGGAGAAACATTACTTTAACACTTTCCCTCATACCACAAATCTGCAGCAGACAACTTTGAAAACATACCCGAAATCTTTTGGGAATACCCTTTAAATGAAAGTACAATAATTGAAAAGAGTTGAAAACATGGTTACTATGTTTTTAAACAGCAGTCTGCTACAGAGGCATCAGAAAGCGTCTATATGCGGGAAAGGGTTAACTTTGACTTTTGTCAATCATCTGCAAGAATGAATGGTCAAACCAGCAAATTTGGAAATTGAATGAGCCAATTAACCCTTTCCCACAAACAATCCCTTTCTGATGCAACTGCAGCAAACATGGCAACAAAAGAAGAAATTGCTCAAAACAAGCAATTTCTCCTTTTGTAACCATGTTTTCAAATCTTTTCATTCATATTCAATTATTGTACTTTCTTTTAAAGGGAGTTTCTATATCTGTTTGGTTGTGTTTTCAAATTCGTTTGCTGCAGAGTTGCTGTGTGTGAGGAAGGGTTAAAATGTGAATTGTGACATAAACATAACTAGATAAGGAGGAGTCATTAGGTCTTGCTTCCATGATATCTCTTTTAGCTCTCATTCAAACCTAAGTTGTTGGTACTCAAATGAATCGTCTCACCGAGACGATTCTTTTGAGTACCCACAACATAGGTTTTGGAGGCCAAATAAGGGGTTTAGAGCATGCAAAACTCCCCTTTTCTAGAACTCTGCATAAATCTTGAATTTCTGTTCATAGGTAAGAGTAACATGAGAGGACTACTGCATATGAAATTATCTGAACCTGTGAAGCTAGAGGTAAGTTATACAGAGGTCTAGACAAATTGGAATGGAAACTTATGTTTCCTCCAAAATATATGTTTTATTCTCAAACCAAAGTCTGTATTGTGGGTTCTCAAAAGTATCAGGTTTTCATGTTAGAAAACAATATAATTATGTAGAAAAGAGAAATTGCTCATTGTGAACATTATCTATTCGTCCACAATGTTTCAGAACTGTCTTTAACAGTGATAAAGTCAGTAGCTGTTCCACACAAATTATGTCACTCATCAAAAGGCTTTCGTTTTTGTTTCCTTCATTTAGTACACTTCCCAAACATTTTTACACTGGGCTGTCTGTTTTTGGTTTGTGCCTACATCCATCTGTCCTATAGTTATGTCTCATTAACCCTTTCCTACTTTTAGATGCAATTTGACACATCTGCAGCAGACAACTTTTGAAACCGTTGTGGCAAAAGGAGAAATTGCTCAGCATTGCCACACTTTTTTCAAAAATCATATGCTGCAGAGGTGTTTCAAATTTGTCTATATGTGGGAAAGGGTTAAAACTCATTTTTTTTTTTGTGTGTGAGATATTACTAGACATGCTGCTATACCTCAAGTCACATGATACAGATATGATGTAAAATTATGAATTTTATTCTCTCTCTTGTAGGTTTGTAGGATTCTCCAACATCTATGTGAGTTACAACTACGCCACAGAATTGAGTCCATCATTGCATTCTCTGATGATTTTGTTGGTGCTTGTCAAAATGTAAGTAAACTCAGGAAACAGATTTTACTTTTGAATAATGGATTGCTGAATAAATCACTGTTTGGAGTTCAGATACACTGTAATCTTCTGATTTATCAGCGAAAAGTAAAATCCTTTAACTACCAATTAATTAACCCTTTCCCTCATATAGACGATTTCTGACGCCTCTGCAGCAGATGGCTTTTTGAAAACATAGTGACAAAAGAAGAAATTGCACAAAACGTGCAATTTCTCTTTTGGCCACAATGTTTTCCACTTTTTGTCATAGGTTATCCATTCAATTATGGAGATTTTCAATGTTTTGACAAAATACGTTCAAAGTCATCTGCTGCAGAATTGTCGTATGAGGAAAAGGGTTGATAACAAGAACTATTTTTTTTGTTTTGAAGCAAAAGTCAACATTGTTAAGGAAAGATATGACATTGTTTTAAGTCACATACTTGAGTGTGATGTATTGTACAATTTTCTCTTTCTAGTAATGCTTTAACACTTACCCGTGTAGAACAAATCTGAAGCAGACAAGTTTTAAAACATTTAGGCAAACTTATTTATAAAATGAACATAAATGTTTGATTATGGAGTAGAGTTGGAAACATTGTGGCAAAATGGGAAAATTGCTCATAATGAGCAATTTTTCCTTTTGCCACAGTGTTTCCAAATGTCTTCTGCTGTAAATGCATCAAAACGTGCCAGCAAGTGAAAGATTGGTTTATAAATAGTTAACTTACAACCATATGAATGGAACATGTTTTATGAATTTTAGGATCAACTGAGAAGATACAATGAAATCAAACAGTCCGACATGCCATCATCTGTCACTGCCAGAAAAACCAGGGAGTTTAGGTGTCCCCCTCATGAACAGGTTTGATAAACAATTATTACTGTGAAGTTCTCAACTATCTAGAGTTGTCTTTTCCTTAATAGTTAAAGCATTAACCTTTTCCTACTTTTTGAAAACATTCTTGCAAATGGAGAAATTGCTCATAATTTTTCCATTTTCTACAATGTTTTCAACTCTGTTCAATAATTAAGCTTTCAATTATGTGAATATATTTTTGCGCCACCTGCCATTGTATATAGGGATAACTTTTCTGTTGTTTGTATGACCATCACATTTTGACTTAATAACAGGTAACAGAAGTGTTTCTTCCAATGATCTTGTTTAAAATTTTCACCTTTTACCTGGAATTATTTTTGCATGGAAATGAATGCAAAATGGCAATAGTATTTTCTTACAATTTCCAGATGAGAAATTTACTTGCATTCAAAAATGAGGAAGGAGAGCTGTTTAGCAATTGTCCGTGCCGTGATGAGATCAGAGACATGCTGAACACCTTCCATAACAACCTCCTAAATCACTGCTCCATGCCGTCAGCGATACAAGAGGAGTCTGGGAAACAGGGGGTAGAAGAGAAGGAAATCCCTGTACGAACGATGAAGGACAAGTTACTACAACTTGTATGGAAGGCCAAAGAGGAGGCAGTGATTGAGGCGCCACCTAGTGACGACGGTAAGATAGGTAAGTAAAATTGTGTTGTAGTTTAACCCATTACATTATAATTATGCTAGTACAAGAAATTGAAATTATTTGTTAAAATGAATGGAAAACCATAACATAAAGAAATATAACTTTAAAGATTAGAAAAAAGTTCTGAGAAATTTATCCTTATTTCACCATATTTTCAAAAATAATCTGCAGCATCATTTTAACTGTCTCAAGATTAGGATTATAAAGAAATCATCTGAAGAGAACAATGGAAAATTAGGACAATTGAAATAATTTTGAAATAATTTTGAGATAAAAATATGAGCAATTTCTCCTTTTGTAACAATGTTTTCAAAAGTCATCTGCTGCAGAGGCGCAAGAAAGTGTCTACATGTGGGAAAGGTTTAAGAAGCAAACACTATGCATGGAGATCGGACTGCTAAGGAGTGTCAGATTAATTTTATATGAACAGTTTGCAGAAGAAATCATATGCAGAATGCCTTTATTTGAAGTTGAAAAGCAATATTTCTGAAATTCATGCAGTTATTGTGTTTCTGCAATGAACATTCCACGATAATACTGAAGACTGATCGTATCTTATGTTTTGTATACATGGTCATTTTTAATGTTCCTGTTTTATGCTGATCATTGGAGTAGATGGTAATGGATGGGTGTTTTATTGTTAATCTGTTGTTTTTTTCTTTATGATTTATAGATAGAATTTCTTTTATATGCACATTTAGTTTTTAATTTAAATATTATTTATTTTACATCAATCGCGAAGTAAGTTTTCAGCTTATATTAATCACGCTCAATGTCTGCTTCCTGGAGACTTTACCTGTACTTGCGCCGTTTGTGTGCAATAATCTTAAAGTCAGGACCCGCTCATCACAGGACTTGAACCAGGGACCTTTGATACGAGAGGCCGACACTCTACCTCTGCACCACTGTCTTTCACATTAAGTTGTAGTGTTACTTGTAAAATTTGTAATGTAAAACATTACGTTAGTGAAGCAATATTTTTGGCACATTTGAAATGAAGCAGATGTTCCACAAAAGTAAAACTCTACAACATTTACAAATACCAAATCTTTTTTAGTGAATTATATAATAAAAGGGGAAGTTCATTCACTAATGACGTCGGTCCTGTTTGCGATTATCCCTTTCCAACATATAGACGCTTTTTCTGATGTCTCTGCAGCAGGCGACTTTTGAAAACATTGTTGCGAAAGGAAAATTTGATCATTTGCCACAATATTTTCGACTGCATGAACATTCATTAAAATATTTTTGCCCAGATGTTTTCAAAGTTGTCTGCTGCAGATTTGTTGTATATGGAAAAGGGTTATCTTCTCAATATTGGTGCTAGGTTATATTTTCTTTATGTTTTTATTTTCTGAAAGCACTCGAAATAGCATGTGGTGCCAGTTTAGCGGCTTCTTTTTCAAGGACATTTATACTTAGTTTAACTTTTCCCACATACAACAAATCTTCAGCAGACGACATTGAAATATGGAAATTTTCTATAAATGGAAGTGTCATTGTTAAATGATGTTGAAAAGATTGTGGCAAAAGTTGCTGCTGCAGAGATGTCAGAAGGCATCTTTATGTGGAAAAGGGTTAAACACTCAGAAATTGCTTGTTTTGAGTAATTTCTCCTTTTGTTACAATGTTTTTAAAAGTCGTCTGCTGCAGATGTGTCGAAATATGTCTACAGGTTGGAAAGGGTTAAACGACTAAGCTTTTTAACACACATGATTGATTGATCAGTTTGGGTTATACGCCGTTTTTAACAATTTCTCAGTTATATCACGGCGGCCAGTTCACCTACTCATGTATTTCCTGGTTTTCTCACACAATATTCCCAAGCAACTGTCTGCTTTTCCACATAGACTTAGCCCATTGGTGGAAGACGAATGACGCATGTCGCATTGACTTGTGTCAATTGTCGGAAAGAAAGTTGGCCGAGCCGGGATTCGATTTAAGACACATGAAGTTATGGGGAATGTTTAAATGTGGTTTAAATGTGACCATGACTTGAAGTACAAGCATCTTTCCTGGGCATTATTAATCATGTTCTAATTTACATGTATAAGAAGAGATTTCTGAATTAGTTGATTTGTTTTATAATTGTTTTAACTGAAATAAATTCAAGAAATATCTGAAATACAAATCAACCAAATGATGCAGAGTTGTATAACTATTTATTTACAATGTATATTAAGTTTTGTATCTACTTGTTTTTTATTGCTTTTTTTAAAATTAAAATAACTCTTTCCCACATACAAATAAAAATGCAGAAGACTACTTTGATAATTGATAATCTCAATAAATGAATATGTAATTATTGAATAGAGCTGAAAACATTCTGGCAAAAGGAGAAAATGCTCATTATAAGCAATTTCTAACTTAACCACAAGTTTTTCAAATAACATCTGTTGCAGATGTGTTAAAATGCATGCACAAGTGGGACAGGGATAACTGTACATTTATATAATGTAGTTTTAGAAGCACAGTTTTGTTTTTTATTACAATTGTTAATAGAACGTTTAAAAATCTTTTTTTTTCCTTTATATGTTTTCAAAATAGCTGATTAAATCAATATTCAGTCATTTATCTGATGTGATAATTATGTTAACCCGTTCCCACATACAACACATCTGCAGCAGTTGACTTTGTAAAATATGGATAACATCTAAAAATTAAAATGTTATTACTGAAAAGAGTTAAATAAACTGGCAAGGGGGGAAATTGCTAATTTTTAGCAATTTCTTCTTAACCCTTTCCCTCATATAGACGCTTTCTGACGCCTCAGCAGCAGACGGCTTTTTGAAAACATAGTGACAAAAGAAGAAATTGCACAAAACGTGCAATTTCTCCTTTTGCCACATTGTTTTTCACTTTCAGTCATAGGTTATCCATTCAATTATGGAGATTTTCTATGTTTTGACGAAATACGTTCAAAGTCGTCTGCTGCAGAATTGTCGTAACAGGGAAAGGGTTAACTTATGCCACAAATTGTTTTCAAAAGTCTTCTGCTGCAGAGGTGTCAGAAAGCTCTGCAAGTGGGAAAGGGCTAAGAGATGTCTGCTTTGAATACATTAGAGGTAACTCTGTGATGTATCCTGAAAAGAAGAAGCCATTTTGTTAGCGTTGAGTTATTTCCACAATGCTCTAAAAATAAACTTTCCCATACACATCGAATTTGCAGCAGATGACTTTGAAAACATCTAACCAAAATTATTGAAAATCTCTTTATAAATAAAAGTAGATTTTATTGATTGGAGTTGAAAACATAGTGGCATAAGAAGGAGTTGATCATGATGCAGCTGCAACAAAATGGCTAGCATAATAATTGAATAAAGTTGAAAACACTTTGGCAAAAGGAGAAAATGCTCGTTTTGAGCAATTTCTCCTTTTTATCACAGTGTTTTCTAAAGCAGACGACTTTGAACATATTTTGTGAAAAAGTGGAAAATCTCCATAATTGAATGGATAACCTATGACAAAAAGTGGAAAACATTGTGGCAAAAGGAGAAATTGCACGTTTTGTGCAACTTCTTCTTTTGTCACTATGTTTTCAAAAAGCCGTCTGCTGCAGAAGCGTCAGAAAGCGTCTATATGTGTCAGGGGAAGAGGTAATAAGGTACACTATCAATTACAGATTCCCTACAGAAGCTGATACAGAAAACCATGGTGTTGTGGGCTGAGGAGACATTCATCACCAGTCCTGATTTAGTACGGGAAATGTTCAGCCTCCTTCACAGACAATACAATGGAATAGGAGAGGTAGGAATTCATTGTCATATTCGCACAGATATAAAACCAATATATGATTTTATATTATAATTATAAAATAAACACGCCTCTGCAGCAGACGGCTTTTTGAAAACGTAGTGACAAAAGAAGAAATTGCTCAAAATGATATTTGCAATAAATTAAAAAAAACTTTGAAAGTTGGTCAGCAATTACTAGCATTAATAAAGTCTGACCGGGCCAGGGATGCTCCAAATTCAACTAAACCAACAAGGTGGTCGAAACTCTAATGAGTGTATGTATGTAGTACATACTATGTACATCAATTGTTGTCCATATGTTTCTGTTTATACCTTTCCCTCATATAGACGCTTTCTGACGCCTCTGCAGCAGCAGACAAAACGTGCAATTTCTCCTTTTGCCACAATGTTTTCCACTTTTAGTCATAGGTTATCCATTCAATTATAGAGATTTTCTATATTTTGGGCAAAATATGTTCAAAATCGTCTGCTGCAGAATTGTCGTATGAGGGAAAGAGTTAAACAGAGCTCTTGATAAGGAGTGTTTTGCATGTTATAAAATCCTTATTTGACCATCTAACGCTTTGTTGTGGGTTCTCAAAAGTTCAGTATCATATTATCATGTATACAGTTTATATAAAGTATAATTTTACAGTAGTATAAGATAATTAAACAGTTGGTTAACCCTTTCCCTCATACGACAATTCTGCAGCAGACGACTTTAAACGTAATTTGTCAAAAAAAAGAATAATAATAATCCATAATTGAATGGATAACCTATGACAAAAAGTTGAAAACATTGTGGCAAAAGGAGAAATTGCACGTTTTGTGCAATTTCTTCTTTTGTCACTATGTTTTCAAAAAGCTGTCTGCTGCAGAGGCGTCAGAAAGCGTCTATATGAGGGAAAGGGTTAACAGGATTTTCAACTAGGTTGAAGTCCGGTTTTTGGAATGTAGATGACATCTGGACATGATGGTAAGTCAGAGTAAACAAAGAAAATGATAATTTTACTCTTTTCCACATATAACAAATCTGCAGCAGACGACATTGCAACAAAATTGACAAAAACTTGAAAAATCTCCCTAAATGAGAGTTATATTATTAAATAAAACTGAAAGCATTGTGGCAAAAGAAAAAATTGCTCATTATGAGCAATTTCTACTTTTGTCACAATGTTTTTTGCATAGACGTCAAAAAGCATCTGTATGAGCAAAAATGTTAATAACATTATTATGATAATTATAATCCACTGTAACCCACGGACACCGTTTCTGACATGCAGACACAGTTAGATGCATCTGAAAAAGTCAACCTTTTAAAACATTGTTGCATGAGCAATATTTGGCATTTTGCCTCATGTTCTCAACTCTATTCAAGGATTATGCTTTTATTTATTGAGATTTTTTCATATTTTTGCCGCGATGCTTTCAACGTTGTCTGCTGCAGATTTGTTGTAGTGTATAGAGCCTTCCAACTTCGTAATCTACCTTAGTTCCTGACATCATTATTTCGTTCTTTTCTCCCATGACTTTGTATTAGCAGTCAATTGAAATGTGTATTACAACTTTCTGATGTCTAAAGTTTCATTAAGTACTTGACAATACAGTTTATTAGCTCACCTGTCACGTAGTGACCATGACCTAAGTGTGATATTTTACAATCAAATATCATCATTGTCTTTGCATGACCTTCACACAGACTTTTTAACCTTCTTTCTTATTTTTGTAGAGCAATTAAATTAGGACCCTAAATCACTTACTCAGGTGAGCAATATAGGGCCATCATGGCCCTCTTGTTTTAATGCTTATGATCACAACTTAGGAGACCCATAGATATTTGGAAAAGGAATGGTAAGGTAATGTTATTATTAATTATCCATGTTTCAGTTGTTGGAAGGTTTAGAGAAGGCCTATGTCATCAGCAGTGCCAGTGAGGATGACATCAACCATCTGTTGAAAGCTCTTGGTAACATCCGATCATTGTTACTCGTACAATCGGGCCCAGATGAAGAGGAACTCATGAAAAACAGTCTCAAGTAAGATAGGTTTTTATCTGAAAAAAAGTCTCAAGTAAGATAGGTCTTTATCTAATATTTATAAGGGGTGAAAATAGTTTTAAGTAAGATAGGTCTTTATCTTAAATTCATAAGGGGTGAAAATAGTCTCAAGTAAGATAGGTCTTTATCTAAAATCTAAAATTCATATGGATACTTTCAAATGAAAAATTCATAGGATTAAAAATAAAACAAAAAAGATATTTTCTTATGCTTCATTTACACTAGGCCACGATGTCTACGATCTACACGATTTGAGAGAATTGTGATGAGCGTGGGGGGTCGTGGGGTCGAATCGTAGTGATCGTGAGGGAACGTGGTGGAATCGTAAGGATCGTGACAAAATATTTGGCTATCAAAAACTTTGCCACGATTATGCCGATTTGACGCCAAATCTTGAGAGAGCGTGATAGAACGTGGGAATCATAGTAGAGCGTAGTAGACCTTAACAGACCTTAACCGAGCATAACAGAACTTGATGCACCATCGTAGGGGATCTTGATGAACTTAGAAACACGATTCTGTCAATGTTCACTACGATGTCACCACGTTTCTATCACGCTCTATTCCTCTCTACTACCATTCGTCAAGATACATTGAATAGCAAGTGTAATTACATCAAGCTATGACACGTTCTGCTACGAACATCCCGATAGGCATACATGCTCTGACACGCTCTGATAAGTTCCCGCGCGGTTCCCACAATGTCAGCCTTTTTATACCCAATCGTGCTGCAAGCGTGGATATTTTATACAAATCGTGGCCATAAATCGCAGAAGATCTTAACAGAACTTCGTGATCGTGAGAGAACGTGATAGCATATCATGACAATCGTAACAGAACTTGAGAGAACGTGATGGAAATCATGGCAGAACTTGACCAGAATCGTGTTGGCTTCGTAACAAAACGTACTGAGAGCGCAGGAAAGCGTAGCAAAACGTAGAAAAAGAAAAACTGATGCAATAAATCGTCGAGCTCCACAATTTTTTTGAATCGTGGACATCATAGACATCGTGGCCTAGTGTAAACGTAGCATTATTAAAAATTCATAATGGGTAAACACAATTTGAGAAAGATATTATTCTATGAATATTTATGATAATAACAACAACATTGGGCGAAAATTTCTTAAGTAAAATCCTCCTATGAAACATTTGAAGGGATTAAACAAGGAAAATATTATAATATTATGATACATTTACAGAAAGATATCCAAAAGGAGATACATGTACTTATATTATATGAAGGCAGTTTCAAGCAAGGTACATTCTTGTGAAATATTAATAGAAAAACCAGTTTCCAGATATATGCTTTATGATGTTTATCTAAGGATAATTAATGTCATTACTTGTCACTGATGTTACATTTAAAAATGTAATAAAAAAAAGCTTTCTATGACAGTTCTTTGTCACGAATATGTATCTGGGTTATTGGAAAAAACCTGTAGCTTTCTTTTTGAAAATATGCTAATATATTTAATGAAATGTTGTTTAACCCTTTCCCTCATATAGACGCTTTCTGACGCCTCTGCAGCAGACATCTTTTTGAAAACATAGTGACAAAAGAAGAAATTGATCAAAACAATCAATTTCTCCTTTTGCCACAATGTTTTCCACTTTTAGTCATAGGTTATCCATTCCATTATAGAGATTTTCTCATTTTTTGACAAAATATGTTCAAAGTCGTCTGCTGCAGATTTGTTGTATGAGGGAAAGGGTTAAACCAATATGTATGACAATGTAAGTAGTAACTTTATATGTGTCTGTATTTCTGATTATCATGACACTTGATAATTTGCCATGTGAACTAACAAATTATGATTTTTCTTCTTCCCGTATATTTCTATATATCGTTGTAGTTTATGAAATATACCATTTTATCACATAATAGCCCTGTCTTGGAGTGTCAAAATCCCATTACATAAATATCATTTGACAATACTAGTTTGGTTTCCAGTCTTACGCACAAGTATTTGTAACCAAACTATGAGAATGACATCACGTCACCTATTTGACATTATAACGTTGGTCACTTTGGCGCCCAAACTGGCAAATTTCATGTATATTTTTTCGAAATTCCAATCATAAATCACTTTATGTGATAAATTGAATATCTCATTTGTGTTTATTTATTATCACTTTTAATAAATTCCTTAATTAAGCTGAATATGACGCTTGCGGCATATCATATTAAACTCAACAAATAAACACACACTTATGAATATATATTTCCTCAGGGATTTGATGGACAATAAAGTGTTCTTCCAACATCCAGACCTGATGCGCGCCCTCTGCCTGCATGAAACCGTCATGCAACTCATGGTGAATACATTGAATAAGGCCCAGCAGCAGCAGTCGGCGGCCGCTAACGATGTGACTACCACCAATCAAAGACGGACATCAACGGCTCCGTCGAGTGCCGTGGATAATAACATGATGGAGTCGAGTAAGGTGAGTGAATGAGTGTTTGTGAGTAAACGAGCATTTGTGGAAATATGTCTGTACTTGATCGTATGTTTGAAATACATTAACCCTTTCCCTCATACGACAATTCTGCAAATCTCTGTAATTGAATGGATAACCTATGACTAAAAGTGGAAAACATTGTGGCAAAAGGAGAAATTGCTCGTTTTGAGCAATTTCTTCTTTTGTCACCATGTTTTCAAAAAGCTGTCTGCTGCTGAGGCATCAGAAAGTGTCTATATGAGGGAAAGGGTTAACTCTTACCCATATACAACAATTCTGCTGCAGACAACTTTGAAACATGTTGGCAAAATCTCTATAGATGAAGGTATAATTACTTAAATAAGTTGGCAAAAAGAGAAATTTCTTGAGTTATTTCTCCATTTGGCATAATGTTTGAAAATAATGGTCTGCGTCAAAATGCGTCTGCAGGTGGGAAAGGGTTTACGGCATCCAACTTAACTTACAATAAAACTTAGAATTTATAATGTTTATGGAAATTGTTTAACCCTTTCCAACATATAGACGCTTTATGACGCCTCTACAGCAGATGACTTTTGAAAATACTGTGACAAAAGAATTGCTCAAAACAAGCAATTCTCCTTTTTCCACAATGTTTTCAACTTTTTTCAGTAATTGCACCTTCACTTATAGAGATTTCCCATATGTTTGCCAATATGTTTTCAAAGTCGTCTGCCGCAGATTTACTGTATTTGGGAAAGGGTTAAGAAAAGAATGCTCTCCTTGTCGAGGTGAATTGTAATGTGTTTGAAAACCCCATTTGGCACATGCTGAAATTATTGTGACAAGATTAACCGTGATAAATCTTATGAAATAATCAATGAAGACTACTACATGTTGTGCAAGTTTCCAATGTTTGCTATATGTAGCTTATATGTGCCATCTATGGTAATCCAAGCTTCATGTCCGACGTCATGGATCTCTATGTTCTAAATGGGAAAAATTAACACAACAAGCATGGTAAAATCATTTCTGTACTGATTCAATATTCCTCAGCCCATACTTTACTCTCTTGAACTGTCAACCCTTTCCCTCATGCAAACTTAGTTTGACCAATCTGCAGCAGATGACCTTTGGAAATATTGCGTCAAAAGGAAATATTCTTCAAAATTTACAATGAATCAAAATGCATCTGCAGGTTGATAAGGGTTAACCCTTTCCCTCATACGACAATTCTGCAGCAGACGGCTTTGAACTTATTTTGTCAAAACATAGAAAATCTCCATAGTTGAATGGATAACCTATGACAAAAAGTGGAAAACATTGTGGCAAAAGGAGAAATTGCACGTTTTGTGCAATTTCTTCTTTTGTCACTATGTTTTCAAAAAGCCGTCTGCTGCAGAGGCGTCAGAAAGCGTCCATATGAGGGAAAGCATTAAGACAAGATGAAGTTCCTTGCCTGATTCCTAGATTCAATCTATATTTTGCAAAGCTAACTCTATGAATGAAGTAGGCTGTCTACTCTGCCACATAACTTAGTCAGCAAATTTTTAGAAAAGTAATACCATACGTTGTATGATACTCGAAAGATATATGTTAAAAAAAAAAATCCTTTTTTTATTTCATCTTTTTCTTTCAAAAGCAAAGCTTTTTCATATCATATTTTTTTCAAAAGAAAACATTTTTATTTCATTTTTTTTTCAAAACATGTAAACTTTGATTGTTTTCTTTTCTTGCTTGAAAATGATTATAGCATTTAGAATGTTTATGCCATTATTTTTGACTAAAATTCATTTTTGATATTTTGCACAAACTTATACTAACAATATTCTGCACTATTTAACAATTCAATTAAACACCCGATTTCTTCTCAAGTGTATATTATGTTTTGCATGGATAATTCATTTTCACTTTGGCTCCTTTTAACCCTTTCCCATATACATCATATCAGCAGCAAAATTATGGTTAACCCTTTCCCTCATATAGATGCTTTCCGATGCCTCTGCAGCAGACAGCTTTTTGAAAACATAGCGACAAAAGAAGAAATTGCTCAAAACGAGCATTTTCTCCTTTTGCCACAATGTTTTCCACTTTTAGTCATAGGTTATCCATTCATTTATAGAGATTTTCTATTTTTTGACCAAATATGTTAAAAGTCAGCTGCTGCATAAATGTTGTATGAGGGAAAGGGTTAAAGCTCTACATGGGAAAGTTTAATTATTAACAAGATATAGTTTTGTGTGACTCAATCAATACATGTACATGGATTGATAGACATTTTGCTTATCCATCATTTCTTTCCACAGCTTATTCCTAACACATTGACTACATGTATGTACAGGACAAATCTTCGTTTATATTCTTTTATGGTCGTTATTCAAATATGTTACACAAACATTCATAAGGTTTTATTTTTACAATTTTTATGTTCCAGATTTTTGGTTCAAGCATTAAGTCATATACTTACTTAGTTAAAGAGATCTTATCCCAAGTTCTTTTTGTAAAACATGGACACAAAGAGATCACTTCTCTGTTGTCTCTCTATCCATCCAGCTTTCATTTACGACTTCTTTGCAAGTGACACCTGTGTAAGATCACGAGTTCTGCTCCAGCCTTAACCATTTCCCTCATGCAGATGATTTCTGAAGCCACTGCAGCAGACGACTTTTGAAAACATTGTGACAAAAGGAGAAATTTCTCATGATGAGCAATTTCTCCTTTTGTCACAATGTTTTAAACTCAAATCAATAATCGTACTTTCATATGCAGAGATTTTTCATATTTTAGCAATATGTTTTCAATGTTGTCTGCTGCAGATTTGTTGTTTGTGAGAAAGGGCTGGTTAGGTGTAGCCAGAGATCATTAACTTTTTTGGTATGTATTGCCAAAGTAACGTATTGTCTGTGTAAATTGACCTGTAGCATGAGGAATACATTACAAGGTCAGCTTACATGGAACTATATAGTAAACGGACCTTGCTACAAGGTCATCGTGCATCAGTTCAATTCAAACAGACTTGCCGAAGAATTATTGAAAATGAAGTAGATACCTATCAAAATGAAACAATTGTTTAACCCTTCCCACATACAACAAATTTGCAGCAGACGACTTATATAAGCAAATATATGGAAACTCTCTATTAAATGAAAGTATATTAAATAAATTTTATTGAATCAAATTAAAAACATTGTGGCAAAAGGAGAAATGGGTCATTATGACCAATTTTTCCCTCGGTCACAATGTTTTTCAAAAGTTTTCTGCTGCAGAGTTGTGGAAATGTGTCTTTATATGTGGGGAACTGGATTAAAAAAAGGGCTATATAGTAATTTATTCCTATATTAAGCTGACACTTAAGGATATACTTAGTATGAATGGATCAGTAAACAATTTCATGGTAAGTGAGGTTCAATTTTCTTTTGAAGATCTCTTTACCTGAATGTGCTACGGTGGCTTACGTACAAATTTGCCATGAGTTGTGTTATGCTAAAAAGGTTCTATATTATGAAGGGGTATCACAGAGGCATGCATTAAGCTTTATGTATTTATTTTGCATCTGTTTTGAAACAACTTAACCATTTTCCATCTGCAGACTTATTTTGACACATCTGCAACTTTTTAATATATTGTGACAAAAGAAGAAATTGCTCGTAATAAGGAAATAATTCTTTTGCCACATGTTTTCAAAATCGTCTGCTGCTGATTTGTTTAATGTTGGAAAGGGGGGGGGTTTAATTAATCCTTCTGAATCATGAATACTTCCTGGATACTGGACCACTACTCATGTCAGTTTACGCTTTCCTGCATACAGAAAATCTGCAGCTAACGACTTTGAAAACCTTCTGTCACAGAAGTCAAATCCGGGAGTTTGTAGCACAAAGCTCTTTTCTTTACCTGTGAGGCACTTACTCCCAAGATGCAATGTTAACCCTTTCCCCTCATGTAGATGCATTCTAACGCATCTGCAGCAGACAACTTTTGAAAACTTTTGGCAAAACAATTCCAACTCGATTCAATAATTAATTGTCAATTTTAGAGAAGGTTTATTTTTTCTCCCTGATTTCTACAAAGTTGTCAGGTGCCAATTTGTTGCATGTTGGAAATGGGAGTTAAAATTGTTTCCTCTCTTCTATAGATTGGATTTTATACTTATGAAGCACATTAATTTTGATAACATTGTGTGTAAAGGCTAACTTGTTTAATGTCTGTGTGTAGCAATGTATTTGTGCAACTCTCATGCAGAACTACTGATACCTTGAGAACCTTTTTAGCATGTTCAGCTCCTGTACTAAGTGTGGACCCAATGTTGTTTTGTACGGTGTAGAAAATGGAGTAGAAACTCTAGTAGAAATTTATCTTTTAGAAGAAATAAAACTACTGCTTTGTGAGAGAATAAAGTATTGCTTTGAACAGGATGGTATGGATATTTTGCTGTATTTGTGCCCTCATGATGAAAAGTTCGAAGCCTTTATACAATTAACTCTGTCTGTGTTTGTGGGGGTGTCTACGCTCCTGTTCAGTTTATGACTTTCGGCAGATTAAAGCCCTCGGATTTTACAGTATTCAGATATAGGTTGTACGGCTTTCAGTTTTGATACCATTTTTGGTATTTTTGTCATTCAGACATATGCCTTGTGGATTAAATCATCCAACAAGCTTTCCAATTTATATGCCTATTTTGTGACAGAATGTTTAACACTTCTGTATAAGTCCTCCATGTGCAGAAAGTTTTTATTGGCCATTCAACATTTTCAAATGAAACTTGGTACACATGTAGGAACAATACACATGTCTATACCAAGTCACATTGCAGCGCTCTTGTTATGACCTCTGAATAACCAGATTTGGAGAGGGGGGCATATAGTAATTGCTCTACCTGACTGGCAGCTGGCAGAAGAAATTATAACACTTGGAAACTATTTAGGTTAAACATTTCTGTAAATGAAAGTATAATTAATGAAAATGTTGATTACATTGTGGCAAAATGAAAAATTGCTTATTATAAGCCACAATGTGGTCTGTTGCAGAGGCGTCAGTAAACATCCGTCTATATATGGGAAAGGGTTTATATTGGTCATAGCTTTTTGGCCCATTGGAGATAGGGGTTTCATTTTTGGCATGTGTATTACTGGTGACAAGACCTTTCTGGGGATTCCAAACTATTTGATCTGGTGACCATGACAATTGCTATCAAACTGATATATCATATGTCTTGTTATTTCTTTACTTAACCCTCTCCTACTTGCTGGTACATCTGCAGTAGTCAAATTATTAAAACATTGTGGCAAAAGGGGAAATTGCTCATAACAAGCAATTTTTTGGTTTACCACAATGATTTCAACTCTATTAAATGAATATTCTTTCATTGACAGTGATTTTTAAGTTATTATTCTTTCATTTAAAGTGATTCATCACATTTTTGGTAAAGATGTTTTCAAAGTCATTTCCTGCAGACACTTTGTATGTGGGAAAGGGCTAAATCTTTGGATTACGTCCCAGAAGTCTGGAGTGTATTTGAGAAAAAGACGATATGTTTTACATGTCATTATACGAGGGCAGTTAGTGAAATTTCACCTTGGTCAAATTAAAGGTCAAGATCAAATGATATATTAAGTTTATTTAAATAATATTGTAAAATGCATTTCCGTAGAATAGATTTATGTTTTGTTCATAAATCCTGCAACTTTTTGCCTGTTATTATTTTATGTTTTTCCTATTATACATATTTACCCGAAATATTATATTTCAAAGGTCTTCTGCTTAAAAAACATCAGAGGTTAAAGATTTAAATATGATCTTAATACTGAATTGAAAACATTGTTGAACAATGAGAATTTGTTCATATTGAGTAATTTCTCCTTTTTCCACAATGATTTATAGCTATGTGTGCACGTAAGGCATAAGAAAGTGTCTGTATCCAGGAAAAATGTATTGATATTTTTACAGAAATTAAGTTCATTTATATTAGATGCATGCATTGGAATGATTTATTAATTGAGATTGCTGTGCTAGGTCTGTTTTACTACGTTTAAGTAATACTTAAAATTCAAATCCTCAACGATGAAGTTTAATTAATACTAAAAAATCAAGTCCTTCATAATAAGGTTTAAGTTATACTTAAAGCTGAAGTCCTACTTTAAGACATTTAAGTAAAACATAAAAAAGCAAGTTCTTCATCCTGAAGTTTATGTAATACTTAAAACTCAAGTCCGACTTTACAAAATTGAGCAAGAGGGGTCATTTCTTTTCTTGCATTAGATACTGTTTATATTTTTCATGTTGAACCACTTTTTTCAGCATTCTGCTCATCACATTTTAATGAAATTTTTACCCACTCTAACATGCAGACGCATTTTGAAAACATTGTGACGTAAAGATCATTATGCTTTCATTTATAGATATTTTCCATACATTCAAAGTAATTGGTTGATGCATTTGTTGTAAGAGGGAAATGGTAGATATAAAGTTTAGGTTTGTTTAACTGATTGGCTGCAACCATCATTTTGTTGGTGCTCACTTTAAGCCTTTCCCACATACAGCAAATATGCAGCAGACTACTTTGAAAGTATCTAGCCAAACACACAGAAAAGCTCTGTAAATATAGGTATAATTACTGAAAAGGATTAGAAATTGCTCATTTTGAGCAATTTCTCCTTTTGTCTCAATGTTTTCAAAAGTCATTTGCTTAACCCTTTCCCTCATACGATAATTCTGCAGCAGACGACTGAACGTATTTTGTCAAAACATAGAAAATCTCTATAATTGAATGGATAACCTATGACAAAAAGTGGAAAACATTGTGGCAAAAGGAGAAATTGCACGTTTTGTACAATTTCTTCTTTTGTCACTATGTTTTCAAAAAGCTGTCTACTGCAGAGGCGTCAGAAAGCGTCTATATGAGGGAAAGGGTTAAGAGGCATCTAAAAGCATCTATATGTGGGAAAGGGTTAATTAATTGACCGTAACCATCATCTTGTTGGTGCTCACTTTAAATGCAGCTCTTCACAAGCCAGTGAAATAGCTAACATCCTCATGATAAGTTCAGTTCCTGGCGGTCCTTTATAATTTGCAACCTCATTCTTTTATTCAATAACTCGCACATTACTTGTATAATCTTTTATTAATAGAACTGCATTTGTATGTGTCTACAGCAAATTACTTTTGAAAAACATTATTGAAAAACAAGAAGTTTCATTTTTAGCTCACCTGAGCTTTGCTCAAGGTGAGTTATTGTGATCGCCTTTTGTCCGGCGTCCGTCGTGCGTCGTGCGTCGTCCGTCGTCCGTCAACTTCTTCTCCTCAGTAACCAGTGGGTCAATTGGGATGAAACTTCACAGAAAGCATCCTCTCAATGACCACACCGGATTTCCTTCAAATTTTTTGGATCCATGCAGAATTCTGGTTTCCATGGCAACGAAATGAAAAAAACTTCAAAATTCTTCTTCTCCCAAACTGGTAGGCAGATTTTTAAATAATTTTGTAGAATTGTTCCTTGGATGACCCTCTATCAGATTCCTTCAAGCCATGTTGATTGGTCGAAAAACATGGCGGCTAGGCGGGGCGGGGCTATTTTGCCTTATATGGCTATAGTGAAAACTTAAAAAATCTTCTTCTCCGAAAGTGTCTGGCCTATTTTCAAATAATTTTGTAGAAATGTTCCTTGGATGACCCTCTATCAGATTCCTTCAAGCCATGTTGATTGGTCGATAAACATGGCCGCCGGGGGGGGGGGGGGGGGGGGGGCTATTTTGCCTTATATGGCTATAGTGAAAATAAAAAATCTTCTCCTCCGAAAGTGTAAGGCCTATTTTCAAATAATTTTGTAGAAATGTTCCTTGGATGACCCTCTATCAGATTCCTTCAAGCCATGTTGATTGGTCGAAAAACATGGCCACCAGTGAGGCGGGGCTATTTTGCCTATATGGCTATAGTGAAAACTTAAAAAATCTTCTTCTCCCAAACTGGTTGGCAGATTTTCAAATAATTTTATAGAAATGTTCCTTGGATGACCCTCTATCAGATTCCTTCAAGCCAAGTTGATTGATCGAAAAACATGGCCGCCAGGGGGGGGAGGTGGAGGGGGGTGGGGGGGGGGGGCTATTTTGCCTTATATGACTATAGTGAAAACTTAAAAAACCTTCTCCTCCGAAAGAGTCAGGCCGATTTTCAAATAATTTTGTAGAAATGTTCCTAGGGTGATCCTCTATCAGATTCCTTTAAGCCAAGTTAATTGGTCAGAAACTATGGCCGCCAGGGGGCGGGGCTTATATAGCTAAAGTGAAAAAAAAATAAAAAAATCAGGTGAGCGATTCCAGGGCCATCATGGCCCTCTTGTTTCTTTATACATTCTACTTTATTTCAAAGTTTACATTTTATAAATTATATTTATTTAACCATTTCACTCATACAATAAATTTGCAGCAGACGACTTCGAAAAAGGGAATATTTCTATAATTGATAGTATAATTACATGTATTGAAAACATTGTAGCAATAAGGTGAATTTGCTCTTTTTCAGCAATTTCTCCTTTTGTCACAAGGTTTTCAAAAGTTGTCTGCTGTAGAGGCATCAGAAAGCATTTTTATGTGGTAAAGGGTTGACATTTTCTCAAATAAGGGTTTGATATCATTTATTCAACCATTTTGCATTTTGCTTGAAATAAATGTATGCATGAGTCATGTATGGCCTCTTGGGGTCTAATTGCTTCTTCTGTTAACCCTTTCCCACATACAGCAATTTTGCAGCAGACAACTTTGAAAACATACCTGAGATATTTTGGAAACTCTCTTTAAAATGAAAGTACATTAATTGTATAGAGTTGAAAACATGGTGACAAAAGGAGAAATTGCTCATTTTGAGCAAATTAATCTTTTGTCGCCATGTTTTCCAAGTTGCTGCTGCAGATGCGTCAGAAAGCATCTATATGACGGAAAGGGTTAAGTACCATTTAAAGTTACAAAGGCTAGTGAGGCTACACTTCTACATTTTTGTCAGAAGATCCATTTAGGATTATATAATATATAAGCGGACAGTGAAGACTCTGGAAAGACTGTGCGATAGCACAGACTCATCTGATTATAGTCACTGTACACAGAACTGATGCAGTCTGATTATAGTCACTGTACACAGAACTGATGCTATCTGATTATAGTCACTGTACACAGAACTGATGCAGTCTGATTATAGTCACTACACAGAACTGATGCTGTCTGATTATAGTCACTGTACACATAACTGATGCTGTCTGATTATAGTCACTGTACACAGTACTGATGCTGTCTGATTATAGTCACTGTACACAGAACTGATGCAGTCTGATTATAGTCACTGTACACAGAACTGATGCTGTCTGATTATAGGCACTGTACACAGAACTGATGCAGTCTGATTATAGTCACTGTACACAGAACTGATGCTGTCTGATTATAGTCACTGTACACCGAACTGATGCTGTCTGATTATAGTCACTGTACACAGAACTGATACAGTCTGATTATATCATTGTACACAGTACTGATGCAGTCTGATTATAGTCACTGTACACAGAACTGATGCAGTCTGATTATAGTCACTGTACACAGAACTGATGCAGTCTGATTATAGTCACTGTACACAGAACTGATGCAGTCTGATTATAGTCACTGTACACAGAACTGACACAGTCTGATTATAGTCACTGTACACAGAACTGATGCAGTCTGATTATAGTCACTGTATACAGAACTGATGCTGTCTGATTATAGTCACTGTACACAAAACTGATGCAGTCTGATTATAGTCACTGTACACAGAACTGATGCAGTCTGCTTATAGTCACTGTACACAGAACTGATGCTGTCTGATTATAGTCACTGTACACAGAACTGATACAGTCTGATTATATCATTGTACACAGTAGTGTTGCAGTCTGATTATAGTCACTGTACACAGAACTGATGCAGTCTGATTATAGTCACTGTACACAGAACTGATGCAGTCTGATTATAGTCACTGTACACAGAACTGATGCAGTCTGATTATAGTCACTGTACACAGAACTGATGCTGTCTGATTATAGTCACTGTACACAGAACTGATGCAGTCTGATTATAGTCACTGTACACAGAACTGATGCAGTCTGATAATAGTCACTGTACACAGAACTGATGCAGTCTGATTATAGTCACTGTACACAGAACTGATGCAGTCTGATTATAGTCACTGTACACAGAACTGATGCAGTCTGATTATAGTCACTGTACACAGAACTGATGCTGTCTGATTATAGTCACTGTACACAGAACTGATGCAGTCTGATTATAGTCACTGTACACAGAACTGATGCAGTCTGATTATAGTCACTGTACACAGAACTGATGCTGTCTGATTATAGTCACTGTACACAGAACTGATGCTGTCTGATTATAGTCACTGTACACAGAGCTGATGCTGTCTGATTATAGTCACTGTACACAGAACTGATGCAGTCTGATTATAATCACTGTACACAGTACTGATGCAGTCTGATTATATCATTGTACACAGAACTGAAGCTGTCTCTGAAATTAGCAGTGGACCTATGGTCCCTGGCTAGTAACCTTTGGTTTGGATTTTCAGACCAGTGATTGTTCAATTTTTTTATTTCATTGACTGCAGATGCAATTTTAAGACCCCAAATCTCAGGACACAATTCATATGTTTATACAATTTGATAATTTTCTTTCTTTAATACCCCTAACAACTTGATTTATATAAATATTTGGTTTGTAAACTTGGACCTTTCACCCATGTGGACACAATTTGATGCAATTGCAGTTAACTTTTGTTAACATTGTTGGAAAAGGAGAAATTTTTGTTTGTGAAATAGAATTTCTCCTTTCCCGAAAACTTACATCCTTTTTGACTGCTCTTTACATTGTATTAGTTACATGTGCGAAAGGGTTAAGGAATTACCTTATGTTTGAATTTGTTTGATAGTGGTTTTTTTAATGATTTTTCACCTACTCTCATACTATAACATTCATTGACTTTTTAGCTCACCTGAGCTTTGCTCAAGGTGAGTTATTGTGATCGCCTTTTGTCCGGCGTCCGTCGTGCGTCGTCCGTCGTGCGTCAACTTCTTCTCTCAGAAACCAGTGGGTCAATTGGGATGAAACTTCACAGAAAGCATCCTCTCGATGACCTCACTAGAATTCCTTCAAATTTTTGGGATCCATGCAGAATTCCGGTTTCCATGGCAACGAAACCGAAAAACTTCAAAATTCTTCTTCTCCCAAACTGGTTGGCAGATTTTCAAATAATTTTGTAGAAATGTTCCTTAGATGACCCTCTATCAGATTCCTTCAAGCCATGTTGATTGATCGAAAAACATGGCCGCCAGGGGGGGGGCGGGGCTATTTTGCCTTATATGGCTATAGTGAAAACTTAAACAATCTTCTCCTCCGAAAGTGTCTGGCCGATTTTCAAATAATTTTGTAGAAATGTTCCTTGGGTGACCCTCTATCAGATTCCTTCAAACCATGTTGATTGGTCGAAAAACATGGCCGCCAGGGGGGGTGGGGCTATTTTGCCTTATATGGCTATAGTGCAAACTTAAAAAATCTTCTCCTCCAAAAGTGTCAGGCCGATTTTCAAATAATTTTGTAGAAATGTTCCTTGGGTGATCCTCTATCAGAATCCTTCAAGCCATGTTGATTGGTCAAAAAACATGGCCGCCAGGGGGCGGGGCTATTTTGCCTTTTGTGGCTATAGTGAAAACTTAAACTTCTTCTCCGAAAGTGTTCAGCCGATTTTCAAACAATTTTGTAGAAATGTTCATTGGGTGACCCTCTATCAGATTCCTTCAAGCCATGTTGATTGGTCGAAAAATATGGCCGCCAGAGGGCGGGGCTATTTTGCCTTATATTACCATAGTGAAAACTTAAAAAATCTTCTTCTCCGAAAGTGTCAGGCCGATTTTCAAATAATTTTGTAGAAATGTTCCTTGGATGACCCACTTTCAGATTCCTTCAAGCCATATTGATTGTTCAAAAAACATGGCCTCCAGTGGGCAGGGCTATTTTGCATTATATGGCTATAGTGAAAACTTAAAAATCTTCTCCTCCAAAAGTGTCTGGCCGATTTTCAAATAATTTTGTAGAAATGTTCCTAGGGTGACCCTCTATCAGATTCCTTCAAACCAAGTTGATTGGTCGGAAACTATGGCTGCCGGGGGCGGGGCTTATATAGCTAAAGTGAAAAAAAAAAATCAGGTGAGCGATTCCAGGGCCCTCTTGTTTTAACATTCTTGGGAAAGGATAAATTGCTATTTTTCAGCAGAATTTGACAAAAAATGTTCAAAGTCGTCTGCTGCAGAATTGTTGTATGAGGGAAAAGGTTAAAGCAATTTATTCTTTTCCCATATTTTTTTCAAGAGTTATCTGCTGCTTAAGCAATGTTTTGATGCCTTCATGTAAAACCAGTGTATCTACATATGGAAGAAAAATGTAGTTAAAGCCATAATGCATGAAGCCAACAAAACGTTGTCTATGAGGTAGTGTTTTCTTAACATGTGTTCCCTGAAAGTGCGTTTTTTTCTATTTGACAGGATGCAGCAGCGGAGATGGTGGTGATGTGTTGTCGGTTCCTGTGTTACTTCTGTCGCACAAGTGGCCAGAACCAGAGAGCCATGTTTGAACATCTTAGCTATCTACTGGACAACAGCAGTATGTTACTAGGTATGAACTCATTTAATAGTTCTCGCCATAATACTTTCCTGCATTCAACAAATTTCCCAGAAGATGATGTTTAAAAATGTCGTTGTAAAGTTGTGGAAAATCTATGAACCCTTTCCCAAATGCAATAAATCTGCAGCAGAAAACTTTGAAAATATGTAGGCAAAATATGGAATGTTTCTATAAATGAAAGTTTAACTATCCATTAGAGTTGAAATCATTGTGGCAAAACGAGAAATTGCTTGTTTTGAGCATTTTCTCCTTTAGTCACAATGTTTTTAAAAGTCTTCTGCTGCAGAGCATCAGAATGTGTCTACAAGTGAAAGAAGGATTAAAAGTCGTAATGATTGAATGGAGTTGAAAATATTTTGTTGGAATGATGAGTTGCTCATCATTTGCTCATCATGAGCAATTCCTCCTTTTGCCACTATGTTCTGAAAAGTCATTTTCAGCAGTCAAAATACATTTTCATGTATGACCTTTTGAAAGTATTTTCAACTCATAATGCTGCACCTGTGGCCTAAAGAACACTTGAATAAACTATAAACCATTTACCGAATGTAACTTCTTTTCCATCTAACAGCACGACCATCTTTGAGAGGATCCTGTCCTCTAGATGTAGCCTACTCCTCTCTCATGGACAACAACGAGCTGGCCCTCGCCTTGCGGGAGGCTCATCTGGAGAAGATAGCTGTGTACCTGTCCAGATGTGGTTTACAGTCCAACGCTGAACTCCTAGAGAAGGGCTATCCCGATATAGGTTGGGACCCAGTGGAGGGTGAACGATATCTCGACTTCTTCAGATTCTGTGTTTGGGTCAATGGTAAGTGGAGCCTGTACTCGGTATTTATTCATTAAATTGCCATTCTGTGGATTAGGATGGGATTTAGGGATCTCCTTCCCCATTGTCTGTTTGTCATTGTTTGACTTCTGTGACTAGTAATTGGTAGGCACACAGGTGTTTCGTAGACACATTATGAGAGTGATAGTCCTTGTTGTGCAATAGTTAACCCTTTCCCTCATATGACAATTCTGCAGCAGACGACTTTGAACGTATTTTGTCAAAACATAGAAAATCTCCATAATTGAATGGATAAGCTATGACAAAAAGTGGAAAACCTTGTGGCAAAAGGAGAAATTGCACGTTTTGTGCAATTTCATCTTTTGTCACATTGTTTTCAAAAAGCCGTCTGCTGCAGAGGCGTCAGAAAGCGTCTATATGAGGGAAAGGGTTAAACATTGTTAATAAGTTGGGGTTTCCATGGCTTATGGACACATATCTAGTTAACCAATCTCACCTACATATTATTATACGTTTTGATTCTTTTGAAGCATATGTTGAAAATAGTAAGGAATATCATTCTTAGACAAAATTAATATTATTTTGTAAGTTGGAAGAACAATTTTGATACAGAGAAAGGACAACCTTAGTGATGTACTCGTGGAGTGTTTGCCTCAGGTGAAGGAGGTCGCAGGTTTGAAGACAGGCCAGGTCATATTGGAGACAGGTAGTCAAGGCTTTCAGAATTCGCTCAGGATTGTTGGATTATGGAACATAAAACACCATACAAATAATTCTGACACAATAGCAGCAGACGACTTTTGAAGACATTTTGACCAAAGGTGAAATTGCTATCATGAGCAATTTCTTCTTTGGCCACAATGTTTTCAACTATATTTAACAATTAAACTATCTTTTATGGAGATTTTTCAGGTTTTTGTCACTATGTTTTCAAAGTCGTCTAGTGCAGATTTGTTGTATGTGGTTAAAGTATCAGGGCAAGGTTTTAAAGTTTCTTATTTGTAACACAGGTGAGACCGTTGAAGAGAACGCCAATCTAGTTGTGCGTTTACTGATCAGAAGACCAGAATGTCTGGGTCCCGCCCTGCGGGGTGAAGGCGGTGGCTTGTTGAAGGCAATGAAGGATGGTGTTAAAATGTCAGAACAGATTGCTGCGGCAAGGGACGGTGCCTCCTGCATGTTTCTGTCTGCAATGAATGATGATGATGACTCTGGTGGAAAATATCTCTTCCAAAGGTAAATTTTGTAAATCCAGTTGTTGCATATTTGAACCCCAGCTTGGCCAACATTCTTTCCTACATTTGACAAAAGTAATTCACCTTCCAACAATGGGTTAACAGTCTATGTGAAATAGCAGCCAGTTACTGGGAACGATTGTTGTGTGGAGTACTGGTTTGAGAGAGCCAGGAAATACATAAGTAGCTGAAATGGCCGCCGTTGTATACTTAATTTTTTTTATAAAACGGCTTGAACCCAACCAATCAACCAATGGTAAACCTGTTTTCCAGAAAAGGGGTTGGGGTAAGCTGGAATTTTCCCTACAAAATCTCCCTTATTACTGAACCAAAACCTGTAGTTAGGGAACTCATGCTTTTAAATGCCTACAACAGTTTACCATTTCCCAATCACAACAAATCTACAGCAGACAACTTTTCAATTAGATGCAAGCAAGATGATACCAGCCATTTGTGAATCAAAATTTAAGACTACTGTCATGGTTCTACCAAATTCTTTATTTCTAAGGATTCATACCATGATTCTACAAAATACTTTATTTCTAAGGCTTCTAACCATGGTTCTACAAATTACTTCTAAGGCTTCATACCATGGCTCTACAAAATACTTCTAAGGCTTCATACCATGGTTCTACAAAATACTTTACTTCTAAGGCTTCTTACCATGGTTCTACAAAATACTTCTAAGGCTTCATACCATGGTTCTAAAAAAACTTAACTTCTAATGCTTCTTACCATGGTTCTACAAAATACTTCTAAGGCTTCATATCATGGTTCTACAAAATACTTTATTTCTAAGGCTTCATACAATGGCTCTACACAATTCACTATTGATAAGTTTTCACACCATAGTTCTACAAAATACTTCATTTCAAAGGCTTCACACCATTGTTCTATAAAATACTTTATTTCTAAGGTTTCATACCTTGATTCTAACAAATTCTTTATATCTAAGGTTTCACACCATTTTTCTACAAAATACTATATTTTTAAGGCTTCATACCATTGCTCTACAAGATTCTCTATTGATAAGGTTTCACACCATTGTTCTACAAAATACTCTATTTCTAAGGTTTCACACCATTTTCTACAACACATTTCATTTCTAAGCCTTCACGCCATGGTTCTACAACATTCTTTATTTCTAAAGCTTCACAACTTAAGTCTACTTTATTCTGTTTTTATTTTACAGCAAGTTTGATTTCTCTACCTTACCGCCAGAAGATGATGAAGACTACGTTGACATGGGCGGAGCTATTCTCGGCTTCTACGCCGGTCTTGTGGATCTGCTTGGACGCTGTGCTCCCGACGCGGAGTCGATCAAAGCGGGTCGTAGTGATGCTCTGAGGGCAAGAGCTATTCTCAGGTCCTTAGTTTCCGTGGAGGATCTGGAGGGTGTACTTGGTTTGAGGTTCATACTGCCTGTAGGCCAGGAGGGAGATGGTAAAATATACAATTTATTTTACTAAAATCCAATCTAATTTAACCCTTTCCCTCATATAGACGCTTTCTGACGCCTCTGCAGCAGACGGCTTTTTGAAAACATAGTGACAAAAGAAGAAATTGCACAAAACGTGCAATTTCTCCTTTTGCCACAATGTTTTCCACTTTTTGTCATAGGTTATCCATTCAATTATGGAGATTTTCTATGTTTTGACAAAATACGTTCAAAGTCGTCTGCTGCAAAATTGTTGTATGAGGGAAAGGGTTAAAACAAGACCAAAAACTCGCTGCAGCAAACTAACGCTCATGTATATCTGATGACTGCCTATTACGGGTTGCTCAAATTGACCTGTTCATCATCAAATCAAAATGTTGCCAACAAATTGTTAGGTATCAACAAGGGAAATAACTGAAAAAAGTAAACATGCATTTTTATCTTACAATAGTTTGCTGTTACCCTTTCCCCCATACAATAAATCTGCAGCAGACAACTTACAAATTATTGAATAGAGTTGAAGAAGACATGATGGCAAAAGGAAAGATTTTTGCTTGTTTTGAGCAACTTCTCCTTTTGTTGCAATGTTTTCAAAAGTGGTCTTCTGCAGATGCGTCAACACGTGTCTGTATGTTGCAATGGGTAAATTATCTTTGGTGTTTACCATTTGGAGGAGTCTAAGATTTCTGCCATACAAGTAATGAGCTAGCTTTGTTTTTTAGCAGGAGGAATGCCACCAGGACTACTGCCTATACACAAGTCTTCCATTGTTTTGTTCCTGGAGCGAGTCTATGGTATTGAGGATCAGGCAAAGTTCTTCAGGCTTCTAGAGGATTGTATCTTAGCTGATTTGAGGGCAGCAACTACATTAGATATGGTATTTAACCCCCTCTTTTCCTCATGCATATGCATTTTGGCGCCTCTGCAACAGACACCCTTTGAAAACATTGTGTCAAAAGGAGAAATTTGCTCATAATGATTAATTTCTTCATTTGTCACAATGTTTTCAACTCTCTTCAATAAATGGACTTTCATTTACCAGTAAATTAATTGTCCATATCATTGCCTGGATAATTATTTTCAAAGTTGTCTGCTGCAGACTTATTGTAATTGGGAAAGATTTAAATTGGGAAAGATTAAATCTCTTTCCAATATTATATTTTCTGAGTCGCCTGCATTAAAAGCATATGAGTAAAGCTTTTTAATACTTCTGGAAAAATGTATATTCTTGTATATTCTTGTCAATACAAGAAAAGTTGTCAAAAACAGTTTAAAAATAAAACTTGGCAATTTACTTGGCATAATTGGTGATGATCACTCAATTTAGTGGTTTATATTTGATACTTTATATGTATCTTCTTTTCACATTTTGATGCATCTGCAGTAGATGAGGGTTAAAATAGAGAAAGGCATTAAATGTTGTGCCTAAAGAAGAAATTGTTATAGAGCTAGCTTTTGTAGCGCCATGGTATAGTGTTCGCCTATGGGACGAGAGGTCCCTTGTCCAAGCCCTTGTTGGTTCGGGGTTTTCCAGCTGGGTTACACTTGTATTGGTTGATGTAGATTGACATCCCACTATTTTTCAGGCTGCAGGAGACAGTGACATGATGTTGGCATTGAACCGGTATTTATGTGGATCAGTTCTACCGTTACTGACTCATTACAGTCACTACTTTGAGGAGGCTGATCACGTATCCACACTGTTAGAGTCCACACTCAATACTGTATACAGGCTCTCCAAATGTGTCTCACTCACAAAGGGACAGAAGGAATGTGTCTCGGACTTCCTTGTTGCTTTCACAAAGTAAGTTTTTTTTAAAATGCTGATTAACCCTTTTCCACATATAATTTGTTTACAGCAGATGACTTTGAAAACATCTCAACAACAATATGAAAAATCTCCAAGAGTTGAAAACATTGTGTCAAAAGGAGAAATTGCTGGTTTTGAGTAATTTCTTCTTTTGTCTCAAAGTTTTCAAAAGTCGTCTGCTGAAGAGGTGTCATTAAGCGTCTATATATGGGAAAGGTTTAATCAGCTTATAATATGTTATCCATTCTGATTTTCTATATATTTGCCTTTAAACCCTTTCCCACATACAACCAATCACAGCAGAACATTTTAGCAAAAGTATGGAGAATCACTATAAAAGAAAGTATGATTACTTCCTAGAGTTGAAAATATTGTGGCTTAAGTAGAATGAGCTTTATCTTTGTTTCCTACTAACAACAAATCAGGAGCAGACAACTTTGAAAACATTAAGGCTCAAGTGTAGAAAATCGCTTTGATTGGAAGTTTAGTTAAATAGAGTTAAAAAAGTTGTGACAATGGAGAAACTGCTTATTGTGAGCTTTATTCACCTTTTGCCTTGACCTTTTTGAAATCGTGTCCGCTGCAAATGCTTTTTATGTTGGAAAGATTAATGTATAAATCCTCACATCTCAATTGCTCATGTTTCATTAGCTAATCGGAATTAAAAATGTGTCTTCTTTTGAGTAACAGCATTCTATATGTGTGAGTAGAATTGTTTTTGAAAAAAATCAATCTCAAACACAGAATACTGCGTGTAGCAAAATATGCTGATAAATTGTTCACTTTTTTTCTAGCCAACTGAGGCCACCAATGATGGTGAAATTGCTAAGAAAGATGGCACTGGATGTCCCTGCTTTGAATGAAAACACGATTGTACCACTTAGGGTAAATTGATTATACGTTTTAGATTTAAAAGTTGTTCATTTCTTTAAAATAAATGAAAGATCATTATTGGATAGTACTGTACATATTCTTTTTCCTGTATATTCAATAACAAGATTTGTCAAGTAATTTTATATTTTAACTATGATATTACATTGCTTAAGATAAGAAATGAAGGATATTTTTGATGGTCATATTTCAAAGTTGGAGAGTCTTGGCTTCATCTGTGACAGGTTAATTAACATGGAGCATTCGAAAGAAGCCGTAGTTGTTAATTGATTTGTTTCACACTTATTTTGGCATTCAAGTGTTGAAAATATTTTTTAGGGTCAGTGATCGTTTATGGTGTCTGTTTTATGCTGCCTGCCTGTCAGATATTGCATTTATTGGTCATAACTTTGGTTTTGTTTGGCGCATTCATTTCAGGAGAATAGAGCAATACACAGGAATTAATTCTAGCTTGCTTATGTTTAAAGGTGTCTTTTCTTTTTTTATGTATAGACATTTTCTCACTTATTATCCAACTTGCACCTTGTGTTATTTGGAAAACTCTTTAGTATGCACATTTCTATCTCCTGGACATGATACAGTATTGTAGCATAGCTAACAGTAATGATTAACTTGTTTGACATGAGTGTTTGTGATGTATTGTTGCAGGTATTGACAGCGTATTATGAGAGATGTGGCCGATACTACAGCCATGGCGGATGGGGTTCATTTGGTGCAGCCAGTGATGAAGAAAAGCGTTTAACCATGATGTTGTTCTCTGGTGTATTTGACTCCCTCGCCAAAAGGGTAACTTTGATCCCTTTCCCACATACAACAAATATGCAGCAGACGACTTTGAAAACATAGTGACAAAAACCAGAAAAATCTTCATAAAAGATAGCTTAATTGTTAAATAAAGTTGAAAACATTGTGGCCAAATGGGAAATTGCTCATCATGATCAATTTCACCTTTGGCCACAATGTTTTCAAAAGTTGTCTGCTGCTATTGCGTCAAAATGCGTCTGCAGATGGAAAAGGGTTAATCCATTTTTTTCTCCATGTTTGATATCTTTTACTGAGGTCCTCAAGGTTACCGATGCATATTTTACAGCTTAAATATGTTTTGTGTTATCTGCCGATTAGGCTTGGAGACACCTTGAAAAGCAGATCTATTTGTCAGACCATCTTGATTTAAAAAGTACAGTGAATACAGTTTAAACCTCAACCAAGTGGATTCTGTACACTGACAACTTTTATTTCATTTACCCTGAATGGTAATGCTGTGTTTATGCAGCAATTTCTTATAGTTTCAAAGAGAGGTGATAGTAATACATTAATCACATGGCTGGGCTTTGGATGAGTTAAGATTTTATACATGTCATTTTTCATTTTATTTTTAAACATTCACAAATTTCTGTTATTTTTTAAGGCATATGATCCAGAGCTGTTTACTAAGGCCCTGCCCTGCTTATCAGCCATTGGTTGTGCTCTGTCACCTGACTACTCATTGACCAATCAGGATGACAGCTGGTACCAGAAGGCCAGCTCTGAACAGGAAGGCGCCTATATTCCAAGCCCAGTGGATACTTCAAGGTTAATTTTTTTCGATGTTTAACATTTTAACAACCATAACGAATGAATTTTAAGCTGCTTTTGAAACATAAGGGCAAAGGGAGAAATTGCTCCTAAAAAGCATTTCCACAATGTTTTCAACTGTATTCTATAATTTTAATTTTTTTCCATATTTTCAAAGTTATCTACTGCAGATTTAAAAAACAATCATGTGTAAATAATGGGAGACACTCAAAATCCCCTCAGTCAAAATCCCCTCACCCTGAAAATGATAGGGTAGTCAAAATCCCCTCGATGAGATTAGCAGGGTAATCATAATGTATGACATTAGGAGATATCCAAGGTGTCTAAGGAGGCTAAAATAACATTGCATTAAAAAGACAAATAACATATAGTAAGTAATTTAAATCATTTTAATGTTTTGCATACATAACACAGTAAGTAATATAATCATTTTAATAAATATTCAGCACACAATATTTTATATTTTCACAGTTTAACTAATCACTTTCTAACCAGAAACTCATGTGTTTATCTTATTCTTATAAGTTGTTCAATCACTGACAAGAATTCCTGAAGGGACTTATGGTTGTGAAAAACAGTATTAAAGCAATTATTACCTTAATTCATTTATAACATGTGACTGAATTATCACCAATCATTGGGGTTTTGTTTACTCTGCATTTTCAATCAGTGCGGTTTTGTCTACTCTGCATTTTCAAAGAAACATTTTGTCTACTCTACATTTTCAGAAGAATTAACATGTACTTAACAGGTAATTATTGACTGATCATTAAGATGACTGTAAACGGAAATGATGTACTATATTTAGCTTTTCAAGAAAATATATGATCTTAAATTGAGCGGATTATGAATACCCATCGAGGGGATTTTGACTACCCTATCATTTTGGTCGAGGGCATTTTGACTACCCTATCATTTTGGTTGAGGGGATTTTGACTACTATGCCATTTTCAGGGTGAGGGGATTTTGACTGAGGGGATTTTGACATACACTCGTAAATAATGCAACTATTTCCGATTTATTTTAAATGGAATAAGAATGAGCTCTACATTTAACTTGTTAAATTTGGATTTATACATGTTTTACCTCTGAGCTTCGGCGGTGTCGTCATCGTCTGGCTCTCTGTTGACATTTTCCTGTAAGCAACTTCAATTCATACACCAATAAACCAAATTCAAAATAATTTCAGAGGAATGTTCCTTAGGTGGTCTTCTTTCATAGTTGTTCAACAAATTTAATTCCATGAAGAACTTTGGTTGCGGCTGTGACATCTAAAAGGGTATTTTTCTTCTTCAAAATGCTGGCCTAATTTGAAAATTATTTGGCATAAATTTTCTTTTGGAGACCCTCTCCCAAGATTGTTGAAGTTATTCCGATACATTTGTAAACATGGCTGCTAGGGGGTGGGTCTTGTTTTGCTTAAATGTTTATATAGTAAAAATCTGTTTGTACAAAAGCATTGTCCTGATGTGAAATATATTGGCACAATTGTTCCTAGGGTGAATCTTTATTTAGACTGTTCAAACTATTCAGATCTGTCGAAAAACATGGGCGCCAAGGGGCATGGCTTGTTTACCTTATATGTTTATATATGAAAACCTAAAAAATCCTCTTTGCCAAAAGTATAGACCCAATTTGAAAACAATTTGGCGCAAAGGTTCATTAGGTGACCCAACTACAAAGATTGTTAAAGTTATTCTGATCCATTGATAAACATAACCAACTGGGGGCGGGGCTTGTTTTCCTTATAGGTATAGAGTAAGAATATTTAAACTATTAACCCTTTCCCTCATATAGACGCTTTCTGACGCCTCTGCAGCAGACGGCTATTTGAAAACATAGTGACAAAAGAAGAAATTGCACAAAACGTGCAATTTCTCGTTTTGCCACAATGTTTTCCACTTTTAGTCATAGGTTATCCATTCAATTATAGAGATTTTCCATTTTTTGACAAAATACGTTCAAAGTCGTCTGCTGCAAAATTGTCGTATGAGGGAAAGGGTTAAAGTTCTGTTAAACCAGGTAAACAATATAGGACCATCATAATCCGCTTGTTTTCAGACTTATGCTTGGCCAAATATAGTAACATTTTGTGTATTTTATACAAATAAAAATGAATTTTTTGCATAATTATGTTCTTATGTACATTTTAATCTGTCTTCCATTCCACAGGGTTCATCTTAACCAGCCCCTGGATAGTGCGAGCCAAAAGTTTGGAGAACACTTCCATGACACCTGGGCCCTGAAAAAGGTGAATAAATCTGTCGCATGTATATTTCATTATGCATCACCTTCTTTGCTTGGTTGTGATTACATTTCATGTTTTATTAGATCCCTAGTTTGATCACATTGTTTTTTTGTTAACCCTTTCCACATACAACAAGTCTTTGAAAATATCTTGCGAAATCTCTAGAAATAAAAGTACAATAACTGAATACAGTTGAAACATTATGGCAAATGGGAGATATTGCTCATTATGAGCAATTTCTCCTTTTTGCCACAATGTTTTCAAAAGTCATCTGCTGCAAATGCATCAAAATGCATCTGCAGGTGGGAAAGGGTTAGAACAATAAATAATAGATAAAATTTTTGCTTTTTATAACCCTTTCCAACATTCAAACACTTTCTGATGCTTTTGCAGCAAACAACTTTTAGAAACATTGTGGCAACTTATGCTTGCTTTTATTATACATAATTATGTATTCAAAGCTGTCAGCTGCAGATTTGTTACATTTGGGAACATGATAAAAGTTGAAAAACGAAAAAAAATAAAGATAGTTTAAACATCACATGAAATCTGACTGTCTGATCAGGATGATTCCTACATAATTTAGTTGAATAAACCGAAGCATGAAACGAAAAATGTTTTTGACAAAACGATACAAGTAACCAATTTGATCATGAATGCCAATAATTCCAAGCCTCCAAATGATAGTTTTCATTTGAATGGATTCACATTTCAGTGTTTCTTACAAAATCTTAATTCAATGTTGTTGAAGATTGCTAATTGTCTTAGACTTAATCCCTTCCCTAATACAATAAATCTCTAGCAGATGATCTTGAAAACATCTTGGCAAAAATATGAAAAATCTCTATAAAGGAAAGAATGATTTTTATTTGATATTGAAAACTACGGCAAAAAAAGGAAATTGTAATTTTTTTCTTTTGCCCCACAGTTTTCCACTGTCGTCTGCAGAAGATGCGTCTAAATGTATCTGTATAAGGTACAAGGTTAATACATGTCAGACTAAATACAATATGTATATTGGATTACATTTTAGATGGATGAAGGATGGTTGTATGGCAATGCCTTCGATGAGGACAGAAAGACACACACACTTTTGAAACCTTCACATTTATTGGATGAAAGGGTAAGAAAATATACTTTGTTGTATTTTGAAGAACCGTGTTGGTCCTTTAATCAGTATTATGGTTCCTTTTTATGCGAAGCAAGTATTGAAGTCCCTGCTAAGTATGTTTGTCTGTGTGTATGTGTGTGCATCTATCCATCCCTTGTTCATATCTAGGCTATTTACAGCAACTGCTGCCTCGAAATGATCTAACCCTTTCCCACATATAGACGCTTTCTGATGCCTCTGCAGCAGATGCTTTCTGATGCCTCTGCAGCAGACAGTTTTTGAAAAAAAATGTGGCAAAAGGAGAAATTGCTCATAATGAGCAATCTCACCTTTTGCCACAATGTTTTCAACTCTATTCACTAATTATACTTGCTTTTATAGAGATATTCCATATTTTGATATTGCTGTTTTCAAAGTAGTCTGCTACAGAATTGTTGTATGTGGGAAAGGGTTAAACTATATGGGAAGCTTCAGAATAGGAGGAAATGCACATATTACCAGATTTCATGAGGATTCGACGGTTTGACCAAAATTTATTGGTTTCATCAAGAGATAAATATTGAAAACGTTTGACAACTCTGCCAACATTACTATATTTCCCCTACAGTTGCAATAGCTTTTAGGTTTTTTGATACTTTCGATTTTATCTAAACCCTTAGCCACTTACAGACACTTTTTGATGCATCTGTAGCTGATGAATTTGATAACACTCAGGCAAATATATGGAAAATCAGTATTAATATAAGTATAATTTATTATAAGTGGTGAAGACATTTTGGCAAAAGGGTAATTGCTCAATATGAGCAATTTCTCCTTTTGCCAAAATGTTATAAAATGTTATCTGCTGCAGATGCGTCAAAATATGATATCATCTTGGAAAGGGTTAACTGAGAATAACTCCCTCTTCTCCGTGAATTATAGGAGAAAAGTAAGTACCTGCAACCTGTCAGAGATACCATCAGATCTATGATAGCATGGGGTTGGTCCTTTGAACAAGATCAGACCAGATTGAATATCAACAGGGAAAGCATGAAACGCAGAATGTCAAAGGCCGATGGAGTAAGTATACTTCTTTTTAATACATGTGTTTAACCCTTTCCCAGGAATTCGCAGTGGTTGAGTGGATAGCGTTGGCCCAAGTCGCGGCACGATGGTCATAGTGGAGTGCCCATGGGCAAGGCACATTTCCAAGCCTAGTACTGGTTTGTTTACCCAACTGAAATAATGTTGAAAACTGCATAAAACCCCAATATAAAGATAAAAAAAAAGAACCATTCCCACATACAACATTTTCGAAAACATATGGGTAGAAAAATGGAAAATCTCCAGTAATGAAAGCATTATAATTAAACAAAGTTGAAAACATCATGGCAAAATTCAAAATTGCTCATTATTAGCCATTTATCCTCTTGCCATAATGTTTTCAAATGTTGTCTATTGCATCAGGATGTGGGAAAGGCTTAAAAAGCTGAGTTAAATCTTTTATCATGTCTTTATTTGAAATGGAACATCCTAGATTAACAATACAATATTGAATGAAACTGAAAATTGAGAAACTTGTGACAAGACTATTCCATTGATTCCAAAATATTTGATCAATGTCTCAAACAAATGCTTATAACATTAACCCTTTCCCTCATACGACAATTCTGCAGCAGATGACTTTGAACATATTTTGTCAAAAAATAGAAAATCTCTATAATTGAATGGATAACCTATGACTAAAAGTGAAAAAAACATTGTGGCAAAAGAAGAAATTGCTCGTTTTGAGCAATTTCTTCTTTTGTTACTATGTTTTCAAAAAGCTGTCTGTTGCAGAGGCATCAGAAAGCGTCTATATGAAGGAAAGGGTTAAAGGAAATATCAAGTATAGTGAGTCTGATTACATATCAGTTTTGGCATCAATTTTTAGCTCACCTGTGCACGAAGTGCTCAAGGTGAGTTATTGTGATCGCCCTATGTCCGTCGTCCGTCGTCCGGCGTCCGGCGTCCGTCGTCCGTCAACATTTTCTCCTCTGTAACCGTTGGGTCAACTAGGATGAAACTTCACAGAAAGCATCCTCTCAATGTCCTCACCAGAATTCCTTAAAATTTTTGGGATCCATGCAGAATTCTGGTTTCCATGGCAACGAAATGAAAAAAACTTCAAAATTCTTAAAAAATCTTCTTCTCCGAAAGTGTCAGGCCGATTTTCAAATTATTTTGTAGAAATGTTCCTTAGGTGACCCTCTATCAGATTCCTTCAAGCCATGTCGATTTGTCGAAAAACATGGCCGCCAGGGGGGGCGGGGCTATTTTGCCTTATATGGCTATAGTGTAAACTTAAAAAATCTTCTCCTCCGAAAGTGTCAGGCCGATTTTCAAATTAGTTTGTAGAAATGTTCCTTAGGTGACCCTCTATCAGATTTCTTCAAGCCATGTTGATTGGTCGAAAAACATGGCCGCCAGGGGGGGCGGGGCTATTTTGCCTTATATGGCTATAGTGCAAACTTAAAAAATCTTCTCCTCCAAAAGTGTCAGGCCGATTTTCAAATAGTTTTATAGAAATGTTCCTTGGATGACCCTCTATCAGATTCCTTCAAGCCATGTTGATTGGTCAAAAAACATGGCCGCCAGGGGGCGGGGCTATTTTGCCTTTTATGGCTATAGTGAAAACTTAAAAAATCTTCTCCTCCAAAAGTGTCAGGCCGATTTTCAAATAATTTTGTAGAAATGTTCCTAGGGTAACCCTCTATCAGATTCCTTCAAGCCAAGTTGATTGGTTGGAAACTATGCCCGCCAGATTTTGGGGCTTATATAGCTAAAGTGAAAAAAAAAAATCAGGTGAGCGATTCCAGGGCCATCATGGCCCTCTTGTTTTTTATTATAGCAGTAGGACTGCACTGCTTATAAATAAGCTCAACTTTTCGCAGAATATGAGAACTATGGTACTCATACCTGGCGTCGGCTCAGGCGCCAGCATCGCAACTTCGTTAAGGTTTTGCATGCAAGTACATATATTGCACCATAGCTCAGTTACTACTGGATGTATTGCATTGAAACTTTCTGAAAGGCTTCCCAACTATCCATCACACCTTCTGGTATGTAAATAATCAAGTTTAGATCATTCTTGTTAAAAGTTTTCTTGCAACTACAATAGAATCTTTATCTCAGTAGCTACTTTATGTATTGCATTGAAACTTAAAATTATTCATTTTGAGCAAGCAAAAATCATTTGCATATCCCACCATCAACTCAATGTGTTTGGTTAAAAAACCACTGTGTAACCGTTATGTTTCACACACAACTTTGCAATCCTTAAGTAATAAGTGTTGGAAATGTGCTGTCTAATGGATAGCTCTTGTTTGTCTAGAGATACATCTATGTAGACAGATGGTGGAAGGTTCTGGTTGGAGCCCAAGTTGATCCAAGCCTTCATTGTTTAACCCTTTCCCACATACAATAAATCTGCAGTAGACTACTTTGAAAACATACCCTAAACATTTTAGAAACTCCCTTTAAATGATAGTTCAACTGAATAGAGTTGAAACATGGTGACAAAAGGAGAAATTGCTTGTTTTGAGCAATTTCTTCTTTTGTCACCATTTTTAGCTCACCTGAGCTTTGCTCAAGGTGAGTTATTGTGATCGCCTTTTGTCCGGCGTCCGTCGTGCGGTGTGCGTCGTGCGTCGTGCGTCAACTTCTTCTCCTCAGTAACCAGTGGGTCAATTGGGATGAAACTTCACAGAAAGCATCCTCTCAATGACCTCACCAGATTTCCTTCAAATTTTTGGGATCCATGCAGAATTCTGGTTTCCATGGCAACGAAATGAAAAAAACTTCAAAATTCTTCTTCTCCCAGACTGGTTGGCAGATTTTCAAATAATTTTGTAGAAATGTTCCTTGGATGACCCTCTATGAGATTCCTTCAAGCCATGTTGATTGGTCGAAAAACATGGCCGCCAGGGGGGGCGGGGCTATTTTGCCTTATATGGCTATAGTGAAAACTTAAAAAATCTTCTCCTCCGAAAGTGTCAGGCCTATTTTCAAATAATTTTGTGGAAATGTTCCTTGGATGACCCTCTATCAGATTCCTTCGAGCCATGTTGATTGGTCGAAAAACATGGCCGCCAGGGGGGCGGGGCTATTTTGCCTTATATGGCTATAGTGAAAACTTAAAAAATCTTCTCCTCCGAAAGTGTCTGGCCGATTTTCAAATAATTTTGTAGAAATGTTCCTTAAGTGACCCACTATCAGATTACTTGAAGCCATGTTGATTTGTCGAAAAATATGGCCGCCAGTGGGCAGGGCTATTTTGCCTTATATGACCCTCTATCAGATTCCTTCAATCCAAGTTGATTGGTCGAAAAACATGGCCGCCAGGGGGGCTGGGCTATTTTGCCTTATATGGCTATAGTGAAAACTTAAAAAATCTTCTTCTCCGAAAGTGTCCGGCCGATTTTCAAATAATTTTGTAGAAATGTTCTTTTGATGACCCACTTTCAGATTCCTTCAAGCCATGTTGATTGGTCAAAAAACATGGCCGCCAGTGGGCAGGGCTATTTTGCATTATATGGCTATAGTGAAAGCTTAAAAAATCTTCTCCTCCAAAAGTTTCTGGCTGATTTTCAAAAAAAATTGTAGAAATGTTCCTAGGGTGGCCCTCTATCGGATTCCTTCAAGCCAAGTTAATTGGTCGGAAACTATGGCTGCCAGGAGGCGGGGCTTATATGGCTAAAGTGAAAAATAAATAAAATCAGGTGAGCGATTCCAGGGCCATCATGGCCCTCTTGTTAGCTCTAGTGGCCAAAGGCCAGAAGGGCTTATGTCGTGGCGATTTGTCCGTCGTCCGTGCGTGCGTCCGTGCGTCCGTAAACAATTTCTTGTTAACACGATACAGTCTTCACTTTTGATTGTATCTCAACCAAACTTATACAGTAGTTAGATATCCATGAGAGCTCGGTTCCTTTCGAAAACCAGCCAGATCCGCCCATGCATGACTGGATTATGGCCCTTGAAATGGTCAAAATTGCTATAAAAGAGCTTGTTAACACGATACAGTCTTTATTTTTGATTGTATCTCAACCAAACTTATACAGTAGTTAGATATCCATGAGAGCTTGATTCCTTTCGAAAACAAGCCAGATCCACCCCATGCATGACTGAATTATGGCCCTTGAAATTGTCAAAATTGCTATAATAGGGCTTGTTAACATGATACAGTCCTTATTTTTGATTGTATCTCAATCAAACTTATACAGTAGTTAGATATCCATGAGAGTTTGGTTCATTTCTAAAAAACGGCCAGATCTACCCATGCATGGCTGGATTATGGCCCTTGAAATTGTCAAAATTGCTATAAAAGAGCTTGTTAACACGATACAGTCTTCACTTTTGATTGTATCTCAACCAAACTTATACAGAAGTTAGATATCTATGAGAGCTCGGTTCCTTTCGAAAACCAGCCAGATCCGCCCATGCATGACTGGTTTATGGCCCTTGAAATGGTCAAAATTGCTATAAAAGAGCTTGTTAACACGATACAGTCTTCACGTTTGATTGTATCTGAACCAAACTTATATAGTAGTTAGATATCCATGAGAGCTCGGTTCCTTTCGAAAACCAGCCAGATCTGCCCATGCATAACTGGATTATGGCCCTTGAAATGGTCAAAATTGCTATAAAAGAGCTTGTTAACATGATACAGTCTTCACTTTTGATTGTATCTCAACCAAACTTATACAGTAGTAAGATATCCATGAGAGCTCGGTTCCTTTCGTAAACCAGCCAGATCCGCCCATGCAAGACTGGATTATGGCCCTTGAAATTGTCCAAATTGCTATAATTGAGCATGTGAACACAATAGAGGCTCCATTTACTATCTGATCTTCACCAAACTTAGATAGTAGTTAAATATTGATGAGAGCTTGGTTCCTTTTGAAAACCAGCTAGATCCGCCCATGCAAGAGTGGATTATGGCCCATGAAATTGTAAAAATTGCTATAATACAGCTTGTGAACACAAAAGAGCCTCCATTTACTATCCGATCTTCACCATACATACATGCTCTGGATTGAAAATGACCAAAGAACCATACCAGTAGAGCATAGGCCCTCATGGGCCTCTTGTTTCACAAAGCTGTCTGCTGCAGAGGCATCAGAAAGCATCTATATGTAGGAAAGGGAAAACATAAAGTAAAACTGTTTTTGTTTGAATTATCGCGCACACCTGATAATTCTGTCTTGTTGCAGTATGACCATGGATATAGCCCTCGACCTTATGACCTTAGGAACATGACCTTGACCAGAGAGATGCAAAATCTTGCAGAAAAACTAGCTGAAAACTCACATGATCTCTGGGCAAAGAGAAAGAAGGAAGAACTTGAAGCAATTGGTAAATATATCTTTATTACAATGTTAGGCATTTATCTGATGTGTCATTTCAGTTTTGTCTCCTTAGAAATTATATTTAACCCTTTCCCACCTACAGTGAATCTGCAGCAGACAACTTTGCAAACATCCATGTAATATTTTGGAAAATCTCTGTTATTGAAAACATAATTATTGAATAGAGATGAAAACAATGTGACAATATTTTCATAAGTCGTATGCATGTGGGAATTAAAAAAACTTGTGTAACCTTTGGAAAAATCAAAGTATATTTTTGATTGAGGGTCGAAAATACTTTCAGCAAAAGAGAAATTGTTAATTTTGAACAATTTCTCTTTTTCCAACAATTATTTTATTGCTACAGTTTCTGTTTGTTTTGCTGACTAAAAGCTATATGTGCTTGGTGGATGTTTAACCGTTTGCCACATACAACAATTCTGCAGCAGACGACTTTCAAAATATCTTCTATGAACATGAACAAGCAATTTCTCCTTTTGCCACAATGTTTTTAACTCTATTCAATAAGAGTACTTTGAATTATAGAGATTTGTCATACTCTTGCTTAGATGTTTTCGAAGATGTCTGCTACAGTATTGTTGTATATATGAAAGGGTTATCCAGTTAAACCTGTGATTAAGTCCACCTTTGTATAGAAATTCCCTGTCTATAGCAACCACACTTTTAACTTCCCAATGCATCACTTTCTGTTTAACCCTTTCCCACATACAGCAAATCAGCAGCAGACTACTTTGAAAACATCCTGGCAAAAATACCCAAAGGTTCTATAAATGTAGGTATAATTACTGAAAAGAGTTGAAAACACTGTGGCAAATGGAGAAATTGCTCGTTCTGAGCAATTTCTCCTTTTGTCTCAGTGTTTTCAAAAGTCACCTGCTGCAGAGGCGTCAGAAAGTGTCTATATGAGGGAAAGGGTTAAAAGACCCTGCAATAAAAGACCACCTGTGAACAAAGACCATATTGTTCTCTTCCCATTGGTGGTCTTTAAACACAGGTTGGACTGTAGAATGTATGATGATATTATTTGTCCTGAAGGAGGAGGAGTTCATCCCCAGTTAGTACCGTATGACATCCTGACGGAGAAGGAGAAGAAGAAGGACAGAGAACATGCACAGGAACTGCTGAAGTTCTTACAGTTTCTTGGCTTTAGAATTCATAGGTAACTACAGTGCACTTTTTAAAATCCCATCATGCTTAACCCTTTGCCACATATAGATGCTTTCTGACGCCTCTGCAGCAGATGACTTTTTGGAAACAGGGCGACAAAAGAAAAAATTGCTCAAGACGATCAATTTCTCCTTTTTTCACCATGTTTTCAACCCATAGTTTCCAAACATTTGTGGGTATGTTTTCAAAGTCGTCTGCTGCATATTTGTTGTATATGGGAAAGGGTTAAGTATGTCAATGAGGTATCTACATGTTTTTTTATAAAAAAAAAAAAAAAACATCTTTGAAACTCATTTTGGATACTTTGACTTGACACTTATCTATATCATCTTTTACACTGTATAATATTTGACTTTGTTAATAATCATTTTGTTTCACATAACCCAGTTTTGTTATCACACTTATGAATTGAATCAAATAATTAAAACTACTAATTTAAAAAAAGCTCAAGTTACAATCCAATGTCTTAATCCTTTCACTCAAGCAGACAAGTTTTGAAAAAGGTTGTGGCAAAAGTAAAAATTGCTCATATTTGTTGTATGTGAGTATGGTTAACCCGTTCCCTCATACGACAATTCTTTAGCAGACGACTTTGAACATATTTTCTCAAAAAATAGAAAATCTCTATAATTGAATGGATAACCTATGACTAAAAGTGGAAAACATTGTGTCAAAAGGAGAAATTGCTTGTTTTGAGCAATTTCTTCTTTTGTCACTATGTTTTCAAAAAGCCGTCTGCTGCAGAGGCGTCAGAAAGCTTCTATATGAGGGAAAGGGTTAATGATGGGGATGTGCTGTGAACCAAATTAAAATTATTTGTTCTTTACCACAAAATATTTCATCCATGTAATAACCCTTTCCATCATACGGACGCATTTTGACGCCACTGAAGAAGAGGATATTTGAAAACAATGTGGCAAAAGGAGAAATTGCTCATGATGAGCAATTTGTCCTTTTGCCACAATATTTTCAACTCTACTTAAAGATTTTTTCATTTTTGCCCAAATGGTTTCAAAGTTGTCTGCTGCAGACTTGTTGTAAGATAAGAAATTGTTTATCAACGTGACATGTGCGAAACATATTTTGGTTAACAACATAATATAAGAACAAAAAATAACCACATCCAGCCCTTTGGGCCTATAAGTCAGCATTATTTGTATGCATATATACATATTTACATATTATGATATAAGTCACATGACATATGTGCTGTCTTTTGTCCGATGTTTTCAAAAATTGCTGAGTAAAAACGTCGTTTAATGGAACCAAACTTGCCTTGAGTAGTGACTAAAATTGTATGTGGGAAAGGATTAAGTCTGAAGTTTACCAGTCTGATTTGTTTAATTATTTAAATCTTTAACCCTTTCCAACATGCATGTGTGTTTTGATGCATCTGCAGCAGACAACTTTTGTAAACATTGTTTTGAAAGAAGGAATTGCTCATCATCAGCAATATCTCCTTTTGCCACAATGTTTTCAACTTTATTTGATGATTATACCAACATTTATAGAGATTTACCAATTTTGTCCCTTTCCCTCATATAAACGCTTTCTGACGCCTCTGCAGCAGACGGCTTTTTGAAAACATAGTGACAAAAGAAGAAATTGCACAAAACGTGCAATTTCTCCTTTTGCCACAATGTTTTTCACTTTTTGTCATAGGTTATCCATTCAATTATGGAGATTTTCCATTTTTTGACAAAATACGTCGTCTGCTGCAGAATTGTTGTATGAGGGAAAGGGTTAAGATGTCTCAGCATCAGACAACTTTTATGAGATATAATGCTTGTTTCATTCTGATTTACTTACTGAATGCCTTTCAACAAGTTTGCTTGCCTATTAACTTGTTACTGTTTGTATTAATATAAAATAATGCATAGTTTGTTGAAATACATGAGATAATTCATGTCTTTTGTTTCACGTCCCATGTAAATAAGTGCAGCACTAGCCGTCTTCACAACATTTGAGCTATATTAACCATTTAATTGTATTTCAAGCTGTTTTCAACAGTATATTAGTCATATCACTGTGACAAAACTTATATTCTTGATTCCTGGGTGACACACTATTTCAAACTAGCACTATAGGTTAGGAGAATTGTGCCTTGCCCAGGGGCATTACACAATAACTCGAGGGGCAGGGATCAAAAGCATGATGCTCAGTCCCAAGTAACTAATGGTAACTAATCTTGCAATATTGATCAGTATTCAGTTGTTTGATCATAACCCTTTTCCACATACGACAAATCTGCTTCAGTTTATTTTAAAACCATCTTAGCAAATATAAAGAACATATCAACTATCAAAAGTATAGTTATTGAATACTGTTAAAAATATTGTGGCAAAAACAGAAATTGCTGATTATGAGCAATTTCTCCTTTTTGCAATAATGTTATCAAAGGCTTTCTGCTATTGTGGCATCAGAAAGTGTCTGAATTTGGGAAAGGGTTAAGTCAGAATCATCACTCACCCTGCAGAAAATAGGATGTCCCTTTTAAAGAACCCTTTTCGCATGATGTGTTGTTGGTCTTACTTGTTGTAAACAATAAGCTTGTGTTTGTTTTTGTTTCTTCGCATACATATTTCTTTTGTCCTCTCCCACAGAAACCAAATTTGCAGCAGACAATTTGGGAAACATTGAGATACAAATATGGAACACTATTAATTAAACTATTGATTTTAAATAAAGTCTCAAACATATTGGCAAAAGGAGAAATTGCTCATCAGGAGCAATTTCTCCTTTCGCCACAATGTTTTAAATAATCTATTGTTTTATATGTATCTTAGTGTATCTGCATGTGGGAATGGGTCAACCCTTTTGGAAGATGGGATCATTGTTAGCTTTTGTTGAAGGAATGAATTTAGAATTAGTAGGAGTAGAGTGAACATTTTCATCCTGTTTTTGCTATTATTTGAGTCACATGATACCGAAACTGACTGACCTTTGGACATTGTGACCGGTTAAAAGATCCAGATCAGCCTGCTCTTCCATGCAGCCTGATTATGATCCTCCTTGTTTGCTCACTTGATGTACAGGTGTTCTAGGATGGATGTATGACCCCGAGACAAACTACATGTATATCAGTAAACAAGTTTATTGTAAATGCCCTTTCCGACATACAGCCAATCTGCAGCACATGATTTTGCAAACATTTAGGGCAAATTCTATTTGCATAGATATTTTCAAAGCTGTCTGCTGCCAGTTTGATGTATATGTGAAAGGGTTAACATTTATAAATCAAAATTGTAGACCAAGATAAGACAGCCCAATTTTGTGGGTTGATCGTTGTCTATTTTCTCGTAAATATTTTCTGTTTAAAATGATGTAGAGCAGGATATGGGTTACATTAGAATGATATCATTACTAATACACAGATCTGATGTGCAAATTAGATGCAGTATTTTAGCTAATCAAAAACAATCGGCACACTCGATTGCTGAAGGCGGTTTCTGCCTCACAAACAAAAGCTATGTGATGCATGAGAACCGGGTAGTTCTTAATAATTAAGTTGGTTTGTTTGTGTTGCATGGTAAAGGGCAAAATAAGACCTTCGATCTATGAATTGTGTTATTTGATTTGCTTTATGTAACATACAACAATAACTATCCTTTATCCCTTTTCCAAATATCACAAATATGAAGCAGATGACTTTGATAAAACACCCAGGAAAAAATAGGGGAAAGCACTATAAATGAAAGTGTAATTAATGAATAAACTTTAAAATGTGACAACAGGTGAAATTGCTCATAATGAGCAATATATCCATTTGCAACAATGTTTTCAAAATACATCTGCATGGAAGCAAGGGATGGTTAAAGTTTAGTTACATTTCTGTTGTACCAACGCATGATGGTGTTGTTGAAATGTTGCTTATAGATACAGACAGGACATAACTAGCATAATACTTGCCTTATAACATAAATAAGTATACAGACATTACATAATTAACAAAAGACTTGCCTGATTACATAATATTATACAAAGTTTCAAAGTTTAATACATACACACAGCACATGTTAAATGTGATATGAGGTAATTATTATATATGTTTACATATAAAGTGTATACCAGGCTGTATACAGGATTCATACGAAAAAAAACCATAATGGGTTTTTTCGCTTATAGTTAACAGGTGTGAGATTTTTTTTTTTTTTTTTTTTTTTTTTCAATAACCCATGAAGCTTTCTGAAATGAAACTGGAAAAATCCATGGGGGCCGCCATTTTGGATATGTATAAAAAGCAGACGTAAAACACAGATTGAAAATTATTGTCGGCTTTTTTTTTTTTTTTTTTTTAAGTCGGTATTTTGGGTATGTATAAAATGAGCAGAAAAACACGGATTGAAAATTATTGTCGTCTTTTTAATCATTTTTTTTTAAATCGATATTTAAGATCATTTAAGTGCTGTGTTATGTGGCAATTAACATTTGTACGAAAAGTTAAAAATAAATGGAAATCTGTAAGAAATATGTTTTCCCGTTCGTCAAAAAAACGACAGCATTAGCCTTCTATGCCCGAAACTAAATTTTGACTGTATCGTAGCCAAAGAAGGAGTCAATGGAGCGACGTCGTTTCCCGCAAAAAAGTGGTATCAACATGAAAGACCCCAAATTCCTATACATGAGCTATTGACTCACTCATTCAAAGTATAATTATTTATCAAACATTGTGGCAAAAGGATAACTTTCCCATAAGAAGCAATTGTTCTTGTGGCGACAATCTTTTTCCTAAATCGTCTGTTGCATAGGCCTCAGAAACCGTCTCTAATAGGGAAAGGGTTTAGCAGAAATGTGACCCCTTACATAATTTGTTCCAGTCATATTGACTGGTTGAAAAAGGTAGTCGCCAGGTGGCATCAGAAAAGGGCTGATCTATTTGCTTCTTTGCCATAATGCAGGTGATCGATTAAGGATCGTCTTGGCCCTCATGTTTTAACCTCGTTCATTATAAATGTATTCCTTGATTGTCTGAAAGTCTTTACTTTATTATTTTCTGTTCAAATAACAGACAACATCAATATGAATTCCAAATATGTTTTAATAATGCAAGAAGCATGACATTAACATTATTATTGTCTAGTCAATTACTTATAAATCCTTTTTTATGGCCAAAGTATGCTCTTTAATTTTTGTCTATAATTATCTTGCGTATTTTTTTCGTAAATAGGTAGCACCTATAGATATATTATGGAGAGAAAAAAAGTGAGAGAGAGAAGAAAGACAAAAAGAACAAAACAAAAATACAAACATATTAAATAATAACAACCCTTCTCTTGCTGACATTTTGCTGCTGAGGTTAAAGGTCACTCTTAAGGTTAAAGTGTCAAATCAAGAAATCAAGTCTAATCTGTCAGTAAGAAAAGTCCAGGTAATGAAACAGGCTGTCAATCCAGGGGTTGTGAGTTCAAACCATAGCTCTGCCAAATCTCTTTCCAACGTTTGACTAAAGTCAATGCGACAAGCATCATTCGTCTTCCACCAATGGGCTAAAAGTTTATATGGAAAACCAGCCAGTTGCTTTGAAAGACTGTTGTGTAGGATACTGGTGTGAGAAAGCCTAGGTGAACTGACTGCAATGATATGACTGAAAAATTGTTGAAAACATCATTAAACCCCAGTAAATCAATCACTAATCAGGATTGTCATTTTTCACATTAACAGATAATGGATTTGTATCATGTACAAATAATAAGGTACTGATCTTAAAACCCTTTGTTTGCGATCCAAACATTATATGTATTTATTAGCTTGTCTGTTTTTCGAAGAATTACAGTCAAGTTGTTGAGAAAGGTTCCCTTCACGTCGTCTTCACAAAATTTTAACCTTATCTCATAACTCAAACTGTTCAACATTTTCAAATGAAACTTGGTACACATGTTCCTTACCAAGTCACATAACTCTGACTTAAATAATTTTTCCGTAATGCCTCTTTTTCAACTAAGAGAAAACAGACGAGTGTTGGTGTTCACTCCGCGGTGCTTTTGTTTTACATGTTATATGAATTTTGGTACCCTGCCTTGGCAAGACAATACTTAGAACTCTTGTTTGTCTGTCTGTTCCTCTTGTTTTTCCATGGCATGACTATTTAGTCATGCATTTACTTTGTAAAAAATATGCTAAATCTAGAATCGTCTGCTTTCAAAATGTATGAGGCAATCCATGTAAAGCCTGGATAAACTTACCTTTAATAATGGTACAGAGTTGATATCATTGTTGGAGAAAGAATATTTGCACATCTTGAGTAATATCTTCTTTCCCAAAATGTTTTGAAATGTTGTCTTCTGCAAATACGGCAAATGTCTTTTTTAGCCCTTTCCCACATTCTACAAATCTATAGCAGATGATGACTTTGAAAACATCAAAGCATAAATATACAGTTGTAAACATTGTGGCCATGCAAAGAGGACATTTCTTGACATGAGAAATTCACCTTTTGTCACAATGTTATCAAAAGTTGTCTGCTGCAAATGTGTTTGGATGTGTTTGCATGTAGGAAATGGTTAAGTGAAGTGGGATTGATATGAAAGAGTCAAGTATTGTATTTATAGTGCTTTGTGGCACTTCTATAATTATATGATACTGCAACCTTTTGGCTGGAAATTAACCCTTTCCCACTTATAGATGCCTTTTGATACATCTTCAGCAGACGACTTTTGAAAACATGATGACAAAAGATGAAATTGCTCATACTGGACAATTTCTCCTTTTGCCACCATGTTTTCAACTTAATCAAATTGTTATGCTTTCATTTATTTGAGATGTCGCTTATTTCTGCCTACATCGATCTTTTTAAGTCGTCTGCTTAAGATTTGTCGTATGTGGGCAAGGGTTAATAAAACTTAAGTGAAAGTTTTACTTCCACACTGCCAGCTCTGTTGTTGAATATAATTTCTAATTGGTATAAAAAAAAAAGTTTATACCCCTCATAGTAAGCCCTGCAAAATTGATCCCATGTTATTTAAAAATTGAAAACATTCTGGGATTAAGGCAAAAATGTTTATGAATGAAATCAACCATTCCCATAATGCTTTACACCATCTATAATTATTTATATCAAATTTTTAAATTTTCTTGAAATAGTTTATTAGTATCGTGTTATATGCGCTTTCAACAGAATTTCAGTCATATTACGTTGCTTCCTGGGTAAATTTATAGTATTGCTGGTAAACTTACCCTGACTGGAGTACATCAGTCATAATGCTATCTCTGCAACGCTGAGAGCATCAGAAGGAGGGGGGAACCACTTCAAACAGTTTTAACCCTTTCCCTCATACGACAATTCTGCAGCAGACGACTTTGAACATATTTTGTCAAAAAATGGAAAATCTCTATAAATAAGTGGAAAACATTGTGGCAAAAGGAGAAATTGCTCGTTTTGAGCAATTTCTTCTTTTGTCACTATGTTTTCAAAAAGCCGTCTGCTGAAGAGGCATCAGAAAGTGTCTGTATGAGGGAAAGGGTTAAAGTACTTGGTATGACCCTACAAAGGATCGCTTTTAAATATTTTCATTGTTATCTTTTACCTTTAATTCAAATGCAGCAGAATTTTTTTGAAAACATTGTGGGATTACGATTTTTCCGACTTGTCAAATGTGACATTTTTGGCCTCCATTTTAAAAGCTCAGCAGAAGACTTTTGAAAACATTTAAGCGAAATAAGAAGTTGATCCTACTTTTCAAAGTCATCTGCTGCAGATTTGCATGTAGGAAAGGGTTAAAGTTGTTCATATACAAGGTGTTGTGCCTTAAAATAATCAAGACATGGCATGATTTTAATCATATAAATGTTTGTTATATTGTTTTAATTATATCGATTCAACATTTTATTTCATGTGTGTTTTGTTTTAGGTTGTGGTATAACTAGAAATTGACCTGTGAATCATTACCTCTCAAATTAAGTCTGTTACAAATCAATCAGTTTGATTCTTTCCTGCCTTTTGATGCAATTTGACTTATCATTAGCAGATGACTTTTGGAAACATTGTGACAAAAGGTGAAATTTCTCAGTATGAGCATTTTTTTCCTTTTGCACCAATGTTTTCATCTCCATTCAATAAATATACTTTCATTTACTTAGAATTTACATATGTTTGCTTAGATGGTTTTAATATCGTCTGCTGCAGATTTGTTGTATGTGGGAAAGGATTAAATTCAACAGAGGAAATATTTGTGATACTAATGTCAATGGTCCTACTGACACAGTATTGCTTTCACTGTGTAAACAATGTAACCCTCATCATTAACGTAGTTTATATTAAACACAATCTTATAAAAACCAGGCCTAAATCTTTTCTGCAGTAGCTGACTCTTGTATAGAGTTGATGACTGCCTATAACAGGTCAACTCAGATTGACCTTTGCATCAGCCAATCAAATTGTCGCCTATTGTTAGGTATCAACACAACAAGGGAGATAACCTGTATAGATAAACAAGATAGAAAAATGGTTATGTGTTGATTGATTGTATTGTGCAATTTCATTGAACAGAAAAATGAGAACCTACTAATGAATATGTAAATGTGTAGTGTCTATTTAGCCCTTATCCTTATATAGATGCTTTCTGAAGTCTCTGCAGCAGATGTCTTTTTGAAAACATAGTGACAAAAGAAGTAATTACTCAAAACAAGCAATTTCTCCTTTTGCCACAATGTTTTCCACTTTTAATCATAGGTTATCCATTCAATTATAGAGATTTTCTATTTTTTGACAAAATATGTTCAAAGTCGTCTGCTGCAGAATTGTTGTATGAGGGAAAGGGTTAAAACAACCTTTCATGAGGTGTCATCAGATCCAATATATAGACAGCTGAATATTTTGGTCTGATTTTAATAAGATTGTGTGAAACATATATTTATTCTGAAAGGTCATAGCTGACAGGCCAATTTCTACCTACATGTTTATGGGTATTCACGTCAACTTTGTTTATATGCAAGGTACACTACAAATGTTCTGTTGCTATTTTTCAATTTAAAAGTCTTCCTGATATAATGGAAAGTGTGACAGTCAGCGGACAACTTATAACAACATTTTGTCTAAAGGCAGAAAATGCTCATGACAGCTATCTGAAAGTGCTTTCATTATATCATTGTTGTCTAGGTCCAATCTTCATTCCAAAAGTTTTCAAGTGTGATATATTCTGGTAACTCTGACCTATGCATTTTTACTGTACCTTGTAATGTATTATGAACGTTGTATTGTATTTTATGTGGTAGCTTCACTAATGTATTTATTTTCTCTTTTCTTTTTTCTCTCCCCCTCCCCCTAACTTGTGCCTTTGTAAACCTAACCTTCCCCCTCACCCTTCCCTCACCCCAATTCTGCAGTGGTGATATGATTGTGGAGAAAAACCAGCGGAACTCTTCCAGACCATCGAAGGACTCCGAGGCTGACAGCGGTGTTGGTGTGTCCGCAACAGAGAAGAGATTTGCCTACAGCTTGTTGGAGAAATTACTCGAGTATTTTGACAAGGCCTCCATCAGTATGACACAAACAAGGCCAAGTACGCGGTTCAGTCGTAGAGGTAGTTACTCTACTGCCACGGAGGATGTCAAATTCTTCGGAAAGGTAATAAAATGGTTGCCTGTTTCTGTTAACCTTTAACAAAATCAACAAATCTGTAGCAGACAACATTAAGAACATTTAGGTGAAAATATTAATGTAAGAATATTTATTGAATATAGTTGGAACTATTATGGCAAAAGGCAAAATTTGAGTAATTACTCTTATTGCCACAATAGTTTCAAATGTTAATTTCAATAGATAGGTTAAAATATCTGCATATAGAACAGATTTAAAGGAAACACAAACCAGATACTTTTAATAATAAAACCTATCAAGGTTTTGAGGTTGAAAATTGGTTAACTGGCTTTACATCTAAAAAACACCATTGGAATGTTAGTGTTTACAAATGATATTTGCTATTTTAGAATAGAGGCTGCTTTGTACAGAGCTATAGTCACAGAGAGAGAAGCAAACTAGGTTAACCCTTTCCCTCATACGGCAATTCTGCAGCAGACGACTTTGAACATATTTTGTCAAAACATAGAAAATCTCTATAATTGAATGGATAACCTATGACTATAATTGTAAAACATTGTGGCAAAAGGAGAAATTGCTCGTTTTGAGCAATTTCTTCTTTTGTCACTATGTTTTCAAAAAGCCTTCTGCTGCAGAGGCATCAGAAAGCGTCTATATGAGGGAAAGCGTTAATTAAAAGCTTTGACAGGACTTTTGAAAAAAAAACAATGTTACAACCTATGATAATGCTAAGCAGACTTTTTTGTTTGTTTCATCATTTTTTTAGCCCTATCCCACATACTACAAATATGAAACAGACAACTTTGAAAATATCTGGACAAACAAAGGAACCAAATCTCTCTCTATCACTGAAAGCATAAATATTGAATTCAATTGAAAATTTGTGGCAAAAGGGCAAATTCCTCATTATTAACAAATTCTCCTTTTGCTGCAGTGTTATCAAAAGTTGTAAACTACAGATGCATCAAATTGTGTCAACATGTGAGAAAGGGTTGATGCAGGGTGCAGGTTGACACATAGGGGTCAGTTCTATGTCAATTGTCCGTCTGTTCAGTACACTTTGACTTAATTGGTCATAGCAACTGGTTATTGGCGATACAATGTGTTCCTTTGAATAATCTTGTTGGTATTGTGGTAGAGTGTCTGCCTTGGGTATGGGAAGTTGCGGGTTTGATCCCTGGTTGGGTCATGCTAAAGACCTTTTTTAAAATAGTAGTTATGGATGTCCTTCCTTAGGGCTCAGGATTGTCGGGTAAGCATCACGACTGACTCACTGGTGTGAGGAGAAATGGACTAATAGTACTGGTAGTTTACCAAGGTAACGCAGTGATATAACAGAATTTTTTGAAAGAGACTTAAATAACCATGCAAACAATACTTGTTGATTTATATGGACTGTTGCGACACATTATGTTCTACTTTGTACACGTTGTTACCCTTTTACAGGTTGTGTTGCCATTTGTAGAGAAGTACTTCAGGGCTCATAGGGAATATTTTGTTGGAGGTCCAAACACTCCAACCACATCCTCAGTGGCGTCTGTGAAGGAGAAGGAAATGACAGCCAGGTATTTGTTTTTGTCTGACATTTTGAACAGTTCTCCAGGACACCAACATAGAGCACATTTCTGTTAACCTTTTCCCTCATGTAGGCGCTTTCTGATGCCTCTGCAGCAGACGGCTTTTTGAAAACATAGTGACAAAAGAAGAAATTGCACAAAACGTGCAATTTCTCCTTTTGCCACAATGTTTTCCACTTTTTGTCATAGGTTATCCATTCAATTATGTAGATTTTCTATTTTTTGACAAAATACGTTCAAAGACGTCTGCTGCAGAATTGTCATATGAGGAAAAGGGTTTACCCTTTCCGACATACAACAAATCTGCAGCAGACGACTTTGAAAACAATCATCCAAAGCATAGATATTCTCTATAAACGAAAGTATGATTACTGGAAATACAGTCAAATCTTTGCTCAAAACCACCTTTGTTTAACATTTCCCTGTCTATAGCAACCAAAAAATTATTTTCCCAATAACTTATTTTATGCATAAATGACCCTGTGATTAAAGACAACCTGTGAACAAAGACCAGATTGTTCTCTTCCAATGAAAAACAGGTTGGTTTGTAGAAGTTTCTTCTTTTGTCGCCATATTTTCAAAAAGCCGTCTGCTGCAGAGGCGTTAGAAAGCTTCTATATGAGGGAAAGTGATAAAAGGAATGAATATTAATTTTCGAAGAATTCTTTTATGGCTATATAGTTTGCATAAGTCATAAAAGTGTGCATAATTATACCCAGTTTTGGAAGTACCAAGGATAAGGGCAGTAACTCTATAGCTTTACTTACTCTTATTCTGCCTGAAAGGGAACTTTGGGAAGAAATCATAATTATTATAATGTTGCCTTTTCGTTCATATATTTTAACGCGCTTTTCCGACATACAACAAATCTGCAGCAAACAACATTAAAAGTATCCTGGGAAAAATATGGACAATTTCTATAAATTATAGTATAATTTTTTAATTGAGTGGGAAATGTGTAACAAAAGTATAAATGCCTCATTAAGAGCAATCCTCCTTTTGTCTCATTATTTTCAAAAGTTAAAGTTTGTTAAAACGCGTTTGGGAAAGGGCTAATTATTTAGTTGAAAATGGTAATTATAGCTTTAGAAAGATATGGTCAGAAGTGCATTGAGGTTGCTGTTAAAAAAATAAGAAGTGATAATAATAAATTACACCTTACGTTTTAGCCAACTTTAAATTAACCCTTTCCCTCATATAGACGCTTTCTGACGCCTCTGCAGCAGACAGCTTTTTGAAAACATAGTGACAAAAGAAGAAATTCCACAATGTTTTCCACTTTTTGTCATCCATTCAATTATAGATATTTTCTATTTTTTGACAAAATACGTTCAAAGTCGTCTGCTGCAGAATTGTTGTATGAGAGAAAGGATTAAGTGAACATACATTCTGATGTGTATCTTATTTTCAGCTTATTTTCCAAGTTGACATTTTCTCTGAGAACCAAACTGATGGCTTTTGGACATGATGTCAATATCTCTGTTAGATGTCTACAAGTGCTCATACAAGCTGTTGATGCTAGGTAATGTACCAGGCTTTATTCCATCTAAAAGATAAATATGTCTTTTATTCATGTAGTTGTAGGAACCAAATTCTCTGATAGAGCATAATGGTTTTTTTTTAGCTGTTGCAGGCTAGTTTTGATAGTGTACACTGTGTAACTGACAGGTTCAGTATATTTTAAAGGGACTGAATCCTATATGAGAAAAAAGCGAAAAAAAAAGAACATTGTTTAAAAATTGCTATTACCTTGATGTTTTTGCATGTAAGGCATTGAGATTTGCTGACTGATGTACTACAATATATGCACACTATTAATATTGCGGAGATTTTTTCGTTATTTTGCATTGTAAAATCTACTGGGTTAGTAACCCAGTAAATCTAAAAATATCGCTATATATTTATCACGTGATCACTACAACCGAATTGACAATCTCCTTCGCAGAGTTGTCGTTCCTTACACTCACGCATACATGAATGTAATGAGTCGATAGTGTTAGAGAATGCCAAATTTATCCACAAATTCAAATGAGCAAGAGGAAATTCCACGGTATTTTTAAACGGGAAAACACGGAGCGGACGTTTTTTTAACTGCCTATTTCCTATGAAATAATGAAAAACAAGACTTGTACGACCTTCTACAACATTCTGTTACATATATATCGACCTATTTTGGATTAATTAGAATAAGTATAAAATATAACGATTTTGGACCATTATGGTGTTCAGTCCCTTTAAGAGGCACAGATACAGGGAAATTCAGGTGTTATCCTTTAGCTTCAATGTTTTCAAAATAATTATCATAATGCATCTGCATGTGCATGTGTCAAAATGTTAAATTTTAAATATTATATTTAATGTAGAACGGTGGTGAAGAATAGCCCAGAAATTGTGAGGTCCTCCTTGCTGCCATTCTTTAACAACGCTGCTGACGACCTAGCCAACCTCGTTGAGAACCTACAGAAGGGAAGGTTTAGCCATGTGAAGGGTACCATTACCCGCGGGGCGACTAGTATAGACTATGTTCACATGGTCTTACTACCTGTCCTCTCGTCCCTGTTTGACCATCTAGGCAGGAATAAATTTGGTCCAGATCTCATTGGTTTGTATGATTTAATACCTTTCATTTTGTATGAGTTGTTTTTTTCTCCCCCAACATTGATCATTTCCCACACACAACAAATCTGCAGAAATATATTGGCGAAACATATGTAAAATCTCTCTAAATGAAAAGTTGAGAATGTATCGCAAAATGAAAAATTGCTCAGTTTGAGCATTTTTAGCTCACCTAAGCACGAAGTGCAAGGTGAGCTTTTGTAATCACTCACCGCCTGGCGTCCGTCGTCGTCGTCTGCGTCATCGTCGTCTGTCCGTCTGTTAACAATTTCCTACAAATGATTTCTCCTACTAAACCAATGGACAGATTTCAAAATAACTTCACAGGAACGGTCCTTAGGTGGTCCTCTTTCAAAGTTGTTTAAAGAATTTAATTCCAAGTAGAACTTTGATTGCTGCGGCATCAGAAAAGGGGAAAATTGCCAAATCTTAAAAAATCTTCTTGTCCAAAAGTACTGGCCCGATTTGAAAATTATTTTTGCACAAATATTCCTTGGGGTACCCTCTACCAAGATTGTTCAAATATTTCCGATCCGTTGAAAAACATGGCCGCCAGGGGGCGGAGCTTGTTTTCCTTATATGTGCATTGTTAAAACTTTAAAAATCTTCTTGTCCAAAAAAGTACTGGCCCGATTTTAAAATTATTTTGCACAAATGTTTCTTGGAGAACCCTTTACCAAGATTGTTCAAATATTTCCGATCCGTTGAAAAACATGGACTCCAGGGGGCGGAGCTTGTTTTCCTTATATGTGCATTGTTAAAACTTCTAAGTTCTATTAAATCAGGTGAGCGATATAGGGCCATCATGGCCCTCTTGTTTCACAATGTTTTCAAGTGTCATATGCTGTAGATGTGTCCGCATGTTGGAGAGGGTTAAAAAGTAAAACCAAAGGAATCGTGCCTTCAAATGATTGGGATACACAAAAGTCATGTGGAAATTGTTTCAAGAAATAAAATCCCTTTGGAGTTCATGTATCTTTATTACGGGGCTATAAGAATTTATTCCCCTTTTCATAGTCGCAATTTAACCCCCTTTCTGTAAGACACCAGTTGCAGCATAGAATTTTGAAAACCTTTTTATGCAAAACAGAAAGTTAAAATATTGAAAACAGTTAAAAACACATTTTGGCAAAAGATGAAATTTGCTAATCTTTAACAATTTCTCCATTTACAACAATGTTTTCAAATATTGTCTGCTGCAAATGTATCTACATGAACGAAAGGACTTCAATTCTGTCTGATGAAATATATTTTAGTACAAGATGTCCAGCTTGCCTGTTACAGAATACTGAATTCTCTGTATATCCTTGGAACCAGTGGGTCAGACTACATCAAAAGGTGAGTTCTACATAAAAAATATTGCTATTTGCTAAAACCTACCGGATGAGTAGAATACTTTGTTATTGCAAGGCTCAAAGTTAGTGCAACTCTGCAAAAATCTAACTAGTTGAACTAGGGCAAAACTGTATTCCTAAATGTTTTGCATCTGGACTAAATTCGGTCCTAGCAACAACAGAATATTTTCATTGCGGCTAACTTTCTTGTGTCTGAAAAAAGAAAAAAATGAAGACTCCTTTTATGCCATCATGCCTGGCATTTGGGGAACATGATTATAGCAACATGAGTCTGCCCATCTTTATTCAGGTCTGGTTCACTATATATAACATGACCCAAGTGTTCAATATGATAAGACTATACTTACTAAGTATGGACGACCCAAAATTTTAGCTTGAGTGTCAATGTCATACTTCAAGGTCAAAGGTCAAGCAAAGGGTTAGCCCTGTAGTTTAAGGTTCATTGTCACAGTCAAATGTTTGACCGCATATTTGTAAACTTTAACCTAATAGTACGACCTTGACCTTTGAACTAAAATTGGGTTTTGCATGTGACATTATATGATAATTAATCTTAAGACTTTTAAGGTGTTTACAGATGTTTAACCCTTTCCCATATACAACAAATCTGTAGCAGATGACTTTGAAAATTTGTAGACAAAAGTACGGAATATCTAAAAAAAAGAGTTGAAAACATTGTGACAAAAGGAGAAATTGCTTGTTTTGAGTTATTTCTTCTTTTGTTACAAGGTTTTCAAAAAATCGTCCTCTGTTAGTATAAGTATAATACTTGAATAGAGTTGAAAACATTGTGACAAAAGGAGAAATTACTCATTATGAGCAAATTCTCCTTTTGTCGTAATGTTTTCAAAACTTGTCTGAGACAGAGGCATTAAAATGTGTTTGTATGAGGGATAGGGTTTAATATTTAATATAAAAATGAATTTGAGTTTCAACACAGCCAAAATAGACGTTTGGACATTTGCTTAATGTGTAGTTCTTGATTGGCCCACAAAGTCTGTAACAGTCCGCTCCCTGTCCTGACTGTCTGCTTAAAGATTCGATTTACTGGATGACAAACTGTGCACACGTTTAATGAAAAGACTGTGTGTTTGTTCTGGCTTATCTGGAGGTACACTGTTCCAAAATGTTTAAAATTCTATTTGTCCTGCATTCAGACTCGTTTTACAATTTTTTAGTGAAACTGTTTACTTTTTATTCTAGAGAAACTCTATCATCTGAACTATCAAGGTACATTGCTGCACGTTTTGTGAAGTGTTGTGCTATTTTACTTTTCTTTCAAGTGAAGTTACATTTAATGTAGTTAGATTGTGTGGCTTTTTTTATGACTTTTGCATCTGTTTCAGGAACACATAAGATTTAATAGATTAACACTTTCCCACACTTTTTAACACCTTTAACCCTTTCCCCTATACAACAATTCTGCAGCAGATAACTTTGAACATATTTTGTCAAAAAATAGAAAATCTCTTTAATTGAATGGATAACCCATGACTAAAAGTGGAAAACATTGTGGCAAAAGGAGAAATTGCTTGTTTTGAGCAATTTCTACTTTTGTCACTATGTTTTCAGAAAGCTGTCTGCTCCAGGGGCGTCAGAAAGCGTCTATATGAGGGAAAGGGTTAATTAATCAATAATAATACTTTAATTTAATTAAAGAGATTTTTCTAATTTTTGCTCAAATGCTTTCAAACTTGACTGCAGCAGATTTGTTGTAAGAGGGAAATTGTTAAGTCATGTACAGATTTGCAATTCAGTGAAGAAAACAGCAAGCATTCGTATGAAAGAATTGTTCTGACAATATATGAGAGAGGCTGTACAAAAAACAATCCTTAACCCGAAATTCCCTCATATAGACGCTTTCTGATGCCTCTGCAGCAGACAGCTTTTTGAAAACATAGTGCTGTAGGATTGTCGTATGAGGGAAAGGGTTAAATAATCTTTGAATGATCTGGCTTGATACTGTTAGCCAATTAGTCATAGATGTTTTCAATACATTTCTGTAAAATAGTATCCATTTTGATTCTTAACCCTTTCCCTCATACAACAATTCTGCATCAGACGACTTTGAACATATCTTGTCAAACAAATAGAAAATCTCTTTAATTGAAGGATAACCTATGACTAAAAGTGGAAAACATTGTGGCAAAAGGAGAAATTGCTCGTTTTGAGCAATTTCTTCTTTTGTCACTATGTTTTCAAAAAGCTGTCTGCTGCAGAGCCGTCATGAAGCGTCTATATGAGGGAAAGGGTTAACATGGATATGGACAGATGATCTAACTGCAATCTGATCCACAATGGGCTACATTTGTCGAAAGTTCTCTGACCAGTCAACCCTTTCCCGCATACAATAAATCTGCTGCTGACGACTTTAATTGAATGTCTGCTGCAGACGACTTTGAAAACATCTAGGCAAAAACACGGAATAGCTCTATAAATGTTGGTATAATTACTGTAAAGAGTTATAAAACATTGTGACAAAGAAGAAATTGCTCGCTTTGAGCAATTTTTACTTTTGTCAGAACGTTTTCAAAAGTATGTTTTCAGAAGTCATCTGCCACAGAGGTGTCAGAAAGCGTCTATTTGTGGGAAAGGGCCTCTGCAGCAGACGGCTTTTTGAAAACATAGTGACAAAAGAAGAAATTGCACAAAACGTGCAATTTTTCCTTTTGCCACAATGTTTTCCACTTTTTGTCATAGGTTATCCATTTAACTATGGAGATTTTCTATGTTTTGACAAAATAAATTCAAAGTCGTCTGCTGCAGATTTGTTGTATGAGGGAAAGGGTTAACGTAAACAGTATAGAGGGCAGATCCCTCTGGTTCCTTTTACTGGAGCAGGGCTCATGCATACAATGATTTTAGAAAATGAATTATTGCCTCTGATGAGAAAGACCTGCCTTTACAACAATATTTTCAAAAATTCGTGTTCATATTAAACCTTTCCCTCATACGACAATTCTGCAACAGACGACTTTGAACATATTTTGTCAAAAAATAGAAAATCTCTTTAATTGAATGGATAACCTATGACTAAAAGGGGAAAACATTGTGGCAAAAGGAGAAATTGCATGTTTTGTGCAATTTCTTCTTTTGTCACTATGTTTTCAAAAAGATGTCTGCTGCAGAGGCATCAGAAAGCGTCTATATGAGGGAAAGGGTTAAAATGCTTCAAAAGTCGTCGGAAACAGGGAAATTTGTTAATTCTAAGTTAGAATTGGATCGCTTTTAAATGTTCACAAAAGAAAGCTAATTAACTTCATAAACCTTTTCCCACATACAACAAAACTGCAGCAGACGACTTTAAAAATATATAGAGAAAAATATGGATACTATCTATGAATGAAAGTTAGATTGGTGAATATTGAAAGCATTGTGGCAAAAGGACAAATTTCTCATTTTGAGCAATTTATCCTTTTGCCACAATGCTTTCAAAAGATGTCTGCTGCAGAGGCGTCAGAAAGTGTCTACATGTGGCAAAGCCTTAAACAATGTTAACTGTTGTGACTTGGTTAGAGCAAGTCTACATGAATTAAAACTAAACGACAAAATTGAAAGATAATAAAATCAGATTTTTAGATTGACTATTCGAAGAATATGGAGAGCTATAATAGTCACTTGCACATTTTGGATAAAGTTTTACATGCAAGATGCTATCATGGACATATCTCAGTAACCACTACTGATATTAACTTGAAACTTCATTCATGTCTTCAGGGGTGTCAGACAGTCAAGTTAGATTATTTTTGTATGAATTAAGTACAAATTATGGCCCTGGTTTGACTTAGAAAATTTGGTTAAAGTTTTGCAAGCATGGTACTATCATGCACATATCTCAGTAACCACTCAGGGATTGATTTAAAACTTCAATATAGTCTTTTAAAGGTATCAAACAATCAGGTTAGGTAACTCCTTACTGAATTTATGATAAATTATGACCCTTGTTGAAGTAAGAAATTTGGGTTAAAGTTTTGCATGCAAGGCCTTTTTCTCACAAACAGCAGATGCTATTCAAACAAGTCTTATCCATCCAACTTGATTAATAGTACTATACTTTCAAGCCACTATGTCAGTAACAACTGTTGATTATAGTATCAAATGGCCAAATAGTCGAGCATGCTGTCTTGCGGACATCTCTTGTTCATATTTTGAATCAAGTGATTGTGATTTATTATAAAAATAACAACAGTTATGAATATTTGAAAGTCTTAGGCTGGTTTAACCTTTTCCCCCACACAGATGCATTTTTAAGTATCTGCAGCAGACGACATGTTAAAACATTTTAGTGAAAGGAAAAGTTTCTGAAACTGAGCAATTTCCTCATTTGGCCACATCGCTTTGGTCAGATATTTCCAAACAATTTCCTTCTTTATTTCAATGTATATCAAAATGTTGCAGCCTCCTTTATTACATGTATACATTTTGCCAGGAGCTGGATACAATGTTGTGTGGAGTACTGTTGTGAGAAAGTCAGGAAACACATGGGTAAGTGAACTGGCCACCATGATTAACCAAAATCAATCAAAATAATCAACCATTTTAACTGGCCACTGTGATTAACCACAATCAATACAAATAATCAACCATTTTGACTGGCCACCATGATTTTAACTGGGTACCATGATTAGCCACCATCAATACAAATAATCTACCATTTTAACTGGCCACCATGATAAACCACAATCAATACAAATAATCAATCATTTTAACTAGCCACCATGATTAACCACCATCAATACAAATTTCTCAGAAAGAATGTGTCTATAAAAAGTGTATACCCCTATTTGACAACCCATCAGTACAAGGCACAGTCATAGATTTCACTTTGCATGGAGGTACAATTCTCAATTTTTGTCCCCCGCTTTAGCGAAAGCGCGGGGACTATTATTTCTCATTCCTCAGTCCGTCCGTCCGTCAGTCCGTCCGTCACGCTGTCACAAAAACTTTAACCTTGGTCATAACTTCTGAACCGTAATAGGTACTGCTTTCATATTTTACATGTGTATTCCTTGTGACAACCCCTTTCCATCAATACCAATTTTTTTGACCTTGTGACCTTGACCCTGGCGGGGGACCATAATTCTCTGAATTTGCTTGTTTAAAATTCAAACACTTCCACTACAACACAGTCATACACATGCATATAGACTGTAAATTCACTTTAAATATTCGATGCAGTCTGTTAGAAACGCACTCGAGCATTTCAAGTCTAAAACAGGTTTTTCTTACAGACTATTTGGTTGTAGATTAACACAGCCATGGATGCATTTGGTAATGTTGAAACCTTTTCAACTATATTTAACCAATACTTACTCTCTCATTTATAGAGATTGTTCATAAATAAATGTTTTCAAAATAATTTTCTGCAAAATTTTAGATAAAGTGTGGGTTTTTATAGCAGATGATTTTTACCCTGAAAGTTGTAACAAATCATTGTATATTGAAGGTAAGGACTTAATTCCTGTTACAAATTATTGAATTAGAAAAGCCTTTGTGATTTTATTTTACCTATGCTGTTCTTTGGTTTTCCATATTGAAATCCTGTTTGAAATAGAGTGTTCTGTGATTTGTTCTGATATATATTTTTACAATGCTTGTCGACTTTATAATTAGTTCCTTGTTTGTTAAATAGTATTTTGCTGAGTATTATTTTTGTTTTTATGTAATGTTTTGTGGTATATATTTCTTAGTTCATTTGAATTATGACAATAACTTAAGGTGGACAAATATTCGTCAATTATTATTAAAATCATCTGCCTATGTTTCCTTGTTAGCTCACCTGAGTGTAAAGTGCTTTTACAGAGCTTCCGTTACCAACCTATGTCCGTTATCTTGCGTCCTGTATCTTATTATGTCGTCCCGTCTTATATGATTGGGCTTATTTCACCCTATAAATGTCACAGATGTATAACACAATAGGCTCCCTATCAAAAGTTTATATCTTGCAGAATTTGTAATTGAGCCCTAGCTTTGCCCTTTCCCACATACAGATGCATTTTAACACATCTGCAGCAGATAACATTTGTAATCATTGTGGCATAAGGAGAAATGTCTCATGATGAGCAATTTCTCCTTTTGTCACAATATTTTCAACTCTATATAAAAATTGAGTATTATTTTATGGAGAATTTCCCTACTTTTCAGCAAGATGTTTTCAAAGTCGGGTCTAAAACTAGGTTTCTAGCAAAAATGAAGGAAAATCTTGTAAACACTCTGGAAACTGTAATTTAAGCATGTTGAAACTGTCAGAATGGATGTTTTGATGCTTTCTAGGCTGTTGGGCATTCGTGAATTTTGTATATCTGGTCAGGCAGGTCTTTTTCCTCCGTAATATATGTAATTATATGCAAAGGTTGGTTTTTGCAGAGCACTGCCCATTTACACTAACCAAAGTTCTTTTCAAAGTCTTCTGCTGCAGAATTGTAACATATTGGAAAGTTAATAGAATCTTGGATGCACAGTTTAATAAAATAATAGAACAGATCAAAGGAATCTTAATTTGATAGGTATATGTATAATACATGTACTACTATTCTGTAATAAATCATCAACCACAGTGTAGCAATTTTGATTTTTCTTTTAAAATTAATAGAAACAAATATTTGAGCTGTTGTTATCACCTTAACTCTTTGGTATATGCCCATATACAAGACACTATCTGAAGCCTCTACAGCAGACGACTTTTTAAAACATTTGGCAAAGGACGAAATTGCTCATCATGAGTAACTCCTCAATGAATGAACAATTTATTCTATTGCCTCAATGTTTTCAACTCCATTCAGTAATATTTTTTTCATTTGAAGAGATATTTCAAAGTCTTCTGCTTCAGGGTTAACCCTTTCCCATGAACAAAACAATCTTTAGTAGACGACTTGAAAAACATTTTGACAAAACTTATGAAAATCTTTGAATTTAGTTGAAGACATGACAACAAATATATAAATGGTTCTATTGCCTTCAAAGTTGGCGGCTGTAGATGTCTAAAAATGTGTCTGCATGAGGGAAAGATTTAAGACAACTTTTGTTCAAATATGACCTTCATTATAAATGTTACATTTGATTGATTTTCCTACAGACATAGACCAGCACTAGGAGAATGTTTAAGCTCATTTGCCGGCTGTTTCCCGGTAGCTTTCCTGGAACCTAACATGAACAAGTACAACAAGTATTCCATACTCTATGGCATTGAAGGAAAAATCTCTGAACATTCACTCGAAGCTCAAGGTAGGTGTTTTAAGCCTTTCCAACTTACAACAAATCTGCAGCAGACGACTGTGAAAACATCAAGGAAAATTGTATAACTGCTTATTATGAGCAATTTTGCCTTTTTCCACAATGTTTTTAAAAGTCCTCTGCTGCAGAGGTGTCGGAATGTGTCTGTAAGTGGGAAAGGATTAAGCCTTTCTAAATTACAGACGCATTTTGATCAGCAATTGTAGCAGACAAAAATATGCAAAATCTTTATAAATGAAAGTATAAGTATTGAATAGAGTTGAAAACATTGTGGCAATAGAATAAATTGTTCATTCTCTGATTGCCCCAATGTTTTCAAGTCAAATGGACCAATAGTACTGGTAGCTTACCCAGAAAACAACGTGAACAATTGTTAAAAGCAGCATCAAACAAACATCATACAAACACAATTATTTCCTCACAGATGTAATGGATCAGTTAAATGAGACATTACCTCCCCTTGAGAGGATAATCCAGGAAATAGACCAGTTGGCCGAGTCTGGAGGGAAGTATATAGAGGCACCACATGTTATAGAGGTCACACTACCAATGCTGTGCAGGTAGGCATTTTATATTACATATATACCTTGTGTCTTTGAACCCTTTCCCACATACAATAAATCTGCAACAGACAACTTTGATAACTTCTAGTCAAAAATATAGAATTCTCTATAACTGTAGGTATAATTGCTGAAAAAAGTTGAAAACATTGTGGCAAATGGAGAAATTACTTGTTTTGAGCAATTTTTCCTTGTGTCACATTGTTTTCAATAGTCGTCTGCTGCAGAGGCGTCAGAAAGCGCTTATATGTGGTAAAGGGTTAAGTTCATCAGCCCAAACATTCAAAGAACTATGCTTCCAAGGACTAAATAAATCTAAAGACATCAAAATGTTTCAAGACTTCTCTGTTGCCTGCTAACACAAAGTCACCTGATAATCGGGTGAGAAAAATTATGTCATGAACTTAAGAAAATCTATTCTATTTTGCGAAGTTGAAAGAAATGAACTGGAATGAGAACAATACATGTATTATTTCTCGGAACAAATATTTCTCATGGAAGAAATCAATTGCCAGTGTAATATGCATTGACATCATCTATCATATCATAAATGACATTATCAACATCTAATTATCGAGAGTGATTAATATAAGCTTGAAGCTTGTTTCGCAATCAATGTATAATATATTAGTTTGAACATTTAACATTACAAAATGATTCATTTTTGTACCATGTAAACAACTTCTGCTATGAAATATTGTGTAAGTGAACTGACATCCATTTTCATAACGATTGGTATAAGTAATATAATATACATGTATATTTACCATTAAACCTTTAACTCCTTTCTCTCTTACAGACACCTATGCAGCAGACAGCTTTTGAAAACAGTGTGGCAAAAAGGAGATGTATCTCATAATGAGTAATTTCTCCATTTGCCACAATGCTTTTGACTCTAATCAATAAATACACTTTCATAGAAAGACTTTGCTTATTTTTAACAAATTTGTTTTCAAAGTTCATGGGTTTTACAGGGAATTCTATCCCTAGCAATGTAGAGCCTCAATAACATTGAATATGTATCTTTTAGAATTGTTCTTCATTACTGTTTTACAAACACTGTGTTCTTGTCCTTTCACAGTTATCTACCTAACTGGTTGCAGAACAGTCCCTCAATTCAACAAGGGTAAGTTTTAGTTTTATAGTGTGGACTATTTGTGACTGCCCTATGTCTGTATTCCACATAATTGTTTTCAGCTTCCTTATATAAACTGTTACGAGTTGGCAAGAGGATATGGCATATTGCCTTAAAAATATGTGATGTTTGAAGATTAGATGATGAATCATGTGTTATTGTCATTTTCCTAATTTTTTTTATAGTTTTTTTCTTTTTAGCTCTACTGGCCAAAGGCCAGAAGGGCTTATGTCGTGGCGATTCGTCCGTCGTCTGTGCGTGAGTGCGTCCGTCCGTAAACAATTTCTTGTTAACACGATACAGTCTTCACTTTTGATTGTATCTCAACCAAACTTATACAGTAGTTAGATATCCATGAGAGCTCGGTGCCTTTCGAAAACCAGCCACAGATCCGCCCATGCATGACTGGATTATGGCCCTTGAAATGGTCAAAATTGCTATAAAAGAGCTTGTTAACATGATACAGTCTTTATTTTTTATTGTATCTCAACCAAACTTATACAGTAGTTAGATATCCATGAGAGTTTGGTTCATTTCTAAAAAACGGCCAGATCTACCCATGCATGGCTGGATTATGGCCCTTGAAATTGTCAAAATTGCTATAGTACAGCTTGTGAACACAATAGAGCTTCTATTTACTATCTGATCTTCACCAAACTTAGATGGTATTTGAATATTGATGACATATTGGTTCCTTTTGAAACAAGCCAGATCAATGCCAGTAGAGCATAGGCCCTCATGGGCCTCTTGTTAATAAATCTCAAAATATTCACAGATCAATTTGAAAATCACACTCTTTTGGAAAACAACATGAAAATTTAACACTTTCTCTCATACGGACACAATTTTTATACCTCTGCAGAAGACGTCTTTTAAAATATGATGCAGATTTAGTGTATGCCGGAAATTGTCAAGTCATTATTTGAATTTTCAAAAAGTCATTTCACACTGCATGATAGCATACTCTTTTTGAATATCAAAATACATTTCTCTATATGGGGATATATTTTTATAGGTCCTAACCCAAATAAACTTATGAATCGGTAATATATCTATTTCAGGAATAACCCTGTAACCACAGTAACAGTAGAACTGATGAACACAGTTTTGGGTAATGTGTTGCGCCTAATTCATAACAATATCGGGGCCGATGATGCCCCTTGGATGAACAGAATTGCCTGTAAGTAACTCTTTTCCTTAATCCTTTTCCACATACAACAAGCTTGCAGCAGACGACTTTGTAAGCATGTTGGGAAAAAAAACTGAGAAATCTCTATGAATGAAGGTATATATCTGCAAAAAGTTGAAAACATTGTGGCAAATGGAGAAATTGCTTGTTTTGAGGATTTCATGATGAGCAATTTCACCTTTTACCACAATGTTTTCAAGTCTATTCACTAGTTATACTTGCATTTAAAGAGATATTCCATATTTTGATACTGCTGTTTTCAAAGTCGTCTGGTACAGATTTGTTGTATATGGGAAAGAGTTAAAGTTAAAATTCAGCTGCTTAAAATATGTGTCTTTCTTTTTCCATACTTCAGTTTTATCTTGGCAATAATAATTCTTATAAATGATCCCTGGGTACTCAGCTCACAAATGTCCCTTAAATTGCTGAAGCGCACTCAATCATGATGGCATCAAGCAGAATTAAATTTTAATTCAGCAACTATTTAGTATTGGTAGTTGTTGATTTCAATGTGGAGTATTTAAAATTAACATACCATATACATAAATAGTGATAAAAGGATGGATTGTCATTTGTACAGTACTTTCTTATTTGCAGTGCTTGCACAATGAAGGGGTTAAAAAGTCAAAAGTATAAAGAGTGCTTTTATTCTAATTTTTTATATAATTATTTGTTATGAATTTATGTTTTTTTGTACAGCAGTTTCTTGCCTATTAATTTGCAGCACGTGTACAACCAATTATTGGAAACTCCAGACCTGACATGATTTCTGACCATTTCCTACCTATTGCGAAAAAGATCAGAGACAATGCAATGATCGTTGAGCAGAAAGAAAAACAGCTGGTCCTTAGTAAACAGCATCAACAACAAAATGATGATGAATCTGATCTGGAAAGCGATGTCCAAATGGTAAATACAAGATTGAAAACACTTAATGTTCTTGCAGCACTAAAATTTAGGGTGGGCCAGAGGCCTAAGATAAGGAATGTAAATACAATTTAATTCATATGGTATTTCTAATGAGTTATTGTGGTAACCAAAAAGAATGATCTCATTGGAATGATTTTTTGTGAGTAGCAACACTAAATAGTTTTAAGCGTCAAATTAATTTAACCCTTTCCCACTTGTAGACGCATCTTCAGCAGACAACTTTTGGAATCTTTGTGGGAAGAGAAGAAATTGCTCAAAACAAGCAATTTCTCCTTTTGCCACAATGTTTTCAACTCTATTTAATTATTAAACTCCCATTCATGGAGAATTTTCATGGTTTTGTCAATACCTATTCAAAGTCGCCTGCTACAAACAAATTGTATGTGGGAAAGGATTATGAGCATCTGCATGTGAAAAAACCATTAGTGCCTGTCTAGTGTAAAACTTATGATATAATGTGTAACCAAATTGTTTATACTGAATAATGTTATTTAGCAAACTAGAGTGACTCCCCCTACAGGTATAAACTATGGCCTGGACTCATGAAAGAATCCAAGAGATGTGTTAACCTGTAGAAACGGCCTTGATTGCTATGTATTATTTATATAATGCCTATCATCTGGTTTAATCCTTTCCCACTTATGATAGATGTGCAGCAGATGACTTAGAAAATGTAAATCTAAATATATGGAAACTACCAGTATTTATAAGAAAGTATAGTGTTTGAATTAAGTTGAAAACCTTGTGGCAAAAAGATAAATTGCTTGTTATGACTTTCTTGTAAGTTTTCTGCTTCAGATGTGTTAAAAGTTCAAGGGTTAACCCTTACCCACATAGAGACTATTTCTGACGCCTCTGCAGCTGAAGAATTTTGAAAACATTTTGGCAAAAGGAGAAATTGTTCTTGATGAGTAATTTCTTCTTTTGCCATATAAGGTTTTCAACTCTATTTGATAGTTTAATTCTCATTTATTGAGATTTTTCATGTTTTCGCCAATATGTTTCCAATGTCATCTACTGCAGTTTTGTTGTTAAGGGTTAAGTTGTGATATATATTGTATTCTTCTTATGCAGGCTTTTGGTATCCTTGTGCGAGACATCTATGCATTTTACCCGCTGTTGGTGAAGTACGTTGATCTACACAGGTCAACTTGGTTAAAAAATCCAACAAGCGCTTCAGAGGTGCTGTTTTCACTTATAGCCGACATCTTTATGTTGTGGTCAAAGTCTATCGTAAGTGTTTTTGTTATTTTGTTCCCCCGAGTCATGCTTGACATGATACGTGGTTGGCTCAACATTGACCTGATATGATATTTTTAAGGTTTTATGTTTTAACCCTTCCCCTCATATAGACGCTTTCTGACGCCTCTGAAGCAGACGGCTTTTTGAAAACATAGTGACAAAAGAAGAAATTGCTCAAAACGAGCAATTTCTCCTTTTGCAACAATGTTTTCCACTTTTAGTCATAGGTTATCCATTCAAGGGTTAAACCTTTCCCACACACAGACGCATTTTGATGCAATCGTAGCAGACGATTTTTGAAAACATTCTAACGAATCGAGAAATTGGTTAAAACAAGCTATTTCTCCTTTTGCCACAATGTTTTTAACTCTTTTTAATAATTGAACTCTTCTGTATGGAGATGTTTCACGTATTTATAAATAGATGTTTTCAAAGTCACCTGCTGCAGATTTGTTGCATGTGGGAAAAGGTTAGTAAATACCTAATGATATTATTGTAATATTTAGACAAAAATTAATTATTATTTCAAACAGCTTTTAAAACACTGGGAAAAGAATAAATCTTTAGTTTTCCCACAATGTTTTCAAAAGCCTAAAATGTCATCATTCTGAATATTTCGTAAATTCAAGACATTTGTTAAAATCAATCTTATTTTGAATTTATAATATGATCGGATCTATACAGTTCACAAAAGCTTACTGGTACCTTTTCCCATGCACAGGCTCATTAAGTAACATAATTAGATACGTTTCAATGTCTGATAGGTAGACAAGTGGACTATTTGTGTAATAATGTTGTGCTTTTATTTCATTCAACAAGTTCAAGATACTCATTATAGATACAAATGAGCAGTTCCCCTATTGCCACAATGTTTATTTTATTAAACTTTTATTTATAGAGAACTTCCATATTTTTTTTTTTATTTTTTTTTTCAAATGTAATTAAATCAACCGAATTTACTTTTTGACTGATAAGATAATGTTTAATTGTTTTTGCTTTACACAGCTGTACAAAAGAGAAGAGCAGAACTTTGTTTTATCAAATGAGATAGACAATATGGCTCTGATAATGCCGAGCCAATCCAAACCTGTTAGCGTCTCACAAGGGGATTTAGGGAATGAGGGCAAGAAACGTGCAAGTGAGTATTTAATTATGCCCCCCCTTGAACCTACTGTACTCCAACTTCGCAGGAGAGGGACCTTGGGCATAACCAGTAGATGATGCCAATTGATTTTGGCATCATCCATTCAAAGGTCAAGGTCACAGTGACCGTTGAACACATAAATCTGTTCTGGTTTGAACACAGCTGAATGCTTTGGCCTAATGTTCTCAAATTCGACAGGGAGGTCAGTCTTGACCAGTGGATGAATTCTATTGATTTGAAGTCATCTATTCCAAGTTCACAGTGACTGAACACAAAATATAGGACTGCAGAATGCTTGAGCCTAAGGTCCTCAAATTAGTCTTTGGGATTGGGCATGGCCAGTAGATGACACCTATTGATTTTGAGGTCATCTGTTCAAAGGTCAAGGTAACAGTGACCTTGAACATGATCCTGACAATGTAGTGCTCAATAGGGCATCTCTTCCAAGGCAACTGGCTGCCTTCTGACAAATAAGCATTGTTGGTATGAGCAATATCTTCTTATGCCACAATGTTTTCAACTGTTCAATTTTGATGCTACAAAGTCATCTGCTGAAATGTGACGGGTCCTTAGAGATTTTTCCTTTCAAATTAAAATGACTACATTTTTTAAATGCTCATATGAAAAGATATTCTTCATCCTTCATTATGTTGTCCTATAATTACTTGAAATGACAATCACACTTAACCTCATTGAAAACAGTTGAAGAAAATGTTACTTAATATAGAATATGTGCAATTAAAGGTATGATTTTGGAATTATGAAAACAATTAGTCTTCTTGACTCTATTGCACATTTATTGGATTTTGAAACAGACATTCAACAAAAGATCTTTTCACCTGATTGATCTTGTTTATATTACAGGTATGGGTAATAAAAGAAAAGAGAAGAAAAGGCTTGAACCCCACAATAGTTTAAATGTTGCCTGTCTGAAACGTCTACTGCCCATAGGTCTGAGTTTCTTCAGTGGTAGAGAACAAGAACTTCTACAGCAAGTGAAAGACAGGCTCATACAGGTAGGGGGGATGCAGAACTCCAGATATGGGAGATACACTTGAACCTGTGCTAAAGACCACATTGGATTAACTATTCCCGGTCTATAGTTACCACACTTTTAGTTTCCCAATTAAGTATTTTCTGCATAAATGACCCTGCAAATAAAGACCATCTTTGGAGAAATACCAGACTGCTGTCTTTCCTCCATGTGTGGTACTTTTATACAGGGCCCAATGTTATTCTTAATCTACAATTCAAGAACTTCTACAGCAAGTGAAAGACACGCTCATACAGTTAGAGGGAAGCAGAACTTCAGATATGAGAGATACACTTGAACCTGTGCTAAGGCCATCTTGGAATAACTATTTCCTGTCTATAGCAACCACACTTTCAGTTTCCCAATTATGCATTTTCTGCATAAATGACCCTGCAAATAAAGACCATCTTTGAAGAAGACCAGACTGTTGTCTTTCCTCCATGTGTGGTCTTTATATACAGGTCCCAATGTAATTCATAACCCTTTCCCTCATATAGACGCTTTCTTACGCCTCTGCAGCAGACGGCTTTTTAAAAACATGGCAACGAAAGAAGAAATTGCTCAAAACGACCAATTTCTCCCTTTGTCAACATGTTTTCAAATCTATTCAATTATTGTACTTTCATTTAAAGGGAGTTTCAAACAAATTCGGGTATGTTTTCAAAGTCTTCTGCTACAGAGTTATCGTATGTGGTAAATGGTTAATCTACTTTTCTAGTTTGAGATCCAAACCCTGTGGTATGTTGGGTTCAATTGAGTCTAAATTGGATATTATTGTAACCCCTCCCCCCTATTTACTCCTCCTCCTTGTGTAGGCCACTGGCCCTGATGATCATGATGTGTACAAAGGTTCTGCAACAAGTGAGGTTGGAGCTATTTCACTTTGAAAGAATGTTGTAATGGAGATAGGAGTGAAATACAAGGACAGGGTTAATACACAGTGCCTAACCCTTCCCCACATACAACAAATCTGCAGCCGATGACTATGATTTCAGATCTACTCTCTATAAAAGGAAACAACCATTTATTGAATAAAGTTGTAAAAAATTGTGGCAGACAAAGGTTTGCCTGCACTTCCATGCCATCTGATCAAAATGTAGATGCTTCTTGATATCCTCTCTGACTGCTTGCTAATATTGCAAAGCCATCTGCATACTTTGAACTTAGCCTTTTCCCAAATACAACACATTTGCAGCAGAAGACTTTGAAAACATCTAGGCAAAAATTTTGTAACCCTCTATAACTGAAAGAACAATTATGGAATAAAGTTTAAAACATTGTGGAAATTGATTATTATGAGCAATTTCTCCTTTTCATTTGGTGTTTTCAAAAGTCATCTGCCTCAGAAGCATCAGAAAGTGTCTATTTATGGGAAAGGGATTATCTTTACATGTCACAATAACTCTATGATTGGTATATCTAGCTCATGATGTATGTTTACATGTCACAATAACTCTATGATTGGTATATCTAGCTCATGATGTATGTTTACATGTCACAATAACTCTATGATTGGTATATCTAGCTCATGATGTATCTTTACATGTCACAATAACTCTATGATTGGTATTTCTATATCATGATGTATATGCTTTTTATACAGGATCCTGATGCAGATTTGGAAGACTATTTACTGCAGACATTAGAAACAGAGGAAGGGGTATGTACAAAAACAAATTTAACCCCCTCTTTTCCATATATAACAAATCTGCAGCCGACAACTTTAAAAACATATAAGCAAAAGAAAATCTCTATAAATGAAGTTTAAACTATAGAATAGAGTTGAAAACATTGTGGCAAAATGTGAAATTGCTCATTATGAACAATTTCTCCTTTTGTTACAATGTTTTCAAAAGTCGTCTGCTGCAGTGGCGTCAGAAAGCGTTTATATGTTGTAAAGGGTTAATTGAAATGTGTCCTGTGTGGTCAGATGACATTTGTTTAAATAAGCCAGTTTTTGATTCAAAATGCTTTGTCTGTCTGTCTGTACATCAGACATCAGGCTTTGACTGGAATGCTTAATGTTTATTGTCAGGTTGCACATGTTTTTCTTCAAATACTCTTATACCTTTCCCTCATATAGATGCTGCCTGACACCTTTGCAGCAGACGACTTTTGAAAACATTGTGACAAAAGGAGAAATTGCTCGAAACGAGCAATTTCTCCTTTTGCCACAATGTTTGCAACTTTTTTCAGTAATTATGCTTTTGTTTATAGAGACTTACCATACTTTTGCCTAAATGTTTTCAAAGTCATCTGCTATAGGTTTGCTGTATGTGCGTAAGTTGTAAGTACAGCAAATGCCTTCCTGGAAGTAATATGATTTAAAGAAAAGATGAATGCACAATACTCCTTTTTAATGTCGGTCTCACTTATATATGAGACACAAACTTTCTCCACATACTACAAATCTGCTGCAGAGGGTTTTGTTAGCTTCCAATCAAAAATAAGATAAATCACATTAAATGGAAGTATTTGTATTGGTTGGAATTGAAAACATTGTGGCAAACATAGGGTTAACCCTTTCCCACCTGCAGACACATGTTGACGCAATAGCAGCAGACGACTTTTGAAAACATTGTGGCCAAAGGTGAAATTGCTCATGATGAGCAATTTCTCCTTTGGCCAAACTGTTTCATCTTTATTTAACAATAAAGCTATCGTTTATGGAGATTTTTCAGGATTTTCGTCACTATATATTCAAAGTTGTGTGCTGCAGATTTGTTGTAAGTGGAAAAGGGTTAACAGCAATATTATGTTAATTACAGCCTGTAGATGACAAAATTAAATGGCAGAAAGTCCTGTATCAGAAGATTGGCAGCACCGGGTCCCAGCTGGACCAGAGAAGAGTCATCGACAGAATTATCTCAATGGCTAAAGTCATGCATGGTCTACACACAGTAAGTAATATTCTTTCCCCATAATAATTTGTAAATAGCACAACCTACTATAAAAACCAAATCTGATGAACATTAAGTTTGAAATTTAGAATTGATGTGTTTTCTTTCAGAATGCTATCTATTCAATATGAAACAGAAACGCAATACAGTTATAGCCTTTCTCGTTTAGGCACATTATGAGTAATTTCTCAATTTTCAATATTCATTTTCAATATTTTTACAAATTTGTCTACTGTAATGGTCTTCTATCTGTATGAGGAAGATGCAAATGATATATCAACTCAATAAATGCTAATTACATAATTATGCACCAGCTTTAAAGGAGTAATGATTATTCAGTACAAAGGAAGTGATACTTTTCCTTTTCCCTCATATAGACGCTTTCTGACGCCTCTACTGCAGACGGCTTTTTGAAAACCTGGTGACAAAAGAAGAAATTGCTCAATACGAGCAATTTCTCCTTTTGCCACAATGTTTTCCACTTTTAGTCATAGGTTATCCATTCAATTATAGAGATTTTCTGTTTTGAAAAAATATGTTCAAAGTAGTCTTCTGCAGAATTGTCGTATGAGGGAAAGGGTTAACCCGTTCTCACATACAACAATTCGACATGTGACGGATTATGAAAACGTCCATGCAAAACTTTGGAAATTCCCTGTACATAGTATAATTATTGAATTAAGATGAAAACATTGTGGCAAAAGCAGGGAATAGCTCATCTTGAGCAATTTCTTCTTTTGCCACAATGATTTCAAAATTCATCTACTACAAGTGCACCAAACTGTATCTGCATGTGGGAAAGTGTTAAAAGAGAGCCCAAACGTTTTATTTGGATTTTGCTGAATTTTCCTACCTCAATCATGGCCAATGTTTGTAACTTTTAAGTAGTTTACTTAGTTATTTGGATTTCTCATCTATTAGTTTGGAGTGAAACTATTTTACCTATTTTTTTACTGCTTCAAAGTGATTAATTCATAAACTAATTCATTCCACATGATATTTGTTGAGGATTTACCCAAACGTAAGCTGATTCGTTTGACACTCAATAATTTATGTCGCAGATTGAATAGAAATTACACCAATTTGGAAAAGCAGCAATTGCTTGTATCAAGCAATTTTTATTTTCCCATGTTGGCAGAATTTGTCTCTCACAGAAGAGTAAGAAATATTGTCCATCATGGAAAGGTGTAATGATATTTTATTTATACACTTCCCCTCATACAACAATTCTGCAGCAGACGACTTTGATCATATTTTGTCAAAAAATAGAAAACCTCTATAATTAAATTGATAACCTATGACTAAAAGTGGAAAACATTGTGGCAAAAGGAGAAATTGCTTGTTTTGAGCAATTTCTTCTTGTTTCTTCATGTTTTCAAAAAGCCATCTGCTGCAGAGGCATCAAAACAAGCAATTTCTCCTTTTGGCACAAAGTCTTCAACTCTATTCAACGTTAAAAGTTTCATTTATAGAGGTTTACCATATTTTTGCCTAGATGTTTTTAAAATCATCTGCTTTAGTATGTGGGTAAGGGTTAAAAATGACAATTAATTTGTATTAAATTCAGCAATTGTTACTTCTAAAATGCAGAATGATGTAAGAATGGATTGCTGTCTTTAAAATCACAGAACAATTTATAACCAGATAACCCTTTCCCACATGCAGAGGATTTTTGAAAATATTGTGGCAAAGGGAGAAATTGCTAATAATGTGTTATTTCTCTTTTTCCACAATGTTTTAAACTCTATACAACAATGCTACTTTCATTTATAGAGATTTTCTGTAGTCCTGCCTAGATATTTTCAAAATTGTGCGCTGCATATTGCTGTATTTGGGAAAGAGTTAATTAATGAATTGCATAGTGATTGTTTTTTCACATTACTAAGTTCCATGTATCAATCTCTATGTCTTGTTGCCAGTTTGTGATCCTAGATATACAGGGCACAGATTTCACAAATATGAGTGTAAGTCCCCACTGCTCAATGGGAATGGGTTTGCAGTTCAAGCTATTCCTTCACTGTTCTGTACCATCTCTTATTAATAAACTGTAATTCAAAACTGGATTAGTAACTCTCATGGATTATTTATTAGCTCATTTCCCACCCATAATACCTTGCACTGCATTGCGACTGTACATGCACACATTGCTCTGTCTTGATGCATATCATATTATTTGTATATGGACAGTCTTTCACACACCATTATGAATCTGCTATTAATCTGCTAAGTGTTTTTATACGCCTGTTTTGAAAAAACAGATCGTATTATAGTTTTACCTGCGGTGTTCGGGCCGGTGGGCGGGCGGCGCTCTGTATGTTGTCAGCTTAATAACTTGAGAAGCCTTAGTTCCATCATCCCCAAATGTTGTCAGAATGTGTATGGGCATAATATCTGGGACAAGTTGGATAACTAGCCATATCACTTAAGTCAATTAAGAGTTAACACCCTTTAATTATAGAAATTACCTAAAATTGGTATTGTTAGCTAAATAACTTTAGAAGCCTTTGTCCTATCATCACCAACTTTGAACAGAATGTGTATTGGCATAATATCTTGGCCAAGTTCAATAACTAGCCATATGGCTTTAGTCAATTAAGATTTATCGCCCTTTAATTATAGAAGTTACCTAAAATTGGTCTTGTCAGCTAAATAACTTTAGAAGCCTTTGTCTAATCATGACCAAATTTTGTCAGAATGTGTATAGGCATAACATCTTGGACAAGTTTGATAACTAGCCATATCGCTGAAGTCAATTAAGAGTTGTCACCCTTTAATTATAGAAATTACCTAGAATTGGTATTGTCAGCTAAATAACTTGAGAAGCCTTTGTCCAATCATCATCAAATTTTGTCAAAATGTTAATTGGCATAATATCTCGGACAGTTTGATGACTAGCCATATCGCTATAGTTACTATAGTTATTGCCCTTTAATTATAGAAATTACCTAAAATTCATCTTGTTTGCTCAATAACTTTAGAAGCCTTTGTCCAATCACCACCGAATTTAGTTAAAATGTGTATTGGCATAATATCTCGGACAAGTTTTATAACCAGCCATATTGCTGTGGTCAATCGAGAGTTATTACCCTTCAATTATAGAAATTACCTGAAATAGGTATTGTCCAATCAATTGCTTTGTGTTGACACCACGAAATTTGATAAGAATGTGTATTGGCAAAATATGTCGGACAAGTTTGATTACCAGCCATATCGCTTCATTCCCTGGAAAGTTATTGCCCTTTAATTATAGAAATTACCTCTAATTGGTCAGCTTTTATCCAATCATCACCAAATTTAGTCAGAATGTGTATGGGCCTTATATCTCGAACAAGTGCTATATTGAGCCATATCGCTTGAGTCATTGTATTTGATCATCACCAATTTAGACAATATCATATGTTGATGGGCAGAATATCTTGGTCAGGTGAGATAACTAACCACGTTATCTTAGTCACTCCACACTTATATCCCTCGAAATGGCAAAAACTATATCAACAGTGTTCGCCCTCTAAATTTGCTGACGTACAACCAATTATCACTATACCTGGTCTCAAAAAAATAGGACGGGCGTATTTTGTGACATTTGGTGCCCTTGTTAGTTATTGTGATGACCCTGTTTCTATTGTCCGTCGTCTTCAATAATTTATTTAAACATCATATCCTCTTGAACCATTTGGGGACACTGCTCTAGTAGCAGTCCAGTGGTTGTGAGATCAAACCCAGCAAAATCCTGTAAATATTGATCCTAAATATTGAAGAAAAAAAACAAAAATCTCCTTTGCCACAATGTTTTCGTTTGTATCGAGCATAGGATTTTACATGGTGGGTGAAAATGATTGTCCTATTTATAAACGTACATATTTTATGTTTTTGTAACTTTTCATTTTTCTAAAGTGAATAAAATGTTTTGTCTCGTTAATACTCATTTTTGATGATGTTATTTATAATTTTTATGTATATGTTGTGCTTTTAAATTATTTGAGCTGTTGCGACAAGCGTAATTACGAATTATTGAATATAATTGCATAAGCTCGAGCCCACCAGAGCCCTCACTTTCTGATTACATGTATTACTTATATAGACCCTAATGTATCTGACAGCTTGCTCAACTCGTTCTATACCATTGATAACCCTTTCTCACGTGCAGACGGATCTGCAGCAGAAGACTTTTCATATTTATCTGCTGTTGATTTGTTGTATGTAGGAAAGGGTTAAATTATAACAAACTGGGGGGACTGAGGCTGCTCATATGATTTAATGTAAAAGCTAGTGCTTCTAGCAAATTATTATTTGATTGCTGAGACTTACCAGTTTTTGAACCCTCTCTCACATGTAGACACAGTTTGATGCCTCTGCAGCAGACAACTTTTAAAAGCATTGTGGCAAAAGGAGAAAATGCTCACTATGAGCAATTTCTATCTTAGTCACAATGTTTTCAATATTCAATAATCATGCTTTGATTGATAGAACGTTTCAATATTCTATCCAAGATGATTTCAAAGTTGTCTGCTGCAGATTTGTTTTATGTGGGGAAGGGTTAGCATGTGTATATATATATAAGTAGGCCAACGCTCATAATCATTATCACGTTTTACGATTATGAATATTAGTATACTAGCCCTGATGAGTAGAATAAACAAAACTATTTGGCACGTTTAAAACAAATGTAGTGTCTTTTTTCTTTTTTACTAAATATATATATACAATATTATACATGTAGTTATTGATTATTGCCATGTTGAGTTATGTCAATTTGTTATATTGTTTTTTCTCTATCCATGTAAAAAGTCAACATTCATGAACATAAACCCTTTCCCAAATACAGATACTGTACAGCAGATGGCTTTGAAAACATATTGGCAAAAGCGTGAAAATATATTCCAAAAATGAGTTTAATTATTAGATAGAAATGTGAAGAGGGTGGCAAAAGGAGAAATTGCCCATTATGATAAATTTCTCCTTTTGCCACAATGTTTTCAAAATTTGTCTGCTGCAGAGGTGTCAGAAATAATCTATATGAGGGAAAGGGTTAAAAATGTCAAGACATATAAACTGAACTGAATGAAATACACAAGATATTTAATTTATTGTCATTAATTATCAAAAAGTAATCCTCGTTTATTTTTGATAAAGTCAACTTCTATCTCCTTTGCTTCAAATGTTTTCTGAGAATGTGATGACATTGAGCAACTGTCCACAAGCATTGATGTTCCTTTGGATATGTGTAATACTTCATGCACTTGCCTAGTTCATGTTTCATTAACAATGCTGCGAAGCTTTCCTCACATCATTTTGTGAGACTGTAAATGCGCAAAACAAGCTATGTCTCATTTTGCTACGACGTTAATTCAATTATAAATTTTATTCATAGAGATTTTCCAAAAAAATTATATTTGTGTTTTCAAAGAAATTGTCTGCTGCATGTTGAAATGTGTTAAGTGATACTGGCTTGGCATGTGCATGAATTCTACTGACACAAACTGCTAAAACCCTTTCCCACATACAACAAATCTGCAGCAATAATACGACTGAAAAAATCTATAAAATAAAAGCGTTAGAACTGAAAAGAGTTGAAAACACTGTGGCAAAAGGAGATCATTTGCAGTGTTTTCAAAAATTGTCTGCTATAGAGGCATTAGAAAGTGTCTACATGAGGGAATGGGTTAAGTGGTCAAATTTGAATATTGGTGTTTTAAAGGCAGAGGGATATCTATTCAAGATCAATAAATAAATTCCTTCCATACTTCAATGTAAATTTGTTATTAATTGCTCAATAATTGATTTGAAATTGTTTTTTGGAAACTTCTCATGTTTTGTTATTCATTTGCCAATGCTGTGCTACAACATCTTTTATTATATATATATATATAAACGCTTTCGGACATGTAACAAATTTGCAGCAGACGACTTCGAAATCATCTGGACAAAAGTACAGCAAATCTTTGCAAATGAATGTACAATTATTGAATCGAGTTGAAAACGTTGTCCAAAATAGAGAAATTGTTCATCATGAGCAATTCCTCCTTTTGTTACAGTGTGTACAAAGGTCATCTGCTGCAGATACATCAAAATGCATCTTCGAATAGGAAAGGATTATTCAACAAACTCTATAAGCTATGTGATTAAGATGGCTATTATGTATTTTAGGTGGAGCATCCATTAGGCCACCATAAGAATGTTTGGAGGAAGGTGGTGTCGACTCAGAGAAAGAGAGCTGTGATGGCCTGCTTCAGGATGATTCCACTCCATAACCTACCAAAGTAAGGGTTGTTTTGTGTCTGAGGCCTAGAAAATAAGAAATAAATCTTTATACGGCCGAACGTGTGCCAAAGACCACTTTGGAATAACAATTCCCTGTCTTTTTAGCTTTAGTGGTCATTTTACACAGGTTCCATTCTTTTTCGAACACTGTTTTTCTTATTATTCAACCAAACCCTATGATGGAATTACTCAAAATGATTGCCTCAATGAGGCAATTCTATTTAGTACCAATAGTAGAGGGTTTAAAGGGACTGAACACCATAATGGTCCAAAATCGTTATATTTTATACTTATTCTAATTAATCCAAAATACGTCTATATATATGTAACGGAATGTTGTAGAAGGTCATACAAGTCTTGTTTTTCATTATTTCATAGGAAATAAGCAGTTAAAAAAACGTCCGCTCCGTGTATTCCCGTTTAAAAATACTGTGGAATTTCCTCTTGCTCATTTGAATTTGTGGATTCAATTCGGCATTCTCTAACACTATCGACTCATTACATTCATGTATGCGTGAGTGTAAGGAACAACAACTCTGGGAAGGAGATTGTCAATTCGGTTGTAGTGATAACGTGATAAACATACCGCAATATTTTTAGATTTACTGGGTTACTAACCCAGTAGATTTTACAATGCAAAATGACGAAAAATCTCCGCAATATTAATAGTGTGCATATATATATACATCAGTCAGCAAATCTTTTTTCTCATATTGGATTCAGTCCCTTTAAGGGTCAGATAAGTATTTAACATTTTCTCACGTACAACAAATCTGCAGCAGACGACTTTAAAAACAAAAATAAATAAATTAAGAGTTCTATTAAATATATAGTGTTTAAACATTGTGATAAAAGGAAAAATTGCTCATCATGAGCAATTTTTCCTTTTTAGCTCCACTGGCTGAAAGCCAGTCGAGCTTATGTCATGGCGAATTGTGCATCCGTGCGTGCATCCGTGCGTCTGTACAGATGTGCGTCCGTTAACTTTTTGCTTCAAACTACAATGCAATGGAAAGAAAAAAATAGTGTAAACTCAAAAAATCTTCTCCTCCAACAGTATCAGGCCGATTTTCAAATCATTTTCAAATAATTTTGTAGAAATGTTCCTTGGATGACCCTCTTACAGATTCCTTCAAGCCAAATTGATTGGTCGAAAAACATGGCTGCCAGGGGGCGGGGCTATTTTGCCCTTTAATGCTGTTTGGAGATTTAATTTTTGCATAATGGCCATGGAGCGATACTGGCCCTCTTGGCCCTCTTGGGCCTCTTGGGCCTCTTGGGCCTCTTGGGCCTCTTGTGTCACATTGTTTCCAAAGTCTTCTGCTGCAAAGGGTCAGAAAGTGTCTTTGGGAAAGTGTTTACAACATGAAATATTTCTCTTCTCTTTAGTTATGTGCACATTCTACAAATCTGGAAACAAGTATGGACAATAATGTTAACCTTTTCCCAGAAAGTGAAGAAAAAGGGGAAATTCCTCTATCTTCTTATAAGTCACAATTTCTTTTTCCCACATTTTTAAACATTACTTGATGCAGTTATGTCAATAAGTATTAAAATCATGGAAAAGGGTGGTTTTTTTTACCCTTTCCCACATACAAACACTTTATGATGCCTCTGCGACTTTTGAAATCATCATGGCAAAGTGAGAAATTGCATATTTTCCCACAATGTTTTCAGTTTTTAATACTTTCATTTATAGATATTTCCCCATTTCTGCATAGATGTAAACAAGGTTGTCTGCTGCAGTTTTGCTGTACGATGGAAAGGGTAAAAAAAAAAGATGGATGCAATATATATGTTGTTTTTTTCCTTTCGCAGGCACAGGGCCATCAATTTGTTCCTGAAATCATACAGAAGACAGTGGCTGGGCTGTGAAGAATATGAGAAAAAGATACTCATTGTAGACCTTACTGTAAGTCTTTAAAGTTTAATTGTAGAATAATATAAAGTCTTGTTTGCCTGATTGTTCTTTTTGTTGGATTAATTATTTCCCATATACAGATGCTGTCAGATGCCTCTGTCACAGACGACTTTTGAAAACATTATGGCAAAAAGAAGGGTAACCTTATTTCTAGCTAGATGTTTTCAATGTTGTCATACGTGGTATAAGGTTGGTATACATTTGTATATTGGGAGAGACTAGATGTGTGTGAAAAAGAGGTGGCCAGTACTCACCAATCATTTAACCCTTTCCCACATACAACAATTCTGCAGCAGACGACTTTGAACATATTTTGTTAAAAAATGGAAAATCTCTATAATTGAATGGATAACCTTTGACTAAAAGTGGAAAACATTGTGGCAAAAGGAGAAATTGCTCGTTTTGAGCAATTTCTTCTTTTGTCACTATGTTTTCAAAAAGCTGTCTGCTGCAGAGGCGTCAGAAAGTGTTTATATGAGGGAAAGGGTTAAACCACGGATGCCGGGTTCCAAATAACTGGCACAATGTCTTATTTTTGTCTTTGTATTTCCTAGAGATCTGATGAGTCTGAAGAAGAGGTAGCTGAGAAGAAGGAGATGGAGGAGGAGGAGAAGCCGGATCCCCTAAAACAGTTGATCACGTGCCTGTCTCGTGCGGCCACCAAGGAACAACAAAGTAGCATGCCGGAAGACGTGATCTACATATCATATGCACAGATCATGAGTCAGGTATGTGACCTTATACTTGGTTTTCATCATGACCTTGAAAGGCTTAGTTTATTGACGGAAGTTTAACCCTTTCCCACATACAATAAATATGCAGCAGAAAAATCACAAAAGAATCAATAGGCATCTGCTGCAGAGGCATCTGTAAGTGTATATATGTGGGTAAGGGTTAGAACTGTTTCCAGCAGTAATTCAATTCCTTAACACTTTCCAACATATAGACCCTTTCTGATGCCTCTGCAGCAGACAACTTTTTAAAACATTGTGGCAAAAGTATAAATTGCACATAATGAACAATTTTTTCTTTTGCCACAATATTTTCAACTCTATTTAATAATTGAACTATCATTTAAGGTGATTGTCAATATGTCTGCCAATATGTTTTCTAGGTTGTCTGCTGCAGATTTTGTTGTATATGGGAATTGGTTAATATATTCTGAGGGCCAATTCACCTAACTCTATGTTTCCTGAATTTCTTGCACCATTACGCCACACAACATTCATTTATGGCAACTGGCTAACTTTTCTACATTGACTATTTGTTATAGCCTATTGGTGATGACGAATTTTGTTGGTCTCAATAACTTTAGTCAATCATTGGATAGAACAAAATGTCATGTCAGGGTTCAAACTCAAGACCCTTGATAAATAATCCTCAAAATTACCAACAGAACTATTGCGTTTCTAGATATTAAGTGTTGATAAGTTAGTCTTTTCACAACAAAGTCTTTCTTTAGGAGCAATTTCTCCTTTACCGCAATATTTTTGAAGAAAAGTTTCTGCTACAGTCGCAACAAGGTGTGCTTGGGAGAGGTTTAACCCTTTCCCACATAAAACAAATCTGCAGCAGACGACTTCGAAATGATCTCTGTACAAATATAGAAAATCATTTTAAATGATTTTAAGTATTATCACTGTATAGTGTTGAAAATATTCTTATCATTTGATCATTTACCACCATTTCACCATTTGTTTAACCCTTTCCCCCATACGGCATTTCTGCAGCAGATGACTTTGAACGTATTTTGTCAAAACACAGAAAATTTCCATAATTGAATGGATAACCTATGACAAAAAGTGGAAAACATTTTGACAAAAGGAGAAATTGCACGTTTTGTGCAATTTCTTATTTTGTCACTATGTTTTCAAAAAGCCGTCTGCTGCAGATGCGTCAAAATGCGTCAGACAGTCTACTGATGGGAAAGGATTTAATGAATGTCAGAATAAAGTATTTTGCTGTATGCGAATAAACGTCCTTAACCCTTTCCCTCATATAGACGCTTTCTGACGCCTCTGCAGCAGAAGGCTTTTTGAAAACATAGTGACAAAAGAAGAAATTGCACAAAACGTGCAATTTCTCCTTTTGCCACTTTGTTTTCCACTTTTTATACGACCGTTTCTTAAAAACGGTACCTATTATGGTATGGTCATGTCCCTGTATAAGGCTTTGTAGTGATGTGTCACAGATCAAGTTCATATTTCCTGGGATTTCGTCAATTTGTGAATGAGTTATGCCCCTTTTTGGACTTAGAATATTTGTTTTCCGCACTTTTTTTCTACATGCTTTGATGTATTGAGTTGAAATTATGTATATGGCTTTGTAATCAAGTGTCACAGATCAAGTTCACATTTCCGAGAATTTCGTCAATTTTTGAATGAGTTATGCCCCTTTTTGGACTTAGAATATTGGTTTTCCGCACTTTTTTCCTACATACTTTGAGCTATTGTATATGGCTTTGTAATCATGTGCCACAGATCGAGTTCACATTTCCTTGGATTTCGTCAATCTTTGAATGAGTTATGCCCCTTTTTGGATTTAGAATATTTGTCAATTTCTGCATGAGTTACAAAGTTCCTGACGGGCGTATTATGTACCGTTTGCGGTACTCTTGTTGTCATGGGTTATCCATTCAATTATGGAGATTTTCTGTGTTTTGACAAAATACGTTCAATGTCGTCTGCTGCAGAATTGTCGTATGAGGGAAAGGGTTAAATCTGAAAATAAATATTTCTAAATGTAAATAAAATCACTGCATTAAGGTGGAATCATACCTTTGAAATAACGTCGTTTTGACGTCAAAACGTACGTTTTTTACGACAATGACAGTGTTGTTAATGAAATCATCGTGGCTGTCTCGTTTGAAGTGGTATTTGGAAAGAGTTAACACCAGACCGAAGAAAATAAAATTACCTACGTAGTGATGTAATTTCCATACAACTGCCAAGACAATTAACGTAACATAAGGGGAGTAAAAATGAAACTTTCGCCAAAATATTTTAACAGTAATTCGGTTATTTCAGATTTATTAAAAATTCGCCCGAGAGATTTTTTTAAAAAACTTTTATAATTTAGAACAACCTTTTGTCTACCATTTACCAAAGTTTCAAGAAAATCTATCGTGCAGATCTTTAGTAAATCGCATTGACGTTAAAGCTCTGTCACAAACCGTACACTGCGGAATTTAAATTGAAACGTACCCAGGGTTATTAAAATGAACTCCCGATTTTTCATAAAAATAATCAATTTTATTCTTTTACGAAAGTGGTAAATTGTATCTATTATACTCCTTTAAATATTAAATATGTTTTTATATAAATTGACCTGTCTACTTCGCTGTTTATCTGTTAAATCATTTTTTCACATTCCATGTATTAGTATTAGTCTTAAATCGTCGCTTGCAGTTCTTATAGATAGATTTTATTTCACTTATTCGAATACATGTAATTCGTCATTTACATACATACATTTACATAAACAAATTGATACGGGAACATCAAATAGTAAGTCGATATAACATGAAGTTTCATGATTTTACATAACCCAACATTTCTGATACGAGATTCTTCAAACAAGAGCATCGTCAGAATTATCATGGAAGAAATTGTTAATATATTATATTATATTACTTTCATATTTGTCACTCGAGGTATTTTGTGATGTATTTTGAGATAACAGTAAATACAGAATGCGTTTCTCTTAATCAGGCAAAAAGCAAGTTTCAGAACTTCAAAGATTATAACTGAACAGCATGCAAAGCTTTCTATCTATTCTATCCGTGATTATGCTTTTGTTATTTAAGGAAACACTTTATATGATAAAACATCGAGAATAACTATTTGACTTTCTTCCCTTTGGAAAACCTTATGTACAAGATTCTATGAAAGTTTTGACATGATTGTATTAACACAGCTCCGCAGTTCAATTCAACCTAGAGCTGCTGTTTGAAAACAGGTGTTTATTGACAATATTTTCCTGTATAGTTTGGGTAATTAACCCACTATTTTATTGTCTACATACATCTCCCGTGGAGTGCTATCACATCGTTGTCTGCACTATGTAGTGAGCCTTCGATGTCATTGCACAGGTGTCTGTAAATTGTAGACAGCGTATAGTCGGGTAATGATACATTTTGTTTTATTATTGGAAGTGTGTCGACAACACTAGTAATTAGGTACGAACATGTGACCAAAGGTGTGATCTTCTACGGTGTTATGGCATTGTGATTTACTTAAAATCAACCCAATAGCTTGTCTTGAAATTTGGGTTTAGGGTAAAAAACAATTCTCAAGACAAAACGAAGTACCGGTAGTTTTAAAATAACGGGGACATATGGAGTAAAACAAGAAAGATAGAAGAAAGGATGGGTGGCTGTGTTTCATTTTCAGTTCCACAGTGCGCGTACCGGCGCACGTCAGCAGTATTACGGCATAGCGTTTTAATAAAAGTCCGCCCGATATATTTCCAACAAATTTGAGTAAATAGGAGAAATAATGGTGTTCTGAACTATAATGATTTCTTTTAAAAGCAATATCTAGGGCATTTTTTTGTTAGTAAATTAGACGTAAGGTAATAACTGTATTAGTCAGCGAGTTCGTTAAATAAACCAAGTTTTGCTTTAAAATTATTTAAGAAAAAAAGGTGAACTATATATCATGACGGAGTTTATATTATTCGCTTTAAATCGATGTTAATATAAGATGAGATAGTAATGGTCATTCCTTTAATCACACATAACTGCGCAGCTGTGTAAACACACATTACAATTTAATCAAAAACTTGCAGCAAACGACAACAACATTATCAAGGATAGATTACCAAGAAAGCTTTGCATGACAGGTATAGACTTCGAATTTCTCAAAATTGCATATTGAGAACAACATTTGTATACTGTTATCTCAAATACGATACAAAAAAACAAGGGTGACATATAATATTTGTGATAATTATATTTCATATATAGAACATCAGTTGAACAGGAAAGTTAACGAGTCAGTTTATACATATGACAAATCCAATTTTTTTTCTTTTTTTTTTTTTGATAAATTATTTACGACCGTAATTACTTTAATTCTTTAAATAGAAACACATATATACTACCTACCATTATTCTTTAGGGGATAGCTTAAATTTAGAATGAAATTGATAATTATAAGGAAAATATAAGTATTCATTTTAATTACCCTGGATGCGTCTCAATGTTTAATTCCGCAGTGAACGTTACGACGCTCATAAGAGGTTAAACGACATTGTGATTTATTAAAAATCGATACGATAGATTTGCTTGAAAGATTGGCAAATGGTAGATGAAAAGGTGTTCTATGTTATATTTTATTTTAAAAAAAATCTTTCGGGCGAATTTTAAATAAATCAGAATTAATCAAATAACTGTTAAAATATTCTAGCGAAATTTCTACTTTAAGTCGCTTTATGTTACGTTAATTGTCATGACAGATGTATATAATTGATATTATCATACAGGTTATTGTATTCTCTTCAGTTTAAAGTAAATGTTATCCGAATCCAAATTGAAATGAGGAAGTAATGGAGATTTCTTTAACAACACTGTCATTGTCGCAAAAACGTACGTTTTGACGTCAAAAACGACGTTATTTCAAAGGTATGATTCCACCTTAAGTGGAAAATATTGCGACCAAAGGAAAACATTCTCATTATTGCTCACAATGTTATCAAAAGTCGTGTTCTAAATAAACGTCAAAAGGTGAGTTGATTGAGAAAATTATAATTAAATGGATATTATAATAACTGTATTGAATTCCAGAGTTGTGGCGGTCCTGATGAAGATGATGACGACGATGATGGTGGCGACGAGGAAGGCCCTGGATCATCATTCCAGGTACTTTGATTTCCAATGACATTAACATAGTACTACATTTACATGTATATATAGCCCTTAGACTTTTCATTAATTAGTTAATTGAACTGTCACATGTTGTCACATAACTGATTGGTCAGTGAACATTATTTATTTCTATGTAAGCAGACCTTGTTATGTATTCATAAAGTGACAGTTCAATATAATTAGACTATAATCATTTCAATTATTATCAGCAATCAGCAATTTCTACGTAGGCTCAATGTCTTAGAAGGTCATCTGATACACTGGTGTCAGAAAACGTCTAAATATGGAAAAGCGCTTTTACCTTCTGCCTATTGTTGTTATGAATTGTTTGCAGATGTGTATATTATTCCTAAAATCATTAAATTGGTTAATTGTTAAAATGATGTTATTTCATTATAAGTGCTTTCTAAATTGGTATAATTTGATATATCTTACTTGGTCACCGATTTGTTAATTGAACAAACTATGTGGTTTCAAAGTTAAAAACTGTTGCACATGCAATAAATCTGCAGCAATTGCTTTGAAGACATTTACATTAAAACATTGAAAATCTCTTTTAACCCTTTCCCTCATATAGACGCTTTCTGACGCCTCTGCAGCATACAGCTTTTTGAAAACGTAGTGACAAAAGAAGAAATTGCTCAAAACGAGCAATTTCTCCTTTTGCCACAATGTTTTCCACTTTTAATCACAGGTTATCCATTCAGTTATAGAGCTTTTCCATTTTTTGACAAAATATGTTCAAAGTCGTCTGCTGCAGAATTGTTGTATGAGGGAAAGGGTTAAAGGAATTATAGTTAATGAATAGAAGTGAAAACATTTTTGCAAAAGGAGAAATTGCTCATTACCTAAATACCTTTAAGGGTAGCCTGCTGCAGATGTGTCTATAAGTGGGAAAGGGTTGTGATCAGCAGATGCATTCCTACAGTGTTGTTGATCTTTCAAATCTTTACAATACAATGCGTCCACATGACTTGATTCTGCATGTGGGAAAGAGCTAATGGCTTTAATTGCTTACCATTTCAATTTTTATATGCTCGTGTTTTGCTTCAGTGCTTTTTTCTGCATATTAACTTTCTCTCTGCAGACTTGACTCTTTCCCACATACATCAAATCTTCAGCTGAATTTTTTGAAAGCATAGTTGCAAAAATATAATACAAATGCTATGAATGTATAACTATTGTTGAATAGAGTTGAAAATATTTTGGGAAAACATTGTAGCAACCGAAAATCTGCACAACCTATTATTATGAATACAAACAAGAAAATATTGTTGGAAACTTCTCCTCTGACTAATTTCGAAACTCAATATTGTACGGAAAAGTGTACAACAAAAAAAATCAAGCATATTAGCCTTTTCGCATAATCTGCAGCAGATGATCTTGAATTACATCTGGGCAAAAATACGGTTAACCCTTTCCCTCATACGACAATTCTGCAGCAGACGACTTTGAATGTTTTTTGTCAAAACATAGAAAATCTCCATAATTGAATGCATAACCTATGGCAAAAGGAGAAATTGCACGTTTTCTGCAATTTCTTCTTTTGTCGCTATGTTTTCAAAAAGCCGTCTGCTGCAGAGGCATCAGAAAGCGTTTATATTCGGGAAAGGGTTAAGGAGAAATTGCTCATAATGCGCAACTTCTTCTTTTGGCACAGACAATGTTTTCAAAAGTCTTCTGCTGTAGATACACCAAAATGGAAAGGGTTAATTCTTGGTTTGTGTTTTCATTTGAGCCTGGCAATATGGGTACTGCTTGATTTATACTGTTTACCTGATACAATACTCTTTCCCACATAAAACAAATCTGCAGCAGAAGACTTTGAAAATATCTAGGCAAAAATGTGGAAAATCTCTGTAAATGAAAGAGTAATTATTGAAAATAGTTGAAAATATTGTGGCTAAAAAAGAAAGCGTCTATAGGATTAAAAAATATCATAGGAGCTATTTGTAACATTATGTAAAATAGGAAATATAATTTAGATGCAGATTAGAAAACATTGTGAGTGGAAAAAGGTGAGATTTCATGCATACAGGGAAAAGTCTTTATAGATTTGCATCGAGACAAAGGCTGTTCATTTTATCTATAACGAAAAGTCATTAAACATATAACTTGTAAAATTATTTCAAAATTTAAAATACTATATGATGTTTTATATTGGCCACTCAGTGAGAGACTGAACTACAAACAGTGTTAACATGGACTGGTTGCCCTATCCAACAAAGAGACATTTTCTGATGCCTCTGCAGCAGACAACTTTAAAAAAACAATATTGTAGCTAACAAAGGAATTTCTTCATTTGCCACAAGATTTTCAACTTTATTAACCCTTTCCCTCATACGACAATTCTGCAGCAGCAATTTCTACTTTTGCCACCATGTTTACCACTTTTAGTCATAGATTATCCATTCAATTATAGAGATTTTCTATTTTTTGACAAAATATGTTCAAAGTCGTCTGCTGCAGAATTGTTGTATGAGGGAAAGGGTTAAATAATCATACTATTATTTATAGAGATTTTCCACATTTTTGCTTAAATGATTTCAAAGTCCTCTGCTGCAGATTTGTTGTATGTGAGAAAGCATTAACCCCTGACAACAAACAGATGCATATTCCTTATATCTACATTAAAAAAGCCTTCTGAAACCGTTATGGCAAATAAAGAAATTGTATGTAATAGGCAATTACACTTTTTGCCTCAATGTTTTCATCTTTACTCAATTATCATAGTTTCATTTTTAGACATTTTCCATAATTTGCATACACCATCACCTGCTACAGGTTTATAGTATGTAGGATCAGGTCAAGACCACATGGCCGATGGTCTGAATAACACTCTAGTATGGCTCTTTCAGAGGAAAAAGCCAGTCGAGCTTATGTCATGGCAAATTGTCTGCTGTGTGTGCGTGCATCAACCGTTTACTTCAAATGACTTCTCCTCTGTAAATTCTGGGCAAATTGGTAATGACCTCTCCTAAATTCCATCAATTTTTTTTAATCCATGGAGAATTCTGGATTCAATTTCAACCAAAAGGAAAATCTTAAACAAATTCTCCTCCCAAACCTTTCGGCCGTTTTTCAAGTAATTTTAATTCCTTGGGTATCAGAATCCTTCAAGTCAGGCGGTGGGGTTGTTTTGCCTTATATGGATATAGTGAAAACTTTAGAAATCTTCTTCTCCAAAAGTATCTGGTTGATTTCCAAATAATAGTGTAGGAATGTTCCTTGGGTGACCCTCTGTCAGATTCCTTCTAGCCATGTTGATTGGTCAAAAAGCATGGCCGCCAGGGGGGGGGGGGGGGGGGGGGGGGGGGGCTGTTTTGCTTTATATGGCTATAGTGATTTAATTTTTGCCTAATGCAGTGGAGCGATATTAGGCCTCTTGTTATTATTATGCCCCTAAAATTGCTTTGCCTTAAGGACAGACAGTAATCACACCATTAGTCTCTGTTTGTGTTTCAGTATGTATCAGTCTCTGTCGACACATTCATTTGTGTGTGAATCCGTCAAAACTCATCCAAAACGTGGCACAAAATTAGACCTTTCCCATTTTTAGACGCATTTTGACATATCTACAGCAGATGACTTTAGAAAACATTGTGGCACAATGAGAAATTGCTTAACCCTTTCCCTCATATAGACGCTTTCTGACGCCTCTGCAGCAGACAGCTTTTTGAAAACATAGTAACAAAAGAAGAAATTGCACAAAACGTGCAATTTCTCCTTTTGTCACAATGTTTTCCACTTTTAGTCATAGGTTATCCATTCAATTATAGAGATTTTCCATTATTTGACAAAATATGTTCAAAGTCGTCTGCTGCAGAATTGTCGTATGAGGGAACGGGTTAATTCAATAATTAAACTTTCATTTATAGATATTTTTCATAGTTTTGTCTTGACGTTTTCAAGGCTGTCTGCCTCACATTTCGAGGGCTTGGCGTGAAACGGTTGTAACTAAAAACCTATTTCGAAAACTCTGGTTTAGGGGCAATTTTGACCACTTTGTAAACAATGGAAATTTAGATGTGATTAACCTTGGTAACAAAATACCAATTTTAGTTACAACCGTTTCACGCCAAGCCCTCAATTTGATGTTTTTTGGAAAGGGATAATGTTCACCATGATAAGATGATGTGTTGCATGACAGCAAGACATAAGTCCATGGTTTTAAAAACCAAGGTCATATTTCAAGATCAAAGATAAAAATTTGGCTTTGTCAGGACTGAATCTTGGCCAAAATACTTGATATAACAGAGAACTGTCAATAAGTATTGGGTGTTCAGGACTGTATCTTGGCCAAAATACTTGATATAACAGAGAACTGTCAATGTATTGGGTGTTCAGAAGATTCTAATCTGAATCTGTGTTTCAAAGATTTAGGTCACAATTAAAAGTTGGTGTTCAAAATTTGATGAATAGGCCTTTTAGCAGGTTGTTATTTCTGCCTGAAAGGACAATTTTTCAAGTTACTAAACACAAAATGTGCTGCAAACAACTTTGAAAATATCTTAGCAATTACATGTTATATCTGAACTATTTAAATTTTGAATTATTATGACAAGAGGAGAAATCTCACTTTTTGAAATCAATTTCATCTGTTGTCCAAATGTTTTCAAATGTTATCGGCTGCAGCTGTGTCAAAATGTGTCTACAAGTGAGAAAGGGGTAAGACTTGGCACAAAACAATATAACTAGTCTTTCTGTGGTGTAACAGTTTACTATTATCTATTTTGTAGCCTATGTACATACATTTTACTCTATGTGTTTGTTAGCTGTGTTTATATGTCTGCCTTCATCTATCTGTTCGTCTGTCTGTCTGTCTTTCTTTATCAATGTCAATGTTCCGAAATCTCCCCATAAAGAATTTATATTTTGTTAAATCCTCTGTTACATTTCATTTAATAGTAATCTCTAATCTTACACCTTTTGACTAATTGCAATTACTTATTATTAGTTTGGACTTAACTTTGTTTGGACAAGACCCAAAAACAGTGGAGTAGTGAATTTATTTACTGCACATTCTTGAGAATTTGATTTGTTATGATGAGTTAAAATAACCAAATTAAACACAGAAAGGTCTACTTCTGAGAGGCTGTCCAAAATCAGACTTATTTTTAGATATGATTAAGGTTGTTTAATACATATTAGTCTGGTAAACTTAAGTTTGCTATTGAAGAAAGGAAAAGAATAATTTCAAAATCACTTCAAATAATCTATAATTGTTGTGCTGTAAGATATGGTAAAAAAACTATTTTTAAAAGACACTTGGTTTTTGGGAAGGTCTGTAGATTTTAAGATTTGTTGACACTAATCCTGCTTATTAATTGCTATTTACTCACATAAAACATTGGTTACTCTTTGCTTAGCTCCACCTGGATTTGCTAAAGGTAGACAACTATGTGTACTATATAGCCTTAAAATAATGTAGATACATATGTACATTATGTCTGCAAATTCACATGGATCATTAGCAAAACAATTCATTTTAAAAAAAACCTCAACAAACAGGAAAAAAGTATAGAAACAGAGACAGTAGTATTGTAGGAAAAGAACATTTGTTTTGTTATTTAGACAATTGGGCATAAACAGCACATCTTGAAAATATAAATACAAAACAATAAAAAGAAAGCATCAGCTCATGTGAATTTGCTTGAATGGTTGGAGTAAACTGTAGCATTTAGATACCCAAATGTCCAACTGTTGTGTGCTTAGATACATTTATGATGTTGTGATTAGGATCTGTTGTACTGAATGTTCTTCCTAAAGTACCTGGCTAGATCACTTTGTATTTATTGGGATGTGTCAAGCCAAGATATCTCTGTTGGTAACAAAAAGGGCCATTAACTAAGCGTTAATGATTTAGAACCCAAGTTTGGCCATGAATTAGTCTTCCAACAATGGATTAAAAATAGCCTATGTGGGAAGGTGGCCAATAGTCTAGGGAGAGTATTGTCTTAAGTACTGGAGCAAGAAAACCAGGAAACACTTAGGGTAAACTGGCTGCCATAATGTAACTGTCGTTGGAAACAGCGTTAAACTCCAATCGATCAACATTATGTTGTAATGATTTTGAGTATATAACCTAGTAAAGATATAGAAGACTATATGCATTATATTATGAGTTTATACAATGTTTACATGATAAATGGGAATAAAACCTTTCCGACTTGGAGATACATCTGCATCAGACGACTGTGGAAATAAAGTGACAAAAGGTCAAATTGTTTTCAATTCTTTCCAGTTTTTGTACAAATCTACCATAGAGACTTTCAATATTTGTCCCAAAATCTTATCAAAGTTGTCCGCTGCAGATTTGTAGTATGTGGGAAAGGGTTACTTGAGAACCTTGATCTTATGTATGTTGTTGAGTTCATTTTATGTTCATTATGTTCATTGTCTATCTAAGAATCCGTCTCAAAAACATTTAGATTGTCAATTGAGAATGTTTGTATGTAGTTATAGTTATATATAATGATTTGTTTGCGGATTTTTTCATTCCTGGATGGATTCTTACATAATTGTTGTTTTAGCTCTTTTGCCTGAAGGTCAAAAGAGATTGTAGGATGGAATATACATATTTCATTCCCATAGTGACCATTATGTCCATCATACGTTTTGCTTGTGAAAGATTAAGTACAAAGTTCTGGTACCATTGAAAACTTAAAGCCTTTTTGAAAGTAAAGATTACATTTCATGAGTTGAACAATTTATTTTGGAAAAAACACTTTGCCAGATTGCATGGTTTCCTGAATTTCACCAAGGCCTATGTGGTGGGAACCAGTTAAAAGTAAATTCCAATTTGTGTTTTTTGGTTTTAAAGTAACAGTAAAATTGTAAGATTTGCATGCACAGTGCCAGCTTTGAAACATCTTTCTTAATTCTCTGAGAAAAAAATTCTTTCATTTCCATCTCAAATACATGTACAAATAGCTTGACCCTTTCCCTCATGTAGGCACTTTCTTATTGTATGTTGGAAAGAGAGGTTTTAACCTCTAACTATTTGTTTTTCCATAATTTTGCCTAGATGTTAACAAAGTTATCTGCTGCAGATTAGATGTATACTGTGAGAGATGCTAAAATGAGGTTTTAGCATTGTGTTGCCTTCTATGTGTGTGTACTATAAACAGTCTAGAATCATGAATGTTCATGTTCACATAGAATTGCTTTTTGATTGTATTAGATACATGTGTATTTTGTGATATGTATACATGTATGTGTTATGACACAGTCATGTGAGTTGTACTTATATTGTGGTAGTGTGATCATTTTTGTGGTGTTATATAGTTCTTTGCTAAGATTGATTTTGAAACTTCTAAACAAGCCAAATAACAAATGTTCAATGATTAATAGTCAATATTGAAAATAATAATGCAGCATTTAAATTGAAATCTGAGTGTGTTTTATGAACTTCATGAAATTTAGTAATATAACTTCATTTTAACCTTTTCCCACATATAGACGCTTTCTGAAGCCTCTACAGCAGACAACTTTTGAAAACTTTGTGACAAAAGAAGAAATTGCTCAGATCGAGCAATTTCTCCATTTGACAAATGTTTTAAACTCTATTCAATAAGTATGTCTTCATTTAGGGAGATTTTCCATATTATTGTTGAGATGTTATCAAAGTCATCAGGAAATTTGTTGTATGTGGGAAAGTTTCAAGCTGTCATAACAACCAGTTTGCATGCACTTCACTTGGCACCACTTTTTGTGTAGCCTGCCTATGCAGGTTGACACTTAGAGATCATGTGTCCATTGTCTGTTTGTTATGTTTTAACTTGGCTATATTTACTATGTTTATGCAGGAGACATTTATGTTCCTTTTAATACTATTTATTGAAATTTAAACAAATGGTGTTAATATAATCCAAATTTAAATGGTCCAAAATGCAGATGTGGCAAAAGATAAGGTTAAATACCTTTTTTATACAGATTTTCCATAAAGATGTTTTGAAAGTCTTCTGCTGTGGATTTATTGTAAATAAGAGAGGGTTAATATCACACATGTTGTATGATTTCAGGAACAAGAGATGGAAAAGCAGCAGTTACTGTCAGAGCAAGCCCGTCTCGCTGACCGCGGCGCAGCTGAAATGGTTCTTCTGTATATTAGTGCAAGCAGAGGTATGGTATAGATTAAATCTTTCCCACATACAGATGCTTTCTGATGCCTCTGCAGCAGAAGACTTTTCCATAACCCTTTTTGGGAAAGGGTGATGGAGTGTACCTTGTCAGTCTTTCTGTTTGTTGGTGACACAAACTTTAACAGGGCTTTCATAATTAATAATGCATTCCCACTCGGAGACGTATTCTAACGCATCTGCAGCAGATGAAATTTGACTACATTGTGGAAAAAGGAGTAATTGCATTGCTCATCATGAGCAATTTCTCCTATTGCCAAAAAACTTCATATAAATAGATTTTCGATTGTGTTTACACCATCTGCTGCAAATTCGTAATATGTGGGAAAGGATTAAGCATGACAATTCCTTTTCATTCATACCAACTTTTGTTGCTGCCTTTGCACTTTTTTATTGTCCTATGTTTTATTATAGGATGTGTTGGACCAATGATTGAAGACACTATTGATTTAGGAATATCTTTGCTGCGTGGAGGAAATATTGATGTACAAAAGGTAGGCGATTATTGCTTTTGATTTGTCTTATCTCCCCTTTCCCACATGCAGCAAATCTGCAGCAGACGACTTTGAAAACGTCTATGCAAATAGATTAATGAAAGTCAAATTATTGAATAGAGTTGAAAACAGTGTGGCAAAAGAAGAAATTGCTCATCATGAGAAATCTGGTTTTTTTGCCATAATGTTTTCAAAGGTCGTCTGCTGCAAAGGCGTCATATGTATCCTGTATCAAGGAAACTTGTGTTAGCAATCACCTCTGTTAAGCAGCCAACTTGTATTAAGCAGCCACTTGAGGATTCAATCAAAACAACCTGGCTCTATTTAGGGTGGCTGCTTAAGATAAATTTGACTGTATATATATTATTAGATTCTTTATCCCAGCATTGATATTGACCTTGGTAAATTTCCCCCATGTTAATGACGTATTAATATGCATTCTTATAAGAGGTCACCAGGAAAACCAAATTTAACATTATTATTACACGCTTTTACCCTATCCCACATATAGACGTTTTTTTGAAGTCTCTGCAGCAGATGACTTTTGAAAACATTGTGGCAAAGTTGAAATTGCTCATGATGAGCAATTTCACCATTTGCCACAATGTTTTCAACTCTTCTTCATAATTTAACTGCCATAAATGGAAATTTTTCACATTTTTGATAAGATGTTTTCAAAGTCATCTGCTGCAGATTTCCTGTATGTGGGAAAGGGTTAAAAGAAATGGATACTGATTTACAGAAGGTTCTTGAAATCTTCTGTGTATAATTAGCGAACAGTGCAGAGCAAGATCTGACCATGGGAGTACACTGGCTGATCAGGATCTACACCGATCACAAATACTTTACTGTTGGTTTTCAAAGAGCATTGTATGATGGTGATCACCTTATGTGTTGTTTATATTTCGCTCCTCTTTCCTTTTACAGAGAATGTTAAAACACTTGAAGGACAAGAAAGATGTTGGGTTTTTCACATCTCTGGCTGGGCTCATGCAACAATGCAGGTATATATCAACATTTGATTTATAACCTTTTCCCACAACAAATCTGCTGCAGAAAACATCTTGGTAAATGTATGAAAAATTTACGTAAAAGTAAAGTGTTTGTTTAAAACACTGTCGCCCCTATTGAAAGGCCAGCCAAATCTGACTTATAAGACACCTTTGTCCTTTTTTTTACTTCCCATGTTCTATCATTTTGTCAGGCAACAGGCAAACAGGGTTTTAGTACCATTATTTAAAAAGCTGGTGGCCATAACCAACTGGCCATATCAGAACAAAAGCCACTGAGATTCTAACTCAATCTCCGGCTACCGAAGTGGATGCATTAACCACCAGGCTATTGGGAACGGTTATATAAATGTCTATATATAAATGACAATATAATTATAAAATAAAGTCAAAAACATTTTGGTTTAACATGAGATTGCTCATCACTAGCAATTTTGTCAAAAATTGTCTACTGCAGATGCGTTTAAATGTATATATAAGTGGGAATGGGTTTAACTTCAAGGCAATATACTACTTACACATGATCCCATGGTGACCAACCAAAACAAGGGAAGGAAATACACAAACAAATTGTATATGTAGAAGTAAGTTTGTTTGTATAAGCCAAATAAAAGTCAGATTTATAACTTAGAGCTTCATGAGTTCAGCATATTTCAAAGTAGCTGATACTATATGAAGGAATTGGGTTTAAACATAAATGCTCAAATTTAGAGTAGTTCTTGGAATGTGCGAATAAAATAAGTGTTGACAGATGTATTGTATACTATATGTTATAAGTAATAAGTATTTAAAAGGTCATTTACTTCAGCTGATTTAAAGTTGGTAGTATAGTTAATTAGTAGTGTGTATTTTGAATAGTACAAAACTGTTGAGCACATATCAACATATATTCAAATGATATTGTTATCGCTTGATAAAGCGAGTGGACCGTTTTTGAAATAAGTAAATGTTCCAGAGATGATCTTACTGTAATGTTAGAACAGGCGCATAACCTTAAATTCCTAACAACCTGTGTTTAATGACCACCGATGGGAAGAGACCAATCTGGTCCTTGTTCACAGGTGGTCTTTAATTACAGGGTCGTTTAAGCAGAAAATGGGAAATTGAAAGTGTGGTTGCTATAGACAGGGAATTGCTGTACAAAGTTGGTCTTTAGCAAAGGTGTGACTGTATGTATATATAATTTTCTTGCAGTGTTCTAGACTTGGATGCCTTTGAAAGAATCAATAAAGCTGAAGGACTGGGTATGAGCTCTGACTCCATGCCAGGGGAGAAGAACTTACATGATGCTGACTTCATTTGCAAACTCTTCCGATTCCTACAGCTTCTCTGTGAAGGTCATAATCTAGGTGGGTACTTGACTCTTCTTACTAAATGTACAGTCAAACTTGGCCTGGACAACCACCCAAGGGAGAGTCTAAATGTGGCTGCTGAACACAGGTGGCTGTTTAATACAAGTCAAATAGAGAAGAAAATGTTGTTTTAGTTAATCTTCAAGTGGCTGCTTAATTCAAGTTGGCTGCATAACAGAGGTGACTGGCCACTGCAGTTTATTTAAGTTGCGAGAAGTTTGCTTAAGTTTTTTTGGGTGTTTTTATTTCCAATTTATCACTTTATTAGCCACTTGCAAAGATATGTGAAGGTCGTGGCCATCCTCCCTCATACCTTACAATAAATATATTATTAGTAAATAAGGTTTATAATATGTGTTTGGCATAAGTTGTCAATGGATGTAAAAAAGATAGACTGATTCCAACATTTGAGGGATAAATATGGCAGGTTTGAACTGTTTTTATAGATGTCGGATAAATAGTTTGTGTTATTTAGTTAAATGTTGATTTGTATTTATATTTCAGAATTCCAGAATTATTTGAGAACCCAAGTTGGTAACAACACTACAGTAAACATTGTTATAAGTACTGTAGACTATCTACTTCGATTACAGGTATGATCAACATTTACCCTTCCCACATGAAACAAGTCTTGAGCAGACAACTATCAAAAGTTTCAATGCATCTACGCAAATGTATGGAAAATCTCTTTATGTGAAAGTATGACTATTGAATAGAGTAGAAACGTTTGTGGCAAAATGAGGATTTTATCATGATGGGAAATTTCTTCTTATGCCATATTGTTTTCAAAAGTCATATGCAGATGTGTCAAATTGCATCTACATGTTGGAATGGGTTAAGTTATGTAAATCACATTCCTAATGTTAAACATCTTTCTTATTTTCCAAGACCTTTTCCTAAATAAAACAATGACATAAAACAGGATAGCATTTCTCATAAATAAACTGTATCTGTTTTTATGTGCAAAAGGAGTCAAAGAAGCATAATTCTTAGCATTAACATGTACATGTATTATGTATAACCAAATCTGTATTGAAGGCTATTTGTTTTTTAGCGACCATTTTGTCTTATTCACAGTTCATGACTTTTAATGTAAAATCCTAAGGGTCAGAATTGTTTGCTGCCTAAATTGTGTAACTGCTATAGAGACTAGTTTGACTGCATGTTTATATTTCCATTTCAGGAATCTATGATGGATTTCTATTGGCATTACTCAGGAAAAGATTCTATAGATCCTGCTGGAAAGGAAAACTTCTGTCGTGCTATAAATGTCTCGAAACAAGTGTTTGCCTCTCTCACCGAATATGTACAGGTAAGATTTATGTGTAAACATGTTGGTCAGATCAAATAGTTTAAACATATTTAATTCTCATATATTTTTACATAGTAGGTTACATCAAGAAATATACAATGGAGAAATGGATTGGACCGAAAGCTCATAGCTTATTGAAGGTCCTCTCCAATAAAGATTAATTTACAGGAAGCACGGTGAATATTTAACATGTGCAGAAAATATCAGCTTACTTAAGCTTTGTAATTTATAATACAAGAAACAGATACATAAAAGAGAGTGGGGAGAGAGAGCAAGGAAGGAGAAAGAGGAAGAAAGAGATAGATGTAAAGAGAGCAGAAATAGACAAAGGAGGGTGGTGCGCGTATGGGAGGCTAGTTAATGTATATATGTCGATTATCCATACCGAATAAAATATAACATAAAAAGATACTTAAAAAGTTGCAAGTTAACAAAAAAGCAATTAAGGAAAAGGGTGAATTATCGTGAGCTAAACCGTTTGGTTCCGATTATAAATTGTTGGACTGATTCAAAAATAGCATTATTTTCTTCGATTGGTGAGTTTGGATTTCCGTATAACAACGTATCAAGCCTAATGTTTTGAGGAAGTTCTCTTAGCATGCCATGTCTCCTATCGTTATAGCGGGGACATTCAAGTAGGTAATGTAATGTATTTTCAATTTGTCCACATGCACAAATCAATTAGAGGTGAAATGCAAAGTGCAGGATCCAACGGTCCTGAATTTAACCCTTTCCCACATACAACAAACCTGCAGCAGACAATTTTAAAAACTTCTAGTAAAAAAATATCGAAACTCTCTATGAATCGGAAAAACATTTATTTAATAGAGTTGAACACATTGTGGCAAAAAGAAGAAATTGCTCATCATGAGCAATTTCTCCTTTTGCCATAATATTTTCAAAAGGCTGCTGCAGAAGTCTCAGAAAGTGTAAATATGTGGGAAAGGGTTTATACCAAAGCGAGCTTGTGTATAAGCACTGAATTTGTTCAGACTATAATTTAAATTTAACATCAGGGTCCGATTCCACCAACCTTACTTAGCTTTAAATAATACTTAAAAGCACATTTCATGTTTTGTTTCCCTTATAAAAATGCCAAAACATTTTGTTTATTTACAAGTACTGTTAGTCAGCAAGGTAACTATGTATGTTGAATTAGTCATTTACTTAAATTCATTCCACTATTTATGTTTAACAAGATATTAGGGAAACAAAAATGACGAAGTATGCTTTTAAGTATTTAAGTATTATTTAGCTCTAAGTAAGGTTGGAAGAATTGGACCCTGTTACCTAGAATGTACTTTATACTGAACTTATGAAACTAATTTCTACAGCATTGATATGTTGGTAACATGCATGATGTGATCAGTTCTGTTCATGACATTATGTATGTTACACAAAATAATGGCAAAATATAATGTGTTTGCTAATCAATACAATACACATTTAATTGGCTATAATAGAAATATTTTTGTACACACACTTCTGTCTTCATGATCAGAGACCTATATAGAAATATAGGTCTCTGTCATGATCAAATTACCCTTTGTAAGTTGTAACCCTTTCTTTATTATTTCTGGTTAACTAAAAAACTTGTATTTATATATTTCAGGGCCCTTGTTCTCAAAATCAGTTGACATTAGCTCACAGTAGGTTGTGGGATGCAGTTGGTGGATTCCTCTACATATTTGCACACATGCAGGAAAAACTGTCAAGGGTATGTAACTATGTATGACTGTATTTATGTTTCTTTGAATTTAACCCCTCTTTCCAACATACAACAAATCTGCGACATCTGGTATTATCAAGTCAAAAATATAAAATGTCTCTTGAAAAGAATTTTTTTTTATTGGATAGAATTGTTGCAATTTGAGATATTGCTTGGGTGAAGAAAAAGGTTTTTTTTAGCTGACCACGAGATGTGAATATGTTGTCAACCCAACGCTGGTGTCGCTATCGGCAACAATGTATATTTCTTGTTTGTCTACATAAATACTTAACTTTAACATTTGAACGAAACTATACCATAGGGTAATGTAATGCCATAATCTAAACCCCTAAAGATAATTGTCGGTAATGTTAACATATCGAACCTAATAAAAGTAAAAATAATGGGACAGCTCTAGTCTGGTGTACGGTAGAGTATCAGTGAAGGCTGTGATGAGACTGCACAGAGAACCCGAATTTCTAGACTCAGCTCATATTAATCATGAAGTAGAATTAATATTTAATTTATTTTCCAGGATTCAGAACAGTTAGAATTACTGAGAGAGTTTATGAAGTTACAGAAGGAGATGATGATTATGTTACTGTCCATGTTGGAAGGTAATGTGATGAACGGACCGATCGGTAAACAGATGGTGGACACGCTAGTGGAATCTTCCAGTAACGTAGAGGTCAGTATGGGTCACTTGCAATTTTGTTATCCCTTTTCCACAGACAACAAGTCTGCAGATGACGACTTTGAAAATCTCTAAAATGAAAGTTCAATTTTAGAATAAAGATGAAACATTGAGGCAAAGGAGAATTGCGCCTTGTGCCACAATATTTTCAAAAGTTGTCTGCTGTAGGGTTAAAAAATTAAAAAAGAGAGTTAACATATCAGAGGAAAAATGAAAATTGCTTATTATCTCCTTTAACCCTTTCCCATTTACGACAATTTTGCAGCAGTCATCTTTGAAATCATGTCAGCAAAAATAGGGAATATCTCTATAAATCATAGTTTGATTATTTAATAGAGTTGAAGAAATTGTGGCAAAAGGAGAATATGAGCAATTATGAGCAATTTCTTCATTTGTCACATTGTTTTCAAAAGTTGTCTTAGCAGAAGCTTCAAAATGGGTCTATTATGGCAAAGGGCCATTATAAGAATTGTGGTTTAGTTTATATTAATCACGCTCGATGTCTGTTGATTGGAGACTTAACCAGTACTCGCGCCATTGTGCGGAAAAATTGTGGTTTGGGTGTACTGTGAGGCATAACACTTTCCTTTGGGCTTAATAAATTAAACGTATTCTTTAAGCTGGATAGATAGGTGGTCTTTAAATATAGGGTCACTTTTGCGGAGAATGATAAATTGGCAAATTAAAAGAGTCGTCGCTATAGACAGGGAATTGCTTACTTTCGTTGTTCATTAGCCCAGATTTGACTGTATTTTCAATATTCTATTTTACAGATGATTCTCAAATTCTTTGATATTTTCCTGAAGATGAAGGACCTGACGACATCAGAGGCATTCTTGGTAAGTTTATCCATCGTTTGTTTAATGTAAGGAGAAACATTGATGGTCAAAAAATGATTTATTAAATCAAGTTAACTCATATGATAATTTTAAATTTTCCTACATGAAGGTGCTTTCTGACGCCTCTGCAGCAGATGATTTTTGAAAACATTGTTACAAAAGGAGAAATTACTCATGATGAGCAATTTCTCCCTTTTGCCACAAAGTTTTCATCTTTATTCATTAATTGTTTTCCCATTTATAGAAATTGTCCTATTTTTGGCTAAATGTTTACACAGTCGTCTGCTGCAGATTTGTCCATGTGGTAAAGAGAAAAGAGTCATCAATTTTGCAAAAGGCATTTGAAGAAGATGTAAACTATTGATAATTGAAGTATTTGTTAGTTGAAGGCAATGTAGGAAAAGGAAAATTTGCTTGACAAATCTGTCTGAGAGATGTCCATGCCTAACATATCATGTTTATTTATCGCTACAGTATTTTATCGGCATAAGATTGAATCGACAGACATTTTGTTTGGCCAAAGCAGACAATTGGGGATGACTCAATGACCGTTGTTGTCTATCCTTTAGGCTTTGACTATCCCAAAAGGAGAAGCATTTGCAGCAGACTACTTTTGAAATTATTCTGGCTAGAAAAGAAATTGCTCATAATGAGCAATTTATACTTTTTCCGACAAAATTTTCATCTCTATTTTAATTAAAATCAATTGTTCTTCCATTTATGAAGATTTTTCATATATTTACCTAGATGTTTTCAAAGTCATCAGCTGAAGATTTGATGTATGTTGGAAAGACTTAATTAGTCTGTCAGCAGTCAACACAAATATTCCTTGTAATACTTGTGCTATTATTTCAAATTATATCTTTCTGTTTAATATTATGAGACAAGTATTATTTCAATCACAGGTGTTTGATTCTTGGATTCCATATTAGATCTATTGATTAACCTTTTCCCACATACAACAAATCTGCAGCAGACGACATAGTGACAAAAACCTGAACAATTCTATAAAAGATAGCTTAATTGTTAAATAAAGTTGAAAACATTGTGGCCAAAGGAGAAATTGCTCATGAGCAATTTCACCTTTGGCTACAATCTTTTCAAAAGTCGACTGCTGCTATTGAGTCAAAATGTGTCTGCAGTTGGGAAAGGGTTAATAAAGTGTATTTCAATGATATTTCATACATGTTATACTGCTGCTCTTTAGGAATTTGATACAAACAAGGACGGTTATATCTCTGCTAAAGAGTTCCGGCGAGCGATGGAGTCACATAAAATGTACAAACGGTGCGTTCATGTAATCATATAGATGCTACTGAATTTGTCTAATATATGTAATTATGTATAATGTCCCAATGGAAATGCATTTGTTTGTACTTTGAAAATGTTTCATAATAATGAAGTCATATTTAAAATCCAAATTTCTTTTAAAATGAAAAACCTTTTTTTATGTGTGGTAACATATTAAAGAACAAAGAAAATCGGGATACTATGATATTTTATGGTCATGTACAAAATGATATATATTAATTTCCAGTCTATTTATAAATATGAAAGTAAAATTGTGAACATGGTTGTGTGATAGTGAAACATTCAGTATAAGACAAGTGCATTTTCTATTGAGTTTATATTTGGTGTCATTGATATGTTACTCATCCATTATGATAAGTTTGTGTAATGTTTGTATATATAGCACTCTGTTCACACATACATGTTTATAACTTGGCGTGTTTCCAAATTGCTTTTGGTGGTTAAAACCCTTTCCCATTTGCAGATACAATTTGACGAATAAGCAGCTGACGACTGTAGTAGAAAACATTGTGAAAAAAGCAAAAATTGCTAATAAGGAGCAATTTTTCTTTTTGTCATTATACTTTAAACTCCATTCAATGATTAAACTTTAGTTCATAGAAATTCACATATTTTTATCGAGATGTTCTCAAAATCTTCTGCTGCAGATTTGTTGTATATGGGAGAGGGTTTCTTTAGATTTTTAAATATCAAAGGCTTGCTGGTAACCTATGGAAAGATTGTGATTTCGTATCTAATTTATAGAAGTATCAGGGGCGTAGATAAGTCTTATCTACGTCCCTGGAAGTATCAAACATTTTTCAGTGTATGTGTATGATTGTCATTGAATACGTATCTGTGTATATAGGATATGAGTCTGCACTGTACAGGTTAACCTTAGCTTTATACAGGCAACTACTTACCTCTCTGTAGCAGATGATTTTAATAAACATTGTGGTAAAAGCAATTTCTCCATTTTCCACTATACTTACAACTCTGCAACAAATCAATACCCCAAATGTTCCATAGGTCACTACAATACTGTATGACTTATGAGTAAATTGAAAAACTTTTCCCACCTGCACCCACATTTTGACCCATCTGCAGCAGAATAGTTCTGAGATTGTGGCAACAATGATTTTAACTCTTCTGAATAACTGTACTTTCAATTATAGAGATTTTCCATAATTTGGTCTAGATGTTTTTAAAATCGTCTGCTGCAGATTTCTTGTATGTATGAGTTGGTTAATCCAGAGTTAATTCAATTGCTTTTCAAAAGTCATCTAATGCAGATGCATGTAAAGTAGTCTGTATGACGGAAAGAGTTAATAATAAGAGAGTAACCGATTCAAGCCCTGCTGTTCTGCTGATTGAAAATGCTAAGCTGGCTGTACATGTTGTTTTGTCCAATGTCCTTCATTGTCAATTCATAATGTCTGATGCTTAATGATGTTAACGCCTTCCCTAAAACAATAGTAATCTGCATCAAATCTGTCAGATTGATCCTACAAGTGGAAAAGAGTTCAGATATATCAATGTTGTCTAATGTCTGTAATTCTATTGCTCTGTGTTTATATTGTAATGTCACTAATATCGTTTTTCTGTCTCTATATATCTCTCTTTCAGTCTTGATTATTTCAGCACTGACGCCATTCTATGGCTAAGTTCTATCAACTGAGGACATCAACCTGTCTGAAACCATTCCCTATTTAATATCATTTCTGTCCTCTCACTTTCTATTTTTCTCTGAATGCTATTCTAACAGGAGTTTGACACAAATCAAGATGGTTGTATTTCTCATAAAGAGTTCAGAAATGCTCTGATATCCCAAAAATTCTATACTGAGTAAGTGTGTTCTTTAAACCCTACCCGAAACCTCAAACCTTTTTACAAAATGGTCGTTTATCATGGATGGAAATTAAAGAAAAAAATCGTCAAATTTGATAGAAAGAGCAATTATTTAAAACAAATTGGTACGAAGAGTTTAAATTTTCTATAGAACAAATAAGAACAATCATGACCTATTATGTTGAACTATTTTTGAAAACAGATTATGATCATCATTTGATTCAATTTAAGATATTCAGACATTAAAGAGTATTGAGAATTGAATTTTGGAAAGTATAGATAACTTATCTCACCTGAGCAAGATGTGCTCAAGGTGAGCTATTGTGATCACACCGTGTCCATCATACGTCTATTGTTGCACTTCAATGTGAACAAGCCTAAAATATGGTCAAGTTGTGTAAAAAACTATGATAAAAGGCCAGTAGGTGAGCGATTCAGAGTCGTCATGTCCCTCTTGTTTAACCTCATCTGTACGTTTTCAGATAATTTTAAAGATAGATATGGTTACATTTATATAAACATAGATCCAACAATGAATAAATGAATGAATAAATGAATGAATGCCATGTCAAAAGGTTATGACTTGTTCTGCTACCAGTTTCATCTTCTCCAAAGACACTTTTATTCAACTTTTTGAAAACATAGTGACAAAAGAAGAAATTGCACAAAACGTGCAATTTCTCCTTTTGCCACAATGTTTTCCACCCTCAATCCTTTCCCCTGTAGGACTTTAGACACACATTGTTGGAAAGGGAATCTAAAGAAAAGATAATTTGTGTAATCAAATTATGACTGAAATTCACAAAAGAATGTAAAACACCGTAGGAAAAGAAGAATGAATGCCTCTTATCCTACGATGTTGTCAATTTTTGTTTCTACAGATACACAATATTATTTGTTCAATTCTTTCTAGTATGCACTTTGTCTTTGCTATGCTGGTTATTTTGCCTTCTTCAGTTTTGAAATGCTTCCATTTGAGGTTAAAGAATGTCTAAATTACCAGTTCTATCTGGTTAATTTTTCCTGACACCAGCTCATGAGTCGTAATGTTATCGCTGTAATTTTGAATGTTAACCTTTGGTCCTTGACATTACCTTTGACCTACTCCTAGAAAACCTTGTTGCCATTGGAGACATTGGTGATTCACAAACACACCTGTTTCAGTAGATATTTAGTTTAGTTAACCCTTTCCCACATACGAGAAAACTGCAAAAAGCGACTGTGAAAACCTTTACGCAAAAATATAGAAAATCTCTATAAATGATGGTATAATTACTGAAAAAAGTTGAAAACTATGTGGCAAAAAGAGATTTTTTTTGTTTTGAGCAATTTCTCCTTTTGTCACAATGTTTTCAAAAAGTCTTCTGCTGCTGTGGTGACAGAAAGTGTATACATGTCGGAAAGGGATAAATATGGACTTTTCCCTTTCAGCATGCCTTGCTTGATTCCATGTTGGAAGTGTTTAAGTTTTATACATGTTGTATTCTGCATGGAACTATAAATATTTAATTTTTTAGGAACAAGTTTGCATCCATTTTAACCCTTTCTTGTGAACTATTCTGCAGCCAAGGAAGGCAAATACAAATGTATATGGAAAATCTTTTAAAGTAAATTTATAGTTATTGAATAGAGTCGAAAACACTGTTGCAAAAGCTGAAATTGCATAATGAGCAATTTCCCCATTTGCTACAACGTTTCAAAATGCATCTGCTGCAGAAACATCAAATTCCATATAGGCAAATGCATATTGGAAAGGGTAAACTTTCTTACTTATTATGTATGAAGACACAAACTTTTGTGGGCCTTCAATATAATGTTCTATGTTTAACAATTTAAATTACCCAACAATACCATAAACAGCAGAAACTATTTATTATTTATCTACAACAAACATGTCTCAACCCTAAAATATCTTTGGCGTTCAGGGGCAATGACAGTTGTCAACTGAAGACTTAGCCTGTAGGCTGTTATTTCTAGCGTCACTTCACAAACAAGAGAGCATAGTATATAGGTTGAACCAAAGTTACTTTGACTGCAGTGAGTCAAAGAAAGTCGCATATTAAGCTGCAGAGAGCTCTAGGAAAGTTGGACGTTAAGCTACAGTGAGCTAACATTACTGGTAAAAAGCTGCAGTGAGCTTTATATAGCTTGTTACATCCTGTAGATAGATTAAGATGTTCTGTGCTATAAGATACAGTGAGCTTAGCATGGACTATGGTATAAGCTACAGTGAGCTTATTATAATATAGGATATAGAGTAAGCGAGATCTGAAATGATAAACTGCTGTGAGCTAAAACTTATGCTCTCTTGTCTCAGCGACGTTTAACTTCACATGCTGTACTTTTTTGGGGGCAAAATGTCACGTCACATGCTGTACTCTTTGTGGAGGCAAAATGTGGAATATCGCTGTCTTCAGATGCACATTTGTCATTCCCAACATTAAATCATAGAAACTGAACTGGAATCTGAGAAAACAAAATAATCATATACAGATGAAATGCAATAGTACAAACAGAAATCAAAGAACGGGGGTGGTGGGGTGGACGGCGGTAACGATAATGTTTATCAGCAAAATTGCTATGATGGCTGCTGAAATCGAAACGGTGACGTAGCATATATTTACATATCTCGTAATGGTTATGATTGGCTGTCATTTCTAGCGGTTATTAGGCCCTGGACGGTGGTTGACCTCATTGTTGTATAATTTAAAACTACCGTCAATAAATGACTTCCACTTGAAATTCTCAAAATGAAATTGACTTTTACATTATGCGAAGTAGAACTTCTGAATTTATTTGAATTCCAATTATTTTAGATAGAAATGAATTTCAGTTAACTTTTTCCTGCGTACAACCCATTTGCAGTAGAATTACGTGTTAACATTTCACAACATGCATATACATGTTTCTAGCAGACTAGTCATATTGATCAATTTCACCTTTCGTCAAAATCTGTTTAACTATATTCAATTAATGTAATATATGCATGGAGGTCTCCATAGTTTTGCTTATGTAGTCTGCTCAGAATCAAAATTTAGAAAAAATGTGTTTTATCTTAAAAATTGGAGGTTCAGTTTTGAGATAAGATTGAAAATGTTATTGGAAAGTAGAAATTCTCCTTTTGACAGAGATTTAGGTAAAGAGTTGTAAAAAGGACTTTGTTCCTCAATTTCTCTTTTATTAAATCTTTCCCACATACAACAGATGACTTTGAACTTTTTTTTATTCATGAGAGTTTAAATATTACATGGAGTTGAAAAAGTTGTGGCAAAAGGGGAAATTGCTCATTATTAGCAATTTCAGCCTTTGCCACAATGTTTTCAAAAGTCGTATTCTGCAGAGGCGTCGGGAAGTGTCTGTACGATGGAAAGAGGGCAAGGCACATTTCCTAGCCTAGTACTGGTTTGTTTACCCAGGGATCATGAATAAGTGAACTGTCGCCGTGATTTAACTGAAAAAAATATTGAAAACGGCTTAAAACCCCAATAAAACAAAACAAATGATGGAAAGAGTAAAGCATTTACACATTTGTTGTAGGTGTTTAAAATAATCCTATTACTTAAGTGATTCTTTTCAGTACCAACAACATTGATTTAACCCTTTCCAACATGCATACTCTTTCTATCGCCTGTGCAGCTGACAAATTTTAAAAAAATTGGCAAAATAAGAAATTTATCATTAATAGTGTTTTCAACATTTTTCAGTAAATACGTTATCTTTTTTTATAGGTTTTCCATATTTTTGCCCAGATGTTTTCATAGTCATCGGCTGCGAATTTGTTGCATGTCGGAAAGGGTTCAGAAAATGATGTACACCACCTACTTAGAGCTCTTTTTTCAAAGGTTGTCTTCTATAGTTTGTTAACCCTTTCCCTCATATAGACGCTTTCTGACGCCTCTGCAGCATACGCCTTTTTGAAAACATAGTGACAAAAGAAGAAATTGCACAAAATGTGCAATTTCTCCTTTGGCCACAATGTTTTCCACTTTTTGTCATAGGTTATCCATTCAATTATGGAGATTTTCTATGTTTTGACAAAATACGTTCAAAGTCGTCTGCTGCAGAATTGTCGTATGAGGGAAAGGGTTAATAAATATTGGATACTCATGTTACAGGGAGGAGATAGAGTACATCATGATGTGTGTGGATGCAAACCAAGATGGAAAGGTTGACTTCAACGAGTTTACTGATAGATTCCATAATCCTGCCAAAGATATCGGGTTTACTACTGCTGTATTACTTACCAACTTGTCAGAACACATGCCAAATGATCCAAGGTTAGTCCACACGAGACAGGCTTCACAAAAACTACGGAATCCTGTTGGGGCTACAGTAAAACCATGCTCCTTTGACACACGAAAACATGATGATTATAGCATTGTTGCTTGTCCAGAACACATATACACATACAAGATTTAATATTTTTTGCGACGATTATTTGTGGAGAATTAATGGTTTAGTTCTCGCCAGTACTTTAAAGGTCAGATTAGCAACACATGTGGGGTGAGCTATTTTGATCACTCACTCTCCTGTGTCTGCAGTGTCGTCAGTTTGTCCATTTGTTCACATTTTCCTGTACACCACTTCTCCTTCTTGTCCAAAGGACCAAATTAAAATTAATTTCACAGGACTGTTTCATAAGTGGGCCACTTTTAAAGGTGTTCAAAGAATTTGTTTCTATGTAGACTTAAGTTAAGTTTTAGTGTAGTTTAGTTTTTAACTTATTTATTTTACATCAATTACAAAACAAGCTTTCAGCTTATATTAATCACGCTCGATGTCTTCTTCCTGGAGACTTAACTAGTGCTCACACAGTTTGTGTGGAAAAAATCCCAAAGGTAGATCCTGCTCATCACGGATTCAAACTCGGGACCTTTGGTATGAAAGGCCAACACTCTACCACTGCACCACTGTCTTCCACAAAGAAGTGTATTTAGTAAAGCCATTTACCAAAGAAATGATGATTCAGATACATGCACTTTTTTATGCCTCTACAGCAGACGAATTGTGATTAATTTCTACTTATAACACAATGTTTTCAATTTTATTCAATATTTGTTCACTAATTTATATAGGCCATTCCCATATTTTTGAATAAAGGTTTTCAAAAGTCATCTTCTGCAGATTTGTTGTATTTTGGAAAGGGTTAAACTTAAAAAAACTTAATTATATGTGGTTTTCATTTATTCAGATTGGAACGATTCCTGGAGAAGGCTCGCTGTGTATTAGACTACTTCCAACCCTATCTGGGCAGAATAGAAATTATGGGCGGGGCTAACAGAATTGAACGAGTCTACTTTGAAATCAAACAGTCCCATATTGACCAATGGGAGAAGCCCCAAATTAAGGTAAGTGTTCGTTGCTGTTTTCAATGTTGCCATGTGGAGAGATGCAGATATTGATTGATTGAGGTTTAACGCCGTTTCAACAATTTTCAGTCAAATTCACGGTGGCCAGTTCACCTTCCTATGTATTTCCTTGCTTACTCATCACACCAGTACTCTACACAACAGGTTTTTTTTCAAAGTAACCGACTGCTTTTGCATATAGACTTTCAGCATTTTGGTGAAAAACAAACTTTAATAATGCTTGCAGCACTGACTTTAGTCGAACATTGTTAATGTTAGCTGAGTTAGGGTTCAAACCCACAACCCCTTGATTGAGTCTGCATCATGTCTGACTGACATACCAGGGTCTAATTCCACCAACCTTACATAGCAATTAAATACTTAACTCTTTCCCTCAAATAGACGCGTTCTGATGCCTCTGCAGCAAACGGCTTTTTGAAAACATAGTGACAAAAGAAGAAATTGCTCAAAACAAGCAATTTCTCCTTTTGACACAATGTTTTCCACTTTTAGCCATAGGTTATCCGTTCAATTATAGAGATATTCTATTTTTTGACAAAATATGTTCAAAGTCGTCTGCTGCAGAATTGTTGTATGTGGGAAAGGGTTAAAAGCAATTTTCATCATTTTTGTTTCTTTAATGAAAATGCCAAAATATTTCATTTCTTCATTAAACAAGCATTGTTTTTTTTAGTCAGCGAGGTACCTAACTATTTATCTCAACTTAGTCATTCACTTGAATACATTCCAACATTCATGTCTTACCAAACATTAAGGAAATACAAAAGATGAAATATGCTTTTAAGTATTTTTAGATTACCTGAGCCGAAGGCTCAAGGTGAGCTATTCTGATCACTTTTTGTCCGTCGTCCGTCCGGCGTTAACTTTTAGCTTTAAACATCATCTCCTCCCAAACTCCAAGGACAATTTCCGTGAAACATCACAGGACTGTTCCTCTGGTTGGCCTCTTTCAAAGTTGTTCAAAGATTTAAATTCCATTGAGAACTTTGGTTGCTGCGGCATCAGAAAGGGGGCAAAAGGTCCAAACTTTAAAAATCTTCTCCTCCGAATCTGCCAGTCGGATTCAAATATAATTTGGTAGAAATGTTCATTGGGTGACCCTCTATAAAAATTGTTCAAGCCATACTGATTGGTCGAAAAACATGGCAGTCAGGCGGCATCAAAAAAGGGGCAAAATGACAAAATTTGAAAATTCCATTATTATGCAAATGCTTGTCTGATTTTAAGAAAGTATAATACGAATCTTACTGTAATGATCCTCTATTAAATTTGTTTAAGCCGTTTTGATTGGTTACACAATCATATCAACCAGGCGTCATCACAAAAAGGGTAAATTGAACTTTTAGCTACAAATGACAACCAACTCCTACCATTCCAATAGACCAATTTTCACAAAACATCACAAGAATGTTCCTTTGGTGGTCCTCTTTCAAAATTGTTCAAAGATTTAAATTCCATTGAGAACTGCGGCATCAGAAAGTGAGAAAAATACCCAAATTTTAAAATCCTTTTCCTCCATAATCTACTTGTGCGATTGCAAGATAATTTGGTAGAAATGTTTCTTAAGTGACCCTCTAAATAAACTGTTGAAGCCATATTGATTTCGTTGAAAAACAGGGCAGCAAGGCGGCATCAGGAAAGGTGCAAAATGACAAAAACTTTATAATTCCATTCTTATTAAAGTTCTTGTTAGATTTCTAGATATAAATGGCCTTTACTGATAAGCTGTTTCTTGAGAAGTGTCCACTCCTTTCAGTTTCATTTGCACTCCCTGATAAAATTTTCCAGATATTTGCAGTTAAATATTTGCTACTAATTTACTATCAATTAGGTGATCGATTTAGGGCCATCTTGGCCCTCTTGTTAAAAGTATGAATTAGCTCTAAGTAAACTTGATGGAATTGGACCCAGAACTTGGTGAAAGTCACTAAGATAAGGAGGAATAAACAGGTCTCTTTTATAAATCAATTAAACCCTATTTTGTGGGTAAGCAAAAGAATCTTCGAATTAAGACAATTGTTTTTAAGGGTGGGGTAAGGATTTTAAAATATGAAATATGCCACTTATTAAGCACTCAATACATCATTTTCAATGTTGCCATGTTAACCCTTTCCCAAATACAAGAAATCTGCAGCAACATATTTTGTCAAAAATTGGAAAATCTCTATAATTGAATGGATAACCAATGACTAACAGTGGAAAACATTGTGGCAAAAGGAGAAATTGCTCATCATAAGCAATTTCTACTTTTGTCACAATGTTTTGAAAAGTTGTCTGCTTCAGAGGCGTCAGAAAGCGTCTGTATGATGGAAAGGGTTAATTAAGAGACTGATAAGGAGAAATGAAAAAGATATTTGTCCAAGAATATATGACTTATAACTCAATAGTCCAGTTCACATTTTATCAGCGCATGATGGAAAGGGTTAATTAAGAGACTGATAAGGAGAAATGAAAAAGATATTTGTCCAAGAATATATGACTTATAACTCAATAGTCCAGTTCACATTTTATCAGCGCATGATGGAAAGGGTTAATTAAGAGACTGATAAGGAGAAATGAAAAAGATATTTGTCCAAGAATATATGACTTATAACTCAATAGTCCAGTTCACATTTTATCAGCGCATGATGGAAAGGGTTAATTAAGAGACTGATAAGGAGAAATGAAAAAGATATTTGTCCAAGAATATATGACTTATAACTCAATAGTCCAGTTCACATTTTATCTGCGCATGAGCAAACTTCAAAGCAACTTGGTGAGAGTCTGCGGGATTATTCGATAATTAGGAAACTGGTGGCTAGCTCTGACCTATATTTACATAGTGCATATCAATTAACCAATCAACAGATTTAAATTTTTCACAAAGATTATTTGATTAAATGCCTTGATTGTGCAACACAGTGATGTTAATATATTATTAATGAATATTAATTATGGGTGGGAATGAATGAATGTATATTGTTTTACGGCGCATCGACAGCTAAGGTCATTTAGACGCATTTAAATTTAATTATTCATGATCCCTGGGTAAACAAACCAGAACTAGGCTAGAAAATGTGCCTTGCCCAAGGGCACTCCACCATGACCGTAGTGCCGCGACTGGGGATCGAACCCGGGACACCCGGTTTCGAAATCCCCGACGCTAACCCACAGCGACCACAGCGGATTCCTAATTATGGGTGGGAGGGACTATTGTTGCGTTTTAGGCTGCACTAACCGTTATTGTGACCAGCCAGAGAACAGCAAATTACGCTTTCATTGCATTTAAAAAACAATTGTCACATTATGTAAAGACTGGAACTCTCTCTTGTGGGGGTCTCATAAAAACAAATTGTCACGCTGTAAAGACTGGAACTCTCTCTTGTGGGGGTCTCATAAAAACAAAGGTGAGTTATTGTGATCGCCTTTTTTCCGTTGTGCGTCAACATCTTCTCCTCAGTAACCAGTTGGTCAATTGGGATGAAACTTCACAGAAAGCATCCTCTAAATGACCTCACAAGAATTCCTTCAATTTTTTGGGATCCATGCAGAATTCTGGTTTCAATGGCAACAAAATGAAAATTGGTTGAAAAACATGGCTACTAGGGGGCAGGGCTATTTTACCTTATATGGCTATAGTGAAAACTTAAACAAAATTCTCCTCCGAAAGTGTTAGGCCGATTTTCAAATAATTTTGTAGAAATGATCCTTGGGAGACCCTCTATCTAAATTCTTCAAGCCATGTTGATTGGTCGAAAAAACATGGGCGCCACATGGCGGGGCTATTTTGCCTTATACTGTCCACTGAGCTCTAGATAAGGGGCGTTTTGCATGTTCTAAAATCTTTGTTTGATCCTCTAACCCTATGTTGTGGGTACTCAAAAGAATCATCTCAGTGAGTACACACAACATAGGATTTGCTTTAATAATAAGAGACAAATTGTGGGAAAAAGAGCTGAATACCACTCCTTATCTTGACCTCTGACTATCCCTTGTTTCAGGAATCCAAGAGATCTTTCTTACACAGCATTGTGAATGAAGGCGGAGACAAGGAGAAACTGGAGAGTTTTGTTAATTTCTGCGAGGACACTATTTTTGAGGTAACACCATTTATTTCTTCAACCTTCTCCCTTCTCGACGCATTGTGCAGCAGCTGCAATAGACAACTTTTGAAAACATCTTGGCTTAAATAGTGACAAAGTTGTCATTTATTATATGTGTTAATAATTGTACTAACAACTTTTGTGTTTATAGCTTCTTTATACATATTTATATGCCACGGCATGACCCTCTTATCTGATAGTGATCCTGACATATTTGTATATTTATCACTGAGGGAGTAAAACGGCAAGGGTTAGTGCTTTGTCATCTTATTTAATACATGTAAGCCATTAAACCCCCTTTCCTACGTACAACAGATCTTCAGCAAATGTCTTTGAAAACATCAAGTACAAAGTTTTCATTAATTGTCGGCTGCAGATCGATCAAAATTTATCTGCAAGTTGAAAAGAATGTAAATTAAATTAGGATAAGGATTTTCTAAATTTGAGGTGAACTATTAGAAAATATTTTGCATACAGCTTTTGTGATTTTCATTTTTTAGATGCAGCATGCAACTAGCATAAGTGCCGAAGAACAACGAATGGCAGCGTTACGAAGTGGAAATCTTCGCGAGGATAGAGGCGGGTAAGTAGCCAGACATCGTAAAAGGCTAATAGAAACAAAAGATCATGTTTAAATTTCTACATCTAACCTTTTTGATGCCATTTATATTCTTTATGTCACATCTAAAAAAATAAAAAATAAACATTTACTAGAATGAAAAAAGAGTAAATAAGCCTTGCAGTTAAAGAAGTAAAGTAAACATGTTTACAAAAGGAAGATTTTTAATGTCAATGTTTCTAGCAATTCTTTTATGCATATAATTATATGGCTTAACGCCTCTGCAGCAGACAGGTTTTTGCAAACATAGTGACAAAAGAAGAAATTGCACAAAACGTGCAATTTCTCCTTTTGCCACAGTGTTTTCCACTTTTTGTCATAGGTTATCCATTCAATTATAGAGATTTTCTATGTTTTGACAAAATACGTTCAAAGTCGTCCGCTGCAGAATTCTCGTATGAGGGAAAGGGTTAAAGGTGTGACTTAATGGCACCTTTTGGAGTTTGAAGAATTAGACTATTTGATGAAGATATAGCTGAAAATATTGATGGAAAAGTATAAACTGTTCATTTTGAGCAATGTCTCCTTTCCCGACAACATTTTCAATTGACATCTGCTGCAAAGCCATCTGCATCTGGGAAAGGGCCAATACTGTTTGTCGACTTTAACCCTTTCCCTCATATAGACACTTTCTGACGCCTCTGCAGCAGACGGCTTTTTGAAAACATAGTGACAAAAGAAGAAATTGCACAAAACGTGCAATTTCTCCTTTTGCCACAATGTTTTCCACTTTTTGTCATAGGTTATCCATTCAATTATGGAGATTTTCTATGTTTTGACAAAATGCTTTCAAAGTCGTCTGCTGCAGAATTGTCATATGAGGAAAAGGGTTAAAGATACTATGATTTGTTTAGCATACAATATAGATGATTGTATGGGTTTATTACAGTATAATCCTTTCCCACATACAGACACATTCTGTCATCTCTGCAGTTAGACAACAATTGAAAACATTGGAGCAAAAGGAGCGGTTTCTCCTTTTGTCATAATGTTTCCAGAAAGCGTCTATATAAGGGAAAGTTTAAAAAGATATTCCGTTTTTTGCATTGAAATGTTTTTAAAGTAGTCTGCTGCAGATTTATTGTATATGGGAATTGAATAAATGGCTGTACCTGTCTAATGTAATTGGTAATTAACTCTTTCTCACCTGTAGGCGCATTAAGATGCATCTGTAGCAGACGACTTTTGAAAACATCGTGACAAAAGGAAAAATTGCTTGAAACAAGCAATTTCTCCTTTTACCACAATGTTTTCAATTTTTTTTAGGTAATGATACTTACAATAATGGAGATTTTCCACATTTTTTAGTAGAGACTTTTAAAGTCGACTGCTACAGATTTGTTGTATGTTGGAAAGGAATAAAAATAACATTCTTTCACTCGTTACAGTGTTCTGGAACCAGTCAGGATGGGCTACAACTTCATTAAGGATGGTATTTGGTCCTTCCTGTCTCTATTCACCATGTCCAACATCAAGAATGGGTACAAAATATTCCGCAAGATGACCTACTGGCAGTTGTTTGTTGCCTTCCTCAAATTGAACTTCAGGATTGCGTTCATGATCCTGACAGTCCTCTTCCATATTGTCTGGTAAGTAAGGTTGGATTGATTGGAGATGAACAACGTTTACAATGGTATTGAAATTATACTGTAAATGTGGTGTACATAATGAACTAAGGATAATCATGTAATGCACTAAGGATAATCATGTAAGGATAATCATGTAATGAACAAAGGATAATCACATAATGAACTAAGGATAATTGTAATGAACTAAGGATAATCATGTAATGAACTAAAGATAATCACGTTATGAACTAAGAATAATCACCAAGTGAGAATGGTCTATGATAATATGTAAACTTATTTTATGTGGAGAGATCAGATTTTGTGTTTAAATCTATATCTAAATTTTGTGTTGCATATCTTAGTAAGGTTACACATTGAGATCACGTTACCCCTTTCATTTAGTTACATATGCGAATCTAAGGACACTGAATTTGGAAATTTTAAATTTTAGTTACTCAGGTAATATGGCAAGATGTCATGTGTGCATCATATTACAATCATCTAATTGATAAACTGTTTTTCTTTCTACATTATCCAGGACACTTTGTAGATTTATTATAAACATGATGATGGGTGAAAAGGAAGAACAGCCTGATATACCACCAGGGCCCCTGGCCCTACCAGGTCCAACTCAGGCTGTTACCGCCCAGGCTGCAGTGCCTCCCATGCAGGTAGAAGCAGAAGATCCTGTCATCGCTTTCGGAGTGGCCATAACAAAAGAAGAGAAGGAAGAGGGCGCTACGTAAGTGGAAATATGTCAATTTATGAATGAAGATTCTTAAAGCTTTCTCATTGCGCTCTTTCTGACCTAATTGAAGCATCTACAGCAGATTACAGCTTTTGAAAATATTTTGGCATAAAGAGAAATTGGTCTAAATGAGCAGTTTCTACTTTTGAATAATTGTTTTAATTATGTCTCCCCCTGTATACAGGGGAGATATATTGTTTTTGTCCTTGATGTCTGTCTGTCTGTCTGTCTGTCTGTCTGTTCGTCCCCAAAATCTTGTCCGATCCATATCTCCCAGACGGCTTGAAGGATTTTCATGAAACTTGGGTCACATGTTCACCTCATCAAGGCGACGTGCAGAACCCGCGTCTCGACAATATAGGGTCAAGGTCAAGGTCACGCTTGAAGGTCAAAGGTTTGAGGCTTTATTTCGTGTCCGCTCCATATCTCCCAGACGGCTTGAAGGATTTTCATGAAACTTGGGTCACATGTTCACCTCATCAAGGCGATGTGCAGAACCCGCGTCTCGACAATATAGGGTCAAGGTCACGCTTGAAGGTCAAAGGTTTGAGGCTTTATTTCGTGTCCGCTCCATATCTCCGAGACGGCTTGAAGGATTTTCATCAAACTTAGGTCACATGTTCACCTCATCAAGGCGACGTGCAGAACCTGCGTCTCGACAATATAGGGTCAGGGTCACGCTTGAAGGTCAAAGGTTTGAGGCTTTATTTCGTGTCCGCTCCATATCTCCGAGACGGCTTGAAGGATTTTCATGAAACTTTGGTCACATGTTCACCTCATCAAGGCGACGTGCAGAACCCGCGTCTCGACAATATAGGGTCAATGTCAAGGTCACGCTTGAAGGGTTTGAGGCTTTATTTCGTGTCCGCTCCATATCTCCCAGACGGCTTGAAGGATTTTCATGAAACTTGGGTCACATGTTCACCTCATCAAGGTGACGTGCAGAACTTGCGTCTCGACAATATAGGGTCAATGTCAAGGTCACGCTTGAAGGTCAAAGGTTTGAGGCTTTATTTCGTGTCCGCTCCATATCTCCCAGACGGCTTGAAGGATTTTAATGAAACTTTGGTCACATGTTCACCTCATCAAGGCGACGTGCAGAACCCGTGTCTCGACACTATAGGGTCAAGGTCAAGGTCACGCTTGAAGGTCAAAGGTTTGAGGCTTTATTTCGTGTCCGCTCCATATCTCCAAGACGGCTTGAAAGATTTTCATGAAACTGGGGTCACATGTGCACCTCATCAAGGCGACGTGCATAACCCGCGTCTCGACCATACCGGGTCAAGGTCAAGGTCACGTTTGAAGGTCAAAGGTTTGAGGCTTTATTTTGTGTCAACTCCATATCTCCAAGACTGTTTGAAGTATTTTCATGAAACTTGGGTCAGATGTTCACCTCATCAAGGCGACGTGCAGAACCCGCGTCTCGACCATACTGGGTCAAGGTCACGCTTGAAGGTCAAAGGTTTGAGGCTTTATTTTGTGTCCACTCCATATCTCCTTAAAGGATTTTCATGATACGTGGGTCACATGTTCACCTCATCAAGGCGACGTGCAGAACCCGCGTCTCGACCATACCGGGTCAAGGTCACGCTTGAAGGTCAAAGGTTTTAGGCTTTATTTCGTGTCCACTCAATATCTCCAAGACGGCTTGAAGGATTTTCATGAAACTTGGGTCAGATGTTCACCTCGTCAAGGCGACGTGCAGAACCCGCGTCTCGACCATACTGGGTCAAGGTCAAGGTCACGCTTGAAGGTCAAATGTTTGAGGCTTTATTTTGTATCCGCTCCATATCTCCTTAAAGGATTTTCATGAAACTTGGGTCACATGTTCACCTCATCAAGGCGACGTGCAGAACCCGCGTCTCCACCATACCGGTTAAAGGTCAAGGTCACGCTTGAAGGTCAAAGGTTTTAGGCTTTATTTCGTGTCCAGTCAATATCTCCAAGACGGCTTGAAGGATTTTCATGAAAATTTGGTCACATGTTCACCTCATCAAGGCGACGTGCAGAACCCGCGTCTCGAACATACTGGGTCAAGGTCAAGGTCACGCTTGAAGGTCAAAGGTTTAAGGCTTTATTTTGTGCCGCTCCATATCTCCAAAACAGCTTAAAGAATTTTCATGAAACTTGGGTCACATGTTCACCTCATCAAGGCGACGTGCAGAACCCGCGTCTCGACCATACCGGTTCAAGGTCAAGGTCACGCTTGAAGCTCAAAGGTTTTAGGCTTTATTTCCTGTCCACTCAATATCTCCAAGACGGCTTGCTTATGTTTAGCAACAGTTGTTAACTGTTTTGAAGAATACTTCAGTCTTGAATGTTACAGCTGCAGTAAAAATTTGTGTTTCTGTAAACCATTTGAAATCATGTCCACTTTGTACCAGGTCAAGACAAAACATTAGTAATTAAAAATTGAGTACTGTCCAACTTGGTCAAATTTTTGTTTGTCTGCTTTATAGGTTGGAATGTTTTGAGAGATTTTGACAGATATTTGAGGGGGAGACATATGTTTTTGTCAAAACAATTCTAGTTTCTATTACTTTCATTTATAGAGATTTTTCACATTTTTGCATAGAAGTTGGTCAAGTCATCTCCTGCAGATTATTTTGTGTATGGAAAAGGGTCATATACCTAGATTGATCAGAACATCTGATTTGGGATTAAGAGATGGAGTGCCAGCTTCTATATTTAAAAGGCCCAGCATTGAATCCTGTGAGATATAACAGTAGTTAATCTCACAAATTGTGACCTTCATGCAAAATGCTAGTACATTGTAACTACATCTTGCAACAATATGTAGTTAAAACCGTTTGCTTGAAGCAATCAAATTTTCTTTTATTTTTAGGCTTACACTTGGGGAAGCACCTCCCCCTACCAGTTCTTCCAAGAGCAGTACGGAGGCTAGTTTTGATAGTAAATCAACTGACCCATCTAAAGGTCAGCCAACTGTTACCATGGATACAAAACAAGCTCCAACAGCTATGGTATGTATTGCATGACATTCTTAAATTGAAGGAGAGCTCTAGAATAGAATAGAAAAGAGAGCATTATCTGGCTCCAAAAACTATATAAGTTTAATCTGTGTTCAGAATTTGTGCTCAAGTATCTGATTGGTCAGAAGCAAATTTGTTCTACAAATTGACCAATCAGAAGCCATATTTAGAGCACATTTCTGAGCACTGAGATTGTTTTCAGGGTTTTATAGTTTCGGACCCTGATTGCAATAAATCATACTTTTGGACGTAATTAACCCTTTCCCTCATACGACAATTCTGCAGCAGACGACTTTGAACATATTTTGTCAAAAAATAGACTAAAATTGGTAAACATTGTGGCAAAAGAAGAAATTGCTTGTTTTGAGCAATTTCTTCTTTTGTCACTATGTTTTCAAAAAGCTGTCTGCTGCAGAGGCGTCAGAAAGTGTCTATATGAGGAAAAGGGTTAAGAAACGCTTGAACATGGTACTCTGGTGGAGATGATATGAAAAGGAAACAATTTTTATATAAAATTTGATGATTATCAAAATTAGCAATTAATTCTTTCCACCAATAAAGGGAATCTGCAGCAGACGGCTTTGAAATCACCTTGGCAAAGGTATGGAAAATCTCTATAAATGAAATAGAAATTATTGAATTGAGTTGGAAATATTGTGGTTCAATATAGTTTTCAAAGTTGTAGATAAATATAAGAATGTGTGCATGTAAAATAGGATTTGATAATTGACTAAAGTTGGTTCTTTCAGAGAGGTGATTTATGAACTCACAAAATATATGGCACTTCTATTAAGTTGCTGTAACTAATTAAGAAATAATGCAAGTCCATATAAGACTGCACAGATGTGTACGATGATCTGGATCTAGATTATTTGTAAATACCCTATGGTTGATTTTCCTATAGCGATACACATGACTTTTTTCTGTTTCCTTTCATGCACTATTTTATACATTTACTCGTTTACTGATCCAGCTCGAAAGTCATAGCAGTATACATATTATGTCATTTAATATTTCTACAGGGAGAACCGAACAGAAATAGTGCTAATGAAAGTGCCTATAAAGCCCCAGGGTAACTATGTTTACTAGTTAAACTTTCACCTCATTACCTTTACTGACACCCGACAAAATATCAAAAACATGTTGTCCATTATGTTTTCAAAGTTTTCTTCTGCAGATTTGTCATATATGGGAAAGTGTTAACCCTTTCCCACCTGCAGACGCATTTCGACGCAATAGCAGCAGACGACTTTTTGAAAACATAGTGACAAAAGAAGAAATTGCACAAAACGTGCAATTTCTCCTTTTGACACAATGTTTTCCACTTTTAGTCATAGGTTATCCATTCAATTATGGAGATTTTCTATGTTTTGATAAAATACGTTCAAAGTCGTCTGCTGCAGAATTGTCGTATGAGGGAAAGTGTTAACCTATTACCGTTACCCACATACAACAAATATGCAGCAGACGACTTTGTAAACATCTAGGCAAAAATACAGAAAATTGAAAACATTGTCGCAAAAGACGTCTACCATTGATGAATCAAAATGGTTTATCAAATGATTGTCTTGAGATTTAATCCAATCTATATGGTTTGATTTGAATAATTCTTTTAAATCTTTTCACAATATTTACTCACTTTGACATTTTTGGGCAACTACTTTTGAATGACTTGAAGGAAAAGAGTATATTCTTATTATAGGCAACTTTTTCAATTTCCTGCAGAATTTTGTTATAAGTTGTTAAAAATTATGTTATCTCCAGACATTTGCTGGTACTTTCATTCAATCAGACTTTGATTTGTTCATCATCCTTACCATAATAACATTTTCTCTTTTTGTTTGTGCCATTTCATCTTTTCCTGTTAGAAACAATAAGTGACTTGGTTTAACCCTTTCATAAAGACACTTTGCAGTAGACAGCTTTTTGAAAACATGGCGAGGAAAGAAAAAATTGCTCAAAAAAGAGCAATTTCTCTTTTTGACACCACCCATGTTTTCAGTTCTTTTCAATGATGGTACTTTCATTTAAAGAGAGTTTCCATTTTTTTGGGGTATATTTTTAAAGTACTTTGCTGCAGATTTGTTGTATGTAGGAGATGTTCAAACTCAACAGTGATAACCGAGACAGACATGTACATTCTGTCCATCCTACCAGACCAACAGCGGATAAATCACTTGTCGCAAAAATTGCTTCATAAAAATAAAATTGTTCACCATTTTTCCCACAGTGGTGTCCCGGGATCACAAGGTACCAGTCAACAAGGAGGGGAAACCGATGCTGAGGATGTGTCCTATGATACTAAAGGATTTGACTACGGAAAATATGCACTTGTAAGTAATAATGGTTGTTTTTACTGCCTCAATTGGAATGTTCTTGCACATATTATTTACTTTCGTTATACATGGTACAAAACAGTTGTTTTGAGTTTGTTATACATTTACTTAGTTCAGATATTTTCTTACCCTTTCCCACATGCTCAGAAATGTTCATGCATCTGCAGCACAGGACTTTTAACAACATTGAAGCATTGCTCATGATGAGCAATAATTCATTTTGCCACAACAATTTCAACTTTTGTCCTTTATGTTTTCAAAATTGCTGCATCAGAAGCATTTATCAAAATGTCAACAAAAAAATAAAAGGAGAAGTTGCTCATTATGTGCAATTTCTTTTTTTTGCCACAATGATTTCAAAAGCCTTCTGCTGCAAAGACATCTGAAATTGTCTACATGTGTGAACGGGTTAACATGAAATATTATAAAATGTTGTTTGGTAGAAACCTTTCAGTTTTGTTTCGTTTATTTTTTTCAGACAAGAACAGGTTTTTTACGCATGCACAAGCTTAATCTTTGACCTTTTCACACTTGCAGTAACATCTGATGCAGGCGACTTTTAAAAAACATTGTGGCAAAAGGAGAAATTGCTCATAATGAGCAATTTCTCCATTTGTCACAATGTTTTCAACTCGATGTATTCAATAATTGTACTTTCATATTTAGAGATTTTCCATATTTATGCCTAGATATTTTCAAGGTGGTCTGCTGCAGATTTGTTTTAAGTTAGAAAAGGTTAACCCTTTCCCTCATACGGCAATTCTGCAGCAGACGACTTTGAACGTATTTTGTCAAAAAATAGAAAATCTCCATAATTGAATGGATAACCTATGACAAAAAGTGGAAAACATTGTGGCAAAAGGAGAAATTGCATGTTTTGTGCAATTTCTTCTTTTGTCACTATGTTTTCAAAAAGCTGTCTGCTGCAGAGGCATCAGAAAGCATCTATATGAGGGAAAGGGTTAACCCTTTCCCACATACAGATAATCTGCAGCAGACGACTTTAAAAATATATAGGTAAAAAAACATGGAAACATTCTATAAATGAAGGTATAATTACTGAAAAATTGTTGAGAACATTATGGCAAAATGAGAACTTGCTCATTATAAGCAATTTCTCCTTTTGCCACAATGTTTTCAAAAGTAGTCTGCTGCAGACAGAAGCATCAGGAAACGCCTATATGTGAGAAAGGGTTTAGATGACAACCTAGGAAAATTTGTTCAATTTTTTAGATTCAAAATGTGTTGAAGACAATTATATTTGATATATTAACCCTTTCCCTGATAAATTTGATATTTGACGTCCTTGCAGCAGACAACTGTGTTGATGGATATTGTTTCTTTTGTCGATATATTTTTGTGTTACCTACTTTAGCAGGATGACATAATAGAGATCACTTCTCCATTGTCTTGCTGTTAACTCGGGTTTCCGAGGTTTGTGAGCCGGAGCATTCAAAGCATTAATTACGCTGTCAAGGCCTAAATGAATCTTTAGACGTCGGAAAATATTGACACAATTCTCAATCCCCAAAAAAGGGTGAGAGTAGCGATGTAGAATATTCTACCATACATTTGTTTGTCCGTCTGTGCATCATGCTTTGATTTAGTGACTTATTAACAGGCGAACACATGTGTTTATATCTAACACTCATTGTATGTTTTCAACTAGGTAGAGTAAATATACTGTGTCAGGTTAAATGGGTTCATCAAAATTTATTTTAACACTTTATGGTCCAAATCGAGTTCCCAAAATGCATTTTCCAATTGACTTGATGTGTTTCCCTTTTCAATTAAAAAGTTATGAAGATGAGAAAGTGAAATGCATTACTAAAAAATTTGCATGGTTAGAAAAAAATATATGGAAGAGCTCATTGATGTACAATGACTAAATATTTGTAGATGAATTACGTAAGTCGGTACAATTTTCAAAGTTCATGCAAACTTTTTCAGATAACTATCTTTTTTGACATCACTGTTAAATTAAAATTATTTCAGTTTTGTCATTGAAAAAATGTTTTGAGTTGGAACATTTTGCAACACTTTCCCACTTGCATACGCATTCTGACGCCTCTGCAGCAAATGACTTTTTGAAAAACAATGTGGCCAAATGAGAAGTTGCTCATAATGAGCAATTTCCACTTTGGCCACAATGTTTTTAACTCTTTTGAATAATTAAACCCTTATTTGTGGAGATTCTTCATGTTTTTGCCAATATGTTTTCAAAGTCGTTTGCTGCAGAATTGTTGTTTGTGGGAAAGGGTTAAAAGTTTCTTTTAAAAGGTATGATTTGAAAGATCTACCATTTCTCTCTTAAGCAGGAACGACCAGCAATTTTTAGGGTACTACATGAAGCAAATTTTAATTATTTTTAGTTCAATTATTTTTTTTATTAAAAAACACCCACCCACTAAATTATAATAGCTCAATGTACCTCCCCACCCCCTATACATTTTACCTGGAACAGCCCTTAGCATTTGACTAAAATACGGCAAGTTATTAAAAATGTATTTGCATTGAAGTCTATAGAACAATAAATTTTGAGAACTCAATTTCTGCCGCTAATTGTGTACTATTACATTTATTATTTAACACTTTCCCACATACAACAATTATGTAGTAGAGGACTTTGAAAACATCTATGCAAAGAAATGGAAAATCTCTGTAAATGAATCTGATATTAATGAATAGATTAAAAAACATTGTGGCATAAGGAGAAATTGCTCATAAGACTTTTAAAAGGTAGTCTTCTGCAGAAGCTCCAAAATGCATCTACAAGTGGGAAAGGGTTAACTGTTTGATATTACAGTTGAGAATGATGTATTAGCAGTGTTTGATTGTTTATTTTTTCCAGGGAATCTTACAATCTACAGGGGTAAATGTTCACGCTAACATCCTGTCTACTAATTAATCAGACATATTTTAGCTCACGTGGATGAATGCCCTGAGAGCTGTTGCCATATCCCCAGTGTCTTTCTATTCTTTTCATGTGGATTTTATAAAGTTTAACATTTTCATTCAAATCTTAACCCTTTCCCACATACAACACATCTGCAGCAGACGACTTTGAAAGCATTGAGACAAAAACATGGAAAATCTCTATAAATGGAAGCATAATTTACTGTAAAAAATTGAAAACATTGTGCCAAAAGGAGAAATTGCTTGTTTTGAGCAATTTCTTCTTTTGTCACAATGTTTTCAAAAAGTTGGCTGCTGCAGAGACACCAGAAAGAGTTTATATGTCGAAAGGGTTAAATACATTTTGATACAGAGATTCACTACACTGTAATATAATGTTTAATTTCCTGGTTACTGCAAGATACGCACGCCTTATCATCGCGACAATTAGTGATTAATCATAAGTTTGTATGTAATTATTAATCAAAAGGAAATCACAAAACATTTTACTATGACAATATTTCTTGAGGTGATACCTATTTACGAAAATAAGTAAAAATAACCTTGAAGAATTGATAGATATTTATGTGAAATCATTTTAAATATTTCTTCTCATCAAGTGTCTTGCACATCTTGCCACGCGTGATTTTAGCGTGATTTGTTCTTCGCATAATCAGAGTTGTTAATCTCTGTATTTATATGTCTCTTCTAACTGATTTCTTCATTTAATTTACTTTTTGGCCTTTTGTTGTTTTTGAAACTTATCACATTCGGGCAAAGTTATATTATGAATAGTCTCCTCGAGGCCTTAACCATTTTTACAGCAATTAGTTATCAAATATTTTCCCATAGTAATGCGCTTTAACTCTTTTCCACATACAGACGCTTTCTGACGCCTCTGCAGCAGACAACTTTTGAAAACATTATTGCTAAAGGAGAAATTGCTTAAAACGAGCAATTTCTCCTTTTGCCACAATGTTTTCAACTTTGTTTAGTAATTATACCTACATTTATAGAGATGTTTTAATATTTTGCGAAGACGTTTTAAAGTCGTCTGCTGCGGATTTGTTTTATGTGGGAAAGCGTTAATGTGTTCGGACAACTCCTGTTAGTGTTTACCCACAACATACTATCTGGTATATATCTAGTCAGATCTACATATTTAGTTATTATTATGCAGAAATATATTGAACATGATCTGGATTTGATTATAATAGAATAATCTTTGGTGATATACATACATACCAAAGTTGTTAACCCTTCTCCCACCTTCAAACACATTTGAAGCAGATGACTTTTGAAAACATGGTGTCAAAAGCAGATATTGGTCATGATGAGCAACTTCTCCTTTTGTCACAATGTTTTTAGCTCACCTGAGCATGAAGTGCTCAAGGTGAGTTATTGTGATGGCCTTTTGTCATTGTCCATCGTCCGTACGTACCAAAGTTGTTAACCCTTCTCCCACCTTCAAACACATTTGAAGCAGATGACTTTTGAAAACATGGTGTCAAAAGCAGATATTGGTCATGATGAGCAACTTCTCCTTTTGTCACAATGTTTTTAAGTGCTCAAGGTGAGTTATTGTGATGACCTTTTGTCCGGCGTCCGGCAACTTTTTCTCCTCAGTAACCAGTGGGTCAATTGGGATGAAACTTCACAGGAAGCATCCTCACAATGACCTCACCAGAATTCCTTCAAATTTTTTGGATCTATGCAAAATTCTGGTTTCCATGGCAACGAAACCGAAAAAACTTCAAATTTTTCTTCTCCCAAACTGGTTGGCAGATTTTCAAATAATTTTGTAGAAATGTTCCTTGGATGACCCTCTATCAGATTCCTTCAAGCTATGTTGATTAGTCGAAAAACATGGCAGTCAGGGGGGCGGGGCTATTTTGCGTTATATGGCTATAGTGAAAACTTAAAAAATCTTCTCCTCCGAAAGTGTCAGGCCTATTTTCAAATAATTTTGTTAAAATGTTCCTTGGGTGACCCTCTATCAGATTCCTTCAAGCCATGTTGATTGGTCGAAAAGCATGGCCGCCAGGGGGGCGGGGCTATTTTGCCTTATATGGCTATAGTGCAAACTTAAAAAATCTTCTCCTCCAAAAGTGTCAGGCCGATTTTCAAATAATTTTGTAGAAATGTTCCTTGGGTGATCCTCTATCAGATTCCTTCAAGCCATGTTGATTGGTCAAAAAACATGGCCGCCAGTGGGCGGGGCTATTTTGCCTTTTATGGCTATAGTGAAAACTTAAAAAATCTTCTCCTCCATAAGTGTCAGGCCGATTTTCAAATAATTTTGTAGAAATGTTCCTTGGGTGACCCTCTATCAGATTCCTTCAAGCCATGTTGATTGGTCGAAAAACATGGCCGCCAGGGGGCGGGGCTATTTTGCCTTATATGGCCAAAGTGAAAACTTAAAAAATCTTCTCCTCCGAAAGTGTCAGGCTGATTTTCAAATAATTTTGTAGAAATATTCCTTGGATGACCCTCTATCAGATTCCTTCAAGCCAAGTTGATTGGTCGGAAACTGAAAAAAATCAGGTGAGCGATTCCAGGGCCATCATGGCCCTCTTGTTTTTCAAAAAGGAATCCGCTGTGGTCGAGTGGTTAGCGTCGGGGATTTCGAAACTGGATGTCCCGGGTTCGATCCCCAGTTGCGGCACTACGGTCATGGTGGAGTGCCCTTGGGCAAGGCACATATTCTAGCCTAGTACTGGTTTGTTTACCCAGGGATCATGAATAATTAAATTTAATTGCGCGCTAAATGACCTTAGCTGTCGATGCGCCATAAAACAATGTACATTCATTGTTTTTCAAAAGTCGTCTGTTGCTGCTGTCTCAAAATATGTATGCAAGTGGGAAAGGATCAAACTTGTTCTGATAAAAATAAGAATGACTGAGTAACAGAGCTCTGGAAAGAGGAACGTTTTGCATGTTCTAAAATCTTTATTAGACAACATAACCCTATGATGTTGGTACTCAAAAGAATCGTCTCATTGAGACGATTCTTTTGATTAACCACATCATAGGGTTTGGTTGGATAATAAGAGAGATATTGTTGGGAAAAGAGCTGTTTACCCTTACTTTTCTGGACCTCTGCAGTAATGAGTAAGTAAAAAGATGTGATCTGTTTTTGTGTATATTTTTACCTCTGATTCCTAGACTGATCACCATCACTGTTACAGATGTGTTTTGAGAGTTATATGCTTATTCACTGATTACCTTGCTTTACCCATTAAATGATATGATATGTGATTCTAAAATGCCTGACAGGTAATTCATGAACATCTGACCGAAGGGGCTTTACCTCCAGCACTTCCAGCACAAAACCTTGACCTTACACATCATGTCACACATTCCCATCTTTACAACAAGTGTACATCCTTTATATTCAGCTTGTTGACAATAAATTCCCAGATATTGTGTGACTACTAATAATCATAAATAAATCTGAACCCTCTCCTATATGCAGATGCATTTTGACACATCTGCACCAGACAACTTTTGACCTTTTGACCTTTTTGACCTTTTCTCACTTGCAGAACTGATGCCCTTTGACATATTTGCAGCAGATGTCTTTTGTAAACGTTGTGACAAATGGAGTAATTGCTCTTAATGAATTATTTCTCAATTTGTCTAAATAATTGTCATCTTCTGCAAATTTGTTGTACGTGGGTAGGGCTAAAATATCATTCAGGTCAAATGTTACACAGTAGCAGATATGTCTTAAAAGATAAAAATATTCTGTTTGTCTTTGAGATTTTTATATTTTTTTTTCTGAACTATTGTAATGCATGGTTTATCAGTTGTATTTATTTTTTCTATCCCTTTTGAAAACATTGAGTGAAAAGGAGGAATTGCTCATCAAGAGCAATTTCTCGTTTTCCCGAAATGTTTTCTTCTCTTTTCTAAAAAGTGTACTTTCATTTAGAGATTTATGAAGAAAATTGGTTAACTAATTGCGTGATATTGGTTGAAGTATTTTGTTTTGAACTGTTTGGCCATGATTTCCATGCTTAATCTGTCATTTTCATATTATTTCATTTCAGAGTTTATTTGCCCGGAACTTCTACAACTTCAAATATATTGCCTTGGCACTGGCTTTCACAATCAACTTCTTGTTGCTTTTCTTCAAGGTAATACACTGTTGAATTGTTGGTCTATTGTCTTTACACCTGTATGTACCATCAACTGATTTTAGTCATTTGAGCCGTATTACGAGAAAACCAACATTATGGACTGCATAAAGTATCGACCCTGATCAGCCTAAGCATATGCCATGCAGGCTAACCCGCGACAGACACTTTTCGCCTCCTGTGGATTTTCTGTTGCAGGAATCATTACTCTATACCTCCATTCCCCTGAGATGGAATGTATCAGCTTGGGTTATCCTGCGCGGACTGCGCAGGCTGAGCTGTGTCAATTCATTACACAGAGTCCATAATGTTGGTTTTCTTGTGGAACGATTCATTTCTACAATGAACCACATTCTTTAAAAAGCAGTAATTGGCTTCAGCAAGCTATTTCTGCTTTCTCTCAATAGTTTCAAATTCATTCCGCACAAGTCTGTAACCTTTTTACACATACATACAACAAATCAGCAACAGACGACTTTGAAATGATCTTGGCAAAAATGTGGAAAATATTTATTAATGAAAGAGTCTGTATGTTGGTCTAACCCTTTCCCTCGTATAGACGCTTTCTGACGCCTCTGCAGCAGACAGCTTTTTGAAAACATAGTGACAAAAGAAGAAATTGCTCAAAACCAGCAATTTCTCCTTTTACCACAATGTTTTCCACTTTTAGTCATAGGTTATCCATTCAATTACAGAGATTTTCAATCCTTTGATAAAATATGTTCAAAGTCGTCTGCTGTAGAATTGTCGTATTAGGGAAAGGCTTAACCCTTTCCCTCATATAGACGCTTTCCGACGCCTCTGCAGCAGACGGCTATTTGAAAACATAGTGACAAAAGAAGAAATTGGTCAAAACGAGCAATTTCTCCTTTAGCCACAATGTTTTTCACTTTTAGTCATAGGTTATATATTCAATTATAGAGATTTTCCATTTTTTGACAAAATATGTTCAAAGTCGTCCACTGCAGAATTGTCGTATGAGGGAAAGGGTTAAGAAGACAACTCTGTATTTTTGAAATTCTATGTTGCAAAAGTGAGGCATGAGCAACAACTCCATTTTACACATTGTTTTTGAAAGTGTAAATCGAAGATGCACATGAGTGAGTGTTGGTGTTTTAATTTCAAAGCAATAAGCTTAAAGCAAAAAAAAAAACTTGTTCAACATCTAACTTTGTTAAGTTTTTTTTTGTGTAAAATGTTATATAATGTCATGACGACTTTGACATTATCATCAAAGGACCGTTGCTACCCTTTAACCAACATTTCAGGTGTCAAGGATAACTGGGGAGTTACTCGGGGACGTTAATGGTAACGCCACGGAAACTCCAAACTTGTTGAACATCACTGACGTAGGGGGCAGTGAAGTTGATGAGGAAGACATAGAAGAATATGTTTCGATGGAAGACTCTGCGTACTACATGGAACCTTTTCTGCGCTTTTTGTCTGTTTCACATACCCTCATAGCTTTCTCAATGTTGATTGCATACTACTGTTTGAAAGTACCGCTGGTTATCTTCAAGAGAGAAAAAGAAATTGCCAGAAAGCTTGAATTTGACGGAATCTGGATTGCAGAACAGCCCAGTGAGGACGATATAATGGCACAATGGGACAAGTTGGTTTTGAGCACACAGTCTTTCCCGGATAGTTACTGGGATAAATTTATTAAGAAAAAGGTTTGTGTCAATTTGCTTTTTAACCCTTTCCCTCATATAGACGCTTTCTGACGCCTCTGCAGCAGACAGCTTTTTGAAAACATAATGACAAAAGGAGAAATTGCTCAAAACGAGCAATTTCTCCTTTTGCCACAATGTTTTCCACTTTTAGTCATAGGTTATCCATTCAATTATAGAGATTTTCCTTTTTTTTACAAAATATGTTCAAAGTCGTCTGCTGCAGAATTGTCGTATGAGGGAAAGGGTTAACACCCTGTCCTATATATATCAAAACTACAGAAGATGACATTGAAAACATCTCTATCAAAAATATGGAAAATCAATACATGTACAAATGAAAGTATACCGGTAGTTATTAAATAGAGTTGAAATAATGTGACAAAAGTTGAAATTATTAATGAGCAATTTCTTCTTATGCCACAATGTTTTCAATAGTGGTCTGCTGCACATTCATGAAAATATGTTTTAATGTGGGAAAGGGTTAATCATTTCTCTGATGTAGTTTAAGATCTGCCTCAACTTTTATCAGAATCTACACTCAATTTTAGAAGCTTAAAATAATCTTCCATGACTTATTGTCGTAACAATTCAAGACTAAGATGAAACTGAATGTTTGTGTAAGCTGATCTTAATTCTCATTTTCTCATTTATGTATAGAGGTTAATTTTCTTGAAACATAACTAATATATTTTCTCAGAATTTTTTCTTCAAAATTTAACAATCTTTTCTAAATACCATTAAACCATGATGTCTTGCTTTATAGTTCTTTAATCCTTTCCCTCATACAACAAATCTACAGTAGGCGACTATGAAAATAGTGAGACAAAAAATATATGAAAAATCTCTTAAAATGAAAGAATAATTATTAAATTTAGTTGAAAACTGTTGCAAAAGAAGAAATTTCTCACCACGATCAATTTCATCTTTTGCCACAATGCTTCATTAGTTATCCACTACAGATGTGTCAAAATGTGTCTGCATGTTGGAACGAGTTGAGAGAGTCTTTGTTAGAGTCCGCAGCGATCATCATCATAGTCTTCTTGTTTTATCGCAGGTCCGTAACCGTTATGCTGAGCAATATGAATATGAGGCAATAAGTAATCTTCTGGGTATGGAGAAAGGGGAGACAATTATCATTGAGAAGGAGGAGGGTAGTGGAGTCTTCAAATTGTAAGTTTAACTTATACCTTTTACCACATGTATACAGAATGCAATTACAGCAGTTGGTTTTAAAAAGGGGAAAATTGCTCATTATGAGCAATGGTGATAATAGCTTGAGGAATTCAGCAGGATAAGAGTTAAATTGATGAAGATTTGAAGGTAACAAGAAAGCAGGATATTTTGTCAAGGTCCCAATTCAATAGTGACGGCCACAAATTAGGATTTTTCAATTATCTCTTGAAGTCTCTGAAAGCAGGACTTAAGTTAAACCATTATCACATACAATAAATGTTGCTGCAGACAATATCTTGGTTGGCAAAAATATGGAAAATCTTTGCAAATAATTAAATCGAGTTGAAAACATAGTGGCAAAAGGAGAAAAGGAGGAATTAACACAATGTCCTTTTCTACTTAACCATTTCGCACATACAGCAAACCTGCAGCAGACGATTGAAAGGATGTTGGCTAAATTAAACCCTGAAAATCTCTATAAATGAAGGTATATTTACTGCAAAAAGTTAAAAACATTGTGGCAAATGGAGAAATTGTCGGGTTTGAGAAATTTCTCCTTTTGCCACAATGTTTTCAAAAGCCATCTGCTGCATAGGTGTCACATCTACATGTGGGAAATGGTCAAGATGCACAAAATGAGTCTGCAGGAGGGAAATGGTTATGTTTAGTTACGGCTGAACTAACATTTGGTTAACTTGTTACATTGTAGCCTGCGAAATGTTGACTGGCAGTACCAGCTGTGGAAATGGGGAGTTATTTTCACTGATAATGTAAGTACACTAGTTCTATACAGATTGAGGTTTCTAGCTGACCTAGACTGTGTCCCAGGAGGGATTATACCATCACCCAGTTAGTTGTATGTATCAGGGTGGTGGTGGCTTGCTCAAAATGTTGAAATTTTGTAATTAAGTTTTTGGATTTAATGTTTGATATGTAAACATACTTACTGAAGTCTTAGAGGTACAGTTTGCCAACACTTACCTTAGGGTATGGCCCTTTCAACAACGAAAACCTAAGCCCTCAGTTTGACATTTTACTTGGTAAAGGTCATACCTATGAATTTGGACTTTACTTTATTTAATAATTTCCGAAATTCAATTCAATTTATAAACATATTTTCTAGGATCAAAAAGAAAGCTGCAGCTAATTTTAAATCTCTCCCTATGAATTTGCCCCTCCTCAGCAAGCTTTATAGACTACTGAAAACATAATTGAAAAGTTGTTATACAAATGTGCTCATAAATACATTGTTCTTAACGCTTTCTGACGATCCCTCATACGACAATTCTGCAGCAGACAACTTTGAACATATTTTGTCAAAAAATAGAAAATCTCAATAATTGAATGGATAACCTATGACTAAAAGTGGAAAACATTGTGTCAAAAGGAGAAATTGCTCATTTTGAGCAATTTCTTCTTTTGTCACTATGTTTTCAAAAAGCTGTCTGCTGCAGACGCGTCAGAAAGCGTCTATATGATGGAAAGGGATAACAGATTAATCCTTTCCCACTTACAGACGCATTGACACATCAGCAGCAGGTGCCATTTGAAAGCATTATGTTTAACCCTTTCCCTCATACGTGAATTCTGCAGCAGATGATTTTGAACATATTTTGTCAAAAAAATAAAGAAAATCTCTATAATTGAATGGATAACCTATGAATAAAAGTGGAAAATATTGTGTCAAAAGGAGAAATTGCTCATTTTGAGCAATTTCTTCTTTTGTCACTATTTTTTCAAAAAGCTGTCTGCTGCAGTGGCGTCAGAAAGCGTCTATTTGAGGGAAAGGGTTAAAGGAGAAACTGCTTATAACGAGCGATTTCACTTTTTGCCACTATGATTTCAACTCTATTCATTTAATAAACTTTCGTTATAGAAGTTCGAAGTGGTCTGCTGCAGAATTTTTGCGTGTGGGTTAGTTCAAAGCTGGTTCCTGTCAGATTATTCAAACCAGACTAATTATCTGATTAACAGATTAATTACTCGCACAGTTTATGATTTGACATAAGGCGACATACTTTGTCTGTATAAGTTTCAAGGGTAACCATTTTATTATTACTCAATAAATATTTCAGTCCTTCCTGTATATTGCCTGGTATTTCCTGTTCTCTTGCCTTGGAAACCTCAACTACTTTTTCTTCGCTGCCCATCTCCTCGATGTCGCGGTCAGTTTTAACACACTGAGAACCATTCTACAATCAGTAACTCATAATGGTAAACAGGTAAGAGTTTCAATTTCATACATATATTTTTAGCCATTCTGTTTCTGGAAAAAAAAAGTCATGCTGTTGTGATACCCTTGGCATCTTCATCTGCATCGTCGTCACAAAACTTTAATCCTTCGCTCGAAATTCCTAGAAACAATATGCATGTCTATACCAAGTCACATAACTCTTGTTTAAAATAATTATTCAGTAATGCTCCTTTTTATGCCCCCGGAATCACCGATTCGGTGGGCATCTAGTTTTTGGCCTGTCTGTCTGCACGAATTTTTTTTTAACCTTGACCACTACTTTTGAACCATAACAGGTACGGCTACCATATTTCACATGTGTATTCCTTGTGACATGACCTTTCTGTCAGTACCAACATTTTTGACCTTGCGACCTTGACCTTTGACCTAGATGTTGCCATTCGGGGGCATCAGTGTTTCACAAACACATCTTGTTCGACTTAGAAAAAAGAGATCATGTGAAAAGGTACAAGTTGGCTTTTCTGAAAAGTATAGGTTCAGATCAGCTTATCCACCTGCTCGGACTTCCAATCAGAATCTGAACAAATTGACAGCAGTTTTATGACGAGCTTGTTAGTGTATATGAAATGTGAACAGTGTAGATCATGATCATACTGTGTGGATGTGTGATATGGATCTATTATGTTCACTAGAGGCAACATGTACCTTTTCACATTGACAGGCTCATTTATTAACCCTTTCCCAACTTACAGGAAATCAAAAGCAAGCGACTTTGAATAAATATTGGCAAAAACGAGAAGTATCTCATTAATAATCAAATTGAGCTGAGAACATTGTGGCAAAATTAGAAATTGCTCGCTATGAGCAAATTCACCTTTTTCCACAGTGTTTACACAATTCGTCTACTGCAGAGGCTTCAGAAAGAGTGGGAAAAAACATTGGTTAAAAAAGCTGTCTGCCACACACGTTTTTTTAGATTATCAAAAGGTCAGTCAGAATGTGTCTTTTGTATTGTAGTGCGAGAGATATTTGTTTGTCAAAGACCTGGTTACCCCCCACGAATCCTGGTCCCTGCCAATATAAATAAACCAAAATTTTGATATGTATGATTTCAGTTGTTGCTGACCTTGATGTTATTGAGTATTATTGTGTATATATATACTGTACTGGCCTTCAATTTCTTCCGTAAATTCTACATTAAAGAGGAGGATGGTACCGTGGATTATAAATGTCACGATATGTTTACCGTAAGTTGTTTACTTCTCATCAGATTAATCCTTTCCCACTTGCAGACAATTTATGACGCCTCAGCAGCAGACATCTTTTTAAAATATTGTAGCAAAAGGAGAAATTGCTCAAGATGAGCAATTCCTCCTTTGACCATAATGTTTTCCACTCCATTCAATAATCATATATAATAGAGATTTGGCACAATTTTGTCCTGATGATTTCAAAGTCGTCTGATGCAGATTTGTTGCATGTAGGAAAGGGTAAAATGAGCTTCCATTAGCAAAATGTGGCCTTTTTGCACCCCTGTAATAGAAAAACACAGTGACTGGAATAATAACGGTTTAAGTAAAAATGAGTTTCCAGATAAAAAACCCTCATTTGTATGATTGATCATGAATTGAATAATGGTTATACTCGAATATACAATAAAATCATTAAACTGATGGTGTTATTGAATGCTATCTTTAATGAGCATGTACAGACAATTTGCATATGAAAGCAGAAAATAAGTTGAATTTTAGAGGCATTTTATTGAGCTTTAATAATAATTAGATGTGCCTGAAATTTCTTCTAACAAAATATTTGTTTGGAGTTTTGATAACAATCAGCTGCACTGATGAATTAACAAACCATGTTGATTTATATAAATTAATTGAATGAGTATGGAGGCAAGGAGCTAATTTGTTTTATATCCTATTTTTTTTTTCAGTGTTTTGTGTTCCATTTACACACTGGTGTGCGTGCTGGCGGTGGTATCGCTGACGAGATCGAGCCTGCGGACGGTGACCAGTATGAGGTGTTCCGTATACTCTTTGACATCAGCTTCTTTTTCTTTGTCATTGTTATTCTGCTGGCCATTATTCAGGGTAGGTGACTGATTCCTAATTTACCCTTACCCACATAGTGCATATCTGCAACAGACATTTAACCCTTTCCCTCATATAGACGCTTTCTGACGCCTCTGCAGCTGATGGCTTTTTGAAAACATAGTGACAAAAGAAGAAATTGCTCTAAACGAGCAATTTCTCCTTTTGCCACAATGTTTTACCACTTTTAGTCATAGGTTATCCATTCAATTATAAAGATTCTCTATTTTTTGACAAAATATGTTCAAAGTCGTCTGCCGCAGAATTGTCGTATGAGGGAAAAGGTTAATTAACCCTTTCCTACATACAGCAAATCTGAAGCAGACGACATTGAACATGTCTACTGAAAAATATGGAAAATCTGTATAATTGTAGGTATAATTACTGAAAAAATTTAAAAACATAGTGGCAAAAGGAGATAGGGTTAAAAAAAAATCAAAGCCAAGATATTGAAAAAATCTCTATAAATCTATAAATATCTATAAATGAAAGTATTATTTATTAAATGATTTGAAAATATTGTGACAAATGAAAAAAAAATCATTTTAAGTAATTTTGCATTTTGCCAAATGTTTTAAAAGTTTTCTACTGCGTCAAATTGTGTCTGCACTTTGGAAAGGTTTTATTAATTAAGTGGATTCAATATATTCATATGCATCTGCTTTATAGATATCTTATCCCCTTTCCACGTACAACAAATCTTTAGCAGACAACTTTAAAAATATCTACTCAAAAATATGGAAAATCTCTATAATTGTTGGTATAATTACTGAAAAAAGTTGAAAACAATGGCAATTTCTCCTTTTATCACAATGTTTTCAGAAGTCATCTCCTTCAGATGCATCAAAATGCGCCTGTAGGTGGGAATGGATTAAGAAAAATTAAAGCCAAACTATTGAAAAATGAAAGTATTATTTGTTAAATGAGTTTAAAATATTGTGACAAATGAAAAATTGCTCATTATAAGCAATTTGGCGTTTTGCCACTATGTTTTTAAAAGTTTTTCTACTGTAGATGCATCAAAATGGGTCTGCACTTTGGAAAGGTTTTATTAATTAAGTGGATTCAATATATTCATATGCATCTGCTTTAAAGACATCTTAACCTTTTCCCTCATACGACAATTCTGCAGCAGACGACTTTGAACATATTTTGTCAAAAAATAAAAAATCTCTGTAATTGAGAAATTGCCTGTTTTGAGCAATTTCTTCTTTTGTCACTATGTTTTCAAAAAGCTGTCAGAAAGCGTCTATATGAGGGAAAGGGTTAAAGGGCTCATCTGTAACATCATCTGTAAAATGGCAATTATTCTTTTGACACAGATTTGAATTGATTGATTTAAAAATTATATTAGATTAAGGGATGAACAAGTAAGAACCTGATTAGATTATGCAGGGAGGCAGACTGAATGTTGGAGTTAACTGTTCCTGAATAAGCCAATGTTCAGTTTTCCTTTGTCATGATGTTGTAGATTGGTTTACTATGCTCACTGTCTACTGTTTACTGTCATTTATTTTTAGCTCTACTGGCCAAAGGCCAGAAGAGCTTATGCGATGGCGTTATGTCCAGCGTCCGTAAACAATTGCTTGTGAACTCGCAAATCAGCTAGATCTGCCCATGCAAGACTGGATTATGGCTCTTGAAATTGTCAAAATTGCTATAATAGAGCTTGTGAACACAATAGAGGCTCCATTTACTATCTGATCTTCACCAAACTTAGATAGTATGTGTAGTTATATATTGATGAGGGCTCGGTTCCTTTCGCAAACCAGCCAGATGTGCCCTTGCATGACTGGATTATGTCCCTTGAAATTGTCAAAATTGCTATAATACAGCTTGTGAACACAATAGAGCCTCCATTTACTATCCAATCTTCACCATACATACATGCTCTGGATTGAAAATGACCAAGGAACCATGCTTGTTTTATCCGTAAACTGCGCTCTGGTCTTTATTTTAAAGTTTTCTTTTGATTTTCAGGTTTGATTATTGATGCTTTTGGAGAGTTGAGAGATCAGTTAGAACAAGTAAAGGAAGATATGGAAGTAAGTGGTTTTGTTTCCATCTTGGCCGGCCAACTACCCGTTATCCATTACAGAGTTCTAGATTGGATGTATATTTCATGTTATAACGTCCTTACATGGAATTTTACTCATTCCCGCATACAACAAATCGGCTGCAGAGGACTTTGAAAAATCTCCATAAATGATTATTTGATAGTGTTGAAAACTTTCCAAAAAGTTGTCTGCAGGTTGCAAAAGGATCAAGCCCTATGTGTGTGTACTCCAAAGAATTGAACAATTTCCATGAATGAGAATCACATTATCAAATAAAGTTGAAAACATTGTGGCTAAAGGAGAAATTGCTCATTATGAGCAATTTCATTATACCACCATGTTCTCAAAGGTCCTCTGCTGCAGTGGCTTGGGCAAGATTTTTTTTTATGTGAGCAAGAAATAGTTGTCATATACATGTACCTATCATATTCTACTATGCAGCTGTATTCTGTTTAACCCTTTCCCTCATACGACAATTCTGCAGCAGATATGGATATTATCAATATTTTATCAGATTTATTGTGGGGGGAAAAAAGGTTATTATTATGACAACTATTATTATTACCATCATTGTTTTTTTATTTATTTTAGTCCAAGTGCTTCATCTGTGGTATTGGAAAGGATTACTTTGACAAGATACCCCACGGTTTTGAGACTCATACTATGAATGAGCACAACTTTGCTAACTACATGTAAGTTTACGTAATATCATATCAACTAGTCACTGATCACTTTGCTAACTCCATGTAAGTTTACGTAATATCATATCAACTAGTCACTGATCACTTTGCTAACTACATGTAAGTTTACGTAATATCATATCAACTAGTCACTGATCACTTTGCTGACTACATGTAAGTTTACGTAATATCATATCAACTAGTCACTGATCACTTTGCTAACTACATGTAAGTTTATGTAATATCATATCAACTAGTCACTGATCACTTTGCTAACTCCATGTAAGTTTACGTAATATCATATCAACTAGTCACTGATCACTTTGCTAACTACATGTAAGTTTACGTAATATCATATCAACTAGTCACTGATCACTTTGCTAACTACATGTAAGTTTATGTAATATCATATCAACTAGTCACTGATCACTTTGCTAACTACATGTAAGTTTACATAATATCATATCAACTAGTCACTGATCACTTTGCTAACTCCATGTAAGTTTACGTAATATCATATCAACTAGTCACTGATCACTTTGCTAACTCCATGTAAGTTTACGTAATATTATATCAACTAGTCACTGATCACTTTGCTAACTATATGTAAGTTTACGTAATATTATATCAACTAGTCACTGATCACTTTGCTAACTACATGTAAGTTTACGTAATATCATATCAACTAGTCACTGATCACTTTGCTAACTACATGTAAGTTTACATAATATCATATCAACTAGTCACTGATCACTTTGCTAACTACATGTAAGTTTACGTTATATCATATCAACTAGTCACTGATCACTTTGCTAACTCCATGTAAGTTTACGTAATATCATATCAACTAGTCACTGATCACTTTGCTAACTACATGTAAGTTTACATAATATCATATCAACTAGTCACTGATCACTTTGCTAACTACATGTAAGTTTACGTTATATCATATCAACTAGTCACTGATCACTTTGCTAACTCCATGTAAGTTTACATAATATCATATCAACTAGTCACTGATCACTTTGCTAACTCCATGTAAGTTTACATAATATCATATCAACTAGTCACTGATCACTTTGCTAACTACATGTAAGTTTACGTAATATCATATCAACTAGTCACTGATCACTTTGCTAACTCCATGTAAGTTTACGTAATATCATATCAACTAGTCACTGATCACTTTGCTAACTACATGTAAGTTTACGTAATATCATATCAACTAGTCACTGATCACTTTGCTAACTACATGTAAGTTTACGTAATATCATATCAACTAGTCACTGATCACTTTGCTAACTACATGTAAGTTTACGTAATATCATATCAACTAGTCACTGATCACTTTGCTAACTACATGTAAGTTTACGTAATATCATATCAACTAGTCACTGATCACTTTGCTAACTCCATGTAAGTTTACGTAATATCATATCAACTAGTCACTGATCACTTTGCTAACTCCATGTAAGTTTACGTAATATCATATCAACTAGTCACTGATCACTTTGCTAACTCCATGTAAGTTTACGTTATATCATATCAACTAGTCACTGATCACTTTGCTAACTCCATGTAAGTTTACATAATATCATATCAACTAGTCACTGATCACTTTGCTAACTCCATGTAAGTTTACATAATATCATATCAACTAGTCACTGATCACTTTGCTAACTACATGTAAGTTTACATAATATCATATCAACTAGTCACTGATCACTTTGCTAACTACATGTAAGTTTACGTAATATTATATCAACTAGTCACTGATCACTTTGCTAACTCCATGTAAGTTTACATAATATCATATCAACTAGTCACTGATCACTTTGCTAACTACATGTAAGTTTACATAATATCATATCAACTAGTCACTGATCACTTTGCTAACTACATGTAAGTTTACGTAATATTATATCAACTAGTCACTGATCACTTTGCTAACTACATGTAAGTTTACGTAATATTATATCAACTAGTCACTGATCACTTTGCTAACTACATGTAAGTTTACGTAATATCATATCAACTAGTCACTGATCACTTTGCTAACTACATGTAAGTTTACATAATATCATATCAACTAGTCACTGATCACTTTGCTAACTACATGTAAGTTTACGTAATATTATATCAACTAGTCACTGATCACTTTGCTAACTACATGTAAGTTTACATAATATCATATCAACTAGTCACTGATCACTTTGCTAACTACATGTAAGTTTACGTAATATCATATCAACTAGTCACTGATCACTTTGCTAACTACATGTAAGTTTACATAATATCATATCAACTAGTCACTGATCACTTTGCTAACTACATGTAAGTTTACGTAATATTATATCAACTAGTCACTGATCACTTTGCTAACTACATGTAAGTTTACATAATATCATATCAACTAGTCACTGATCACTTTGCTAACTACATGTAAGTTTACGTAATATCATATCAACTAGTCACTGATCACTTTGCTAACTACATGTAAGTTTACGTAATATCATATCAACTAGTCACTGATCACTTTGCTAACTACATGTAAGTTTACATAAATATAGGATCCATCATGAGTTTTCTTTGGAGATCAAGATTTCTTAAATGAGTCTAGAAAAAGACGGTTATTAACCGAGCCTCTTGGCGATGTTAATAACTCTCTTTTTCGAGACGAATTTAAGAAATCTTCTCCAAAGAAAAACGAGTGATGGATTCTTTTTATCACCTAAACAGTGTGTTTTAATGACAAATATTGACAACATCAAAACAAAGTCCTCATCATTTTTCAATAAGAAGAAAAACAACAACAATGTTTTAAACAATTAAGACTCGTTATTTATTCAAAATAACGTATTATTGCATTTTTCAATGTGTAAAATTTAACAACTTAACAATAAACATAATAAAGATAAAGGTCAAAATGACGTCATCAGTAGTCGCGTGTATGACTTGTTTTTGTTATCACACGTGTATGATAACGTTGTTCCGTGATTTGTTCTCAACTTGAAAATAAGGGTATTTATGTGATAATATCATATCAACTAGTCACTGATCACTTTGCTAACTACATGTAAGTTTACATAATATCATATCAACTAGTCACTGATCACTTTGCTAAACTACATGTAAGTTTACATAATATTATATCAATTGGTCACTGATCACTTTGTATCATGTTAACATGATGGAAAAATTCACCTATTTTAACCCTTTCCCTCATATAGACGCGACGCCTCTGCAGCAGACGGCTTTTTGAAAACAAAGTGACAAAAGAAGAAACTGCTCAAAACAAGCAATTTCTCCTTTTGCCACAATGTTTTCCCAAACAAGTTTGTTATATGGGAAAATAGTCAAAGTCCAATTTTGACCTTGACCGTATAACCTTGAAAATAAATAGGCTTCTAGACCTTGTCATATACTAACTGTTTACCAAGTTTGGTTCAGATCAGTCAAAGGATGTTCAGTGTAGAGTGGTCACAAGGTTGTTTTATGGGAAAATAGTCAAAGTCCAATTTTGACCTTGACCGTATGACCTTGAAAATAAATAGGCTTCTAGACCTTGCCATATACTAACTGTATACCAAGTTGTGTTAAGATCGGTCAAAGGATGTTCAATGTAGAGTGGTCACAAGGTTGTTACGGACGGACGCACAAACAAAGAAACAAACAAAAGGACAGCCCCGTTACTATAACAAGTCAGGCTATTGTGATACCCTTGGCGTCCTCGTCACAAATTTTAACCTTACCTCATAACTCGGTAACCTTTCAACATTTTCAGTTGACACTTGGCCCACATGTTCCTAGGAACAAAATGCATGTTTTCATTAACCCTTTCCCTCATACGACAATTCTGCAGCAGATGACTTTGAACGTATTTTGTCAAAACATAGACAATCTCCATAATTGAATGGATAACCTATGACAAAAAGTGGAAAACATTGAGGCAAAAGGAGAAATTGCACGTTTTGTGCAATTTCTTCTTTTGTCACTATGTTTTCAAAAAGCCGTCTGCTGCAGAGGCGTCAGAAAGCGTCTATATGAGGGAAAGGGTTAAGTCACATAACTCTGGCTGTAATAATTATTAAGTGATGCCCCTTTTTCAACGTAGAAAAAACAGATGAGCATTGGTGTGTATTTGGGAAAGCTTAAATTCAATAGTTTACATTGTTTGATTGCAGGTTTTTCCTGATGCATTTGATCAACAAACCAGACACAGAGTATACAGGACAGGAGACCTATGTATGGGAGCTATATCAACAGCGATGCTGGGACTTCTTCCCTGTCGGAGACTGTTTCCGCAAACAGTACGAGGACGAGATAACCGGCTCACTGAAGAGTTCATGAGGCTAGGAAACAACTTGATAATGTGATATATTTCTGCTGACAATCGAAGTTCAAATGATTACCAATGAGATTAATAAATAGAGGAGGGTTACATGAAAACTGTTACGAGCAATTTCCCCTTTTCCAAAATGTTTTCAACTGTCATCTGATGCAGATGCACCACAATACATCTGCATGTGGAAAAGGGTTAAAGAGCTATGTTCATGCCTAATAAAATTTAAATCACGTTGGTGAATTACTTTGTAAATTTAATAAAGTACTTTTTTGTGTGATATATTATTGATCCAATAGTTTTTAATAACAGTGCATGGCTTGTTCAACCTATAGACCCTAATAATCATAGATCATGAACTGATCTATGCAAACCCCCAAAATATCGGTAAATTTGTGTACACCTACTGTTTATGCCCTTTTCCTTATACAGACTTCTTTTGAAATAATTGTGGGGAAAAAGAGAAAAAATCTCACAATGAGCTATTTCTCCTTTTCCAACAATGATTTCAACTCTCTGGTCTGGTGAGGAATTGTCAAAATGCAACCACATGTGGGTAAGGGTTACTGATGTCTGAAATGTTGGAACATTGCCCTGAATGTATTCATACACATGTACCTTTATCGCCATTTAAACACTTCCTTTTTATCATTGTGTCTTCACCATGCTAATACATTATTGTGAAATTCATATAATGAATTTGACAATGAATTTCTCCTTTGTCACAATATTTTACGTCTGCAGGTTGGAAACGGTTAGGCAGGCCATAGAGAAAAGTGCAATGAATACTTTGAATCTCATAAAAGTTTTGCCTTGTCTTACTTTTATGAAATCACTCTAAAATTCTATTGTGGAATTAATCTTCTTTAATTACCTTCATTTTCATCATTGATGAAAATCATTGTTTATTTATCCTATTAGGTTTTCTTAACTCTTAATGTTTGCTTCAGTAGATGTTTGTTTTCCAGAACAATTCATAGTTTAATGTGGAATTTTTTAAAATTTCAATATTGGTGCTACAAAGTGTTATTGACAGTTTCATAATGCTGTGCTGAAATGCATGTAGTTAGTTTTTATCTCTCATATTCCTATTAAATACATACGGTCCCATTTTGCTGTTGAAACACAACCTTATAATGTTAATTACCCTTTCCCAAATGCAACGAATTGGCAGCAGACAACTTTGACATCTTTTTATAGGAAAATATGGCTAATCTCTAATATTTAAGGTTTAATTATTTATAATGAGATATTTCTGCTTTTACTATGATATGTACAAAAGAAGACTGCTTCTGATGGGTTAAAATACAATTGCATGAGGGAAAGGGTTAATGATATATTCCATATGTGCGATATATAAACACAAATATTATTTAACGGAATTGAATTAGTAATTATTCCAGTCAACACTTATCCTTCAGATTGTTATTGAAGATTGAATGATTTTAAGAGTAATGTTTTGTTAAATGCTTTAAAATTCATTTGAAATCAAATGTGCAATATTGTTACTGTTGAACCATTTTTCATAACGATTGATTTTGGTCATACGGCTTTTATTCGTTTATGCAACTTTGTTGAAATTGGGAAAGATATGCCAGTGTTGCTGCCATACAATTTGTTGTTTGTTTGTTTACAATCCTTTAGAGTATTACTTAACTTTCAACTTTTAATCTCACTGTTTGTTTGATTTATTTATCTATTTATAGAATGTTAAATCAGTGTATTTATCTTAAAGAACACTTTAATATCCTAGGGAAGGCCTAAGGCCGATTATTTAATTTACCAGTGTTGTATCTTTCATTAAATGTATTTATATTTCCCTTAGTTGAGTTGGAATGTTCTTTTGTTAAATGAATCAGAACTTTTGCAAATAAAACAACATACCTACTTAAATCTATCTTCTGTTTATATTTATTCCAATTTTTGCATTGCCTCCCATTACTGATCATGATAACTCAGTTGAAACAATAACTCAATCGTAATAATAACTCAGTCATTATGATACCTCAATCTTAACAATAACTCAGTCGTTATGATACCTCAATCTTAACAATAACTCAGTCGTAATAATAACTCAGTCGTTATGATACCTCAATCTTAACAATAACTCAGTCGTAATAATAACTCAGTCTTTATGATACCTCAATCTTAACAATAACTCAGTCGTAATAATAACTCAGTCATTATGATACCTCAATCTTAACAATAACTCAGTCGTAATAATAACTCAGTCGTTATGATACCTCAATCTTAACAATAACTCAGTCGTAATAATAACTCAGTCGTTATGATACCTCAATCTTAACAATAACTCAGTCGTTATGATACCTCAATCTTAACAATAACTCAGTCGTTAAGATACCTCAATCTTAACAATAACTCAGTCGTAATAATAACTCAGTCGTTATGATACCTCAATCTTAACAATAACTCAGTCGTTATGATACCTCAATCTTAACAATAACTCAGTCGTAATAATAACTCAGTCGTTATGATACCTCAATCTTAACAATAACTCAATCGTAATAATAACTCAAGTCGTTATGATACCTCAATCTTAACAATAACTCAGTCGGTAACGACAAGGGCTGTAGATGAGGAGTCATTAGTTCAAAATTTGGCTCAGCCATTCTTTCCAATGATTGCCGAAAATCATTGTGACTAGCGTCATTCTTCCACCAATATCTTTTAAGTATGTGGGAAGTCAACACATTGCCTAGGAAGAATGTCAGCAATGGTGCCAGGAATCCCATGGCTCTGTGAACCTGCTGCGGTGATGTTACTAAAAAACGGTTAAACTATTCCCACATACAGAAAGTCTGCAGCAGACAACTTAATAGAGTTTATAAAGCATTGTGGTAAGAGGAGAAATTGCAATTTCTCCTTTTGTCATGATGTTTTCAAAGAGTCGTCTGCTGCAGACGACGTCGAAATGTGTCTATAGGTGGGAAAGGGTTATACAGAGATATGCTCCGAATAATGCTGTTATTAGGTCTTTGAATAATGTAAGACCAAATGTGCATATTATTATTATACCCCCTCCTTTAAGAAACAAAACAAACCAACAATATTTGAAACAACACAGATTGCCTGCCAATAACCAATACCAAACTTATCGAAGTTTGACCTTTTTTCTTGTATAAACAAAATAAATCACGAAGGACAAAATATTGACAAACAACCGACCAGCCAACCTTAAGCATAATATTTTCAGTTCAGAGAACACTAAAGATCCACACTGTATATTGGAATCGTGCTGGTTAATGACAGACAATCGAAAGCATCCTAGAGTCATGTTTGTTGTGCACAGTACACATGTAGCTCATAAGTTTCCTATACACCAAGTCTGAAATTGATACATTGAACATCTATTGAGATAATGGCCGAAGAAAAAATATGAAAAAAGGAGTTAACACTTTTTCACAATGTATACGTGTGCAAACAGAAACTCAGTTTTGACCCAGTAATGCAAACCGTAACGGACAGACAGACGGATTGATTAAAACAAAGACGGACAAACAGTCAGTCGCTCTTGACAAGGTAGCACTCATTAACGAACAAGAGCATTTCACGGAACACATGTGTTGCATGCGAAAGTCATATAATAAGTGAGAAAATGGAAGGCCAAACATATACACACTCCAAACACAGCATGCTAAAGTTATGGTTATGGTGCACTGCACATATGTAGGTCATAAGATACCTACAAACCAAGTTTGAAATTTAATTGAGACAGTGACTTAACTAAATAAGGAAAAACGGAGATAACTAAAATAAGCAGACCAGAATTATGTACTTAGTATTTTGCCTTTGTCCTGATCACACGATTTAGCTGTGACCACTTTGAAATGAATCTGCCAAACAGAAACAACGTTTTGACCAATAAATGCAAACCATGACGGACAGACGAATGCACATTCAGGCAGACAGCCGGATATAGCCTTCAAGATTTACATACAGAGACAGCACATAAAGTATTGATTACAGAAGACTGGTTGGATGCATCAAAACACGTCTGTGTTTCGGAAAGGGTTAACATGTTATGGTATTTGTAATGTTTTTGATATCACACATAAGCCGAATTTGCTGTTTATTTCAACTCCGAAACGGGATCGACAAGGTTAATTGAAAAAAAAAACTATTTAGAATACATTTCTAGTTTATTTATCAACAGATACATCTAGGACTTGATTACATGTTGACGGACTGGCAAGCGGAAGGATTTTTGTTATTCGGTCGAACCAATGAAATCATTGTAAACCAGATGGCAAACCAATCAAAACTCGACTTTCGCGGATGTATACACTTAAGTGAAGCTTTGTTGCAGCCGTTAGTCGACGAAAAGCCCCTATCTCAAAAACGATCACCAGGTCTGCAAGTATATTTCTGTATCATACTTTATAAAGTGAATAAATTATCAGTTACAGAATAACCATGTCGAAATCCCGCTTGACTTTCATCAATTAAATTAAATGTGTCTGCCTAATTATATATCCTATCATTAACACTATTTGAAACTATTTAATACATTACATTTACAAGAGATATCCCTCTGTAATTATTAGGGTTATCTTTAGCCCCAGATTTATATACAGGTTCTATAGCACTTTCGCTCCATGATTCCGGAAAATGCCATGAGTTTAAAATGTCATTAAATAATAATACTAGATATGGTGCTATCAGATCACATGTGTATTTATAGAATTCCGAAGAAATATTTTAATACTTTTATTAATTTCGTCGATTGAGATCGATGCAGTCTCGTAGCAGTCGTGAGGATTATAACAGCGAAGACTGCAATCAGTATGGGAATTACGGTGATCACGAATACTCATATCCCTATGAGCATCAAAGTGATTATGCATATTAGAGTAACCATAACAAATATACTTCATGGTGTGTATTTCGTTTGTCCTTTTATTGGCTACTTTTTCGTTGTGTTTTCTCATACACCGTGACGCACGCGCGGCAGACGACATGTGAAAACAGTGTGGTAAAAGAAGAAATTGTTTATGATGAGCAATTTCTGCTTTCAACACAATATTTCCAACTCCATTCTAAAACTCTTTTTTAAAGATATTGTCCATATTTTTTCTCCGTATTATTTAAAAGGCGTCTGCGGATGATTTGTTATATAATGGAAAGGGTTAAAACATAATCACTGACTGAATGGTTTTACGTTTTAAACAAACGAATGGATTTTCAACAATATTTTCAATAATGGTCTGAAATATATATGTAAATGTATGGTATAAATAAAAGTTAAATGGTTGATAAAATGGATAAGTATTCCTTGCAAATTAAAAAAAGCTGGCCAAGATGCAATCAAGAGTTGTCCAACTTTATGCGAGGCAGAGGGGAGTTGGCCAATGACTTTCCAATCCTAGATTAACCCATTACTTCACACTGACGACATTTGACGCCTGCTGCTGCAGACGACTTTTGAAAACATTGCAATAAAAGGTGAAATTGCTCAAAACGAGCAATTTCACCTTTCATTGCATTTTTTTCAACTATTGTGTATTTGTCAAAAAGTTACTTCCAGTTTTCCAAGTTATTCATCTGTTGATTGTTAAATAGACAACATTTGAAATATAATTTGAAGGAATGGATTAATCGATTGTTTTTTATCATTCATAGTTACACGTGTGTAAACATAGCAGGGGCTACACTTCTAGTTCAAGTCCCCCACCCCCAAAAGAAAAAGTTGCATATATAATGATTTTAAACTCTTCACTGTTCACATAGAACCAGAATAGCTAAACTTGACTCACACATGAGAAAGAGACAAATATATTGTGCGGCAAAACGATTTTCTTTAGCATTTGGGCATTTTCTCTTTTACTATACTGTTTTCTAAAGCGAGCTATGGTCGTTTTTATTAGGAAACCCAGTTTCTTTTCCCTTAGTTGTATCGGACGTTTGCAGGAAATGGTGCTAGAGAATATGGTGAAACGATTTTGATTGTAATGTCAACAAAACGTCATGAAATGCGCTTGACTAAAATGTCCAACCTAAACACCAAGATGGCGGGTAAAATTCCTTTAACTATATGAAATCACTAAGTCTTGAAAAACAACTGAACTAGTAAGTTTTTTTTTAATGAATTTTACTCCACAACATCTTTCAAATCTGGAGATAAAGATACATGTTTACACAAAAGCAACAAGAAGATAACACTTGTATTAAAACGTGACAATGGTCAATCTCAGACCAAGGAGAAAATCTTAGTAAATTAACCCTTTTCCTCATATAAACGCTTTCGGACGCCTCTGCAGCAGACGGCTTTTTGAAAACATAGTGACAAAAGAAGAAATTGCACAAAACGTGCAATTTCTCCTTTTGCCACAATGTTTTCCACTTTTCGTCAAAGTTTATCCATTCAATTATGGACAAAATACGTTCAAAGTCGTCTGCTGCAGAATTGTCGTATGAGGGAAAGGGTTAAACGTATTACAGAGAAAACAGTCGGAGTCTAGTCCGCATTGTATTGGTAAGCTTACTAACGGTGGCAAAACCTCCAATCAAATTTTAGAAGTAGTTATTTGATGGATGGATTTGCTTACATAACACTTATCTATCTGACCGAACTGCAACGTCGCCATTGCAGAAACTATCATACTGATCTCAATCACCACTATGAAGTTGTCACTATGTATGCCGAAAAACAGGGGAAATCACTGAATGTTATATCATTTTGTACACCATTTATTGCGCCCCTTTGAGTGTCATATAAATAGCAAACATGCGTTATTTTCGCCATAAACTTTGCATTATTCTGGCGAGCACTAACTAGTTGATTTTCAATTTTTGAAACTAAACAATTGATCTTTAGAAGGCGATTCCAAAAGTAGTTCCGCGAGATGTTCATGTGACGAATCACGTCTATCGCAAAATAAACGCAATTGCTTTTAGTCAGGAGGTTGATTTTATACCAATAAAACGAGTTATACACAGTTCTTTCTAACTAACTGGAATGTCTTTGAATATAAAACATTTCAGTATCAGGTGTTCACAGTAGGTTATCAGTGGATAAAAGCCCGTCTTCGAGTAAAATGTTAACATTTCTTCATCACCAGCTTAGTCGACTTAGTACAGAGGCAGAATAAAATAATCGTTTACTTTGCTAGCAAATTTGAAGAACAGCATGACGCGAAAATTCTTCTGGTATGAAACAAAGTGTCTGATTCGAGTTGGGTAGTAAACCGGCAGTATGGCAGGACGATGTTTTCGGGCTCCTTTTATACACGTATGTGGGATTAAACTTTAATACAGAGATGAAGCCAAATTTATCAGATGAACTGAAAATTGTGAATTTTTGTTATATTATTATTGTTACATTCTTAGACGCTTGAGAGCACAATGACCACTTTCTAAAACATAATGAAAGAAGGAACAGACACCCTAAAGATGGTATAATATTAACTAAACTTTACATATATATTATAGCGACGTATTGCTGAATTTATTATCTTACCATTAACCAACACAAACAATATTTAACATTGGTTTAAAGTTTTAACCCTCTTGCATTTTTACGATTTCGCAGCTGACAACATATTGAGCATGTTTTCCCTTTGCCACACTATTTTCAACTCTATTCATTATTTAATTTTTCATTTGATGATATTCTACTCTCTTTTTTTCCCAATATGTTTTCGAAGTCGTCTGTTTGACTTAGTAGAGATCTTTTCTTAACCCGATTAATGTATGAAAACAAAATTACATTTTATACAATTTGAGCAGTCACAATATAGTTTAAACCCTTTTCCTCATATATACGCTTTCTGACGCCTCTGCAGCAGACAGCTTTTTGAAAACATAGTGACAAAAGAAGAAATTGCTCAAAACGAGCAATTTCTCCTTTTGCCACAATGTTTTCCACTTTTAGTCATAGGTTATCCATTCAATTATAGAGATTTTCTATTTTTTGACAAAATATGTTCAAAGGGTTAATTAATAATCCGCCGAGGCCGTGTGGATTGCGTCAGCTATCTGGAACCAGGCGTCCCGGGTTAGATCCCCAGTCGCTGCGGTCATGGTGGAGTGTCAATGGGCAAGACTCATTTTCGGGCCTAGTACTGGTTTGTTTACCCAGGTTCATGAATAAGAGAAATAATGTTAAAAAAAGCATAAAACCCCAATAAAAAAATTAAATCTGGTTAGGCCTTAACAACAATTCTACATTTCGAATAACACTATACAATATAGAACAGAAAGTCAACGAGCATGTGAATATATAAAATGGAAGTCATAAAGAAGATTACATTTTGAATAAAAAATCTACAATATAAAACAATGACTTAACGTCCGAGTGAATATTTAAAATGGAAGCTACAATGAACAATAACATTGGTTATTATAAAACAATATGTGTATATGTATTGCTACTAGTACAAAAACATCAAAGTTAATAATGACATTAAATACACATTTAATAAGAGTGTCATGTCGGCCTTGTAACGCTCACCTGAGCACCTTCTTTCTATATGGTAAGGTGTTCATAAATAATACATACAAATGTAATTCTACAAACAAGTGAAACATTCCTTTTGAAATACTTAAATTTAATTTAGTGACCTACTGACCTAAGTTTTGATCTGATACTCAGAAAAAGTTTCATTATTGTAGAGTCAAAAATTGCTAGATCCCGAGTATCTACAAGATTTTAATTAACTTTGACCTAGTAATCTAGTTGTTGACCAACATTTGACCTAGCCTAGATATAACCATTCTAACGAATTTTCAACCTGCTCAAATAAAAAATGTTTTTACTAAAATTATGCCCAGTGACCTATTTCTTTATATTACCAATATTTAAACTTAGCCTAGATATCATTAACACAAACTTTCTGGCATCATTTTATCATTCTGCAGTCAAAAATGCGGCCTCCAGAGTCTTCATACGATTTTCTTAAAGTTAGTCTAATGAGCTAGTGTTTGACCAAAGCATGACCCATTTTCGAACTTGGTCTATATATCATTATGACAAACCTATACTTGGTCTTGGCCTAGAAACCTTCAAGATACACAATCTGAGAAGTGTTGATGATGATTAGATGGGAAATGTGTACTGAAGAGTGTCCACAGTCAAATTTATTTACCACGGATGGACGAACGGTTCATGACGAACAAAGGGCTATCGTTATAGCTCGCCTACAACAGACGAGCATAAAACTCGCATTTTGGCAAAGTGAAATACAGATTTATAGCAAGTACGCATTTTGGCAAAGTAAAATAAAGATTTATAACAAGTACGTTGGACCATTAGGAGAAACGATGATCCTGTATCTTTCCCCCGGAGTATGACCGATCTAAATAACTTTCTTTCAATCACAATCATTACTTATAATTCATAAATTTAGCCACATTGGCATTAAAGGTGCTGAACTCCAGATTACAGATATTACAGAAGTTTTAAAACTGTCTTAAAGTTGTCTTGAAATATTAGAATCATAATTCTGCGATAAAATTAGAGTAATAATTTCACTTTCCAGTACAATAAACATCTTAATATTGATCATTTATGCTGCATTTTTACTGGGTAGACATACCCTGTAAGCCAAATCCTGTACATTTACATGACTTTCAATTGACTGTTTTTCAACATTTACTGCCAAAATAGTTTTGATCTAAGTACAAGTAGGTAATATGAAATTGTCTACTAAGTGCAATTTCAATATTTGTATTCAGCACAAAACGTCCATTTTTCTTTTTAGGTTCTTTTACATGACCATGAGTATTAGAAGAGACAAATTAAAAAGAATAGAAAGGCTTGTTGGAAAAGTTTAAAAAAATCAATGTCCTTGTTTACGACAAGCTTTCTGCGTCAGCCTTTTTAAAGTGTATTTCTAGCACGAATATGTTACATCATTTGTGTCTGTTACAAACAAGAAAAAAAAGTTTGAGGGTGAACTTATGGCGCATTTAGCAAGACGTTCTCACGCGAATTACACATACCTTCATTACATATAATTAACAAACTACGACGGCATTGAACGGTGGGTGTTCAAACTGGTTCTTGTTGATTAATTGGTGTCGACAATTATCAAGTGTCAGCGTTGAATGGTCAGTTAACTCAAATATTCAAGTAATCATTTTGCCTTTGAAGCGACAATAATGCAGTGGTTATCCAAATTAAATAGTTCTATGAAATATTCCTGAATTTATCATATTATAAAAGGTGTATGTATTATTTCCCATAAAACAGTCATGACTGTGTATTGCATCAAGACACAGTAGCTAGTTGGATTCAAGCCGACGTTAACACTTTTTCTTTTGGCCCCGACAACAGCAACTGCTTTCATCTCTTCCATCTATCTAAAATTTGAAGTACTAACAGCCCAACCAAACTGAGCAATGTAATAGGTTAGCATGTACAAATGTTCGGCGAACGGGATTGGAAAGCCGCTGTGGTCGAGAATGACTAAACAGTCCGACAAAACAAACACTGAAGCTCCAATACAGGACATAAGAACCGCTGTGTCGCCCGGATTTTCTTCTAAGGCAGCCGCGGCCTTCCATCCAGTCAGGAATAGTGGAATAAGATACGTCAGTACGAACAACTTCGTGAACATAGAATCCAAACCTGACTGGAGAGAGATGAACATATTCAGGAATAGAAGTACGAAGAAGGACGCCGAACTGCTACTCCAACCCCGATGACGGCCGCTAATTTCCAAACCGAGAAAGTATGACAGGTGGACACAGACGAAAATCAGGCCTCCAAAGACGACCATGTAAGGTATCGTCATAAGTATGTCGCCAATCAAAGACGCCGAAAGTCCCAGCAATACGAAGAAACTGTAAACGTCTTCCGGTATCAGCGTCTCCAAGGATACCGCTTTCGTCTTGTTCGGAAACTTGGATTTCGTCACGATGACATAACCAATGAGAGACAGTAGTGGAAGTATTTTAAATATCACTCCCAGAAAAGACTGTGTGGGGTACGGCTGTATTAGATAGAAGCTTGTGGTAATGACAAATGGTAGTAATCGCAGCTTTTGGCGCTGATCGAAAACCGACAACCCGAGCTTTAATGCCTCCATTTTGCTGGTGGACCTGAAATAGAAAAATAAACCATCAAAGATAACAGCGGGTTGATGTTCCGCGGAATTTTTCTGCAATTATAGTATCGACGCGCTTGCCTTTTGAAGTGTTATTGTAGGATTATTTAAAATACTTTGCTAACAAGGTTCTACGATGTTCAATAAAGCTTTTTAAAGTTGCATATATTTGGATAAGGTTACTACATATGCTATAAAAATATGTGAGCCGTTCCACGAGAAAATCAACATTGTGGACTCGCAGGCTAATCCGGGCCGATACATCCCATCTCAGGGGGATATATTTATAGAGTAATTATTCCTGAAACAGAAAATCCACAGGAGGCGAAAAATGTCTGCCCGGATTAGCCTGCGCGGCATACTGAGGCTGATCCGGGTCGATACTTTGCGCAGAATCTACATTGTTCGTTTTCTCGTGGAACGGCTCATATGTTGATAATAGATAATACTTAATTTTATAATTGAAACAAATCAGCAATACATACATGAGTACATGAGAAAATGTTCAAGTTGGCATTTGTGAACACTGTTGATTCGGATCAGCCTGTACGTCTGCTCCGTCTTATGTGTATCTACACAAGTTGACAGGAGCTTCTAACTTGCGTATGTGAATAAAACGTGAACAGTTGATATCTGGAGTTGCACTGTACCCTAAAACCAACGAGTACCTTTTCCCATGGATGGGCGTTAATGATCCTGGTGAACATTTCAAAAATCTTTAACAGACAAGCATGTATATACTCTGACAAATATATATCATAAATTGAATTACAAACTACCCCTTTTTTAATGTCGGTCTGTTTTTGTAGTCAATGTATATGAATCTCATAAATGGTTCTTTACATTATATTTCGGATTTGTTTGAAGAATTATTAGCCCGCCGGGCCATGTGTGGAGAACATTATTGTAATTATTTGTAAAAATCTCTATAGAAAACGATTTTTTTGAGGAGCGTCTGGCAATCTTGGTCTTGTCGCATGCGTGTACAGCGAGAGCCCCGGTAGTTTAGTCGGTAGCGACGCGGGCTGTCAATCCAGGGGTTGCGAGTTCGAATCCCGGCTAACTTTCTTTCCGACGATTGACAAAAGTCAATGCGACATTCGTCTTCCACCAATGGGCTAAGTCTATGTGGAAAAGCAGCCAGTTGCTTGGGAAGATTGTTGTGTGAAGTACTGGTGTGAGAAAACCAGGAAATGCATGAGTAGGTGAACTGGCCGCCGTGATATAACTGAGAAATTGTTTAAAACGGCGTTAAACCCCAATCAATCAATCAGTACAGCGAGAACGAGGAAGAGCATGTGCAAACACACAATTTCATCCGCTTATGCACTGTCAGTATATGTATTAGAAGTGTATATCCTCAGCAGTTGAACGCCATTGTAACTTTGAAGGATCTCAAACCAGAGATAGAATTGACACTAAATGGCTAGACAAGGCTAATTCGTCTTTTGAAGTATCGATTGGAACGCAATATCAGACAGCCTCAAGAATGTTAAATATGGACTAAGGCCAATTTCTCTGATACAAGGGTGCTAATGTACATAATTTTACTGTCTTTCCTCAAGATCGACATAACAAATAATATCTTATTGGGCTTCTAGCACGGTGAGGTCACTTGCAATATTGTCTTTACGTGTCTTTGCGTGGTCAGGATCATTGTGAGAAAATGGCAATTCATCGCCTATGATTACTTATAAAATGAACCAGGTCAAGCAGTCTTCATACACATACACACATAGAAAACGTAATCTATTCAGAGCTTCGTTCTAGAAGAGTCACAGGTGAATCTAGAATTGCAGTCCCAGTTGTTCAACCCAAATGCTTATTTAGTACGAAAAGCTTCAACGGGGGATGCAATAAACCCCACTTTGACAATCGCGGTTAACACATATTATATACATCTGCGAGTTTTAGTTCTAGCAGAAAGCTTTCACACTACAGCATAGCTCGCTGGGTGGGTTGGGGATTGATAGTTAATCTTAAAGGCAAAAATAAAATTAAACGCATAAAACGTTGGTAACGCAAACGCCTTTGACGACGGAGTCGCTTCTATAACCCTTTCCCTCATACAATTCTGCAGCAGACGACTTTGAACGTATTTTGTCAAAACATAGAAAATCTCCATAATTTAATGGATAACCTATGACAAAAGGTGGAAAACATTGTGGCAAAAGGAGAAATTGCACGTTTTGTGCAATTTCTTCTTTTGTCACTATGTTTTCAAAAATCCGTCTGCTGCAGAGGCGTCAGAAAGCGTCTATATGAGGGAAAGGGTTAACAGGTTGTTAGCCTAAGTTCTCATGAAACACAGTTCTGATGAGCTTAAACCACCATGCACACTTATATCAGATCTTAGGCTTACACGTACATAGTACGTTCACACGTCTGTATCGTCTATACGTAACATGCATCCGCCCATTTTAATCTATTACATAATTAAGCTATCATTTTAACTTTTATTCCCATGACAATGGATCATTAAGTACGACGAATTAAAAAGCAAACATCTTCGAACATTTAAATGCTCCTCCGTTTTATATTCCAGTTTCAATGACAACAGCATGGCTATTAAAACAGATCGAGTCAGAATCCTACAATCAAATACAATTCCTTTACACTCTACAATTTTGTTTATGATTTCCTGAACCCGATGTAAAATTTAACTGCATTTTATGTGGGACATACTTGATATACGAATATGTTGTGTTTTTCTCGTTTTGTCCATTGAATTACGTTGTATACCAGCACAATGCGTGCAAGCAAAACACAAGTGTTTGGTTTTTCGAACGTTACGTACATGCACTATATATATATTCCACACACTAAAACCCTTATTCTGCTATATACAACAGTTTCTCAACTCACTTTACATTACATAAAAACAAAGTTGTGTCAACAATACAGACCAAGATCAACGTCCACAGTCGTGCAGTCTAATCGTTGTCTTCATCATTTGCTCGTATTTAATTTAGTACTTTTAACCCTTTCCCTCATATAGACGCTTTCTGACGCATCTGCAGCAGACAGCTTTTTGAAAACATAGTGACAAAAGAAAAAAATTGCACAAAACTTTCAATTTCTCCTTTTGCCACAATGTTTTCCAATTTTTTGTCATAGGTTATCCATTCAATTATGGAGATTTTCTATTTTTTGACAAAATACGTTCAAAGTCGTCTGCTGCAGAATTGCCGTATGAGGGAAAGGGTTAACAGTGATATTTTACGCGAACCAAGGTTCTACCAAAACACTTTGTAGCGAGTTGTACTTGTTAGAGGCAATTATATAAATTGCTGGAAATATCGACCATGTATAAACAAATGGTATAGGAATGAAAACTTATTATGCAAATAGCTATATTGACCGAATTCCCAGAATTCTTTGCGGATGTCATTACACATGGCTTGGCGTGAAACGGTTGAAACTAAAATTGGTATTTTTTTTTTACCAAGGTTAATTACCTCGCCTTAAAGTACTTTATAAGTGTAAAATCATTTTTTCTTGGTAAACAATGGAAATTTAGGTGCCATTGCTCGTTCTGAGCAATGGCAACTAAATTTGCATTGTTACAAAGGGGTCAAAATTGCCCCTAAACCAAGGTTTTCAAAATAGGTTTTTAGTTACAACCGTTTTACGCCAAGCCCTCGATGTAGTCCCTTTTCTACTAGAACCAACAAAGAGCATCAACCTATTATCTTAATGTGTTTTTGTTGTTCTTCGCAAAATAACCCTTTCCCACATATACAACAAATCTGCAGCAGACGACTTTAAAAAAAAAAGTAGCAACTATTGAAAATCTCAATTGGTGAAAGTTAAACTATTAGTTAAAATATTATGGCAAAAGGAAAACTTGATTATTATGAGCAATTTCTACTTTTGCCAAACGTGTTCAACAGTTGTCTGCTGCAGAGGCTTCAGAAAGCATATGTATGTTAGAAAGAGTTAAGTATCTAAGAATTGTTTAACACACGTTTCTAAATATACCGTTTGCGAATAATTAACGAATATTGCAGAGCCGGATTAACTCTCTCAGCTCCAATGGCAATATTGAGGGTTTTGCTAACAATACAGGTTCGAAACAAGCTGTATCAACTGAAATCAGCATTGTTAGCCTTTTAGTTATCAATATTGTCCAAAACGATTGTTAAACAAATGATCACCCGATTTTGAAATTTAAATAGTCTTCTTTAGGAAATTCGACAATGAAAGTGTTAACATTAGTCACAAATGTCACATGGTCGATATTTTTCTCGAAAACAGCAGAGGTCCAGATAAGGAGGGGTATACAGCTCTTTTACCCACAATATCTCTCTTATTATCCAACTAAACCCTATGATGTGGTTACTCAAAATAATTATTTCATTGAGACGATTCTTTTGAGTACCCACAGCATAGGGTCAAATAGGGATTTTAGAACGTGCAAAACGCCCCTTATTTAGAGCTCTGGCACAGCTCATTCAGATATTTAGTACAAAGGCGAAAGGGGAGCGCTGTCTAAGAGCACTGGAAAACGTCTCGTTAATATTTATTAATGAGATATCCTGTACTTCAGAACAATGGGAAGTAGAGTCACTTGAGTCCAACACTTGTTTATCTGATATTTTCGATAATAATCCGGGAGTTTCGGATTTAAATTTATTATATGAATTGAACTAGAATGGAATCACCCCCATACAGCTGAAGTTTCATGTCACCGCTGACTTTATAAAGATACACACATGTTAGCGTCTGATATTTGGACCCGGGCATGCTAGGCTTGATACCTAGTCGCAGCGGTCATGGTATAGTGCCATTTTGCAAGACACGTTTCCTAGTCTAATACTGGGATCATGAATACGTGAACTATGGAGGTGATATAACTAAAATAATATTAAACGCCAATTAAACAAATTATTACAGGGAAAACCTTACAAATTATATTCTAAGTACATCATTGGAATATTTATTGTATATTATTTATTATATGTACAGATTAACTTATAGAGGATAGCCACGATCTTCACATACCTATGCATGAGGCTAATAAAGATATACATTTAGAAAAGGTCACGGCTGACTGTCTTCAGGGACCGTATATCAGTTATATTCGACCCTATTCGTGCATGAACGCCCTGCCCTCACTTGCAACACGTCTATTAATCTCCAAACTTTTGAGTTCATATCAAATTACAAGCTTTCGTCAGAAATCTCAGTTTGTATTTATAGCTTTTGATCATATAAAAAGTCATGTTACTGTAAAAAACAAGCAAATTCATGAAATTTATATCCCCCGCTTGCAGGATATATTGTAGGAAAATGTTGAGGTTAGGTTTAAACATGTCGGTAGACTTTTTATTGAACATGTATTACAGGGTAAATTAAACGAACTTGGCCTAGGTTGTTACCAAGTTTGTTGCAGTTATTGCACGGAAACAGCAAGAAACGACTTTTTTTGTTAATTAAGGGACCAAAACTCCACCGAAAGTGACGATCGAACTAGGCCTAGCCCTTAAGGCATTTAACCTTGTTACCAAGTTTGAAAAAAAACGGTTCACATTTGTGGCAGTTTGTTAAATAAAGGGCCATAACTCCACCAAATAAAGTCTGCCGAAAGTGACGATCGAACTTGGCCTAGCCCTTAAGGCATTTAACCTTGTTACCAAGTTTGAAAAAAAAAGGTTCACATCTGTGGCAGTTATTGCACGGAAACAGCAAGAAACGACATATTTTGTTAAATAAGGGGCCATAACTCCACCAAATAAAGTCCGCCGAAAGTGACGATCGAACTTGGCCTAGCCTTTAAGGCATTTAACCTTGTTACCAAGTTTGAAAAAAAAAAAAGTTCACATTTGTGGCAGTTATTGCACGGAAACAGCAAGAAACGACATTTTTTGTTAAATAAGGGGCGGCCATAACTCTGAATAAAGTCCACCGAAAGTGACGATCGAACTTGGCCTAGCCCTTAAGGCATTTAACCTTGTAACCAATTTTGAAAAAAAACGGTTTACATTTGTGGCAGTTATTGCACGGAAACAGCAAGAAACAAAATTTTTTGTTAAATAAGGGGCCATAACTCCACCGAATAAAGTCCGCCGAAAGTGACGATCGATCTTGGCCTAGCCCTTAAGGCATTTAACCTTGTTACCAAGTTTGAAAAAAAAAAATTCACATTTGTGGCAAATATTCTAAGTCCAAAAAGGGGCATAACTCATTCAAAAATTGACGAAATCCCAGGAAATATGAACTTGATCTGTGACACATCACTAGAAAGCGTTATACAAAATTCCACCTCAATAGCTCAAAGTATGTAGGAAAAAAGTGCGGAAAACCCGAACGGACGGACGGAGGGAGGGACGGACGGAGGGAGGAAGGGACATGACCATACCATAATAAAACGGTTGTATAAAAAAAGGTTCACATTTGTGGCAGTTATTGCACGGAAACGGCAAGAAACGACATTTTTTGTTAAATAAGGGGCCATAACTCCACCAAATAAAGTCTGCCGAAAGTGACGATCGAAGTTGGCCTAGCCCTTAAGGCATTTAACCTTGTTACCAAGTTTGAAAAAAAAAGGTTCACATCTGTGGCAGTTATTGCACGGAAACAGCAAGAAACGACATATTTTGTTAAATAAGGGGCCATAACTCCACCAAATAAAGTCTGCCGAAAGTGACGATCGAAGTTGGCCTAGCCCTTAAGGCATTTAACCTTGTTACCAAGTTTGAAAAAAAAAGGTTCACATCTGTGGCAGTTATTGCACGGAAACAGCAAGAAACGACATATTTTGTTAAATAAGGGGCCATAACTCCACCAAATAAAGTCTGCCGAAAGTGACGATCGAAGTTGGCCTAGCCCTTAAGGCATTTAACCTTGTTACCAAGTTTGAAAAAAAAAGGTTCACATTTGTGGCAGTTATTGCACGGAAACAGCAAGAAACGACATATTTTGTTAAATAAGGGGCCATAACTCCACCAAATAAAGTCTGCCGAAAGTGACGATCGAAGTTGGCCTAGCCCTTAAGGCATTTAACCTTGTTACCAAGTTTGAAAAAAAAAGGTTCACATCTGTGGCAGTTATTGCACGGAAACAGCAAGAAACGACATATTTTGTTAAATAAGGGGCCATAACTCCACCAAATAAAGTCTGCCGAAAGTGACGATCGAAGTTGGCCTAGCCCTTAAGGCATTTAACCTTGTTACCAAGTTTGAAAAAAAAAGGTTCACATTTGTGGCAGTTATTGCACGGAAACAGCAAGAAACGACATTTTTTGTTAAATAAGGGGCCATAACTCCACCGAATAAAGTCCGCCGAAAGTGATATTCGAACTTGGCCTAGCCCTTAAGGCATTTAACGTTGTTACCAAGTTTGAAAAAAAAAGGTTCACATTTGTGGCAGTTATTGCACGGAAACAGCAAGAAACGACATTTTTTGTTAAATAAGGGGCCATAACTCCACCGAATAAAGTCCGCCGAAAGTGATATTCGAACTTGGCCTAGCCCTTAAGGCATTTAACGTTGTTACCAAGTTTGAAAAAAAAAGGTTCACATTTGTGGCAGTTATTGCACGGAAACAGCAAGAAACGACATTTTTTGTTAAATAAGGGGCCATAACTCCACCAAATAAAGTCCGCCGAAAGTGACGATCGAACTTGGCCTAGCCCTTAAGGCATTTAACGTTGTTACCAAGTTTGAAAAAAAAAAGGTTCACATTTGTGGCAGTTATTGCACGGAAACGGCAAGAAACAACATATTTTGTTAAATAAGGGGCCATAACTCCACCAAATAAAGTCCGCCGAAAGTGATATTCGAACTTGGCCTAGCCCTTAAGGCATTTAACGTTGTTACCAAGTTTGAAAAAAAAAGGTTCACATTTGTGGCAGTTATTGCACGGAAACGGCAAGAAACAACATATTTTGTTAAATAAGGGGCCATAACTCCACCAAATAAAGTCCGCCGAAAGTGATATTCGAACTTGGCCTAGCCGTTAAGGCATTTAACCTTGTTACCAAGTTTGAAAAGAAACGGTTCACATTTGCGGCAGTTATTGCACGGAAACGAAGTGTGACGGACGGACAGACGGACAGACGGACAGACGGACGGACGGACGGACAAACCGAAATTAATAACCCCCCTTTTTTTCTTCGAAAAAGCGGGGGATAATAAATAGGTGGGCTGCTTCCAGTCTAAGAGCGTAGCTACTTCGGGCAAAGATGTGGCTTCTTTAGACTTATAAATAAAACGTACGGAAAAACGATAATGAGGGGGAGATATTTGATTCAGTGAGTCTGGTTAGGGGACACCGTAGCAGTATGTCTCAAATATTATTTCAAAATTGGACGAATAGTCTCTGAGGATATGGTTTTCTCGTTTAACAAAGTTAAGGTGTATGAGGCGAAACAGCTCACGAAACAGCTCACTCCCCGATGTCAATGTTTTGGAATAATCAATTTGGCTTAAAACAGTGTATAGAATCCAGTGACGTTATTTAAAATATGGACCAGGCCCCGTTTAGTCTGTGCTAAGAATGTATCTGATTGGTCAGAAGTAAATTAATCCTCAAAAATGACCAATCGGAAACGCTTATTCAATAGAGACCATTTCCGAACAAAGCGAACGTATTCATAGAGTTTTAGCTTCTGGCACTGGTTTGCATAGCTTAAAAGCTTATATTAATTTTCGGTTTTAATGACAACCAATATTCAGCATTGATCTAAACGATTTGAAGGGAAGTAAAATGGGACATTGAGAAGTACGAACGCAGACGGACAGTGACAATTGTTGTGCCCATGGAAGCTATACATATATCCCTGTCACTATGTAGCTTTCGTCAAGTGTAAATTGTTAGTGCCAGTCTACGCGAAAGTCGTCAGTCCCCCAGTCCTGACTGACAAAAATTCTTTCGGACTGACACGTTTTCATGCAATAATTGGTTGAGCAAAGAAGGAAACAAATGAAAAATTAGCTTTCGGACTGACATGTTTCAAAAGATTTCGTGAAGTCTGAAGTGCACACGCATATGTACAAATTCATCACTGGATTTCGGGCTCCAGCCGAGCCCCGGTAGCTCAGTCGGTAGCGACGCGAGCTGTCAATCCAGGGGTTGTGAGTTCGAACCCCAGCTCGACCAACATTCTTTCCGACGTTTGTCAAAAGTCACTGTGACAAGCGTCATTTGTCTTCCACCAATCGGCTAGCAGTCTATGTGGCAAAGCAGCCAGTTGTCTGGAAAGAATGGTGTGTGGAGAACTGGTGTGCGAAAGCCAGGAAACATGTAAGGAAAACACATGGAGTAGGTGAACTGACCGCCGTGATACGACTGAAAAATTGTTGAAAAAGTCGTCAATCCTTCAGTCCTGACAATGATATGCAACGATCGGTTGAACAAAAACAGAAATAAATGATAAATGAGCTTTGGGACCGACAGGTTACAAAAGATTTCTTGAAGTCTTGGGTACAGACGAACTTTGAAAGTCTCAATAACATAGATCGAAGGCTTGGCATGAAACGGTTGTTACTAAAATTGGTAATTTTTTACCAAGGTTAATCACCTCACCATTAAGTCTTTATAAGCGTTAAATCATTTTTCTTGGTAAACAATGGAAATGTAGGTGCCATTTCTCGTTCTGAGCAATGACACCTACATTTGCATTGTTTACAAATGTGTCAAAATTTCCCCTAAACCAGGGTTTTCAAAATAGGGTTTTTAGTTACAACCGTTTCACGCCAAGCCCTCGAGATGATGCATACAACTAAAATGCTGATTTATAAATAATAAAAGAAGTTGGTAGTAAATGGGAGCAGAATGAGCATACGGTGCAGTTTTTACAATTGTTACATTATGTATAACTATTCAATAATAATACTTTCGCTTACAAAGATGTTAATATTGTTTGTCTGGTTGGTTTGATTTCAGTCTCCTGTAGCAGATTTGCAGTATGTAGGAAAGGGTTATACTATGTTCATAGTTCATATGGTTAATCTACCGCAATTTAAACGATAATCTTCGGTTTCATAATCATTAATCTAATATATCTCGACTGATACAGTCGGATTAAAAAGTCCCTGTGCATCATAGTAGCGTGTGAGGTAAACGAAGTATACTTGTTTACCGGATATGATATTTTTGAAGACGTCTGCTTTGAACACATTCTAGGAAAATCACTTAACATCTTGACAGATACAAGTATGATTATAAGATTAGAAAACAATGTGAGAAAAAAAGTAATTGTTCATTTCGAGCAATTTCTCACAATGTTTTCAAAAGTTGTCTACTGCATATGTGTCAAATACCCCTTGTATTAGTGAATAACCCTGTCCTACCTGCAGACGCATTTTGACACAATAGCAGCAGACGACTTTTGTAAACGAATTTTGTGTCCAAAGATGAAATTGTTCATGATGAGCAATTTCTCCTTTGGCCAAAATGTTTTCAACTTTATTGAACAATTAAGCTGTATTTTATGGAGGTTTTTCGGTGTTTTGTAACTATGTTTTCAAAGTCGTCTGCTGCAGATTTGTTGTATGTGGGAAAGGGTTAAGATATCTCTCCCACGTAGACACGGACTAATCTGTTGATCTGTACACATGTTTACATTTAGTATGCACTGGCAATTAACCCTGTCTACCATTTACAGGCACTGGTTCCCCTCTCTTTATTTCCTCTCTTGGAAGTTAAAAGAAAACTAACTTTTGTTGAATGGTTTCTCGTGTGTTCACATACGATGTTTATTTGACATTGGTGTGTTCTTATTCGTTTGCACATTTGTTGGGTTACGTACCCGTTTTAGCTATATGACATTTTAGCATTGTCTACTACTCTGCTATAACAATAATAGTTCATCAGATCATCATCTAAATAATTGGAAGTTCTACTTTGATAATGATAAAGATTTCAATATTTTGTTTGTGTGTGGGGGTGGGGGAAAATCACCTTAAAGATTATTCGCTTTGAGCAATTTTCCCTTTGAAATAAATTCCTCTGATACAGAGGCGTCGACCGTATCACGACCGTATCACATTTAACCCTTTCTCACATACAACAAATCTGCAGCAGACGACTTTGTAAACACACCGACAAAAATTTGAAACTCTCTTTAAATGAAAGTACATTAATTTAAATGAGTTGAAAACATGGTGACGAAAGGAGAAATTGCTCGTTTTGAGCTTTTTCTTCTTTTGTCACTATTAGTTTTCAAAAAGCCGTTGCAAAGGCAGAGGCGTCATAACGCGTCTATATATGGGAAATAGTTAAGATACATGTATGGATATCTGGGATATCATAAAATGGCCTGTGAGGTACAGTGAATGCAAATACACCCGACCTTGACGGAAAATCTACATAAACTGATAACGTTAACTTTATGTTACAATTTATGACATTTTGTGATCAATTGGTACATAAACGTGTAGTAGATTTATATACATATAGTTTGAAAGCATAAAAAAAAACACCTAAATGCATGGTGCACATTGAAATGTAAATAAAATGACCTTGGTTTAATTTTAGGGGTTAAATTGGTAAAAATGCATAAACATACTGACACAAGAATGGCATATCTTATCATTAGAAACAAAGACATGTGTGGATACGTTTATAAATATCTCTGATCTCTGATTTGAATTGAATTCATTATACCTTTCCCTCATATAGACACTTTCTGACACCTCTGCAGCAGACAGCTTTTTGAAAACATAGTGACAAAAGAATTTCTCCTTTTGCCACAATGTTTTCCACTTTTTGTCATAGGTTATCCCATTCAATTATGGAGATTTTCTATTTATTGACAAAATACGTTCAAAGTCGTCTGCTGCAGAATTGTCCAGCAGACAGAATTGTCCTATGAGGGAAAGGGTTATACCCTTATTTCCCCTGGATGTTAGCAGACATTTTCTTTCAAAACATAGGAGTATTTCTTTCAAAACATAGGCATACTCCGATTACACAATCTATTTGCAAAAGTATTATCTTAATATTGAATGATAATATTCTACAATAAAAGAAAGCAGCAGATAATAGATTATTCAACAGAAAAATGTGTTGATTAAAATGACAACTGGGACATAATATATATAAGGGTTATGCTGGTATGAATAAAAAAAATCTCTTTTTAACCCTTTCCCTCATATAGACAGTATCCGACGCCTCTGCAGCAGACGGCTATTTGAAAACATAGTGAAAAAAGAAGAAATTGCACAAAACGTGCAATTTCTCCTTTTGACACAATGTTTTCCACTTTTAGTCATAGGTTATCCATTCAATTATAGAGATTTTCTATTTTTTGACAAAATATGTTCAAAGTCGTCTGCTGCAGAATTGTCGTATGAGGGAAAGGGTTAATGAGATCTGTCAATTGTGTGTTACTATGGCTGACATCACTCACATCCATGCAGTTAGACATGTTAACCCGCATGCCCTTATACAAACGACACCTGATGCATGTGTTGCAAACAGCTTTTGATAACCTATTGAAAAGGCCGGAGAAATTTCTCATGATGAAAAATTTAAACATTTCCCATAAATCTTTGAAATTTTTATCCAAAATTAAAGATTCATATGTAGATCTATATTGATACACACAAACTTCCTCAGATGTTATAAAACAGCTGATGCAAATCTTTTCCCAATGTATCAACCCTATTTTACTCATCTGCAGCAGTCCACTTTTGACAACATTGTGGCATATGACAAATATAACGAGCGATTTCTCCATATTACTCACAATTTTCATCTCAATACAATTATCAAACCGTTTCATGTACAGAGATTTTACAAATTTTTACCAAGATATTTTTAAATCCTCCACTGCAGACTTGTTGTATGTGAGAAAGGATAATGTAAATAGTGTATACCAGTACGGCAGTAGGGAAGGGAAGATATGGTTAGCCAGGCACTGCACATATATATACACCAAACCATAAAACGCTGGTATGTACATAAAAATTGTATTGCTGTGTTGAACAGTTTGAATTGTATGTTCAACTGAATGACCCTTATCCCAGTAAGAAGTATCATTTCGTTCACACTCTGAATTCAAGGTTGTTTAACACTTTCCCACCTATAGCCACTCTGCTGCAGACAAGCAATTTTTCCTTTTTTCACAATGTTCTCAACTTTTTTTTATTAAGTGTACCTTTTTTTATAGAGATTTCCCATGAATTTGCCATTATGTTTTCAAAGTCGTCTGCTGCAGATTGGATGTATGTGGGAAAGGTTTAAATGACAGCCATCTATACAATATAATATTTTGCATATTGAAGCAATGCCGAGAGGGTGTTATATGTGTTGTTAATCTTTGAGTGAACAACACCAGTTCAAACCGTTTCTCCATCTTATTTCATGCGAATCATAAATGAGTTTGTTATCAACATTGCTGATCATCATAAGCAACACCTGCTTTTAAGGCAATGTTACTCAAAGCTAACTGACATGAGTGTTGATTAATTATGTATCTGTATATATATAAAGGCTGTGCATGAAACGATACTTTTGTATTAAAAAAATATTGATTGCATAAAGTTCAATGTACTGACAACTTCATCATCATTTTCGTTAACGTATCGTAATAATTGAAAGATACTAAAATGTGATTGCATTTATGTTCTAAGATTGTATATACATATGCCTACACTACCAGATATTACCTTGGGTCGAATAGTTCAGTTAGATACGGTCCCTGTATATACAAATGTATAGATCTGTATAAATTAAAGGACCTGAATCACGTTGTGTGTGAAGCAGACAAGTCATGTTCTAAACGAACGAGACAAAGTGCACGCTGTGTGCATATAAACCTGAACATGTGTAAAATGATCACGATACACCAACAATATAACATTAAAACAGTAAAATACTCACCGCTGTTACTTTAATTCAACAGGGGAAAATGTCCTGCTTATAAATGTCTCAATAACAAGTCCTCAATAACTTGTTTACACACTGGCCGTGCTTGATTCGCATATACGATGAACAAGAACAGTTAATCGATTAATGTTCAGTGTTACGTAGCGCATGTATATGCGGGTCATGTCAGCATCAACTAATGTTTATAATGTTATTGGAAATGGATATTATTCTGTTGGGAATGACAGTTTCAAATCCGTATGATTCAGTAAGGCAACATCTAAAATACACATAAATATCATACGTGAAATCTACTTTTACGTTAACCCTTTTTCCACATAACATAATTCTGCAGCCAACGACTTTTATTGAGGCAAAAACGTGAAAAATCTCCATAATTAAGAGTTTCATTAAAAAATAAAGTTGAAAACATTGTGGAAAAAGAAGAAATGTTCTCATTTTTGTCACAATGTTTATAAAAGTCATCTGCTGCAGAGGCGTCAGAAAGCGTATGTATGTGAGAATGGGTTAAATCCAACACATCAAATTTTGAACGAGGGATCGAGTAGGGGTATGTGAAGTTGGCACGTAGTTCGATATTCGGTAATCGATATTCAATACCGATATGAATTTCGAGCTGAAACGAATAAAGAGCCAGCACCAGATTCGTGAACTCCGTTACACATTGAACTATACGTTACCTTCATTGTTTAGTAGGACGAAAATCGATATGAATATAGATATAAATGTCGAGCCATGTCGATATACCGGAAAATGCTGATTGTGTCTTTCTGATCAAGTAGAAGCGCGAATACCGATTTGAATATAAATCTGAATATCGAGCCAGGTCAATATTCGAGAAAATAGTGACTTCGTCTTTCTGAACATGCATAAGAGCGAATACGATTTGAATATGGATCTGAAAATCGAGCCAGGTCGATATTCGGGAAAATGGAAACTTGGTCTTTCTGTTCATGTAGAAGGCCGAATACCGATTTGAATATCGATATGAATATCGAGCCAGGTCGTTATACGAGAAAATGGAGATAACGTCTTTCTGATCATGTAGAAGTAATACCGATTTGAATATCAATCTGAATATCCAGCCAGCTCGATATTTGGGAAAATCGCAATTTCGTCTTTCTGATCATGTAAAAGTGCTAATAACGATTTGTATATCAATCTGAATATCGATTTTAATATCGAGACATGTCGATATTCGGGAAAATGCTTATTTCGTCCCTCTGAACATGTAGAAGCGCGGTACCGATTTGAATAGAGATATGAATATCGAGCCAGGTCGATATTCGGGAAAATGCTGATTTCGTCTTTCTGATTGTGTGGAAGCGTGATCAACGATTTGAATGTCGATCTGAATATCGAGCCAGGTCGATATTTGAGTAAATGGTGATTTTTTCTTTCTAATCATGTATAAGAGCGAATACCGATTTTGAATATAGTGCGGAATATCGAGACAGATCGATATTTTGGAAAATGCTGATTTCGTCTTTTTGATCATGTGTTAGAGCGAATACCGATTTGAGTATTGTGCTGAATATCGAGCCGGGTCGATATCCGGGAAAATGGTGCCATCATCTTTCTGATCATGTAGAAGTGCGAATACCGATTTGAATATATCGATCTGAATATCGAGCCAGGTCGATATACGGAAAATTACTGTATATTGTCTTTTTGATCATGTAGAAGCGCGAATACCGATTAGAATATGGATGTGAATATCGAGCTGTAACGGGAACGGGTTTATAGGTATACATATCACTTTTACGGCCTTGTCGTGAAGCCGGCTTTTATAGCGACGTTGGTAGAGTGGTTGACCTTTTCGTGAAGTTAAGCAACGTTCATCACGGTTAGTACCTGGATGGGTGACCCGCGATGGCTTAACGCCGGTACACGTTACAAATGGTGGCAGCGGTGGGATTTTTGGGTTAATATCACCATCATCCCCGGACCCGGGTGGTTCCCAGTGATGTTACATTGACTGCGCTATGGTAAACTGCTTGTGTTCAGTTGTGTGACTTCAGGTCGAAGTCAAGAGAAAAGAGGGATAAATGTAACGGGAACGGGTTTATAGGCATAAATATCACTTCTACGGCGAGTAGTTAAGCAACGTTCATCGCGGTTAGTACCTGGATGGGTGACCCGCGATGGCTTAACGCCGGTACACGTTACAGAGCCATGTCGATTTTCGGGGAAATGCGGATTTCGTCTTGAAGCGCGAATTCCGATTTGAATATCGATCTGAATGTGTCGAGGCAGGTCGATATTTGGGAAAATGGTTCCATCATCTGTCTGATCATATAGAAAAGCACGAATACTAATTTTTAATAAAGTGCTGAATATAGAGTCAGGTTTATATTCCGGGAATTGGGATTTCGTCTTTTTGATCATGTAGAAGTGTTACTAACGATTTGAATATAGATCTAAATGTCGAGCAAGATCGATACTCGGGAAAATGGTACCTTCGTCTTAAAAATGTCTTACATTAAATATTTCCGAAATATCTAGACCGTTGACAGGCGAAAATTTGGGGTTGTTTTGTCCGCTTTTCAAAACTAGTGTGTAGTTACTGCGCTGTGTTGCCGTATACCGATTACGCCGGATACAGCTTACGCCGGATTCAGCTTACGCGTGAGCTGTATACGTTGAATAAAACACTGTATACAGTTTACACCGAATACAGTTCACCGTATACGTCAAAATGCTGCATATCGCCGTATATAGCTCATTTCTGAAAGATGATGATCATCATTGTTGTCGTCGTCGATGCAGCAGCAGCAGCAGAGCAGCATCCTCATCAACACAGTTGTTTGTAGTTGTGTTGTTGCTGTTGCAGCTGCTTCTGTAGTAGTAGTATAGTAGTAGTAGTAGTAGTAGTAGTAGTAGTAGTAGTAGTAGTAGTAGTAGTAGTAGTGTTTATGTCTGTCTGTCTGTCTGTCTGTCCGTCCGTCCGTCCGTCCGTCCGTCCGTCCGTCCGTGCGTCCGTCCTTCCGTCCGTCCGTCCGCCCTTCCGTCTGTTCGTTCGTCCTTCAATCGCAGCAACATTTCATCAGAAAAAATTACAGGGGTCATTATTCTGCCGCCGTGGATCAAAATATGGAGCTAGGTCGATATTCTGGAAAACGTTGCCGTTGTCTTTCTGAGCATGTAGAAGGGCGAATACCGATTTAAATATCGATTTGAGTATAGACCAAAGTCGATATTCGGGGAAAAGGTGTTATCGTCTTTCTGACCATGTAGATGCGCGAATACCGATTTGCATATCGATTTGAATATAGACCCAGGTCGATATTCGGGAAAAATTCTTTCAACGTCGTTCTGATCACGTATATATATAGAAGCGTGAATACCGATTTGAAAAACGATTTGAATATGGAGTCAGGTCGGTATTCGGGAAAATGGTGATATCGTCTTTCGGATCGTGTAGATGTGCGAATACCTATTTGAGTATAGATTTGAATATAGACCCAGGTCGATATTCGGGAAAATGCTTTCATCGTCATTCTTATCACGTAGAAGCGTGAATACCGATTTGAATATCGAGCCTGGTCGGTATTTGAGAAAATGAGGATTTCGTCAATTTGATCATGGAGATGTACGAATACCGATTTGAATATCGATTTGAATATGGAGCCAGGTCGATATTCGGGAAAATGATGACATTGTCTTTCTGAGCATGCAGAAGGGCGAATACCGATTTGAATATCGAACAGGATATCGAGCCAGGTCGATATTCGGGGGAAAGTTGCTATCGTCTTTCTGAGCATGTATAAGCGCGAATATCGAGCCAGGTCGATACTTTGGAAAATGATTCAGTCGTCATTCTGATCATGTAGATTGAGTGCAAATACCGATTTGAAAATGCTGCCATGCGCACAGAGTTTCATTTCGGACTTACGATTGGCTAACAATAGTTTAGTTGAGTTCAATTCAAACTTATTTATTTTACATCGTTTGTGAAACAAGCTTATTGCGCGGGTTGATCAGCACAAGCGCATATATTGGTTGTGTTTAGAACTACCACTGGTGCAATGGCCTTGCGCATGCGCCGTGTTAATCGTCTTGATAGCGCGTGCGCCGTATTTTACCGTCAGCTTTCGGATATTTCCGTAGCAGTTCGTCACTAGACTGGTTCTCGTTCGAGTTTGCAATAGAAGATTAAGCTTAGTGAACCAGTCTATTTATATGCGAGTAGTTTTTTTTATAATTAAAATGTAAATTGAAACCATAGTGTAACGTGTACCGGCGTTAAGCCATCGCGGGTCACCCATCCAGGCACTAACCGCGATGAACGTTTTATGATTATTTTTACGAAAAGGTTAACCACTTTACCAACGTTGCTATAAAAGCCGGCTTCCACAGCAAGGCTTGTTTTGTTTATTTTGATACAGGTTGGACTGAATTTATTTTCAAACTTATGAAGTATGGGTTCTGATCTTCGTATACAAAATAGCTAAAATCTGCATATTAAGCTGAGAAGTTAAAAATCTTACATTATCATTTTTGATTTTTTTTTTTTTATATATATATATAGCGACTTTCAGTTTTATATTGGTGGTTGAAGTCAGCCCTAAGTGAATCTCTTTGTTTTTTAATGACCAAAGTATAACTGCTCGGATTATACTTTTTAATTAAACACTTTATTATAAATTCATGATTCGGCTTTTTTTTAATTAAATTAATGGTTATTTTTTTATGAAAAATCAATTTTAAACTTGATTTTATATTAAAACGTAAAACACAAATTTTGCTATGCTCGTTTAAATATAGCATATCCCTATAATAAAACCGTTAACCTACCAAGATTAAAACTGCTAAATCCGTTTGAATTACCCTGATGATTTATGATTTATGACCCCTACGAATTGCGTCGGTTATCTTCGTAAACTGCCGAAAGATAAGAAACTCCGGCGATCGATTAGGTGAAATATCGATAAAAGTTATTGAGTGAAACCGGAGAAGACAGATTGTTGGATATGCATACCTATACCCCGTTCCCGTTTACATGATCAGAATGACGAAATCCCAGTTTTCTCGAATACCGACCTGGCTCCATATTCAAATCGATATTCAAATCCTTTTTCAAATCGGTATTCACACTTCTACATTATCGACCTGGCTCAACATTCAGATCTTTATTCATATCGATATTCGTCCTACTAAACAATGAAGGTAACGTATATTTTAATGCGTAACGGAGTTCACGAATCTGGTGCTGGCTCTATATTCGTTTCAGCTCGAAATTCATATCGATATTGAATATCGAATACCGAAGATCGAACTTCGTGGCAACTTCACATACCTGGATCAAGTCGCAACATTCTGGTGAAAAGAGAACACATTCTTTATAAGTAATTACTTCTATAGCAACTTTATGTTTTAATTTAGCACTTTGCTGTAGAACAGTCGAAAATAGCCTACCTATATACTATACCAAGAAATAGTTTAACACCGAGAACTATTAAGTAAAGTATATATTAAGATCTGCAACTATTTTCGTGTTAATTCGTTCTGACCATTCAATTTACTCAGAAACTCGTCCAGTATCCGTTTACAAAATATAGAGATTGGTGTATAATGACCAATAATGTATCGCTAGATATGTCTGCTCTAGAGTTTTAATATCCATTCTGTATCTGTATTTCAAATCCTCTTCTACTATATATATACGGGATGAATTTAGACTATGCGACATTTTAAGGGTATACTATATTATCCCATTGACTAAGGCTCATAACTTTGACATACAAGTTTGCAAAGTTATCGCCCATGTTTTAGCATGTGCGAACAACTCAATATAAACTTCTTATTTCACATTCCAAAATCCCGGCGTATTTGACACTCAAACGCTTTGTTGTAGTTACTCCAAATAATTTCTCAGTGAGACGATTCTTTTGAGTACCTGAAACATAGGGGTTGGTTGAGTCATAAGAGAGATAGTGTTATGAAATGACCACTTTACTCCTCTTTATCTAGTCCTCTGAGTCATGTTAACATAACTTATGGTAACACTAATGGGGCTGCAGTTTTAGTTTTTCGTCAAAATACGTATCAATGACTATAATACACGTTTATGGGAGGCAGTGAAGGATTTAATGAGAAAATGCAGATACACAGGCGCGCATGAGTCTGTACTGTATGCAGATGAACTGGCTCGCATGAGTCTGTACTGTATGCAGATACACAGGCTCGCATGAGTCTGTACTGTATGCAGATACACAGGCTCGTATGAGTCTGTACTGTATGCAGATGAACTGGCTCGTATAAGTCTGAATTGTATGCAGATGAACTGGCTCGCATAAGTCTGAATTGTATGCAGATGAACTGGCTCGCAAAAGTCTGAATTGCATGCAGATGAACTGGTTCGCATAAGTCTTAATTGTATGCAGATGAACTGGCTCGCATAAGTCTGTACTGTATGCAGATGAACTGGCTCGCATAAGTCTGAATTGTATGCAGATACACAGGCTCGTTTGAGTCTGTACTGTATGCAGATGCACTGGCTCGCATGAGTATGTACTGTATGCAGATGAACTGGCTCGCATGAGTCTGTACTGTATGCAGATACACAGGCTCGCATGAGTCTGTACTGTATGCAGATACACAGGCGCGCATGAGTATGTACTGTATCCAGATACACAGGCGCGCATGAGTCTGTACTGTATCCAGATACACAGGCTCGCATGAGTCTGTACTGTATGCAGATACACAGGCACGCATGAGTCTGTACTGTATGCAGATACACAGGCTCGCATGAGTCTGTACTGTATGCAGATACACAGGCGCGCATGAGTATGTACTGTATCCAGATACACAGGCGCGCATGAGTATGTACTGTATCCAGATACACAGGCTCGCATGAGTCTGTACTGTATGCAGATACACAGGCACGCATGAGTCTGTACTGTATGCAGATACACAGGCACGCATGAGTCTGTACTGTATGCAGATACACAGGCGCGCATGAGTATGTACTGTATCCAGATACACAGGCGCGCATGAGTATGTACTGTATCCAGATACACAGGCTCGCATGAGTCTGTACTGTATGCAGATACACAGGCACGCATGAGTCTGTACTGTATGCAGATACACAGGCACGCATGAGTCTGTACTGTATGCAGATACACAGGCACGCATGAGTCTGTGCTGTATGCAGATACACCGGCTCGCATGAGTATGTACTGTATCCAGATACACCGGCTCGCATGAGTATGTACTGTATCCAGATACACAGGCTCGCATGAGTATGTACTGTATCCAGATACACCGGCTCGCATGAGTATGTACTGTATCCAGATACACCGGCTCGCATGAGTATGTACTGTATCCAGATACACCGGCTCGCATGAGTATGTACTGTATCCAGATACACAGGCTCGCATGAGTATGTACTGTATCCAGATACACCGGCTCGCATGAGTATGTACTGTATCCAGATACACCGGCTCGCATGAGTATGTACTGTATCCAGATACACAGGCTCGCATGAGTATGTACTGTATCCAGATACACAGGCTCGCATGAGTCTGTACTGTATCCAGATACACAGGCTCGCATGAGTCTGTACTGTATCCAGATACACAGGCTCGCATGAGTATGTACTGTATCCAGATACACAGGCTCGCATGAGTATGTACTGTATCCAGATACACAGGCTCGCATGAGTATGTACTGTATCCAGATACACAGGCTCGCATGAGTCTGTACTGTATCCAGATACACAGGCTCGCATGAGTCTGTACTATATGCAGATGAACTGGCTTGTATGGGAAGTAATTCTGACAATCTTACAAGAGAAGCGGCATGACATGTTAAGTTTCCCCATACTTTCTATTCATCCAAATCATTCTGATCAACTCACGTCATGGAGGAAAATATGAAACACAAAAATCATTCAATGAAAAGCATAATTTTAATATTTTTTTTCTAGATTGTCTTATAACAAGGCCGACTCCCACACACTATAAGTTAGTTTTCCGTGACTCTCTGTGTCTTTGTTGCACTTAGAGCAATTCCAAGTTGTGCAATATAATATGAGCTCATTATGATAGATGGGGCAAACGGAACCCCAAAACACCATTTATCTACAGCAATAATTAAATCTGAAAACACAAAGCAGAACGCTCCATATAAACCTGCCAAAGCTTCCGTTGTCTTCAGGGTCTCGAACCTAGCCGTAGCCATCCACGCCATTGTGAAAATTAGAGTGGTGTACATCATCACAAGCACTAACAGAATGATAGAATCTATCCCTGATTTTAGGATTAAGAATATACACATGGCCGCCATAACAAACACACTTTTTGTTCTACTTTTTATATCGTCCAAATCCGCATGGAACCCAATGACGTAACACAATTGTGCTACTGCGAAGAACAATAAGCCAGGTATAAACAGCGCATCACGCCATACCAAGCAAGCGTCCCCAAGAACAGAAAATAATAGTCCAATCAAAACGTTGCCTCGAAGTGGATCCGACAGGCGGATATTTCTAAAATCGGAGATAGAAGTTTTAAAGTCCTTATCGGCGGAAATGACGTAATAGCACAAACTGAGAATTGGCAGTATTTTGAAGAAAACGGAGGAGAGGGTTGCTGGTGGGTATCCTAGCACAGGCATGTACAGTATAAAGTAGATCAGCCAGGTGGCGAAAAATGGAACCAATGCGAGTTTCTGTTCTCTTTTTAATGTCAAGGTCAAACATTCAGGGATTTCCATTTCAATAGCTGTATTTCTCTTCGCATCTACTACTCTATTCCTATGTGATGACTGCCCTGAAATAACAAATCGTGTATATGTAAATACTAAATGGATTGGAACCAACAACCCAAGTCAATGCTGTTTCAACCTCTTCTTTAGCATAATGTCACGGTAGAGTGAGACTTTTTTTTTTACAGAAGTCTGCATATCCATAGTTGTGTTCCACATATTTTTTTGCGGAAGCAAGCATGTTTACCAAGTATAAACACGATCCATGCATTTTCAGTATTTATTAAGCCTGAGTAATGAGTTTGCCCTGCACAAAAAAAAAAAATGATATAAAGAATTCCGTTTTTAAAATAACGAGTTCTAGCTAGTAACAATAACCAGTTATATTCGCCTTCAAATAGACATGTGCGGAAACTCGAAAACACTCTGTTTAACTCGAACAAAGTCCTGGAATTTAAAATTACATTTGGGAAACATAGTAACTGAAGTTATGAGTATAAGCAATCAGGAATGTTGTTGTACTACTTTCTTTAACCATTATCCACCTATAGACGCATTTAACGCATCTGCAGCAGACGACTTTTGAAACCATCGTGACAAAAGAAGATATTGCTCAAAACGAGCACTTTTTCTTTTGACACAATATTTTTTCAGTAATTGTATACCTGCACTTATAGAGATTTTCCATACTCTTAAGTAGACGTTATTAAAGTCGTCTGCTGCAGATTTGTTGTATGTGGGAAAGGGTTAAATATACTTATTATATCACTAACCCTTTCATAATCGCAACAAATGCGCAGCAGACGACTTTGAAAACATTTAGGCAAAATAATAGATACTATCTATAAATGAAACGGTCATTGAATACAGTTGAACACATTGAAGCAACGGGTAGGATTGATCATTATCATCCATAATATTTTCAAAAGACGCCCCAAAAGTTTCTATATAATTGGAAAGGGTTTTAAAAGGATAACCTACGTTGAATTATGTTTAAGCCATTTTTAATATTATTTCATTTATATCACATGGTATGAGATAGAGAAAGAGACAGGCAGACAGGCACACATACATAGATAGATAGAGAGGGGAAAGATAGAGCGAAAGAGAATTACAGACAGCCAGACAGCCAGAGACAGACAGACATAGAGAAAGACAGACAGACAGTCAGCCAGACAGACATAGAGAGAGAGAGAGAGAGAGAGAGAGAGAGAGAGAGAGAGAGAGAGAGAGAGAGAAGAGAGAGAGGAGAGAGAGAGAGAGAGAGAGAGAGAGAGAGAGAGAGGAGAGAGAGAGAGAGGAGAGAGAGAGAGAGATGAGAGAGAGAGAGAGAGAGAGAGAGAGAGAGAGAGAGAGAGAGTAGAGAGAGCGTGAGATAGAGAGAGAGAGAGAGGGGGGAGAGAGAGAGAGAGAGAGAGAGAGAGAGAGAGAGAGAGAGAGAGACACACACAGACAGACAGAGACAGAGACAGACATACAGACAGACAGCAAGACAGCCAGACAGACATAGAGATAGAGACAGACATAGAGGGACAGAGAGCACTACCGGTATTATTTATCCTGACACCGATTACATCAGTCGTGATGCTATCCCCGCAACCCTGAGCGCCAAAGGGGAAAGCTACTATTTCCCACACACAGGTGTTTTGTGACATATCTGCAGCAGACGAAGTTTGAAAACATGGTGGCAAAAGGAGTTATAATAATGAGCAATTTCACCTTTTGCCCCAATGTTTTCAACTCTCTATTATTCTAAAGCTTATCTGTTCTATAAAGATATCTTCCACAGGTTTTCTCCAGCTGAATTTAAAGTCCTCTGCTGCAGATGTGTTGTACGAGGACCAAACATCGACTCACCTTTTTAATGAATCCAACGTGAATCCAGTACAGACCCATGCATATAAATGTGTCGACTAATACAGTGTATAAATGTAATGATAAATAATCTTTATGAGAAGGTCCATAGTCTAGCTGGTTACATGTACATGATTACAATAGTAACCTTTACCTTGTACAACTAATCTGCAGCAGACAGATTTGAAAACATTAAAGCAACGTAAAATAACATTTAAGTTATTGCATTATGAATTGACAACATTGCAGTTAAAGGAGAAATTGCTCATCGTGGGCAATTTCACTTTTTCCCCCAATGTTTTAAAAAGTCGGCTGATGTACATACACACAAAATGCGTCTGCATGTGGGAAAGGGATATATCTAATCCTTGTATTAATTAACTCTTTCAGCGCCAAAGGCAATATTGATGTTTTTGCAAACAATGCTGATTCAGGTAAGTCAGCTCGTAACGAGCTGTCTCACCTGAAATCAGCATTGTTTGCCTTTTCGTTATCAAAAATAGTCCAAACTTTAATTACATGAGAAATAAAGACGCCCCGATTTTGAACATGGAAGAGTCTACTTTAAACAATTCCGGCGCTGAAAAGGTTAAGATATGATGGGTCCTTGTCTGGCGATTAGGGATTTGTTGTACTTCCTTATTGTGCTAACATAAACGGTAAGGACAGATAAAAACAATGTTTTGTTTAGACAATACAGTGAAGACTCTAGTAAGACTTGTGTATGCCCAGACGCACCAGAATCTTCACACGATTCGCAGATGCGATAATACCGCTAATCGCCAGACATAGCTTGTTTATATTGTTACATGTATTTTTTTCATAACATTTACATATTGTGCCGTTTATTCTCATAAATCAAATCACACAGCTAAAAATACACGTATGTACATTATATACATATGTGACGGAATTGGGTTGTAATGAAAGAATTAATTCACAAAGTTCAAGATAAGTTAGGTAAATAGTCAAGTAATAATGAAAGAGCTACCTTCTTAGATTTTCCCTCTCGAGTGATTACACAATTGAAATGAAACAAATTGCCTACAGGTATCATCTAACAAGACATGTTTTTGTATAACCACGCAGTAGATTTTCAATTCTTAACTACCTATATGTCTCCGGTGAAATCGATACAATAACTGCCGAATAATAAAGAAAAAACAATTAAAGATAACTCCATAAGAATGACAATGTTCAAATATCAGAGTTACTTATCTTTGTAAGAAGAAATATTATGAACTGCGTCCAGCTATTTAGGATCTTTACTCTTTCCCACATACATCAAGTCTGCAGCAGACGAATTTTAAAAACATCTAGGCAAAACTATGGACCATCTATATAAATGTAAATTTATACAATAAATAAATGAAGTTGAACACACTATGGCAAAAAGAAAAATTGCTCATTGTGAGCAATTTCGCCTTTTGTCACTATGTTTTCCAAGGTCGTCTGCTGTAAATTGTTGTAGTATGGGAAATGTTTAAAGCTTTAGTCGAAAGAGAATCTCCGTCCCTAGGGAAGCCACCGAGAGAAGTTGTACTGCATACGATGTACACTTGTTAGGTATACATACGTTAACCCTTTCCCTCATATGACAATTCTGCAGCAGACGACGTTGAACGTATATTTGTCAAAAAATAGAATCTGCATAAATGAATGTATAACCTATGACTAAAAGTGGAAAACATTGTGGCAAAAGGGGAAAATTGCACGTTTTGTGCAATTTCTTCTTTTGTCACTATGTTTTCAAAGGTCGTCTGCTGCAGAGACGTCAGAAAGATTCTGTAGTATGGTAACGATTTCAGTGCATGTGCACAGTCTTGCAAGAATCTCCGTCATCCGTGTATATATCATACATACCAAATTAAAAATAATTAAATGAAAATTCAGCAAAATACCGAATCAAGTCGAAATATACGGTAATGGAGTTGAATTTTTATAATATTGACGTTCGTTTCAAGATATTTACTTGAATTTTCATAGTATTGACGTTCGAGATATTTACATGAATTTTCCGATCAATAAGTGGAATTTTTAAATGACTATGTTGGACTTTTGCAAAATAATCTGTTGAATTTTTAAAAGGTATCGTTGATTTCAGCGAATGTTTGTGTTTTTAAATGTTCAAGATATAATGTTGAATTCCACGATTCCATGTTGTAATCAATCATATACATGTATTATAAAATAAAATAATGTGGCCTTTTTTTTGCTACCTCATTCTCCATTCCCTTGTGTATTTTCTCTCTATGTTTTATCTCAAATTTATACGTTCTGTTTTCTTTCAATTTCTTTAGATACATTAAATTTGAATGTGTCATAGATTGGTCTCGCATGTCCCTTAGTGTAACACTAATCTGTCCATCAATCTGAAGCTGTTGTAGTGAAGTTCGTGTTATTTCGTGGAAATATTAAACAATTACCCCCCTTACCATAAAATCTGCAGCAGATGTCTTTGAAGATATCTAGACAATAGTATGAAAAACTCTATAAATGAAAGATGAATTACTGGAAAAGAGTTGAAAACATTGTGACAAAAGATGAAATTGTTCATTACGAGCAATTTCTCCTATTGCCACAATGTTTTCAAAAGTCGTCTACTGGCGATGCACCGCGTCAAATTACGTTTAAAAATCGTGTAATCCGTGATCAATGTTAATGATAGTAGTACTCGCTTCTCCCCCAGGCCCTCTAGATGGCGGAGATTACTTGATGATATTGCTGCAACGTTTGGAGGATGGTAATGAATTTGAAATGTTGTTGAAGCGGCGGTAAACGAATAGAAAAAACCCACACAGTTCGAATGTTCGAGAACAGTGTTAGATATCGAACACCCTATGGACAATGGGGGGTTTGTATTGGCTACTTTGGACGACAAGACACAACTTAACAGTCGAGCAAGCTAGCACGGTATTGGATACTTTGGACGACAATACACAACTTAACAGTCGAGCAAGCTAGCACGGTATTGGATACTTTGGACGACAAGACACACTTAACAGTCGATCAAGCTAGCACGGTATTGGATACTTTGGACGACAAGACACAACTTAACAGTCTAGCAAGCTAGCGCGGTATTGGATACTTTGGACGACACAGACACAACTTAACAGTCTAGCAAGCTAGCGCGGTATTGGATACTTTGGACGACAAGACACACTTAACAGTCAAGCAAGCTGGCACGGTATTGGATACTTTGGACGACAAGACACAACTTAACAGTCGAGCAAGCTAGCACGGTATTGGATACTTTGGACGACAAGACACAACTTAACAGTCGAGCAGCTAGCACGGTATTTGATACTTTGGACGACAAGACACAACTTACAGTCGAGAGCTAGCACGGAATAGGATACTTTGGACGACAAGACACATCTTAACAGTCGAGCAAGCTAGCACGGTATTGGATACTTTGGACGACAATACACAACTTAACAGTCACGGTATTGGATACTTTGGACTACAAGACACAACTTAACAGTCGAGCAAGCTAGCACGGTATTGGATACTTTGGACGACAAGACAAACTTAACAGTCGAGCAAGCTAGCACGGTATTGGATACTTTGGACGACAATACACAACTTAACAGTCACGTATTGGATACTTTGGACGACAAGACACAACTTAACAGTCGAGCAAGCTAGCACGGTATTGGATACTTTGGACGACAAGACACAACTTAACAGTCGAGCAAGCTAGCGCGGTATTGAATACTTTGGACGACAAGACACAACTTAACAGTCGAGCAAGCTAGCGCGGTATTGGATACTTTGGACGACAAGGGACGACTTAACAGTCGAGCAAGCTAGCACGGTATTGGATACTTTGGACGACAAGACACAACCTTAACAGTCGAGCAAGCTAGCACGGTATTGGATACGTTGGACGACAAGACACAACTTAACAGTCTAGCAAGCTAGGCACGGTATTGGATACTTTGGACGACAAGACACCAACTTACAGTCGAGCAAGCTAGCACGGTATTGGATACTTTGGACGACAAGACACAACTTAACAGTCTAGCAAGCTAGCGCGGTATTGGATACTTTGGACGACAAGGCACAACTTAACAGTCGAGCAAGCTAGCACGGTATTGGATACTTTGGACGACAAGACACAACTTAACAGTCGTGCAAGCTAGCGCGGTATTGGATACTTTGGACGGCAAGACACAACTTAACAGTCTAGCAAGCTAGTACGGTATTGGATACTTTGGACGACAAGACACAACTTAACAGTCGAGCAAGCTAGCATGGTATTGGATACTTTGGACGACAAGACACAACTTAACAGTCGAGCAAGCTAGTACGGTATTGGATACTTTGGACGGTAAGGCACAACTTAACAGTCGAGCAAGCTAGCACGTTATTGGATAATTTGGAATGACAAGACACAACTTAACAGTCGAGCAAGCTAGCACGGTATTGGATACTTTGGACGACAAGACACAACTTAACAGTCGAGCAAGCTAGTACGGTATTGGATACTTTGGACGACAAGGCACAACTTAACAGTCTAGCAAGCTAGCACGGTATTGGATACTTTGGACGACAAGACACAACTTAACAGTCAAGCAATCTAGCACGTTATTGGATACTTTGGACGACAAGGCACAACTTAACAGTCGAGCAAGCTAGCACGGTATTGGATACTTCGGACGACAAGACACAACTTAACAGTCAAGCAAGCTAGCACGGTACTGGATACTTTGGACGACAAAGCACAATTTAACAGTCTAGCAAGCTAGTACGGTATTGGATACTTTGGACGACTAGATACAACTTAACAGTCTAGCAAGTTAGCATGGTATTGGATACTTTGGACGAAAAGACACAACTTAACAGTCGTGCAAGCTAGCACGGTATTGGATACTTTGGACGACAAGGCACAACTTAACAGTCTAGCAGTTAGCACGGTATTGGATACTTTGGACGACAAGACACAACTTAACAATCGAGCAAGCTAGCACGGTATTGGATACTTTGGACGACAAGGCACAACTTAACAGTCGAGCAAGCTAGCACGGTACTGGCCTCCATACGCATAACGGAGATGTGCGTCATTGTCCTTGAGAGTCGTATCATTATAGTACAAAGAATACTAATTTAATGTCGCCAATATGGTGTCATAGCCAGGGGCGTACCTTTGCAATAATCAATGTGTAGGCCGTCTCGTGAGAAAATCAACATTGTGGACTCTGCGTAAAGTATCGACCTGGATCAGCCTAAGCATGCCACACAGGCCTACCCGGATAAACACTTTTCGTCTCCTGTGGATGTTCTGTTTCAGGAATCACTCTATACATCTATCTCCCTAAGACGGAATGTGTCGGCCGGATCAGTCTGCGCGGAGAGCGCAGGCTGATCTGGTCGATACATTACGCAGATATCTATCGCTGCAGCTGCATTTTGGTGCATTTTGAGAAAAAAATGTGTAGGCACGTGCCTACAGTGCCTAACGCCCCTGATAGCAAATATACGGAGAAAACGAACAAAATATCGTTATCTTATGTTACGTTATACCAGACAAGTAGATACCTGGTTATACGGAATAGTTTTTGGAGTCGCCTGTTTTAAATTCATCTGGAGGTGAAACGCATAATAACTGATTATACAAAAAAGTGTATTGTTTTTATATGAAACTATAGGCATTGTGGGAAAGGAAAACTTTATTTTTGTTGACATATTTTCCAAATTCTCTACAATATTATATATTGCAGGGGAGACAAAAGTTGTTTTTATCATGAACATGGTTAACGCTAATCCCACTTTACGCATCTTTTAACAACATTTACGCACGTGAAAATGCGTGACTCCAAACTACATTTTCCAAAAATGTTCACCAATATCGTATGCACATTGATGAAGTCAAATCATTGATCCATATTTACTTATTTACTGGTTCGTAAATATGTAGTAAATACCATTATTATACCTCACGTGACTTTGTAATGTTAAATTCTCATATATTCATCATGGGCAATTTCTTACTGTCTCGTGATAACAGTACGTTTTTGTCCGGTTGACAGTATACTGTTACATGGCACGTCACCTTTTAGACGCGCGTGCCATGTAACAGTATACTGTTAACCGGTATATTCAAGGGTGTGCGTTACATTGTAATATATCTACCCATGTGCACCTCCCCTAGAAAGGTACAGAATAAATATAATTATGTTCGGTATAATGAAATAAATAGTGCATGGCTTCCAGTGTGACACTACATATTGTCACACTGGAAGCCATGCAATATTTATATACTAATTTATTGTGTTAGAGCACATTCAACATCACTGTGGATGATGCTGTAAATCAGCAAGTCACGTATCAAAAGGCCAGGTCAAGGAGACTCTGGAAAGGTACGAAAGGTGCAGTGGCCTCTCGTGTCAAAGATCGCTGGATCGAATCAAGTTAAGGGCGGATTCGGCCTTTAGGATTTCCCTACACAACCTGCACGAGTACTGGCTAGGTCTCCAGGAAGTGGACATCAACGTGTTTAGCAATCGAAAATATAGTGACAAAAGAAGAAATTGCTAAAAACGAGCAATTTTTCCTTTTGCCACAATGTTTTCCACTTTTAGTCATAGGTTATCCATTCAATTTTAGACATTTTCTATTTATTGACAAAATATGTTCAAAGTCGTCTGCTGCAGAATTGTTGTATGACGGAAAGGGTTCAGTAAACTGAAGATTGCATTTCGCTGTAAAATCAAGAAAGACAACTGATCAGTCAAAGGTTTGTTTAATAACATGATCATTTTGATTAAGTCCTTACACCACAAAACATAAACTTATACATGTATATTATAAACGTGTCTGATAACGATATAGGGTAGCTTGTTGACTTTACGTTACATTGACGAAAATACAACCGGACTACATTTAACCCTTTCCCTCATATAGACGTTTTCTACAGCAGACGGCTTTTTGAAAACATAGTGACAAAAGAAGAAATTGCACAAAATGTTACAATGTTTTCCACTTTTAGTAATAGGTTATCCATTCAATTATAGAGATTTTCTATTTTTTTGACAAAATATGCTGCAGAATTGTCGTATGAGGTAAAGGGTTAAAGTTGTATGTATGGTGGTAGTTATTATGTTACTAATTAAGTGGAATTCGCAAACCGTAACTTGAAAACATGTTAGTGCTTGCAGCATGCAAATGTAACGGGTGGCAGTTCTGGGCACTTTCAAGCCTTTTTTTAACCCTTTCCCTCATATAAACGCTTTCTGAAGCCTCTGCAGCAGACAGCTTTTTGAAAACATAATGACAAAAGAAGAAATTGCACAAAACGTGCAATTTCTCCTTTTGCCACAATGTTTTCCACTTTCAGTCATAGGTTATCCATTCAATTATAGAGATTTTCTATATTTTAATCAAATATGTTCAAAGTCGTCTGCTGCAGAATTGTCGTATGAGGGAAAGGGTTAATCTTACGTTTCGGAGAATATCAAATAAGTGGTAACACGAATCTTATCTAGTTACCACGCTAGCGACAAGAACCGGAATCGCTCCACACTGGCAGAACGAGCTAGAATAGTTCACACTGGTCGTTAAGGCAACAAGAACTCAAATCGTTTCACACTGTTCAATTTTAGTCTGTGTCATTTCATGTGTCACTTAGTCTTTATCCGGTGTTAATAACAATTTTGAAAACTGAGCAAGAAAAACCTCTTCATACCCACTTCCACATATAACAAACCTTAAGCAGACGACTTTGACGGCATATGGGCAAAACTCTATTTATGAAATTATGATTATTGAATAGGGTTGAAAACATTTTGAGAAAATGAGAAATTCGCGATTATAAGTAATTTCTCAGCGGCCGAAGTGTTTTCAAATTTCGTCATTTTAGGAAAAATGCGTAATTATTCACGAAAAAGAAAGCAAAAATTACAGACAGATAGTAATTTTATTCTTATTTCGATTAGTGTTTACCCCTTAGCCTGCCGTGTGCGATTTAATACAATATTTACTACTGATGTCATAACGCACGACTGGAAAATGTGTTTGCACACAACGCACTTACCAAGATAAGCCTACACGCTCGTTCATAAATAAATAATAAACTAATTAATAAATTAGTGGCGAAAATTGCAGAAAACGAATAAACTACTTGAACGTTCAGACTGATCTTGGTATACACGTGTGTAAGATCATTGTTAAAAGTAGGAACGGTCTGTATTGATTAAAGTCGCATGTAAAGGGACAATGCTAATCCGCTCCCAACACAGAAGCTTTCTGACGCCTCTGCAGCAGACGACTTCTGAAAAAAGTGTGGCAACAACAGAAATTTCTCATAATGAGTAATTCCATTTGTTAAAAATTATACTTTCCTTTCTAAAAAAATTCCATATAGGTTTTCCTAGATATTTTCAAAGATGTCTTCTGCAGATTTGTTGTATGTGAGAAAGGGATAATGGAAGGGTACCATTCCATTAACGTACTCTTTAACCCTTTCCCTCATATAGACGCGTTCTGACGCCTCTACAGTAGACGGATTTTAAAAACATAGTGACAAAAGAAGAAATTGCACAAAACGTGCAATTTCTCCTTTTGCCACAATGTTTTCCACTTTTTGTCATAGGTTATCTATTTAATTACGATTTGTGCAATTTCTTCTTTTGTCACTATGTTTTCAAAAAGACGTCTGCTGCAGAGGCGTCAGAAAGCGTCTATATAAGGGAAAGGGTTAACCAAATGTGTTTATCTAAATGTTTTCAAAGACATCTGCTGCAGATTTGTGGTAAGGGGGGAAATGGTTAACTATTTCGAAGAATTTCACTACAGCAGTTTCTGATTGATGGGACAGATTAGTGTTACCCAGGGACATGCGAGACCAATCGATTTGTGGAAAAAGGGGGTTGTGACACATGTAAGACTGAACACAGACACTATTAATGGTAATTAACAACATCGAATATATAGAAGCACCAGTTTACTTTTTGCATGGATTATTATTGTAACTGTTGATGATGATGGTATGATTAGCATGGTATATAGTGTGCTCCACTTAACATGTTAATTCCTCTATAATTATTATAATGTTAAACAATAACTCCAAACATTGCAGTATAAATGGTCTTGATAACGGGAACATATGCATTGTTTCGGTTTCAGGTTAACCTAGTGTTCTTCTAGAAATCCTTCCCTCATCTAGACGCTTTCTGACACCTCTGCAGCAGACGGCGTTTTAAAAACATAGTGACAAAAGAAGAAATTGCTCAAAACGAGCAATTTCTCCTTTTGCCACAATGTTTACCACTTTTAGTCATAGGTTATCTATTCAATTATAGAGATTCGTCTGCTGCAGAATTTTCGTATGAGGGAACGGGTTAACGTACACTTTAAAAGAAAATGGAAGTCAAAACAAATTTGATACAGAAGAAGCATGACGCATCATCTATGAGAGTTATAGAATAAGGGGATACCGTTTGAAATAAAATAAATCTCCATTTCCAGCAATGCTTTAAACGTCTTACCACGTGCAGTCGGATTGTGACATACTGCAACAGACGATATTTGAAAATAATCTGGCAAAATTATTCAAAGTTGCAGATAAAGGTATGTGGTAAAAAGTAAATGATTACAAATCAGAAATAAGGTACCAGATAAAGAATTTGACAGAAACAACTATCGATTCAGTCTGATCTTGATCTACACAGTTCATCAAAGTCTGACAAACAGTGTACATTCTGATAAGATAGGAAATATTCGAAAACATGTTTCTGCCTCTGCAGCAGTCGACTTCTGATAATATTGGGGCATAAGGAGATATTGCTCATGATGAGTAGTCCTTTTGCCAAAATGTTTTCAACTTCAATAATAAATTGTTCTTTCACTTATAGAGAGACTCCATATGTGTGAATAAATGTTTTCAAAGCCGTCTGCTACAGATGTGTTGTATATTGGAAAGGGTTATCACTGATAAGCCATGGCTGATTTTCCTGCGTAAGCACATTATGTATGAGCACTGGGTCACGACCTCCGGGACTTCAGATCAGCTACGATTCAGATCAGATCAGCCTTCGATAACGCGGGGCAGTTTGATAAGGGTTAACACTGTTTGCAATCTAGTCATTCGGGCATTACGGGAGCCTTTTGAGAAAGGCGGTTACCAATACCGACCATAACATTGATATGGGTATAACGACGTTTTTTGTTAGTATTGCTAAGTCAAATCACGGCGGCCAGTTAACATATCCATGTGTCTCCTGGATTTCTTAACCCTTTCCCTCATAGGACAATTCTGCAGCAGACGACTTTGAACATATTTTGTCAAAAAATAGAAAATCTCTATAATTGAATGGATAACCTATGACTGAAAGTGGAAAACATTGTGTCAAAAGGAGAAATTGCTCGTTTTGAGCAATTTCTTCTTTTGTCACTATGTTTTCAAAAAGACGTCTGCTGCAGAGGCGTCAGAAAGCGTCTATATGAGGAAAAGGGTTAAACCTGTCTACCTAACAAGTCTTTTGCAAGCAACTGACTGCCTTCCCACGTAGACTGTGTTGTCCATTGATGAAAGAGGAATAAAGCTAATCGCATTGATGTTTGACAAACATCGGAAAGAGTGTAGGTTGAGCTGGGATTTGATGTCACAATCCCCTGAGTTGACAGCCCACACTGTTACCGACTGAGCTACCGGGGCTCGGCCAGACTATAAAAGTGATGCAATTTGATCGTAACTGCAATAATTATCAATTTCTTCGGCGTTTAATTGTTGCTGGACGTTACTAAGACGTTAAAAGATGGGGAAACAGCAGAATCTTTTACTTCAAAATAACCTTTTCGGGCGTGGCTTCAACAGACGAATCGTCTATGTATTTGAGATTTAGATAACTCTGATATATTTTCTGGTCTTGCTTAAAAATGTCCTCGTCTTCATAAACCGCGTTGTTAATAACTAAGGCTTGTGTCGGACTTGTTGTTTCAGGGGCTATGACTTCTTCCTCGAGAAATTCCTGAAACGAAAAAAAAAAAAATCGTTCATGTCAATACATAGTTCCAACTGGGATGACTGATAGTCATCCCAGGTTCCAAGCACTACAATATTCACCTCCCCCTGTCGGTAAATTGGATAGCAAACTGTCGTATATGTTGAAACGAGAAAAATAATATAAAATATAATTTAACAAATACATGAACAAAAATAATTAAATCAAGAGGCTGATATGAACAGACAAAACAAAACATTCAACGAACTATGGTTGTTAAACAAACATTTAATAATTGTCACACGATTTTGTTTATTATACTCTATACATGCTTATCAATAATAGGCCGAAAAGGGATCATATTAATTTTGTTCTGGGAACATATCGACCAAGTCACAGAATAACCGACCTTTGGGACTGTGAGACAAGCAAGGATTGCACTACAATTGTTCGCCATGTAGTCATTAACCCTTTCCCTCATACAACAATTCTGCAGCAGACGACTTTGAACGTATTTTGTCAAAACATAGAAAATCTCCGTAATTGAATGGATAACCTATGACAAAAAGTGGAAAACATTGTGGCAAAAGGAGAAATTGCACGTTTTGTGCAATTTCTTCTTTTGTCACTATGTTTTCAAAAAGCCGTCTGCTTCAGGGGCGTCAGAAAGCGTCTATATGAGGGAAAGGGTTAAAGCACATTCGAAGCGGTTGGGAATGTTAACGCGGGTTATGACAAAAGTCCGATTATAAATAAAGGTAATCGGATTGCAGCTGTCATTAATCTGTTTCCATATACAACAAATCAGCAACAGACGACTTTAAAACTATGGAAATTGATAACATGAAAGTAAATTTATTCAAAAACGTTAAAATACAGATTAAAATCCATCGACAATCCTTCCTGGCTAGTTTTTGCATTTAGCATCTGCACAATCTCGCCAGTGTCCTCACTTTCAGCTTACAGTAAGTAATGTTGCCCTCACACCATAGCGATCACCAGTTGCGTATGGTTGCGAATAAAAAAATAGTGGTCATAAGTTCCGAACGCAACTCACACGCAACTAATAGGTTGTGTAGGTTGTGTAAGTACGCAACAAGCACGCAGGTGATCGCAGACACACGCAGAGTAAGTTCGGAAATGTTGAACATGTTCAATAATTCTCTGCGAATGCCTGCGATCAATTTATACGCAACATGGACGCTATGCACGCAACACGATCGCAACAGGTACGCAACTCATAAGTTATGAACGCAACTCACACGCAACTTATAGGTTTTATAGGTTTGTTGACCAAATCAGTACTGAAGAAAATACTGAATCGGCTCCGGTTTTATAGGTTTTTATCACGTGATCGATATTCGCAAATACCACGCAACTAGCACCTTGTAAGTTTTGAACGCAACTCAAACGTAACTCGTAAGTTCAACACGCAACTCGCACGCAACTCGTACGCCGATGATCGCAGATATTGGGAGATCATAAGTTCAGTTCGCAACCCACACGTAACCCACACGCAACTCACACACAACCCATAGGTCGATTAGGTTACACATTGACAAAATTGTTGATTTCGGTTGCGTTTGGTGCGTATACAAATATAATTGTTCACGTTTCAGCATACGCTATGGTGTGAGGGCAGCATAAGTATAAGTATTTTTTTTTTATTTAAGTGACATGTGAATAACAAAACAAAGGTATAACACAATATAATCCTGGAAAAACACTCGGCCCCATGGGCCTATATGTCACTGTTAAGAAAAAATTTACACAGTGAGTACATGTTACTGTTCCACCTAATAAACACATATATCTACATAAGTTACATAAGTTACATGTGGGTAAGTCCAAGATTCATCAACGATGCTCATTATATATTAAAGTTGCTAAAAAATGCTAACTCTGTATTTAATTAATGAAACAATTAAGTGCGTGGGAACAAACACAGACTTAACTCTTTCAGAGCCACAGGCAATATTGAGGTTTTTGCAAACAATGCAGATTCAGGTGAGTCAGCTCGTGACGAGCTATCTCACCTGAAATCAGCATTGTTTGCCTTTTAATTACCAAAATAGTCCAAAACGTTCATAAATTGAGAAATAAACACACCCGATTTTGAACATGGAAGAGTCTACTTTAATCAATTCGGCGCTGAAAGAGTTAAGACAATTAATGAACTGCGTCATAGGATCAGGACGCACGTAGCATCTCCGTAATGAGATCAAACCAACGCGCATTGTGACTACATTTTAACTACACTTTACCTACGTGTCTACAATTCTAATAAACTGTCTGAAATGAAATATGTGCCTGTACTACATGCAGGCGAAAGTTGAAGTTTGGTTAGAAGCGAATGTAACGGATCATCCGTGTATTAATTGTACGCCGATACAACACGACGTCACTCATCAGACGCTGCGTCTATAGCTATTGAACTCTGGCGATCACATCAATAAAATGTGTTATTGAACTCTGGCGATCGCATCAATAAAATATGTTATTGAACTCAATGTGTTATTGAACTCTGGCGATCACATCAATAAAATGTGTTATTGAACTATGGCGATCACAAAATAAAATGTGTTATTGAACTCTGGCGATCACATCAATAAAATGTGTTATTGAACTCTGGCGATCACAACAATAAAATGTGTTATTGAACTCTGGCGATCACAACAATAACATGTGTTATTGAACTCTGGCGATCACAACAATAACATGTGTTATTGAACTCTGGCGATCACAACAATAACATGTGTTATTGAACTCTGGCGATCACAACAATAAAATATGTTATTGAACTCTGGCGATCACAACAATAACATGTGTTATTGAACTCTGGCGATCACAACAATAACATGTGTTATTGAACTCTGGCGACCACAACAATAACATGTGTTATTGAACTCTGGCTATCACAACAATAACATGTGTTATTGAACTCTGGTGATCACAACAATAACATGTGTTATTGAACTCTGGCGATCACATCAATAAAATGTGTTATTGAACTATGGCGATCACAAAATAAAATGTGTTATTGAACTCAATGTGTTATTGAACTCTGGCGATCACATCAATAACATGTGTTATTGAACTCTGGCGATCACAACAATAACATGTGTTATTGAACTCTGGCGATCACAACAATAAAATATGTTATTGAACTCTGGCGATCACAACAATAACATGTGTTATTGAACTCTGACGATCACAACAATAACATGTGTTATTGAACTCTGGCGATCACATCAATAACATGTGTTATTGAACTCTGGCGATCACAACAATAAAATATGTTATTGAACTCTGGCGATCACAACAATAACATGTGTTATTGAACTCTGGCGATCACAACAATAACATGTGTTATTGAACTCTGGCGATCACAACAATAACATGTGAGTAAAACGCAAAACAAAACTTCTCATTGTACAGTTTTTCACCTTACTTTCATCGAATATAATAAATACTACGTCGACTTGTGCGTGACAGTGTATTCTGTATATTCCTCGATCACATTTATCTGATTCTGACCTTGTGCGAATATATAAGTCACCATAACATATACAATGTATATTTTCAACATATTTGTCTTATGAAATACATAATTAGATCATTGGCATATTATGAAAACATATGTATGTCATTTTGTTTGAATGGTGTTTTACGCCGCTTTTAATACTATTTACAGAAGGGCCGTAAATTACCAGTTCTTCCAGTGTTATTTATTCTGACACCGATACAGTCGTACAGTCGTACATTCGTACAGTCGTACAGTCGTAATGCCCCATGACATTGAGCGCCAAGGTGTGAAGCCAACACAGACATTTTCATCGTCTATGATATGACTCGCTCTCGGATCAAACACTGGTCTCTCGCTCCAAAGGCGGACACTCTAACCACTACACCACGGAGAAGGTCAACATGTATGTCAATACATAATATAATTTGCATAAAGGTCAAGATTATGTTGATAACGTCAGGTTGTACTTGCCAACTGTTTTACCAAAAATAGTTGAGTCGCGTCTGTTGATGTGAGGTCATGTTGCATTTGCGTACAGGGAAGACTCGGAGTAGCGTGTGTATACGCACATTATCACTAGGGTCTTCACTTAAATGAGGTGTGTAGATTTATATACTGTATCTAGCATAAAAAGTGATGCAACACTTTAGAAGCAAAATCAGACACGAATCATGTATACAAGATAGATAGATATTCTTTACCTTATAACGTAAACTTTACATAGTTTCAATTTACATACGAAAAAGAATATACATATTTGAATAAAGTCATGATCAAGCTATAAGCATTCATTATGTGTATTCAGGGCTGTACAAAAAAAAAGTACTATTACATAAGGAAACACATATGTTTCCGCATATAACAGCGTTTTCAGCTCTTTGAAAAAGTTATCCTTGTGTTGCGTGATCGATAAAACTGTGACAGCTGTCCATTATGAAAAAGCTTCCATTTTTAGTTTCACATGTAGAAACATCATGTATAATTAAGATTGTACACTGCATATGGGATATTCTACAATAAAACAACTCGTCTTCATTGATTTTCAAATACATGTTCAGTGTCAATGAATACCAGCTGCCGTTATGAAAGACGTTGTCAGTACATATATTCCATATCTAATTCAAATGCATACACACTTGTTTGGAAAGGAAACAGGACCGATTTATATCCATATATGAGCCGTTCCGCGATGAAACCAACATTATGGCCTCTGCGTAATGTATCGACCCAGATCAACCAGCGTAGACTGATCCGGGCCGACACATTCCGTTTCAGAGGGATAGAGGTACAGAGTAATGATTCCTGAAACAGAAAATCCACAGGAGGCGAAAAGTGTCTATCCGGGTTAGCCTGTGCGGCATGCTTAGGCTGATCCGGTCGATACTTTACGCAGAGTCAACAATGTTGGTTTTCTCGCGGGACGACTCATATTATTTATGTATTTATGTCCCTTGCATGATGAACAGTATTGTCTTTTGTTTCATTTTAAACGTTGAAACTTATCACACAGTTTATCACTCAGTTTAGTACACAGTTTATCACACAGTTTATCACACAAGCTGGTTGGACAGACGAATGACTTTCCGGCCGCGTCATACCAAAGACTTTAACCGTTTCCCTCATACGACAATTCTGCAGCAGACGACTTTGAACTTATTTTGTCAAAACATAGAAAATCTCCATAATTGAATGGATATATACCTATGACAAAAAGTGGAAAACATTGTGGCAAAAGGAGAAATTGCACGTTTTGTGCAATTTCTTCTTTTGTCACTATGTTTTCAAAAAGCCGTCTGCTGCAGAGGCGTCAGAAAGCGTCTATATGAGGGAAAGGGTTAACAATGGTAGTTATGGCTGCCCTCCTTGGCGCTCAGGGTTGCGGGGTTAGCATTACGACTAACTGGCTGGTGTCAGGACTAGTAGTACTGGTCAATTACCCAGGAATTGCCGTGATATGAGTGAACAATTGTTGAAAATGGCGTGAAAAACACGCTATCAGTCTATACCAGGTGCTTATTATACAAGATACGCGTTAGACGACAGGGGTCTTGTGGTATCTGTGCGCAGTCTTAACATGAAGCTGTCCTGTCTACAGTCACTTAGTGGAGACATCAGTCGGTAACTTCTTACTCAAAACTAGAATTGCAGCCCTATTTGTTATAGTGTAACTTTTCAAGAAATAGAAACTTCATAAATATTTAAATTTCAACACTATTACATAATTTGAATTTTCTTCAGAATTTCTTTCCAGATAATTATCTTGTTCTATTTGTAAATATCTGTCTGTTGTTTTTCTTTTTTTTTTGTTTTTTTCTTTCTTTTTCATTTACTTACCAATAAATCATTTTGAGCATTTTCGTGTAAAAAATTTCAAAACTGGAACGGAATATATGTCTTCAAAAACAAAATAGCTAAAACTAATACAATTATTGTAATATAAAAGACATTACAAATGTGTAATTTAAATGTTAAGGGAATGGGCTTTTCCTAAGTTGAGAGAACTTGTGGCCAGACCCATTTGCCTTTATATAAATGTTAAACTATGTACACATATGTATGTTTGTAAATACTATATGTTATTTTGGTAATAAAATATGTTTAAACTAAAAACAATTGTTTCACTGCCATATAACAATATGAGCCGTCCCGCGAGAAAACCAACAGTGTGCACTCTGCGTAAAGTATCGACCCGGATCAGCCTAAGCATGCCGCGCAGGACTACCCGGATAGACACGTTTTCACCTCCTGTGGATTTTCTGTGTCTGGAATCATTACTCAATACATCTATCCCCCTAAGACGGAATGTGTCGGCCCGGATCAGTCTGCGCGGACAGCGCAGGCTGATCTATGTCGATACATTACGTAGAGGCCATGATGTTGGTTTTCTCGCGGGACGACTCATTTGTGCAATTACAATTACAGTTAATCTCCCGGTTTTGCCTGCTAGTGTTCAAAAACCTGTATACCAATGATAAGTTATATAACTCGGATATAGCTTACGTGGCGTTAACCAACATGAAAGTATGACCTCAATCCATCCGAAAATCATTCCCAACACAAAACATGACCTCAATCCATCTGAAAATCATTCCCAACACAAAACATGACCTCAATCCATCCGAAAATCATTCCCAACACAAAACATGACCTCAATCGATCCGAAAATCATTCCCAACACAAAACATGACCTCAATCCATCCGAAAATCATTCCCAACACAAAACATGACCTCAATCCATCCGAAATCATTCCCAACACAAAACATGACCTCAATCCATCCGAAAATCATTCCCAACACAAAACATGACCTCAATCCATCCGAAAATCATTCCCAACACAAAACATGACCTCAATCCATCCGAAAATCATTCCCAACACAAAACATGACCTCAATCCATCCGAAAATCATTCCCAACACAAAACATGACCTCAATCGATCCGAAAATCATTCCCAACACAAAACATGACCTCAATCGATCCGAAAATCATTCCCAACACAAAACATGACCTCAATCGATCCGAAAATCATTCCCGACACAAAACATGACCTCAATCCATCCGAAAATCATTCCCAACACAAAACATCGCTGAATGTATTAACCTTTTCCCACATACACCATATTACCGCAGCTTTAACATTATATTTGCTTAAATGATTGATTGATTGATTGGGGTTTAACGCCGTTTTTTAACAATTTCTCAGTTAGTATCACGGCGGCCAGTTCACCTACATTTCCTGGTTTTCTCACGCCAGTACTCCACACAACAATCTTCCCAAGCAACTTTGCTTAAATGAGGAAAATCTTGATAAATGTAAGTATTATTATTGAACAGAGCTGAAAACATCTTGGCAAAGGGAGACAATGCTCACCATGAGCGTCTTTTCCTTTTTCGACAATGTTTTCAAAAGTCGATTGATGCAGATGCCCGAAAAGCATGCGTTTGCATGTGGGAAAGGGTTAAAGTAAATGGGTTAATAGGTTTTACAGGTTTTCATTATGAGTTTACAATTCCGAACAACGCCCCATCTGCCAATCATTAACAAGAACCTTGTTCACAGCTCCAACGACGCGTTCAATTTTTTGGATCATAGATACTTTACAAATAGGTAATATCATATACAAGAACTGGCTTATACATGCGTAGAATGTGGTATACTTTATCCTTTGTTTATTCATTTTTACTTAACTCTCTAAGCGCCAATGGCAGTTTTGAGGTGTTTGCAAATAATGCAGATTCAGGTGAGTCAGCTCGTAACGAGCAGTCTCACTTGCAATTAGCATTGTTAACCTTTTAGTTATCACAATATTCCAAAAATCTTATTACGTGAAAAATGGAGTCTCCCGATTTTGAACATGGAAAAGTACTTTAAGGCATTCGACGATGAAAGAGTTCACCCTTTCCCACCTGCAGTTGTATAAATAGCAGACACCATTAGAAAACATTATGTCACACTCGATAATATGTTCGAGTCTTTTCATTAAATAGTCTCACATTAACAGCGACTTTTCATATGTCTACACAAAGTCGTCTGCTGTAAAGGTGTTAAAGTTCGTCTGTATCCAGGGAAGTGTTATGTAATAAGGACAGACCGGTTTTAATACCAGCTTTAATATTCATTAGTCCTCATTTCGATAAGAGTTCCAAGTTATCACCATACGCTGACATCATTCATTATTCAGTGCTTTGTTTTTACTGTAATTGGTACGTGGAGGATCAATTTCAAAGATAGACGAAGTTGATTGAACGTGTTCATTCGGTTATACTTAGCTTTATAGAAATGACCTTTTTAAGGTGCCTATATATACAGTTCCGAGGGAAAAGAGAGAACAGTATTTGAATTCAAGCATGGGTACCATCCTTTTCCTCTGAAGTGTTAACAGTAACTGCAACTTTATGACATAATTGTTGGGTTTGGGCGATGTCCTAAACAAAATGAAATAACCGATTTAAAAATGCTGTACCACAAAAACGAAAAAAAAATGGCTCAATTACCTTACTTCATTACGCTGAAAAAAGTTCAAAGTGACGTTTTGGCTTTTTGGGTTGACATAGATAAAAAAAATCCCAGTCTTGTATTATTTTCAGAAATAATTCGTTGGGCAGCAGGTGTTTCAAATCACGTATGATTCGTAGAGGATTGCATCATCGATGAACCTCCCTCAAAAATATCTGTCTACGGAAGGTATAATTTGTGTTCTAAAGACCATTATCAGAGTGGTTGTGAATAGTGTAGTTCTTGGAACAATGTATCAGACTGCGATGCAATAATGTTACACAAGCGTGTCATCCACACGGAAACAGACGACGACCGACTATAAATCCGTATTTGTTGATATCATTTTAGAATTTAAGAAAATTGCATTTTATCATTTCTATGGAAACATGAATTCATCCCCTTGGGAGCAATGCAAAATATGATAAACATTGAATCATCGGATATTAAATCTTTAATTATTCCTAATGCTTCAACATAAATTGTTCCTCGGCAAAAAAAATTGACCTTAGGGTTGTTGCGACCGGTGAAGATCCAGATTAGCCAGCGCTTTTGATGAACTTTTATTTACAGTCAATCTCATTAAGATCAGACCAAAATACCTCGCTGCATTAAAGCGAAAATCGAGATAAGCCTGTACCTGCACAGAAGAATATATGGTAATGATCATAATAAAAAGAATCATATATATGAACCGTTCCACGAGAACACCAACATTATGGACTCTGCGTATTGTATTGATTCAGATAAGCTTGCGCAATCCGCACATGCTAATCCGGATCGACACATTCCGTCTCAGGTGGATAAAGGTATAGTTTAATGATTCCTAAAACAGAAAATCCACGAGAGGCGAAAAGTGTCTGTCCGGGTTAGCCTGCGCGGAGTGCTTAGGCTGATCTGTGTCGATTCCACAATGTTGTTTTTTTCTCGTGGAACGGCTCATCTATGGTATGAATGAATTACAAAAGCTGGCAATATATAATTGAAATAAACATAAATACAGCGTGACTCGAGCACGTCGATGACTCGAAGATGTATTGATCCCTTTCGAGTGCGATTAATCGCGAGCCCACTTTATTTATATTTTTCACTGCCTCAATAATTTATGTCACAAGGACCGTAATATACCCCTTGCAATTAAGTCTGCGAATGTACACACTCTGATCATCATATACATGTGCCATCTAGTTGTACATTAGTGCGGTGTAGTCCAGTGGTTAACACACTGGAATGTCAATCAAGAAGTCTGGTTTCAAATCCCGGTCCGGGTTCTGGAAATTTAAGAGGTTCTTTTAAGCGTCTCCTACTCATCTAGAGGTCAAGTACTGGTCCTTTCCAGTAAAAACAACATTGCGTGTATGGGTGCTATACACCGGTCACGTAAAAGAACCAATGGGTCTTTCCGGAAAGAGCTTGGGTATCGCACCCGGACTCCCTCGCATCTAGCTTTGTCTGTTCGCAAATCAGTTAATTTTATACGGCGAGGGTTAGTAAAAACAATCAAACAAACAAACAACAATGCTTCAAGACCATTGAGCAACAGTCATTATCAAAATGATGCACTTTTTTCGTACTTGTGATTAATTTCAAAACAACCTGAATGTCGGTTTTCCTGTGGCATGACTCTTTTGCAATGGACATAAATAATAAAATCCAGATCGTTTAGACTTACTTTAGATGGATGTCGATAAGACAGCGACCTCTGTTTTTTCTTCATGTAAAAATATCTGAAATGTACAACAAAATTCAATCAGTTATCTGACAGTCTAGACGAGATAGCAGTTTGTTCGAACTATCTCGGTGCCATTCAGACAGGAAAAGGTATTTACAAATTTCCCGTTCTTAGACGACGCATTTTTGTGCATCTGCAGCCTACGACATTCGAAAACACAGTGACAGCATATGAAATGGCTCATAATGAGTACTTTCTCTATTGGCCACATTGTTTCCAACTCTATTCTATTCAATGATTGCTTTTTTTTTTTCATTTAAAAACATTTTCGATAGTGTTAAGTTTTTGATGTTTTTAAAGTCGACTGCTGCCGATTTGTTGTATGTTGGAGTCTGTTAACAAAGATATATATACGATTGAGTATTCTCTGCGGCCATGCAGTAACTTGAGTAGACTAAGGCTAGTCTTTTAATTCGTATGCAGTTGAATCTTCTTCATCGATTTTTGCAACTGCATATTTCTAGGGAGCTACAACTTTTGAGATTAGGATTAGGAAAGTTTGCGTAAGAAATACTGTATCTAGATTTAGTCTGATTTATAAAAAAAATTCATCTTTAAATTTCTATTACATATGTATGCGACAACAGAAAAAAAGGTTAATGTTTTACTACCATGAGTATTAACCCCTACTACTTAAGTAAGTTTTAATGTTTTAACCGAGGCGATTTGTATCGGGGATTTAACCATTTCCAACCTGCAGACGCATTCTGACGCACGCGCAGCACACGATATGTGAAAACAGTGTGGAAAAGGAAGAAATTGTTCATGATGAGCAATTTACGATTTTCCGACAATATTTCCAACTCTAAAAGTATTCTAAAACTGTTTTTAAAGAAATTGTCCATATTTGTTCTCCATATTATTTAAAAATGCGTCAGCTGCAGATTTGTTGTATGTGGGAAAGGGTTAAAACATAGTCATTGACGTAATGGTGTAAGTTTTAAAGTGACCGCCTCCTGATGATGATTGAGACCGGGGTTCGACTCCCGTTAGGGACCAACTCTGCTTGGTGCTCAGGGTTGCGGGCTGGCGTTACAGCTGATACGCCGATATCAGTATAAACTAGCCAGCAATAATTGGTAATTTACCAAACAAGCGCCATCAATTTTGTTTTGATGCGAACTCTAAGACGCTTTGCGTTTGAAGTACGTTATCAATCTGAACACTGCAAGGTTTTTTTCCTGATTTATAGCCGATCACAAAATGTATGCAGATTTACAAAAACTATTAAATTATATGTAATGAATTTTGTTTTTAACCTTTCCCAACTGCAGACGTAATTTGACGAAATAGCAGCAGACGACTTTTGAAAACATTGTGGCCAAAGGTGAAATTGCTCATAATGAGCAATTTCACCTTTAGTCACAATGTTTTCAATTTTCTTTAATAATTCAACCCTCATTTATGGAGATTTTAAAGTCGTCTGCTACAGATTTGTTGTATGTGGAAATGGGTTAAGTGAATACACTTGTCTGCACTCTATTGCATGTCAGACCTGATGAAGAACCAAATCAAATTATAAAAGTTGATAATATGCGAGCTAATTTTAAATTGAGGCGTTGCCCATGTTAATAATAAGTTTTCTAATGTTGTGATGTTTTCAATAAACTTTGTTGGAACCCTGAATCATGCCAGCATCAGGCAATTACTAGAACACGTGAGCTTAAATATCACTTATCCTTTCTCACTCGCAGACGTATTTTGACAAATGTACAGCCGACGACTTTTGAAAGCATTGTGGCAAAAAGATTGTTTCCACTTTATCAATGCCTTACTTTACAACAATGTTTCTAGATCTTTTCAATGATGACGCTTTCATTTGTAGAAATGTTTTACCTATATGTTTTCAAATTCGTCTGCTGTAAATGTGATGTATGTTGGTAAGGGTTACCGTATTTGTAACTACATTGCCCCTTATTTTCAAAAGTGGTTGTGATGGGATGGTGCATATGAAGTCGGCCAGTAATAAATACTAGATCATATATTGCACAGGGGTTGAACGTGTTAGCGTTGGGTGTTAGGATGTTGTTTTAAGCCGTTTTTGCAGCACTTTTCAGTTATATGAGCCGTCCCGCGAGAAAACCAACATTGTGGACTCTGCGTAAAGTATCGACCCGGATCAGCCTAAGCATGCCGCGCAGGCTTACCCGGATAGACACTTTTCGCCTCCTGTGGATTTTCTGTTTCATGAATCATCACTCTTTATCTCTATCCTCCTGAGACGGAATGTGTCGGACCGGATCAATCTGCGCGGACTGCGCAGGCTGATCTGGATCGATACATTACGCAGAGTCCATAATGTTGATTTTCCCGCGGGACGGCTCATATGTCTGCATGCATATAGCGATAGTTAATTCCATAGCTTTATATATTATAACGTTTTGACAAGCGAACAGCTTCTGCCTATATAGGGCATTTGTAAAAGAAATCATGAGGCTATAGATCTGTATGTTGTGTCACATTATTCATCTAGGATTGAATTACACGTAGACGGACAGTGAATGCAGTGGATACACTGGCACGCCTGAGTCTTCACTGTGCGCAGATTAACCCTTTACCACGTAAAACAAATCTGCACCAGACAACTTTTAAACCATAATGCGCAATGCCTTCTTTTGCCACAACGTTTTTAAAAGTCGTCTGCTGCAGAGGCCACAACACGCGTCTATATGTGAGAAAGGCACCAAATTGCTAGAAGCGGCTCAAAAAGTTTAACCCTTTCCCTCATATAGACGCTTTTTGACGTCTCTGCAGCAGACGTCTTTTTGAAAACATAGTAACAAAAGAAGAAATTGCTCAAAATGAGAAATGTCTCCTTTTGCTACAATGTTTTCCACTTTTAGTGATAGGTTATCAATTCAATTATAGAGATTTTCTATCTCTTGACAAAATATGTTCAAAGTCGTCTGCTGCAGAATTGTCGTATGGGGGAAAGGGTTAATGAATACAGTCACTGTCAACCAGCATCGGTAATGCAAGGATTCATATCGCTTATATCGTTAAGTGTCCTTGTTTTCATTGCCGTAATGCACTATTGCAAACAATGATCAGTTTTCGTCCAAGTGTTGATTAAACTGATTGATTACCTGGTGTGACGAAGGGGCATCTGCTTTACAACCCACCCGATGAACAAAATATAAACATGGACGGAATGATTTTGATGCGAATTTGAAAATATTGCGGCCAATAGAAAAGTTGCTTATAGAGCAATTTCTCCTGGACCAGTGATATTTTTAAAAGTTGATAGCTGAAAAAGCCCTCAGAATTGATTGATTCGGGTTTAACGCCGTTTTTTAACAATTTCTCAGTTATATCACGGCGGCCAGTTCACCTACTCATGCATTTCCTGGTTTTCTCACACCAGTACTCCACACAACAATCTTCCCAAGCAAACCCTCAGAATTGATAAAATTGCAATAAAATTATCATAATTGATTATTCGATTACCTTCTAATTAATCGTAATATTAGATGTAGCGAATATCAGGTACACAATAACGTTAATTTCCGGTTCGAACTGTTGTACATTAGCTCACAATGTAACAAAGCCGCTAGATGCGAAAAGGGGAATCAGAACCCTATCCCACATATAACTTATCTGCTGCAGACGACTTAGAAAATAGTTAAGCCAAAATATGGACACTGTATATATGATATTATAATAATTGAGTAGAGTTGAATTTTCTTTTGGCAAAAGTTGAAATGGCTCATTATGAGCAATTTCTCCTTTTGTCACAAAGTTTTATAAAGTTGTCTGGTCTATATCAAGTTAAGCAACACATACGGGAAAATAAGAGTAGATCTACGTGATAGCAGACCGGTGGTGTTACACTTGCAGTTTTCCTCTTATGCTGTATCGATGGCTTCACTAAGTGTAGCTGCGGCGATAGACATCTGCGTAATGTATCAACCAGATCAGCCTGCGCTGTCCGCGCAGACTGATCCGGCCGACACATTCCGTCTTAGGGGGATAGATGTATAGAGTAGTTATTCCTGAAACAGAAAATCCACAGGAGGCGAAAAGTGTCTATCCGGGTAGGCCTGTGTGGCATGCTTAGGCTGATCCGGGTCGATACTTTACGCGGAGTCCACACTGTTGATTTTCTCACGAGACGGCCTACACATTGATTATTGCAAAGCTACGCCCCTGTATGCAATAAGACTCATTTTCGTCCATTATGGCTAACTAGTCAAAATGATGTCGTAACGAAATGCATTTCGTTAATAAGAACTCCAAATGGTTAATACTTACATAAACAATAATATCGCTATTTCTATAAGAACGACTATAACCCCTATCAAAGCATATACGTAAGTCGTTGTAAGGCGTTCTTCCGTGGCTTCTGTCGGCGTTCCGCCTGCTAATGTTATAACAAACGGTTTGGCTGACGTTGTCACCGCGTCAAAGCTTCCTGACGTATTCGTCATTGACGTATTGGTATCCATGGTAACTGCCGAGACCAATGTTACGTTGGTATCGTCACGTTGAGTGGTCGAATGATATGACGTTGAATCTCCTGTGTCTATATATGTGCTGATATGTAATATGAGCGTGGAGGAATCAATTGTTTCGGTAGTTAATTCGGGAAGGTCAAATCTAATATAACCTTTGACCTTTAACACATGCACAGTATCCTCGCAGAAATTTTCAGCACGTTCACATATCTCCCAATCAGATTTCACATATAATCCTTCGAATAAATCCAAGCAATACCGAATAACATCTGCACGTTCTTTACACGTCACATATTTCTCTGCCAAAGTGACGTCACATAAAAGGTGAAGGTTATTTGGTGGTGGGCATATAGGCATGACAAGGTTCATACAACTCCCTATGTCTGGCGATACAGCTGGCACCTCGACCATGCCATCAGTCCTATAAAGATAAACGACATACGTATGCATATTATAATAAGGTGTGAATCAATATGGTTAACACTTTCCCACGTGACAAGTAACACCTTTGGAAACATCTCGACAAAACTAATGAATAGTTATACAAATGAAAATACGAATTATTGAATAGACCTGAAAACAGTATGGCAAAAGAAATTTCATCTCGACACAACTATCGAATATCTTTACAAATGAAAATTCAGTTATTGAATTGACCTGAAAACATTGTGGCAACAAGCAAAGATTGCTTATATTTAGCAATATCTCAATTTATCACATTTTTTCTTTCAAACGTCGTATGCTTAAAATGCGTGTGTATTCGTCTGCATGTGGAACACAGGTACATTAATTATAATCAATGTCGCACTAACGTGTGCCAATACTCATCATAACGTTTAGCCCTTTCCCACATACAGACGCATTCTGACGCCTCAGTAACAGACGACGTTTGAAAGTTGTGGCATAAGGAGATATTGGTAATGATGAGCAATTTCTCCTTTTACCGCAATGTTTTCAACTCTGTTCAATAACTAAACTTTTTTATTTACAGAGATTTACATTATGTTATCTACATATTTTCAAAGTCATCTGTTGCAATTGTGTTGTTATCGTCGGACACGAACTGTTGTTGACTACGCCATGCCCCAACAACCGTGGTTGTCGGACGATGTTGTGTTGTTATCGTCGGACACGAACGGTTGTTGACTACGCCATGCCCCAACAACCGTGGTTGTCGGACGATGTTGTGTTGTTATCGTCGGACAAAAACGGTTGTTGACTACGCCATGCCCCAACAACCGTGGTTGTCGGACGATGTTGTGTTGTTATCGTCGGACAAAAACGGTTGTTGACTACGCCATGCCCCAACAACCGTGGTTGTCGGACGATGTTGTGTTGTATGTGGGAAAGAGTTATGCCAACCAAACCAAAGTTGCATCGACTTACCGCCATCGTCCCTCATACTATACTTGTGGTATATTTAAGCCAAAACAGCTGGTTGCTATCTCAAGTAAAGTACTTATTAAAACAAGAGCTGTCCATAAGACAGCATGCTCGACTATTTGCCATTTGATTTTATAGTAAACAGTGGTTAATGAGATATGTAACCAACTTTAACCAAAATTTATTAGTCCAAAAAGAGGCATAATTGTGTCAGAATCTGATGTAGAATTTTGGGACTTGTCCTGCAAGTTCATTTGATGATGTCCAATAAGTGTGGGTAGTTTCAAAGCAATAGCATCTGCGGTTTGTGAGAAAAAGCCTTTCACGCAAAACTTTAACTACAGTTGCAACGCCGACGCCAACGCCGACGCCAACGCCGACGCCAACACCGACGCATAAGTGACTGTAATAGCTCTCATATTCTTCGAATAGTCGAACTAAAAAACCTGAATGAAGTTGTAATCCTTGGCCAGTGTTAAACAACAGCAATAAGGGAGGCACAGAAACATTATAACAGAGATATATAATTGAGTCGAAGTAGCAATTGAGCACAAAGTACGACATCTAATGGTGAGAATCCATGAATAGTTAATAATGAAAACGTTACAGATAATCGCGTGAAAGGGTTATTCACCCAATCATAACTTCATATGACAAAGAGGGGAGGTAAAGTTTAACCTGTTGTGATGTTTGCGCGAGAAATATTGTTTTGATTCATTGGGATTGATCCAGATCCGTGAACAAATAAGTTCTTGGTATATTACATGTTCCAGTAAGGAATTGTATTGCTCTCGAACCTTCATGAAGCCCCTTTACATCATTCGGCTCAAATAAGAGGATTATATTCATTCGAAGCGGGTTTACTTGGCGGATGGTGCATATGAAGTCGGCCAGTAATAAATACTAGATCATAGATTCACAGGGGTTGAACGTGTTAGCGTTGGGTGTTAGGTTGTTGTTTGAAGCCGTTTGCAGCACTTTTCAGTTATATGAGCCGTCCCGCGAGAAAACCAACATTGTGGACTCTGCGTAAAGTATCGACCCGGGTCCGCCTAATCATGCCAAGCTGGCTAACCCGGACACACACTTTTCTTCTCCTGTAGATTTTCTGTTTCAGGAATCATTACTCTATACATCTATCCCCCTGAGACGGAATGTGTCGGCCCGGATCAGTCTGCGCGGACTGCGCAGGTTGATCTTGGTCGATACATTACGTAGAGGCCATAATGTTGGTTTTCCCGCGGAACGGCTCATATCACAATGCGTCCTGGGTAAATTACCAGAGTAATACCGGTACCAGTAATACCGGTACTATTTATTCTGACACCGATGTTTCCGTCGTATCCCCGCAACACTGAGCACCAAGGAGAGAAGCCATGTCTACACTTTCTGAAGACTTTGGTATGACCCTACCCTTCACTATATTATGTATTGCATACTGAAGAGCGTATTCAATAGGGCGTATAGAACGTGTATGTTTATGGGTTTATAATGAATTCCATTAGAATTCCTTTTGCAGGATGCAATTAAGTTATACTGCAATCTCTAATATCGATATAATAGCAGATAATTCATTTCGTTTGTATGTGACGCATGAAGTGTGACCATTCGCAGAACTCTGAAAGAGAATCTGAACTTGTTGATAAAGATAGAACCAAAGAAAAGATTAAGCTGAGCTTTTTGGAAGACCCACGTCAGGCGAAAACAGGTCTTAAGGCATATTCGCACAGTGACGGCTCAAGCGAGACGGAGTCTAGCGAGATGGGATAGGTTGCAAGTACAAGCAGTGTCTGTGCATATTTACACAGAGCTCTAGATGGGAGGAGTTTTTCATGTTCTAAAATAATTATTCGACCTCAAAAACCTATGTTGTGGGTACTTAAAAGGATCGTCTCAGTGGGACGATTCTTTTGAGTACCTACAACATAGGTTTTATTGAGTGCTTACAGAGATATCGTGGAACCAAGACCCGTTTAATCTGTCCTATCTAGTGCTCTGTGTACAGTCCAGTAAGAACATTGGAGCGGTGATATAGGAAAACCAATCTTAGCGCAAATAATTACACATGTAAATAAAGATGTACCTGCGCATTCATACTATCGCATCTAATTATACACTGTTTCTCAGAAGGTTCTCAATACCAATGGAGATTAAACTGCAGGCTGATCTGGATCTACACTGTTCGCAATCCATAATGATGTTTAAGCAAAGCCGCATTCAGTAACTGACAAGTGGTAAGGTGGTTTAGTTTTACATATATTAATATTTCCAGTTTACTAAAATATGGTATAGTGGTTACGTTTTTACATATCAAAATTCCAGTTTTACTTACAAGAGCTACAGTGGCTGTGGTGTAGTTTTACATATCCATATTTCCAGTTTACAGACAAGTGTTATATTTTAGTTAATTTTAACATATCCATATTCCCAGTTTACTGTCAAGTGACATAATGTTGAGTTTTACATATCCATATTCCCAGTTTACTGTCAAGTGACATAATGTTGAGTTTTACATATCCATATTCCCAGTTTACTGTCAAGTGACATAATGTTGAGTTTTACATATACATAAGTTCCCAGTTTACCGTCAAGTGACATAATGTTGAGTTTTACATATCCATATTTCCAGTTTACATACGAGTGGTATAGTGGTTTAGTTTTATATATCCATATTTCCAGTTTACATACGAGTGGTATAGTGGTTTAGTTTTATATATCCATATTTCCAATTTACATACGAGTGGTATAGTGGTTTAGTTTTATATATCCATATTTCCAATTTACATACGAGTGGTATAGTGGTTTAGTTTTATATATCCATATTTCCAATTTACATACGAGTGGTATAGTGGTTTAGTTTTATATCTCCATATACCCATAGGTACCAGTATCCGTAGCCTGTTAAACTAAATCGCATTTTATAAAAAAAAAAAAAAAAAAAAATTGGTTCTAAAACAAAATCTGGTACCATCAAGTTTGGAGGTGTGTCTCTATCAGCGAATGAACAATGAGATGACTTTCTATCCCCCTAGGAAATATCTTGACTCAAACTGAAAACTTTGACAACAAAAACGGCCAACTCTATCCAAAGAGATTAATCGAATAATCAGGCAGCCGATTTCAGCGAGATGCGTATTCATGCAATTAATTTTCCAGTTTTATTCCAGATAAAAGCCATTATTTATTATTGACATTTGATTGTATCTATTTCGAATGCTCAGAAACTGCCAGAAACTCAACATATCATCCGGTATGTGGAAATGTTGTTCGGAAATCGTTCACCTTAGTGATGTAGAGGAATATTATCTTTACATTTTTTCCCATATCCCGCAAATAAACCAACCAAATTGAATGGGATTTCGCGGATTGTTTATTTTCATGGTATGATTTATGAAAATGAAAAGTTTGTGGAGAGATCTGAAAGCAGTTGTTGTTTGCGACACTTTGAAAGATTAGCCGTCCAAAAGGAAATATACCTTGTTGATGTAATATTTAACAATTATTTATAAAATTAAATCTTCTATGTAATATGCTACGATACTGGTACCTTTGCATATTCCCAGTTTTCTAAAAAGTGTCAGAGTCCTTTAGTTTTACATATCTCAAGTTTACAGAAAAGTGGCATAGCTGTTAAGTTTTACATATCCATGTCCCCAGTTTACTGACAAGTGGTACTATAGTTAAGTTTTACATATCCAAAACTTCAAGTTTACATACAAGTTGTATATTGGTTTAGTTTTACATATCCATATGCCCAGTTTTCCGACAAGTGGTATTATGGTTTAGTTTTACATATCCATATTTCCAAGTTAACAGACAAGAGGAATATTGGTTAAGTTTTACATATCCATATTCACAGTTTTCTGACAAGTGGACTATTGGTTCAGTTTTACATATCCATATTCCCAGCTAAATGATAAGTGGTATATTGGTTAAGTTTAAAATATCAATATTCCCAGCTAACTGACAAGTGGTATATATATTGGTTAAGTTTTACATATCCAAATTCCCAGCTATCTGACAAGTGGTATATTGGTTAAGTTTTACATATCAATAGTCCCAAGTTAATAACAAGTGGCATATTGGTTTAGTTTTACATATCCATATTCCCAGCTAACTGACAAGTGGCATATTGGTTAAGTTTTACATATCCAAATTCCCAGCTATCTGACAAGTGGTATATTGGTTAAGTTTTACATTCCAAATTTCCAGCTATCTGACAAGTGGTATATTGGTTAAGCTTTACAAATCAATAGTCCCAAGTTAATGACAAGTGGTATATTGGTTTAGTTTTACATATCCATATTCCCAGTTTTCCGACAAGTGATAATTTAGTTAAGTTTTACATATCCACATTTCTAGTTTACATACAAGTTGTATATTGGTTTAGTTTTACATATCCAAATTCCAAGTTTACTGACAAATAAGAACAGTGGTATAGTTTGACATATCCATGTTCCAAGTTTATTACCCTCAGGTATAGTGTATTAGTTTTACATATCCATCTTCCAAGATAACTGACAAGTGGTATTTGTAAACATTGTGACAACTTATGAAAGACCAGACATTTACAGGTAAGTTATACGTGATTTTGTTTCAGAAAAAAATAATGTCTAGCTCTTCAATTTTTAAGTGGCTTGCAATAAATGTAAAATATGATGTAGGTATCTCTTATAGCATATTTTCAATATGATATTGAAGATATGAGTGCAAACTATATATAATGGCTATGAAGATTTTTCAGGATTTATAATTGTTTCAATGTTAGTTCATGACGTCTAAGTATCCGCAAAAAGCAATGACATACATAGTTGAGTTAGTTAAAAGAACGATTAAATATGAAACCCCGTTTAAACGACCACTGATGGTGAAATAGTGAACATAAATACGCTGACACAGAACGTTGTTATCCCAAATTTCACAATTTCTTCCAATTTAATTATTTCACTGCCGAATTACACAAAGTGGACTCTTCCATGTTGATAAGTGGACTCCTCCATGTTGAAAAGTGGACCACTCCATTTTTCGTCGAACAGGACATTTGGTAAAATTTAAGGTCTAAGTGGCAAACAATGCAACCTGAATCTGCATTGTTTGCAAAAGTCTTAAATGGCATTTGGTGGCGAAACGGTTAACGATATATAGAAGTTGTGCTTTTAGACGCTGATTCAAGTCGTTTGGTTTAATACATTTGTAAGTATGATATCCAGCTCTAGAAATGTCTTGAAATTTATGTTAAGTCAAAGATATGAAAAACTCTTAATTTAAAAAAAGGACCAATGGTCAATCGCATAAGCAGTATGGTAAAACAATGATTCAATTTTTCAAATGTTGTATCGTCACTTTACATTATATTCCTCCTGCATATTAAACTGTCGCTGTCACGTGACCGTATCGATCAGTAGACGGAATATACCTATATATAGACTTGCCCTTCTAATGTGTTCTCAACATGCGACAGGTGAATGTGCAGGATGCATAAGTATGTCCTTGATCTCTAAAATAACCTGATAGCAACTTAACACGACATTTCTATTAGTATAAATAATTTATAAACTATACTGAATTAAAGTATCGCTTACCCTCAAATATTTTCTCTAAAAGAAATAGTAAGGAGCGATGGAACCTCGCTGCAGGTACAAAAGAGCCGTCCCACGAGAAAACCAACATTGTGGATTCTGCGTAATGTATCGACCTGGATCAGCTTAAGCATGTCGCGCAGGCTAACCCGGACAGACACTTTTCACCTCCTGTGGATTTTTTGTTTCAGGAATCTTCACTCTATACCTCTATCCCCCTGAGACGAGATGTGTTGGCCCGGATCAGTATGCGCGGATAGCGCAGGCTGATCTGGGTCGATACATTTTGCAGATTGGTTTTCTCGAGGGTCGGCTCAAATATGCTTTACCAACTTGCGTCAAATAGTTTACCCCGTACCCTGCTGAAATCCCGCTATGATTTTAAACAATTTCTTAATTCCATATGTAGGCAGACTATATATATCATTGCTGCAAACGTTTATTCACGACTAGCGAACTACGTTGACCAAGATAAGACTTCACAAATGTTTAAAACTATTTGAAAATAATTTGCAAATGCGTTTTAAAGTCTCGAAAAGCAGATTTAATAAATGGTTTTTAACCCTTTCTCACAAATGGACACATTTTGACGCATCTGCAGCAGACGACTTTTGAAAACATTGTGGCAAATTGATAACTTGTTCATAATTAGCAATTTCTATAAACGGATATACCTTTATTTTTTAGAGAGTTTTTATATTTTCGTCTAGACGCTTTCAAAAGAAAACGTTAAAGTATCGTATAGCAGGATAATAGTTACTCGACTTACTTTTTAAATAGATTTACAATTCCATATCAAGACGATTATTATCGTCTGTTTTTTTCTAAGAAAAAAAAAGGGGGGCACTTCTGACTAATTATTGAAGTCAGAGTTATGCGAGTGGGTTGAGACATGCGTAATGTGTACCATGTTTCATTTGAAAATAGTGAACGATTCTTGGTTATGAGGTAATGCTAAAGCTGTGTGACGCCACAACCGACGCAGACGCTTAGGATGACGCCAAGGATATCACAATACCCCGACATTTTTTCTTCGAAAATCAGACGAGCTAACTGATATAAATCTAGTCGAGGTAAATCTGACAAGCATGGGTCCATTTCTTTTCTAATATATGCCATAGCTAATTTTGCATTCTAATTTAGAAAAAAGGAATCTCGGCATTTGTTATTTAAGAATCAACGATCAAAATGCAATAATCTAAACAAATTATACGTTTTACCTTTCAGTACATTCCTTCTCCAATACAACACACACTGATAGAATTCACTACTAGAAATCCATCATCCATACGATATCAAACATGTGCCGATAGTAAAAACAAATATTCCGTTAACAGGCACGGTAACTAGCAATGATAGATCAACAAGTTTAGTTTCGAAAGCTTTCCGTGTATCCAACAATGCGTTGGGCCCCGCCCTTATAGAATGTATCAAGACCCCCTTAACCTGCTATACCCGACTTCAAACAATTTGAGCCGTCCCACGAGAAAACCAACATTGTGGACTCTGCGTAAAGTATCGACCCGGATCAGCCTAAGCATGCCGCGCAGGCTTACCCGGACAGACACTTTTCGCCACCTGTGGCTTTTCTGTTTCAGGGTTCATTACTCTTACCTCTATACCCCTGAGACGGAATGTGTCGGCCCGGATCAGTCTGCGCGGATTGCGATACATTACGCATAGGCCATAATGTTGGTTTTCTCGCGGGACGGCTCATTTATTGATTGGAGTTAAACGCTGTTTTCAACAATTTTTCAGTCATATCACGTTGGCCAGTTCACCTACTCATGTGTTTCCAAGCTTTCTCACAACAATACTCCACACAACATACTTTCCAAGAAACTGGCTGCTTTTCCACATAGAGTGTTTACTCATTGGTGGAAGACGGATAACGCTGGTCACAGTAACATTTGTCAAACGTCAGAAAGAATGTTGGCCGAGCTGGGGTGCGAACACACAACCCCTGGATTGACAACCCGCGTCACTACCGACTGAGCTACCGGGGCTCGGCTTCAAAGGAATTGCGGGTCACGCTAAATGAAAACCCGTAGGTTTGATTAATTGTAGATGAAAGCTGTTTTTTTCTCAACTTGTTTCAGTTTAATCCCAGTTCGCATTACCTTGTGTTTCATCGTTATCCAGCACAAAACGTTCGTCCCAGGCAATTAGCAATTGGCGACCTATCCACATCGGTCATGGTGGAGTGCCCTTGGGCAAGGCATGTTTTCTAGCCTAGTACTGATTTGTTTACCCAGGGATCATGAATAAGTGAACTGTCGCCGTGATATAACTGAAATAATGTTTAAAATGGCGTAAAACCCCAATAAAACAAAACCTATCCACATTGAAATCAGAAATAGTCAATGGCGCCGAACTAGGATTAACCCTTTCCCTCATACGACAATTCTGCAGCAGACTACTATGAACAAAAAAAAAGAAAATTATTATATCTATAATTAAATGGATTACCTATGACTAAAAGTGGAAAACATTGTGGCAAAAGGAGAACTTGCTCGTTTTGAGCAATTTCTTCTTTTGTCACTATGTTTTCGAAAAGCCGTCTGCTGCAGATGCGTCAAAAAGCGTCTATATGAGGGAAAGGGTTAAACAATTGAATGGTTGATTGTTCTCGTCGTGCCGACTGAGCTATCTACCGTAACGTATCTATGACAATTGCAGATTTGTCTTAACTCTTTCAGCGCCAAAGGCAAAATTTAGGTTTTTGCAAACAATACTGATTCAGGTGAGTCAGCTCGTAGCGAGCTGTCTTACTGAAATCAGCATTGTTTGCCTTTTACTTATCAAAATAGACCAAAGCTTTTATTACATGTGAAATGGAGACGCCCAATTGTGAACATGGAAGAGTCTACTTTAAACAATTCGGCGCTGAAAGAACCTACAATGTTTGTCAGGTTTTTTTTCTTATCGCTATGAGACAAATTGGCAAACAGTGCAACGCTAGAGCAAACCCTTTCCCACATTAAAAAAATCTACTGCAGAAAACGTTGCAAATATCTAGGCAAAACAATGTAAAATCTCTACAAATAGAAGTATTATTATCTATTAGAGTGAAAAACATTGTTGCAAAATGAGAACTTGCTGGTTTAGAGTATAATATTTTTAAATACTATATGCTAAAGATGCGACAAAATGCGTCTCTGTGTGGGAAAGCGTCATCTTTTACGAACCATGTAGAACAATCCCGGATCCAAAGTGCGGTATACATACATTAATACTTAACAAGAACTTCCAGTTTCAGTGATGTTACCACCTTCGCTAGCCAAAGGTACTTCGTATACCCCATAGGTATTGTGGGAATGTTATACACAAATAAATCGTAATTCAGCAAGATAAATGTTAATCCTTACCCATATACAATACATATTTTGCAGACGAGACTTTGAAAACATTTAGGCAAAATATAGAACATTTTATAAATAACATTTCTATAATTAGATAGAGTTGCAAACGAAAACAAAATTCATTAGGGGCAATTTTTGCTTTTGCCACAATGTTTCAAAAAGTCGTCCGCAGCAGATGCGTTGTACAATTTGGTACCGTCGGGATTTCACAAATAGAAACAACCAAGAACATGCAGCGCGCTCCGTCGAAATGTTCGATGTGTATGCTTTTGGTCTGACGCGGCTGAATATTCATCTATGCAACTTCAAGGCTGAGGGTAATTGTTCACAAAGTATATATTGCATCAGCATGTTTGCAACTCTTGCCTTTATGTACGACTATAAGGCCTGTATATCGCTTTGTAGAAAGAGCAGACATTGCTCATAGGGGGCATTTTAAAAATAGTTATCAGTTTCTCTGCAGTCTTCTTATCTGTCCTAAAACTACAATACAAAATGTTTATGTTTTCTATTTTTTACTACGAATGTTTTCAATTTGGATGAGTCGTATAAAAGCTAAACGAGTAAAGGGTTAAAACTCAGATTTGAGCTACTAAACAGGACAGGTAATACTGAATTCCTGGAGCACACCACCGATGTGCATACCTGTTACCTGGTGCTCCTAGTCTTACTTAATATTAATGCAATCAGAGGAGGATCGTTATAGCAAATTATGGTTTTGTGAACTTTGTATAAAATTGTACTCAGTAATCCTTAGTCTGGCAATGTAGCAACGATGCAGTTTTATAACCCCCACAACACAAAGTATTACCACACCAGTGTGTTGGTCGGTTGGTTTGTCTATTGGTAAATGATAGGTATGTTGGTCGGTTGGTTTGTCTATTGGTAATTGATAGGTATGTCAATTCGACATACACACATTGTGGGTCGAACTACTTTAACAACCTAGTAGCCTTTATATTCATGACTCCATGATGTATATATATACACTACATCATGTTGGACCATACCCACCAAGGCGTTCATAAGTTCTATCCCCTTAAATATATTCGTGTTTATACTATCAAAGCAGATTGGACGGTTGGCGGTTTTATGTCATCTTAAAAGACAGGTCTAGGTTTCTTTTACACACAAATTATAATTGTCCCACTAGGGTGTGAACACCAATACTGCTCCCAAAAACGAAAGGAATCGTCTCACGATTATAGCACCTCGCCCCCGATGTGTCGTTGTTAGAGGCTCAGCATTGGGAGCGAGTCAGTGATCAGAGTTCGATCCCCGGCCGGGTCATACCAAATACCATAACATGGAAGTAAGTTCTTCCGCCTTTGGCGCTAATGATTGAGGGCTAGCATAACGACTAGTTCATCGGTGTCAAGATGATGTATACCGGTACCGGGTACTGGTAAATAACCCTCTCCCATCTGTAGACGCATTTTGACGCATCAATAGCAGACGACTTTTAAAAACATTGTGTCAAAAGAAGAAATTGCTCATGATGAGCAATTTGTCCTTTTTGCCACAAAGTTTTCCACTTTTAGTCATAGGTTATCCATTCAATTACAGAGATATTCCATTTTTTTTTTTACAAAATATGTTCAAAGTCGTCTGCTGCAGATTTCTTGTATGTGGGAAAGGGTTAACCGATACGACGCCGTGATGTAACTGAAGTGCGGTTGAAAACGGCATAAAACACCATTCAAATACACTTAAGTTCAGTTATTATATACGAGTCCAAAACATATTCTTACATGATTCTACAACGTTCGTATGTGCATGGATAATTTAATTAGTACAACTGGAAATGACAAATGTCTGTGTTAGTCGAACTAATAAGCCAGTTAATCAATTAACAAAAACATTAATTCAGAGCATTAAGCTATATTTCCTTTAAGAACATTTAACTATAAGATAGACTAGAACTATCACTGAAGATGATAAATACCCCCTAAACAGCACCTTGACCTACACCATAACTTAATTAGTAAAAGGGTCATAACTATGTAAAATATAATGCAATTGTAACCCCTTTAGGATATGCACATCTCCTCTTGGTATAGAAGCTTCATGTAATTCCACCCAGTGGTTTGTAAGAAATAGGCCGGACAAAATACCCCCTAAACAGCACCTTGACCTACACCATAACTTAATTAGTAAAAGGGCCATAACTCTGTAAAATATCATGCAATTGTAACCCCTTTAGGATATGCACATCTCCACTTGGTATAAAAAAATATGGCTTCTGTACGACCGACAGACAGACAGACTGCCCGACACAGTGACTCCTATATACGCCCTCTTCTTCGAAGGGGGTATAAATATCGTGATACAATTCTAAATGCGCGTTTATTTTGACACGTCTGCAGCAGAGGAATTTTGAAAAGATCATAGCAAAAGGAGAAATTGCTCATGAGCAACAATTGATGAGAAATTTCACTTTTGGGCAGTCTTTTTTCAACTGAATCAAATAATAATACTTACATTAAAAGATATGTTTCATATTTCTACCGCAATGTTTTCAAAACTGTCTGCTTCAGATCTATTCATGATGGAAATAACTAATAACTGTTTAAAACTGTTGACACCCAAACTACGATAATCGTAGCATTCCGTTACTAAGCTCTTATTTGTACTTCTTCATGTCGAGCCGAAATATAACTGTCTGCAACGATCTAGGGGTCGTAGGGTCGAACTCAAAATGCGGCCATGCATGATATCTAATAACTGACAGAAGTAGCTTTAATAAACTTTATTCGTATTCCACCATAAAGCTGAATATTCTACATTGGAAGGTAACCAGTTGCCTGTGTATAATGATGTGTGGGTTACTGGTGCGAGCAAGCCAGACTACTCATTGGTAGTTGCACCGGCCACCGTAAACCGGTCACCAAGATGTAAACATTCCAATTAATTTATCATTCTTTACTTTCCTATGCGGTATTTTGGGATCGCCAATGTACTTTTTCAGGTGTTCATGCTATGGAAATCTTGACCGGGTGTTTTGCAGTTAGTAATAGTTTCCTTTTACAACCATATACCAAATAGCAAGAGCTAGTTCGTGATATATCGGCCCCAATATACCAGTTACATATCATGGTTGATAAACTTAATCTTTAAATAAGACGATTCCTAATTGTACTGTTCTAGAAGCAATGATGTAAACAGGCTGTTGTTGACTGAATCATCATTATTTGTTTTTTTGGGGGTATTTGTTCATGGTGTTTTACTCCGCTTTCAACAATTGTACAATTATATCACGGCGTTTCCTGGGTAAGATCCGTTTATCCTGGCACGTGCGAGTCAGTAGAATTCGAGGGCTTGGAGTGAAACGGTTGTAACTAAAATTGGTATCACCTTGCTATAAAGTCTTTATAAGCGTTAAATCTTTTTAAACAATGGAAATGTAGGTGTCATTGCTCGTTCTGAGCAATGTCAGCTAAAGTTGCATTGTTTACAAAGTGGTCAAGATTTACCCTAAACCAGGGTTTTCAAAATAGGTTATTTGTTACAACCGTTCCACGCCAAGCCCTCGAAATGCTAATACTGAGCGAAAATGAGGAACACCCATTATTACCATTGTCGGATTTTAAAATATTTAGTATGACCCGACTGGGGATGGAACCCGCGACCTCCCGGACCCGAGGCGGATAACCACTGAGGTTGTGCATCATCCGTTATGTTTGAACCATTATGGTGACTTCCCGGGTAGATTCCGTTGGTAAGTACATTCAGTAAATATATTTGATAAAGACATAAAGGATGGTTAACATACATATCTGTGATTAAATGTTTCCCTTATATAGACAAATATACAAAATTATACAGTTTTATGGATCCCCTGAGTACCTGGTATAGTTTATGAAAGATAGATAGAATAATGGGACTTTTTAGCCTCGCCGTAGGAACATAGGTTGTATTATACCTATGTTGAATCCCCTTATACAGAGAATAAAAGATTATCTTATCTGTCCTGATTGGTAACAACACAAGGACCGTATTTACAAAAGTTTATTTTTCTTACGTTGGATCTAATTTGAAAACACCTACACCGAAATATTTGCAAGATAGTTATAATCATTACCCAAGTTTAAACAGTATACAGTTATGTTATGTTGATTAAGGCAACACTCAATAACGGTTGTCCCTAAACCAAGGGACAACAATGTTTACTGTTACCATGAGTAAATGTCGATTAAGACCTAGTAGTAGAAAATACAAAGAATTTGCTAACATGACTTTGTTATATAACTTTAACAAAAAGCTTTTTTTTGTGTATAGAAAACATTGAAACTTTGTAAACATATGACATCAGAGCGATGACAATAGAGAGGGAGAGGGCACACGTGCATAGTATTACCTGATGCACTATATAAATGTTAATACAACAATTTTGACTATTTCTTATAAAATTGGGAAAATTACACTGTTTTGAACTGTTGACCGCGCGTGCGTGCGTTTTCTAGGTTCTACATCTAAACTGCACATCATTACAAGTCGGTAAATGTTGTAATTGAATAAGCGATTCTTATTGGTTCAAGAAACCCTACGGAGAAAGAGTCTATCTGATCAAGATCAGTAACCCGACGAAAATAAGCATGCTGTTTTTTTCTGTTATACAAATACCCATTAAATAACGAATACTTTTGATTGGGAAATAGTTCAATCCAAGACAAATCAAGTGATTTCGCTAAATATAATAGATTTAAATTGTATATAGGTCATCAGGCTCTGGAACTATAAAAAGAAATATATATATATATATGTACTCTTTGCTCAGACTTTGTGATTAAGTATCTGATTGGTTGCAAGCAAATTCATTCTCGATATTGACAAATCAAAATTCTAAATTGGCGCATAGAATTAATTTTTTGAGAACAGAGAACTTTTTAAAAAAAAATCTAAATAATAAGTGTGAATACTACCACTTGTACTGTAAGTATTACTTGAACAAGTTAACGTGGTCATGAACTGTGTGTGAAGATGGATACATGTGTCAATGTTGTTCTATTTAAACCAGTTCCAACATAAAACAAACCTGCGGTATACGACTTTGATAAAAGCTATGTAAAAGTATTGAAGTTTTCTGGAAATCAAAGCATATTTCTTAAATAAAATAGGAAACATTGTGGATAATGAGCAATTTCTTCTTTTACCATGGCGTTTAATAAAGTCGTCTGCTGCAGATCCATCCATTAGAAAGCGTCTTCAGGTGGAAAAGTGTTTACTGAATTTGTGGTAAATGATTTGAATCTGATTGAATATGCATGCACGTCATAAGTATATATATCTTTGCACGAAGCACAGGCCCAATATTTGACTATATATATTATTAAAGCATTTATACAATTTTGATATAAAGCTTGATCGACATCGATTTCAGTTAGGATCTGTAATATTATTCTAGATCTTTAAGAAGGATGAGAAGAATTAAAGAAAGAGAAGAAAAGAAGAAGAAGAAGAAAAGAAGAAGAAGAAGAAGAAGAAGAAGAAGAAGAAGAAGAAGAAGCAGAAGAAGAAGAAGAAGAAGAAGAAGAAGAAGAAGAAGAAGAAGAAGAAGAAGAAGAAGAAGAAGCAGAAGAAGAAGAAGAAGAAGCAGAAGAGACCATACTTATTACTCACCTATTTGCCTGGGGAGCGCAAATTTCCTTGGTTTCCGTTTCTATGGAGATCAAAATCCAGATCACCGAAACGCACTGTATCCAGTTGATGAAAAAACTCTCATATGGCCAACAGGACTGCATGACGAGGCATGTCATTGGGCGATGGGACTATCTGTAAACATTTTTATAAATATTTAATGACAATTGAGTAACCATGGCAACAATCGAGACTTCTTCTGGACGGCAATGCATTTCATGATTGATGAAAGAGAAGAATTTAAAACACAACCCTTGTCTAAAAAGAGGGTGCCACTCTTGTAAATTAATACTTAACCCTTTCCCTCATACGACAATTCTGCAGCAGACGACTTTGAACGTATTTTGTCAAAACATAGAAAATCTCCATAATTGAACGGATAACCTATGACAAAAAGTGGAAAACATTGTGGCAAAAGGAGAAATTGCACGTTTTGTCACTATGTTTTCAAAAAGCCGTCTGCTGCAGAGGCGTCAGAAAGCGTCTACATGAGGGAAAGGGTTAACCATTTTCTCGTTGTACTCCACTATACAACTTTCTCATCTGCAGACGTATTTCGACGAATTTCCAGCAAAACGACTTTTTAAAACATTGTAGTAAAAGGAAAAATTGCTCCACTTGGGCAATTTCGCCTTTAGCTACAATTGTTTAAACTCTATACAAAATAAATACATTTTCATTCATAGAGATTTTCCGAATTTTTGCCAAGATGTTTTCAAAATCCTTAATCGTCTGATGTATATTTGATGTACGTAGGAAAGGTTTAAACATTTTTTTTTGGCATATAACACGGTTTTAAAATGAATTGAGAACACGTTCGCGCTGTAAAAATGTTGGTCTACATGTTGCGCTTTTAGTTACATCTATCAACTATTGGCTGATTACATTTAAAAGACATGCGAGAACGTGTCAACATTCTAGAGCGATGATATCATTTGCAGAATTTCGGCTGGACAAGGGTTAATAATTTCTAATATCATAATCATAGAACATAATCAATGGTAAACCTAATACCTCATAAAGTTATATTGGACTCTTCCAATTCATGGTTTTGGACAAACGAAAGTGTTATATCGAGACATAAAAGTAAATATGATGAAGTAAGGAGAGATGCTCATTATGATCGATCAATCCTTTCCCATGTACAGCATCATTTTGACGCATCTGCAGCAGACTTCTTTTTAAAAACATTGTGAAAAAAGGAGAAACTGCTCAAAATGAGCGATGTCTTGTGTTCTCCACATCGTTTTTTTTTTTTAACTATAATCACTAATTTCAACTTCACTTAAAGCGATGTTCAATATTTGTCCTTGAAGATTTCAAATTCATCTTCTGCTGATGTGTTGTATGTGGGAAACGGTTAACTTTTTTACCCTGCATATTTGTGTCTATTTGTCTGTATAAGGGAAACGTATGAATGTAAACGCTGGTCGTGTATGTTCAAAAAATGTTATACTTTTCATACAGCAGAATGCTCAGTGGAAAAAAAATAACAACTTGTTATGAATGTTTAATGTATAACCGTTTAAAATGGAAAGAAAAAGATAAAATCTAAAAAGCACTACCGTTATTGTTGATAATCAATACTCGTTAACCCTTTCCTTGAAATGATAGTTGAACCCTTTCCCTCATATAGACGCATTCTGACGCCTCTGCAGCAGATGGCTTTTTGAAAACATAGTAACAAAAGAAGAAATTGCACAAAACGTGCAATTTCTCCTTTTGTCACAATGTTTTCCACTTTAAGTCATAGGTTATCCATTCAATTATAGAGATTTTCCATTATTTGACAACATATGTTCAAAGTCATCTGCTGCAGAATTGTTGTATGAGGGAAAGGTTTAAGAGTCGTCTGCTATGAAAGCTTCTGTCGGAAAATGTAACATCTTGTTAATTTTGATAAACAGCTTAAAAGGTCTTTGGAAAGGGAAACGTTTTAACACGTTTTCATAAGGCTTCTACTGGAGAGACGACAGATATTGTCTGAGCCAGGGAAAGGATTAAAATCAATAAATCAATAAGATAATTGCTGCAGATCAATAATCCTTATGAAGACATTTCGTTTGTTCTTTTTTACGACAGGAGACCGTCCGTGCGGTGCACGCGTTCCCCTAGAAGAACGTTCTAGAATGTTCTCTTCCTAGTGGATAGTCTCAGGCTTGATTCGGATTGAAGCTGTTGGGAAAATATGTGCCAGATCCCTTTATAACACAGTATTTCCTAGTTAAATGTTTTGGTCTTACCGATGAGTTGATGCAAACACCGGCATATTACTTTCGAAATACAGCCAGGATAAAAAAAAACAAAAAAACAAAACAAGAGGGACATGAGTTTTATGCAAAACACATGACAAACTCTCAAACTGTTAAAATAAAAAATGAAGTCTCCATAATGTTGAAAATATTTTCTTTCAATTTTACCTAATGACACAGATATCACTAAGACAAATATTCTGACAAAAGTTCAAGCTGCTGAAGCAAATATTGCGGCCTCTCGATTGAAAAAAAACAAGACATGACCCATATTCGAACTTGGCCTACATATCATCAAGACAAACATTCTGATAAAGTTTCAACATTCTCAACTTAAAAATGCGGCCTCCAGCGTATTAACAATATTTCTCTTCAATTTGACCTAGTGACCTAGTTTTGAACGTGTCCAATATTTGATGAAGATGAATGTGCTGATAAACTTTCATGAAGATCGGATGCAAAATGTAGCCTGTAGAGTGTTAACGAGGCTGTTGTTGACGACGCACGACGGATGATGTGATCACAATAGCTCACATTGAGCACTTCGTGCGTGCTCAGGTGAGCTAACAAACAAAAACAAGTTCACCATTTTCAAGTACTTTGGATAGGACCTTGCCAAGAATTAAACCTGATTGCTACTAATAACAAACTTAACACTTTAAACATTACACATTCAATGCGTTAGAACGTATGGATCGAGAACTAGATATGATACATGGCCGAGTCTTAACGAAGACGTACACACAATGATAGAAATGTCTCTCCTCCTTGCCGCTCAGGGTTGCAGGGATAACAGCACGTCTGATGCGCTGATGTCAGGTTTAAGTTCTGTAAGTGTACGTGATATGACTTAAATACTGTTGAAAGAGGCGTTAACTTCTTTCGAACAAACAAGACACCACACAGGCAACCCTGTTTATAAACTACCACCGACGCATCCAGTAATTACTGTATCGATGAAGAAAGAGTACAAAGTTAAAACATGTCTGTTCCAGGATGCAAATTGAATTAGGGCTGCATTTTAATGGTATTTTATTGAACAACCATACACAATAAATATGACTACCGCTGATCAAATGGGAAATGTATCTCGACATGTATAAATGGGAAAACGTAATTACGTCCTCGTGTAAAAACAACTGATAGTTTTGTAACAACAATATGTTGGGACACCATAAGCTAATTAAATGTAAATCCTAATAGGACTTTTTGAAAACATTTGGGTGGGAATCATTTGTTTAACCCATTGCCACATACAACAAATCTGCAGCAAACGATTATGAAATCATCATGTCCAAAATATATACATTTTCTATATAAGAAAGTATGATTATTTCACATTAAAGGCAATTTGCTCTTTTTACCCAAATGATTTGTTATGTTGAACAATGCAAACTTGATTTCCCTTCAGTTAACGGGCAATGTCGGCTTTGAACAATTCCGTATATTATTATAATAAAATGCATGGTGAAGATGTATAGCATAATGGTTATCTATTTCTATTTCTACGCTTTGTTGCCAAATATATATAATTTGTTTTCTGTGTAGTTCATGAAAGAATGTTGGTGAATTTAAAGATTTTGGGACGGTCATATAGAACTTGTCGATACATTTCACTCGTATGTCAGAATAGAAATGCCTTGAAAACAGCACAACGAAATGTCTGAGAAATTTAAAGTTTAACCCTTTCCCTCATACGACAAATCTGCAACAGACGACTTTGAACGTATTTTGTCAAAACATAGAAAATCTCCATAATTGAATGGATAACCTATGACAAAAGGTGGAAAACATTGTGGCAAAAGGAGAAATTGCACGTTCTGTGCAATTTCTTCTTTTGTTACTATGTTTTCAAAAATTCTTCTGCTGCAGAGGCGTAAGAAAGCGTCTATATGAGGGAAAGGGTTACAACACTGTGGGTTGAGGATAAAACATCATATAGCAATTTCTTTTTTTCCCACAATGATATCAAAAGTCAACTGCTGCAGTCATTTGCATTAGGAAAATATATTGTAGTCATTAAAAACAAAAATCCGTGTATTTGTTCGACAGGCGTCCGTTTTTATTGACGCGTCTCGGGAAGGTTATGTTGAAACATGCAAACTTGATTTCCCTTCAGATAAGGGGTAACGTCGGCTTTGAACATTTTATGTGTATGATGGGTTTATGGATCCCCTTTTAACTAAATTATTAATTGGCATAGAAACACTCGGGAATTCATGCCCGACTAACGTCAAAAGAAAATAAGTCATAAAACGTATATAAATATAAAACGGTAACGCTACATGTTACAGCCATAGAGTGGTTCATTAGTTCTAGATCTTATTGTTACAAATAATGCGTGTTATTGTCTGAATGAAATCATGAAATGTTATTTGGTAGGAGTCAGTTGCAACAAACTGGCTCCCGTGTCGTTTTTGTGGCGATTGGTTTGACAATCGCCACAATGCTAACAGAAACAACAACAACGAAAAATATTTACATAGTCGGTTTTGAACAATCGGTTGATATTTTTTTTTCCTTACTGCAAACTAATTTACTCACATCCGTTATAGTTCCATCATTGATGCAGAGACGTGACTAATAATAATTATGTCAGTGCTACTTTGGTACCGGATTGTTACTAATATTTGAGTTTTATCAAGACATTATCTACAGAGTTAAAATATGTAAATATTATCTTCATCATGATTGGGCAGATAATAAATATCATTGCGCGTTCTATCTGCCTTGCAAATACCGGTAACTCTGATGATACTCAAATCTGGAAATTCCAAAAGGTTCTATAAATAGCTCGCGAGACTGCATGTATCTCAATATTATAAACGCTTTATTGTGTAGTTGTTTAAATATATGAAAGCGTATAGATGATAAGACTGGTTTACAAAGGTTTAAAGGACACACAATGTCAGTGTGTACACACGTTATGTATACACGTCTGCACGTTCTAGAGTCAATTAGCAATCAATGCTGAAAGTGTAGCCTAATTTAGTTTGGAGATCGAGCATTATAATATATGCCTATATTTTTATAAATTGAACAGTTTGGCAAATAGTGAAATTGTGCTTTTTGAGCATGTTTTGTGTTTGTTTTTGCACTCACATTATTCGAAGCAGTTTAACAACCTCAGAGACATATAAATACACTGTGTTTATATGTCTCTGACAACCCTCAATCATGCAATGTGAAGGGACTAAATTGAACAGACCTGCTTAATATCGGACATCATTGAAACAAACACCTAACTAATGGATACTGTTTTCTCTCCTTTCTTGATAATTTAGTCATTTCTAAAGTGTAAAAATATTTTATCTTAATATGGCCTAGCGACATGGTGATGGACATGTGATTACCCGAACAATTTAGTTTACAAATAGCCATTCTAATGAGCTAAAACGGTAGTCTATCGAATACCAACTAGATTTTTCATACCTTTGGAATGGCCTAATTTTGAACACATCATGACCAATTTCAGAACGTAACTAAAAAATCACCAAGACAACATTCTGGCAAACTAACATTATTCTACTGTCAAAAGATGCAGGGTTGATACATTCTCAAATGTACCCGCACCAGAGTCATCGCAAGCCCTACACCGATATACTGCTTGTTACTTTGCAGGATTTTCCATACTATCGCCACTACAGTGCCATTGGCGCTTTGATCTAAAGTAAGCATCTATAAACGCTGCATGCCAGAGCTCATAAACAATAAGTTGTTCTTGTAACAGAGGTTTATTTTATCGTAAATCATCCTGAAAATAGCACCGTGAGAATGTATGTATCATAATGTTTACTGTTAGCATTTTAAATGATTTAACAATTTTTCTAATAAACGTTTATTATCAAAACATGTTAGCTCGTCTGCAGCAGATCGCGTTAAGACTAGTTTAGGCCGCACTCACTAGTATAGGAAGTTGTGTTATTGACGCCGCGTGGGAGCGCGGCGTCAGTATGGGATAGGTTTTAATTTTGTACCATGGGGTGACGTAATCGAAAAGGGAGAAACCAATGTTATTATTGTTAAAAAAACCTCTGTTGTTTGATTGAAAAAACAACCTTTATGAATCAATAAATTGTATTAACTGATTTAAGAAACAACAAGATACAAAATACGTTTGTCTTCTACCGTTATTACAAAACTTTATACACATTTAATTTGTATTTAATAACCTTTCCCCAACTGTCTAGGCTACGCTGTTTTTGATTGTTTGGTTTACGGCCCTGACCCAATTCATCAAAGCTCAGAGAAAAAGTTCACTTTTCCCAAACTTTCTAGGCTACGCGTTTTTAATTGTTTAGTTTACGGGCCCAAAATTCGCCTATTTATAAAAGTGTGTGAAGTTGGCAGAGCATTAGACGTTAGACATTAGACATTCAAAAAAAATATTCGAATGTCTAATTAGACGTTAGACATTCGATTAGACATTCGCTAATTTTGATTATCGAATGTCTAATTAGACATTAGACATTCAATTAGACATTCAGAAAAATCGCAAATGTTAAATATCGAATGTCTAATTCGACATTAGACATTCAATTAGACATTCGCAAATTACAAGATATATAACCCAAATTCGTCGGAGGTCATTGTACATTCAAAAAACGAATGTCTAATTGGTCAGTTAGACATTAGACATTCGATTAGACATTCGCAAATTAAGGGATTTAGGTACCAAATTCGTCGGAGGTCATTGTACATGCAAAAAACGAATGTCTAATTGGTCAGTTAGACATTAGACATTCGATTAGACATTCGCGAATTACGATATTTAGGTTCCAAATTCGTCGTAGGTCAACGTACAATCAAAAAACGAATGTCTAATTGGTCAGTTAGACATTAGACATTCGATTAGACATTCGCAAATTAAGAGATTTAGGTACCAAATTCGTCGGAGGTCATTGTACGTGCAACAAACGAATGTCTTATTGGTCAGTTAGACATTAGACATTCGATTAGACATTCGCAAATTACTATACTTAGGTTCCAAATTCGTCAGAGATCATTGTACATTCAAAAAACGAATGTCTAATTGGTCAGTTAGACATTAGACATTCGATTAGACATTCGCAAATTACAAGATCTATAACCCAAATTCGTCGGAGGTCATTGTACATTAAAAAAACGAATGTCTAATTGGTCAGTTAGACATTAGACATTCGATTAGACATTCGCAAATTAAGAGATTTAGGTACCAAATTCCTCGAAGGTCATTGTACATTAAAAAAACGAATGTCTAATTGGTCAGTTAGACATTAGACATTCGATTAGACATTCGCAAATTAAGAGATTTAGGTACCAAATTCCTCGGAGGTCATTCTACATTCAAAAAACGAATGTCTAATTGGTCAGTTAGACATTAGACATTCGATTAGACATTCGCAAATTAAGAGATTTAGGTACCAAATTCGTCAGAGATCAATGTACATTAAAAAAACGAATGTCTAATTGGTCAATTAGACATTAGACATACGATTAGACATTCGCAAATTACAAGATATATAACCCAAATTCGTCGGAGGTCATTGCACATTAAAAAAACGAATGTCTAATTGGTCAGTTAGACATTAGACATTCGATTAGACATTCGCAAAGTAAGGGATTTAGGTACCAAATTCGTCGGAGGTCATTATACATGCAAAAAACGAATGTCTAATTAATCAGTTAGACATTAGACATTCGATTAGACATTCGCAAATTAAGAGATTTAGGTACCAAATTCGTCAGAGATCAATGTACATTAAAAAAACGAATGTCTAATTGGTCAGTTAGACATTAGACATTCGATTAGACATTCGCAAATTACAAGATCTATAACCCAAATTCGTCGGAGGTCATTGCACATTAAAAAAACGAATTTCTAATTGGTCAGTTAGACATTAGACATTTGATTAGACATTCGCAAATTAAGGGATTTAGGTACCAAATTCGTCGGAGGTCATTATACATGCACAAAACGAATGTCTAATTCATCAGTTAGACATTAGACATTCGATTAGACATTCGCAAATTAAGAGATTTAGGTACCAAATTAATCAGAGATCAATGTACATTAAAAAAACGGATGTCTAATTGGTCAATTAGACATTAGACATTCGATTAGACATTCGCAAATTAAGAGATTTATGTACCAAATTCATCAGAGATCAATGTACATTAAAAAAACGAATGTCTAATTGATCAGTTAGACATTAGACATTCGATTAGACATTCGCAAATTAAGAGGTTTAGGTACGAAATTTGTCTGAGGTCATTGTACACGCAAAAAACGAATGTCTTATTGGTCAAATAACTTGAACCTATTGATAACTCGAACATATCGATATCTCGAACATACCGATGACTCGAACACATCGATATCTCGAATACATTGATAAAACGAATGTTTTTAACTTGAACATTTATTGACAAATCGAACATATCGATATCTCGAAACTTTCGATATCTCGAACTTTCCAATATCTCGAACTTTCGATATCTCGAACTTTCCGATATCTCGATTTTTTTTTTTTTTTTTTTTTTTTTCCTTCTCGATATCTCGAACTTTCCAATAACTTTTCAATAGCTTTAAAAAAAAAAATCTCGATATCTCGAACTTTATCGGAAAGTTCGAGATATCGACAAGTTCGAGATACCGAAAATTTCGAGATATCGGAAAGTTCGAGGTATCGAAAAAAAAATGAGAAAAAAAAAAAAGGTAAGTTCGAGATATCGGAAAGTTCGAGATATCGGAAAGTTCGAGATATCGAAAAAAAAAAAAAAAAAAAAAAAAAAAAAGATATCAATATGTTCGAACATTTCGATTTCTCGATTATTTTTTTTTGATATTTTTTTTCTTCTCGATATCTCGAACTTTCCAATAACTTTTCAATAGCTTTAAAAAAAAAATTCTCGATATCTCGAACTTTATCGGAAAGTTCGAGATATCGACAAGTTCGAGATACCGAAAATTTCGAGATATCGGAAAGTTCGAGGTATCGAAAAAAATATGAAAACAAAAAAAAGGTAAGTTCGAGATATCGGAAAGTTCGAGATATCGAAAAAAAAAAAAAGATATCAATATGTTCGAACATTTCGATTTCTCGATTATTTTTTTTGATATTTTTTTTCTTCTCGATATCTCGAACTTTCCAATAACTTTTCAATAGCTTTAAAAAAAAAAATCTCGATATCTCGAACTTTATCGGAAAGTTCGAGATATCGACAAGTTCGAGATACCGAAAATTTCGAGATATCGGAAAGTTCGAGGTATCGAAAAAAATATGAAAAAAAAAAAAAAGGTAAGTTCGAGATATCGGAAAGTTCGAGATATCGAAAAAAAAAAAAAGAAAAAAAAAGATATCAATATGTTCGAACATTTCGATTTCTCGATTATTTTTTTTGATATTTTTTTTTCTCGTTATCTCAGAAATTTGCGATATCGTATTTTTTGTTTATATACTTCCGTTTTTAACTCCACTGGCTGAAAGCCAGTCGAGCTTATGTCATGGGGAATCGTCCGTCCTGCGTTCGTGCGTGCGTGAGTGCGTCCGTGCGTGAGTGCGTACTTACGAGAGTAATCTTGTTAGATAGTGTTTTTTCGTAAACCCCAGCCACCACCCTTATAAGACACTTTGATAAGTGTTTTTTTTTATACAATTGTGTTATGGGTATCTAATTAACATATTATTGCTATTTATTCCGTAAAGGGGGGATAATTACGGAATAAACCATGTGCTTGTTGGGTATATCAACAAGAGAACATCAAAGGAAAACACCCAACAAACGCCTTTTGGACGTACGTGCGTGCATGCGTGCGTCCGTCCGTCCGTCCGTAAACGTTTTGCTTCAAACTGTTTCTCCTACCTAACCACTGGACCAATTAGGATGAAACTTCATAGGAAGTATCCTCTCAATGATCTCTCCTTAGTTCCTCAAACTGTTTGGGATTCATGCAAAATTCTGGTTTCCGAAAGAAAAAACAATGAAGACTTAAAAAATCTTCTTCTCCTCCGTAGGTATCAGGCCGATTTTCAAATAATTGTGTAGTAGTGAAGACTTAAAAAATCTTCTTCTCCTCCGTAGGTATCAGGCCGATTTTCAAATAATTGTGTAGAAATGTTGCTTGGGTGACCTTCTTTCAGATTTTTTCGAGCCAAGTTGATTGGTCGAAAACTATGGCCGCCAGAGGGCAGAGCTATTTTTGCCTTATAATATGGTTATAGTGAAAACTTAAAAAATATTTTATATATATATATATGACCCTCTATCAGATTCCTTCAAGCCATGTTGATTGGTAAAAAACATGGCAACCAGGGCGCGGGGCTGTTTGAAGATTTAATTGGCAGTGGAGCGATACTGGCCCTCTTGGGCCTCTTGTTGTTATCATACTTCTGATAAACACGAAGGAGAATATACTTCACCCTCTCCTTCCAAAGCTTGTGTCACACTTAATTTATAACTAGAGACATTACATGTTAATATTTAAGCACCTATGTGATGTTTTTTTTATCTAATTGATCTAGTTAGAGCAGATTTGAAACCGTGTATTGGTAAAAAATTAAGAAAGTTCATGTTGTATGGTAACCTTTTATTATAGGCTATAGTAGCCAGGTGAGCAATATAGGCACATCTTGGCCTTTTTGGTTATGATAAAGGGACATTTGGCCTTCTTGTTCGAAATATTTACATCCTGTCTGTTTTCACACGTTATTTAAATGTACTGAACTACATCTGCTTCCTTTAAGTCATGCTTCAAAATCATGCGCGGCGTCCTTTGATGCTCTGCATCAAAATTCGTCTTGTTTGAGTGTTGAATAGGTTTTAATTTTGTACCATGGGGTGACGTAATCGAAAAGGGAGCAAAGAACATTATCATTGTTAAGAAAAACTCTGATATATGTTTGAAAAAACAACCTTTATGAATCAATAAATTGTAGGGATGGGAACAAATATTCGAATATTCGAATATTCGAAAAAAGGACGAATATTCGAATACTGTTTTCGAATAAGAATATTCGTTTTCTGTTTACGATTTTTTTTTTAAGAAATAAAAAAAAAGTGACCAAAAATTATTTGTACAATTCTGACAGAGGTCGCGAGTTGGTGAAAAAGAGTGTGTATGTTTCGTTTGTGGTGTTTTTACAACTTATGTCAAACCTTAAGTATCAATAATAAATTCGATAATTGTCACGCGTACGTTTACCCGAGTTCGTATCATGTGTAACCAGACATCACCTTGACGACCGGTTTGATCGATATGTTTTACCAAACACACATGTATAAACGGTGACTGTCTGCATATCATAACTAAAGTGAAAGTCAAGTTTCGTAAAAACTTCCAGCTTAACCAAAACCTAGTCGATGTTTACATCATAGACAGCTATTGCAACAATTTAACATAGCAGTACGTCTCAAAAGTATGCAGCTTTCCTCTTTAAAATCGAATTCACACCAGCGAACAAATGGAATCGTCCGCAATTTATTTTTCTTCCAAATTCCTTTGCTGTTTGTATGAATAAAATATATCATTACTTCGTTAATTATTTGATTCGGTTAAATATTATATTCTGTAACCAAGCGACACCTGAATAATTATACGGATGAGAAAACGTTGCAATTCTGTTTATCGTTTCGATCGGATATCTTTCTTGATTTACCTCAACTTGAAATTCAAATATATCTGTTGAGAAAAAAAACCAGTTGAAAACATGCAATATATACGTAAACAATAGCTTACACTTATACTTGGAAAATCGCCATTATTTGAAAAAGGAAATGGAAGAGTACCAGCATTCGAATAAACCTGAAATCGGATACCGATTTTTGATTTGAAAAGCGAATATTCGAATATATTCGAATAAGTAAAACGAATATTCGAATATCGTTTTCAGTATTCGTTCCCATCCCTAATAAATTGCCTTAACTGATTTTAGACACAACAAGATACAAAATACGTATGTCTTCTACCGTTATTACAAAACTTTAGACACATTTAATTTGTATTTAATAACTTTTCCCCAAAGGCTACGCATTTTTAATTGTTTGGTTAACGGCCCTAAAAAAAGGTTTCGGGGGATGTTTTTGCCTATTTATAAAATTCAGTTGTATTTCTAAACTTAAAACGTTCCTGCCCATACAGTTTGTTCATTCAGACCAATGTATTCTTGCTATATGTTGACTATACATGTGAACTTTTTCTTTTAATTTCATAAATGCTTAATTTTGATAATAAATATCTTTAAACTTGTTAAAATTACTTTGTACGTTTTGTTTATATACTCCCGTTTTTGTTATCATACTTCTGCTAAACTGGAAGGAGAATAGACTTTCACACGCTGAATATCACATAGATAGTCTAATCCCTACGTCAAAATTTACCCTTTCTGCTCTTGATACCTTTTATCATAGACTATGGTAGCCAGGTGAGCAATAAAGGCACATCTTGGCCTTCTTGTTTAAAATAAAGGGACATTTGGCCTTCTTGTTCATGTTATTTAAATGTACCGAACTGCATCTGCTTCCTTTAAGTCATGCTTCAAAATCATGAGCGGCGTCTTTGATGCTTTGCATCAAAATTCGTCTTGTAGTTTAATGGTCTAAACCCTTTTCTATTCGGACCGTGCTTTCCTCGTCAGCAGCAAATACTTTGTATAGTATTTAAAAAAATATAAACGTATATGACAATAAAAAGTGGCCTTGTTTTTATTCTTGCCACATTACACAAAAATCGACCTCGGTGTAATGCACTAAGCCGAGAGCCATATCAAATTTGCGTCTCTAGCTATAAAGCCCCCTTTACACACACGAAGATTGTTTGGTGCTCATTGAGCGATCATAAATATTTTCGATCTCTCGAATCCCCGAACAAGTCGTTTCTGTGTAAATGCTTGTGAGGTTGTGCGATCAAAATGTAATGTTTTGCCAACTTGCATGGCGAGATTTTGGAGAGACTTTTAGCGCTCATAAAAAAAAAAACATTTAGAGATCAATGGATACTAAGCCTACTGCAGCGATCACAGGGAGTTTGCTGAGCGCTTATTTTTCGAAAAAGATAGAATACGGAGAGATCCACGGAGATCGCTGAGAGCAGAGCTGCGACACATATAGAGTACTGATAGACCGGAAGAGATCGCTGGGAAATCATTGAGAGTTCATTGGGCGACCAAAGTGATTGCTGTTCATTTCTTGAGCGACAAGAAGCCTCTGTTTGTATATATGAGAGGTTTTATTGTGCTCCTCTATCAGTCTTTGATAAGCTGTCGAAGAGAGTTCAAGATGAACAACTAAAATTTGATACATGGTACTACTAGGTCACAAAGCAATTATACAGAACCAGAAGGCCATTGCTGTCGACCGATGGAGCAGGCAGAGATGCAGAAGAAGGAGAACAAGAATCTGGTGGGTCCGCCCCTGGCTGACACAAGAACAAATATTACAGTTTAGTGCCCATAGCCAACTGATGAAATAACCTAAACTGGAAGACGAGTGAGCATTCTTCAACTATCTACGCATTCACCATTTCCACCTGTATGTACCAAGCCATTCTAGATGAATACAAGGGTAAAGTCATTAAATATCATAATTTACATTAAGGAATGGCAGCCTATTGATGATGAATTCAAGACCAGGTGGAATGTTCCTCACCCATTCGGTGCCCTGGATGTAAAGTATGTAGCTGTCCGATGCTCCCGTCACTCAAGCAGCCAATACCATACTTACAAAGGCTTTCTAAGTTTTGCTGCTCCCTAGTAGATGCTAATTAGTAATTACAAGTTCTTATGGACGGATGTGGGTGGCAAAGGTGCAATATCGGACTCAAAGATCTTCAATGAATATAAACTGAAGAGTACCATACACTTCCCATAGCCACACCCGCTGCCAGAAGACAACTGTGACACCCCATAGTTCATCCTCGCGGAAAACGCGGGTGATGAAAAATGCATTTTCATAATTTCCAAGCGATTTTAAGTCTTATAAACAACCATGCAACAACTTCCTGAAGTTGTGCAAGATGTGATTGAGGCCTGCATATGTCTACACAACCTGATGCGAGCCAGATCGCTGCACTGGACCTAGATGATGATAACCACAATCTGATACCAGGAGAATGACAATGGATAGCCAACATGCATGAGGCGTAATATGTGATGAGGCCCAACAGAGACACCAGAGCAGGGAAGGCCCAACGCGAATATCTAAAGTTTATTTCAACAGTGCAGCAGGATATGTGCCATGGTAAGACAGGATGGTCTGAGCTCTAGTACTGTTCATGAGGACCAGTACATTCAAACAAGCACAGATACATTTGAGCTGAAATTGCATGTGTTTGTGTGAGTGCTATGAAGTATATTTTAACCTATCATGATTAATGACATTCATGTAGGACTTGCTTAAAGTTTATTGTTTCTTAGTTGATCTTAAAGTCCAGTTGAAATGTACATTTTAATAAATGGTGTGATATATAAAACGTGCTTGTTATCATAAAAGTGCTGATAATATGTGGGTTCGAAAATAGATAATTAAATTGAAAGATCCCTCAGGGATCATTAGGAGATCGATGAGATCGTTGAGCGCTCCTATGGCGTTCCCTGAGAAACATTGAGAGGTTACTGTGCTCGGCGACCGTGGAGATCACGAGAAGATCATTGAGAGACCATGGCGATTGCTCTTTGAAAGATTATTGAGAGATAGGGCCATATTCTCATCGCTCGACGGTCTCTCAACAGTCACTACCTTTGTGTAACAACAAACATTATGGAAACTTTACAGTTATGACCAAATACCGGCGTTATAGGTATGCAAAGTTATTACTAATTATAGTAGTTTAAAAACCTCCAAATGTCGGTTTTCTTTCGGCATGCCAAGTGTGTCTGACATAAGTAAAATCATAATTTCTTTATGAAGATCAAGCCTGACGCTTTTCTCTTCATGCTGAAATTGCTTCAAAATTGGCTTCATTTCTGACAAGCGAGTGATGCATGTGCAGACGCTCGGTGGGGGCATTCTTGAAGTGGTCTCTTTCTTCTATTTTAGAACTTCCCAGAAGGTGATTGTTTTACAATCCCATGCTTTGATAAGTATTTTTGTTGCGAAATATTTGTAATAGCCATATAAATGAAGGCCCGTATGAACTTACTTTGCAGAATTACCTTTGATTCTCATATACATGTATATACGAAGGACGTTCGGAAAGTTTTGAGACAAAGTCCATTTAACACTGTTCCTTTGACAAATCGTTATGAAACTTAAGCATGTAACCCTAAATTTCTCGAATACACTGCACTATATTGAACACACAATCATAATAAAAACGCACGAAACTTTGCAAACAATGCATGACGTCATACTTGATTTATAACATCATTTGCTGAAAGTACTCCGGAAGTAATGATTTAAATACACGCACCTAGAGAATCATACTTACTAAGCGCATAATGCAGACGCAAACAAAAGAGGAACAGCGGATTTTCATTGAAAAATGGGGCCAACCTCGGGAAAACGCCACCTGAAACAAAGGAGCTGTTGGAGATGGCTTATAACGGAGAATCTGTGAGCAGGGTACTTGTGGACAAATGGAATGAAAGTTTCAGTGACGGTAGAGCATGTACAAAGTACAAACACATATCTTTTCGTCCGTCTGTGGTTGATGAAAAGGTTGCGATTATGTAAAGAACGCGCTTATAACAGATCGGCGAAGAACTGTGAAGGATATTGCAAATTTGTGCTATATTTTTTGAGCAACTGCTCACATGATTTTGACAGAAGATTGTATTTGAAAAGTGGATGAAAAGACATGCAAAATGTGTACAGTGCATCGGGCGATTCTTTGAGAAAGAGTTAAATTAGGAACTGCGTTAAAACAGCATTATTGTTTAGACGTTACGTGAAACGACGTTACTGCGTCGGGGACCTTGTAGATATCGTTTTCTATGTATTGTTGTAAATGTATATATTGCGTTATTTGTATGAAAATTGTACCATTCAAAAGATTATAACTTAAAGATACACTGTGCGAATTTGTATTCACTGTTTCCGATAAGATAGTCTCAAAACTTTCCGAACGTCCCTCGTATTTACAATAATAACAACGATGGGCTTCTGTAACGCTGACTTTTCAATAGTATTCTCAGGTGTGAAGCCTCTATTTTTCAAATTAACCCTTTTAGCGCCGAATTCCCTAATGAAAAGACTCGTTCACGTTAAAAATAGGGCGTATCATGTAATAAGAGTTTTGGAATAGTGTGATAACCAAAGGGAAAACAATGCTGATTTCAGGTGAGACAGCCGGTAACGAGCTGTCTCACATGAAACTGTATTGTTTGCAAAACCTTCAAATTGTTATTGGCGTTGGAAGAGTTCAATAGTTAGTTGTCTTATTGCATTTAATCTAGTTGGACATTATGACAGACATATCTCGATATACTTTACTGTTTCTAGTCTAATGTAGTCCGCGACCTTGGAGGAGGTTTAGTTTTTGCTACGAAACCTTTTTTTATGACAGGAATCTACCTTTCGTGATAATAGCTTTTACAGTTTATTACTCGTTTTTGCAGCTTATTCGTTTTCGTCTAATTGCTATAGCAACGTGTATTTGTTTTTGTATATAAACAGGTATCCTGCGATAAAAAAGTGCACACGTTTTGCAGAAAAACTCAAAATATTAGCATTTATCTTCCTATTGTAATTCCCGTGGCAAGTTATACCCTTTCACACATGCAGTCACTTTCTGACAGTCTCTGCAGCAGACAGCCTTTGAAAATATTGTGGCAAAAGAAGAAATTGCTCATAATGAGCAATTTCTCCTTTTGCTACAATGTTTTCAACTTTATTCGATAAGTGTTCTTTCATAAAGAGAGCGTTTCCATATTTTTGACATAATGTTTTCAAATTCGTCTGCTGCATATGTGTTGTGTGTGGGCGGAGGCAAATAAATGCATCTGCTCTGGAGAGGCGTCGCTCTATAGAAGGTGATATTTTCCATGGTAGTAATACATGTTACCACCCCTTGAAGGAAACCAAGAAGAAAAAGTATTGTTAGAAAAGGAGAACTTGCTTCAACCGTGTGACGTGATTATGTATAGTCGTGTGTTTTTCAATGGTATTCCTACTGCAAACAGAACTGACTATGTCACGTGACTTATATGTCAGTCAGTAAACACGAACGTTCTCGTTTATTTCTCTGTAAACAGGCCCCGAAACTACGAATCTGTGAAGGCGTGCTCTGTGTTCAAAAGAACCCACTATGAAATCTTTGCTCCTATTAGAATTCTGATTGGTCAATTTCAAAAAAAAATGGCTTCTGACCAAACAGATACTTGAGCACAAAGTATGAGACAACAGTTTTCTTTTTAAGTTGTTGTGCCTTGTCTTTTTCTCGTGTTCAATAGTCGAGTATACTCTTCATACCGTACAAAGGGTCTGTGTTTGCAATTCTCGGATCAGACAACAATTTATTTGATTTATACCTGCGATGAATAGAAGTAAAAACAATCACCCGAGAAACATTTCAAGTATGCAGCGCTTAAGTTGAATTCCGGGAAATATTAAGAAAAAGCAATACGAACACTTATTTTTTGCCAGATGTAACCAGTCTACGCTTCGATTATACAGCTATGTAAAGTCAGGGGAAACAGGGGTCGTATACCATCTACGTATGGGGATAACAATTCGGGATAATCGGAACGATACCGGTGGGGTTATAATTGTAGATTCTCTTCAGAAGTTGCACCATTTTCTCCTTCATAGATATCTGGACAGTGAAGGATCTGTAAGGAGCCGACATATTGTTAATCACAGCGCGGGGAGAAATTGATACCCATAGGACAATAATTCCAGTTGTTTCGTCATAAGTTACATCTATTTCTCATCTATATATATGTGGAAAGTGAATGATCTGATGTGAGTCTGAGAATTTCCAACCTCACCAGAGACTACACTGTTCGCAAATGCAACGAGACTCAAACTCGTCTGTTGCTTCTCTGTCTTCTGTCAACCATAACACAATCGTTTTCCTTGCTTTCATCCGCCATTGTTATCGCAACTACTTCCGGTAAAATGAATTTCCATAGAGTAAATGTATCTCCAAATTGAAGATCGATGAAATAATTACTGAACCCATCTATACAGATAAAGATTTTCTTATGCCTAAAAGATGAACTATCCATCAGCAATCATGTATGAATGCATTTAAAAGTACATTTTCCGGCCGTTTATATCAGCAGAGAGAATTGCTAACTGATCAGTTTCTCCCTTCGGTATGCAATATACGGCATGTACATGCATGTATATAAAATACAGTTACGGTTATAACAAACACACATAAATACAAATACAAATACAAATTACAAATAACTTTGATTAGTATAGTAAACAAGAGGGCGATGATGGCCCTGGATCGCTCACTTATCCAATATGATTTGAGATGTGGTCAAGTAAGCTAATACAAAGAGGTCCAATGTCAAGTATATCTCCATTTGAAACCAGGCAAAATAACCTAACCAATGTTGTGCGCCTTTTGTCAAAGTAATAGGTTATAAGGAAACTGAAAGGTCTGTTTCAGATAAGAAGAAATGTTTCCTATATCTTTGTATGTAAAAACAGGTGAACCCCGGGGCGTGGCAAATTTTGATCTGGGCATAATTTGAACAATCTTGGAAGAGGACCACTAGAAAATATCTAAGCTATAGGCCTTTTGGTTTCAGACAAGAAGATTTTAAATGTTTTCCTATAAATCTCTATGTAAAACAGGTGACCTTCCTTGGCAGGGCAAAGTTTTGACGATTTTCCCTTTTTCTGAAGCCGCAGCAACCAAAGTTCTACCTGGAATTGAATTGTTTGAACAATTTTAAAAGAGGACCAACGAAAGAACATTCCTGTGAAGGTTTTTACAAATCAGTCCATTGATTTAGTAGGAGAAATCATTTGTAGATAATTGTTAACAGACGTACGTACAGACGATGACGACGACCACGACGCCGGACGCCGGGTGATCACAAAAGCTCACCTCGAACTTCGCGCTTAGGTGAGCTAGATTAGGAGACAGGAGAGATTATATAAGCGTACAAGACATCATCACTCGAAAGGAGACCACAACTGTAGCCCAGTCTCGCCATGATATCGAAAGTCTGAGCACAAATTAAAAGAGAACTAACTAAAGTTGGAGAATCCTAATCCAGGTGGACCATATAGATATGAGACGTCCCGCGATAAAACCAACAGTTTGGACTCTGCGTAAAATATCGACCTGGATCAGCCTAAACATGCCGCGTACGCTAACCGGGACAGACAATGTCGCCTCCTGTGGATTTTCTGTTTCAGGAATCAATACTCTGTACTGCGCAGGATGATCTGGATCGCTACATTACGCAGAGTCCATAATGTTGGTCTTCTCGTGTAACGTCTCATATGTCATATTTGCATCCGTTGTTATTTGTCCCATTATTTTCATCAAGGGTCGCTTCAGGCTAACTTTGATTTTGTTGCATTTCCACTCGTGCATCATAATTTTGCTATAGCTTAACTTAGTTATTCTCTTGATCCGATTAGTTTGATCATATCCATAGTTACGTCAGTTAATGTAATGAGTTGTATTCCAGGTAAGCAACTCTAGGGCATTTGCGATCAGTGTAGATTCAGATCAGCATACACTGTTCGGCAAACAGTCACAATAACTCTAAAGAAAATACTGACAAACCTAACATAAATGGCTAGGATAGCATGCTTGCTTATCACATGTTTGTTTTCCTTGAGCTCTGTTCAATTCTTAACCCTTTCCCTAATATAGACGCTTTCTGACGCCTCTGCAGCAGACGGCTTTTTGAAAACATAGTGACAAAAGAAGAAATTGTATACATGTATATAAATATAGCCATCTACGTCAGAACAACGAATACACTGTTTCATCACTGTTTAAACATCACATAGAATAACATTGACATGAAAACAGTAATTGTTTCCATTAATTAAAATGTTTAAGGAAGCTATATGAGTTACTTTGACAATGTTAAGTAATATTTTAATACAGAGTTGACAATAGTGTAAGAAAAATGAAAAATGAACGTTTTCAACTATTTCTCATTTTGAATGATATTTACAAAAGACGCCTGCTGCCTATAGGCGTCACACATCGCCTGTATCAGAGCACGCGTTATACTCGTGCTTGTTCCAGTTAGCTTTAACCCTTTCCCTCATACAGACGATTTGTGACGTATCTGTGGCAGATGACTTTTGAAAACATTGTGGCAAAAGAAAAATTGCTCATGATGAGCAATTACTCCTTTGCCACAATGTTTTCCACTTTTATTATTAGGTTATCCATTCAATTATATAGATTTTCCCTTTTTTTTTGACAATATATGTTCAAAGTCATCTGCTGCAGATTTCTTGTATGTGGGAAAGCTTTAATTCTTTTCTCGGTGGGCTCTGGCCAAATTAATCCTTCACTATGACAACGGTCATAAAGATAAGCCCTTTTAGTCGGCGCGATAATATACACGTGTTTAGCTCCCTCATATAGACGCTTTCTGATCCATCTACTGCAGACGACTTTTGAAAACAATGTAGCAAAATTAGAAATTGTTAAAACTGAGCAGATTCTCTTTTTGCCACAATATTTTCCATAGTTTTGTCTAGATAGCATCAATGTCGTCTGCTGCATATTTGTTGCATTTGGGAAAGGGTTAGTGGACAAAGTATTCTGGGAAATAATAACCACAGATAGCAATTGAGTGGCGCTCTAGGAAATTCAACCACCGACTGATCTAGATGAACACTGATCGCGTCGAAAAATGTTTCAGGAATTTCTGACACAAAGTGTACATTGGGGTGTGATCGCACGGATGCACACTGAGACAGGTCTATATCTACTCATTTCACGGATGCACTATGAGACAGGTCTATATCTACTCAGTTCACGGATGCACACTGAGACAGGTCTATATCTACTCATTTCACGGATGCACTATGAGACAGGTCTATATCTACTCATTTCACGGATGCACACTGAGACAGGTCTATATCTACTCATTTCACGGATGCACACTGGGACAGGTCTTTATCTACTCATTTCACGGATGCACACTGAGACAGGTCTATATCTACTCATTTCACGGATGCACACTGAGACAGGTCTATATCTACTCAGTTCACGGATGCACACTGAGACAGGTCTATATCTACTCATTTCACAAACTTGTAAAGGTTGGTATTCATTGGACACGTCAATACCATTAAGCCAGTGGAGAAGAGTGGCTGGAAGGATTAACCATCTCGCCATGATATAAATTACTGTCTACAAAACAAAATAAATGAAAATCACTATAATTATTTGATAGACAATCGAAAAGTCAATCATCCATACGACCGGCAGTGTTCGAAAGTTAACAGTGTGGTTTTTTTTCCAGATCGTTGTTATGTTAGCCTGACGATTGTAAATCCCAAAAACATTTTTTTTATTTTTAAAGACCATTACGCTCTCAATATTATTATAAAAGCACAGAACTCAACATAGTTCACACTAGAAATCATATCAGCTACTTTAAATGTTAATCAGACAAACATTTAAAAACAATGGCTCATGGCTTTTCGCCAAGTTAACAAGTCATTCATACAATCATTCATAAGTGATATTAATGAATTATAAACCTATACGGGCGGTCGGCTGCTTACATACATTTATTTACCCCTTTCAGAGCAATCAGGCAATCGCGTAAAAACTAAAAAGGGGTGTCCGTTTGAAATTTAACGACCACATTAACAAATTACTTTAAATTATCTAAATTTCAAATCTTGATCATTTTGAAATCAACTGAACTTTGAAATTCTGAAAGTCTTTAAGCATCTCTAGAAGACCTTACCCTAGTGAGGAATCCTGTTTCATGTATTTTTGGCGTTTTTAAATTTTCAATTCCTCAACCCAAGTGTACACACGTGTGTATGCCCAGGCACGCGCCTAGTTCCCACATATAACACGCTGCGACGCATAAGAATCAGACGACTTTTGAAAACATTGAGGCAAAACGAGAAATTGCTCATAAAAAGAGATTTCTCCGTTTGCCATAATATTTATAATTCCATTCACTAATTATCCTTTCTTTAGTAGAGATTTTCTGCAATTAAAAATTAGTCGCCTGCTGCAAATGTGTATGTGGAAAAATGTTCAACATAAGTTATGTTATGATAATACGTGGTAGTCATAAATCTAGTTCGGGAATTAGGTCTGAATCATTAAACTAGGATAGAAAAATTGTAATTTGAGCCGTTCCACGAGAATACCAACATTGTGGGCTCTGCATTGCATAAAGTATCGACCCGGATGCCTAAAGATGCCGCGCAGGCTAACCCGGACATACACTATTCGCCTCCTGTAGATTTTCCGTTTCAGGAAGCATTACTCTATATCTCTACTCCCCTGAGACGGAATGTGTCGGCCCGGATTAGCCTGCGCTGGCTGATCTGAATCGATACATTCCGCATAGTCCATAATCTTGGTTTTCTCTTGGAACGGCTCATTTGTAGATCTACTACAAGTTTTGACAAGGTAATACCTAAACGTACAAGGTCAAATTACGCCAAATACATCCGCAGCCAAATAGACCCCAAATCAAACTTTGTGTGCGTAGAAATGAGTGTATGCAATCACCAGAATGCATTGAATATATGACATTGAGTTTAGATTCATTGTAAATGTGTATAGGATGCAATGTAAATGATTGATTTGATCACTTTTAGTATTTTGACCTTGTTTGAAAGTGAAAGTAGAGAATGCTAAACACCGATTTTGTCTTGGGCCCGACGTCGGCCATTTTCGCCTGGTGAGTTCTTTCTTGCATAATACATGACCCCCCACCCCACCCCCATTTTATTTGGATTGTTTTAAAGCTTACATGTAACTCTGTTCAATGATATAGTGTGTTCTCCACGAGAAAAGGTTAGAAAGTGTGACAATTGAGGACTAAAACTGGTCGATTTACATGGAAACAAGAAAAGGAATTTAGTTGATGTATTGTAACCTATACAGCCTATAGGTGAGTGAATTGCGGGGGCTTTTCGATATGAATGCCATCATTTATCTCTGGTATCTGGGAGCCGCGGGCGGCAGGGGTGTTTCTTTACGATAACCGTTTATTGGTAATAACGCTTGTCCCCCCGAAACAAACAACTTCTGACGGCTCTGTGGCAGACGAATATTGTAAGGAAATTGACACATTGCTCAAAATGAAGAAATGTCCCCCCTTTTTAAACAATTTTGTTTAAGTCTGCATTAAAATTATTTAACTTAAGTTCCATTTTGATACATTTGCTGCATAATATGTTTACACATCTGGTGGCTATAAAATGTTACATATGAGGAAGAGATACCCAAAGCATTGATAACTAATTTGCCTAACATTTTTATGAATTGAGATTAGATCAAATATTGTAAATGTATTTTGGATAAGCAGGAGAAAGATACATACGTTTCGTCTATGTTGAGGCCATATTCAAATTGCCCACTTTTAAAATCGGGCAAATGTGATCGAGAAGCCCTTTGCTAATTAGACTTTTATGCGACGGTATAATCTTATAAATGCACGTGTATAATATTTCTATCAAAGTTGCGATATATTTTATGTTTTTTTTTCCACATTCAACAAATCTGCAGCAGACGACAGAAAATCTCTACAAATTAAGGTATTACCATTGAATAAAGTTGAAAACATTGTGCTCTTTTTGAGCATTCTTTCCTTTTGTCACATTGTTTTCAATAGTCGTCTGCTACGGAGGCACCAGAAAGCGTCTATATATGGGAAAGGGTTAAAGAAAAGACTACATGTTTTGGTGTAAACGACACACATTTTAAATTGGATGACAATGCGTGAAGTCTGTGTCAGATATATTATATATGCGTAAAGGTCCACCAGATCGGGTCAATATTGTCGGGTAATAATATCTTGATCGGATTATATCTTTGATTTACATCTCTTCAACAGATGAAGCGCTAATCTGCTCTCAGTGGAATCGAGTTAGAGGGCTTATCGTAGATTGTTATTCACGCAGAATTTTAAATTCGCATCCGATGGGGAATTGTATTGGTTCTAAAAAAAACATCTGTTAACATAAATTAATATTTCATGTGTACATTCAGTTCGACTTGTTTAAAGAATATTATCATCGACTGATGAATTAACCCTTTCCCATTTTGTAGACGCTATCTGACGCCTATGCAGCAGACACATTTTGAAAACATTGTGATAAAAGGAGAAATTCTCCCGATGTGTAGCTACCTTGTTTGAATGGAAAATCATAGAGGAAAAGTATAGTCATAATTAATGTTCTAAAGTAATTGGTGACTATATTCTGAAAAATTATTAACGAAATCCAAAATATAAATGACTTGGGCTGCCCCTAGAGTCACGTGACTTTTTAAATGTCTACAACGTGTTGTAAAGCATATATATGACTTGGAAATTAACATCATATCTGGTAAATGTATTGATAATATTTGCTTCTTTTCATTAATCCCGTCCGATACTTAACCCATCCCTTCACATGACTTTTCAAAGGTCGTCCTTACAATCATCAGACGAGCAATTTCACCAATCTAGAAAACTGAAAGATGTATATTGATAAAGAGTTTAAAATATTGCAATAAAATGTGAAATTGCTCGTTTTGAGCAATTTCACCTTTTATTGCAATGTTTTCAAAAGTCATGTTCAATGACAGGTGTTAAATGTCGTCTGTGTGAAGTAATGAGTTCTAACAAACCTCATATGACTATATATATATATATCCCACATCACACGATAACCTGCCTTCGCACGTTTTGTTTTTCTTGTTGTGTTTTGGGTTACGCCTTTAGCACACGCGTTAGAAGTTATGTGGCCATACAACACATTAAAGCAATTTATAAGTATCTATGATTGTTCAATATGAGCTACTACAAAATTTGATATACTAATACAATCGCACTCGATTCGAAATGATTATAACGTGTATGCCATTACAGCGCTGCAATGCTGTTTCGCTGTTGTTTCCCCCTGTCTCAGACGTTATTTCGTACTTAAAACACGGGCTAATTTTGTTCTAAATGATGACTTCTAAAATATTGTAAATTCTCGTAGTTTTCAAATAATTCTGCCCCGTACACGTACCCGAAAAACCCCTTAATTTATATCAGAATACGTAGAAATAAGAAAGAGTTTGAGGGTGTTCCCCGCGCGACTGAAAATCGACATTGGGCTGTACACCAATTATTTAAATTAAGGGAAGTAATTTTGTTAAGTTCACTTTAAGTGGCAAATGATTGTGCCCCTTGCACAAGACATAGTAGCCGTTAGGACGATTGTGTGTTTAAAAGAGCGAGCAGGTAAGATCCTGGTCATACAGCAACGGGCGACAAATCAGGGGTTTCATTTAACGATCGTTTCAAATCCATTCTATTCCTTATATTAGAGAATATTCTAAAGTTCAAGTTACACTATTTTCGATTGGCTTAACAATGTGTGACTTATGATAGATATATTTTATTCGGGGAAAAGAGCAAGTTGCCATAAAAAACAATCAAAAATCATTGAAGAAGGTGGCGAATTTTCTCTATGTTGGCATGTCGCAATTTCCACATTGATTTTCATCTTAAGGCGGCAACTGATACGGTTAATCTGCATAATTATTTTCATTCCTTATTTCAAAATCCTTGTAAACCAATATTGCCAAGTTGGTGAATGGGGGAAGGAGTTGAATGGAAATTAGGAAATAGTAGAAGACAATAGTGGCCTGTGCTAACTAGGATAGCCTTTCATCGCCTGTAATCCCGTAACGATAATCTCTTTGGCAGGCATTACATTTCTCTCTAAACCCTTTCTCATGGCAAGACGTATTTTGACGTATCTTAAGCGGAAGACTTTTGAAAAGGCATTGTGACAAAAGGAAAATTGCTCATGATGAGCAATTTCTCCATTTGACACAGTGTTTTCAACTCTATTCATTGATTATACTTGCATTTTCCATATTTATGCTTAATTCTTTAAAAAAGGCGCGTCTTCTACAAATTCGTTGTTTGTGGGAAAGTGTTTAATTAATAAAATCTCACAGAACCCATTGTGGTCTAGAATTTGTGTGATGATATTTGAAAGAAGGAACCTTTTAACACAATATAATGACAAAAACCCATACCAATAATGAATTACCCATTCTGAGTGCCAGAATGATTCTTAATTTCAATACCAGTCCTCCAACGTGACTATAAACTTCTGAGAATGTACTCTGTGTTCGGAAATTAACTCTGTGGTCAAATAGTTCAGAATCTTTGAACTCAATTATTGCAGATATCTTGATATCTTAACACAAACGCCTTTTGGTGCATCTGCAGCGATCGACTTTTAAATACATTGTGGCAAAAGAAGAAATTGCCACTTGACGAGAAATTTCCCCTTCTACCATAATGTTTTGAATTTCCTTTAAAATAATTACAGTTTCATTTAAAGAGATATTCAATATTTTTGCTAAGATGTTTGCAAAATCGTCTACTTCTGATGTGTTGTATGTGCGAAAGGCATACTTTTAAGACAAAACCCTCCTCTCTCCAATAAACTCATTGAAACAAAGATGACCTCACCTTGTATGAAAGGCAACATGTGGTGAAGTGGTTAGAGGTCCGCATCGAGAGCGGGTAACCAGGGTTCAAACCCAGGTCAAATTATACGAAGAACAGAACAAATTTTAGTAATTAGTGGCTTCTATCCTCTGCGCCGAGGATTGCAGGAATATCATTACGACTGAAGCGCTGGTTCCAGGATAAGATTACCACCAGCAGTACAGGTGATTTACATAGGAAACGCCGTGATATGACTGAAATGATGTTGAGAGTGGTGTAAAGCACCAACCAAGCAAACAATAATACAATAAACCAGAAAACGTTACTCCGTCAATAAATGGCATATGGTATCCATGGACCAATTATCCCCGAACCTGCTGAATTGCTGCAAATAGTTTCATCATCCTCGATCTCTAATACTTAGTTCTCTTTCTGTTATTAAACAAATACTTCACACAGACGACATCAGACCCCTGCCATCTAACATGACTTTTGAAAACATTGCAATAAAAGGTGAATTTGCACGAAACGAGCAATTTCACCTTTTATTGCAATATTTTCAACTCTTTATCAATATCATTTTTTTAGTTTTCTAGATCGTTGAAATTGTAAGTTTGTAAGCAGACGACCTTTGAAAAATCATGTAAATGGTATCGACTAAAGTAGAACAAGATAAGACTACATGAGTGTGCTGACTTTTCTTGGAAAACAATGTTCGCAAATGCCGTTTAAAGTCGTGATTCACAGAAAACGGTAGTAAACGATGCACTGCAAATACCCACCCTAGGGATTTCGCGACCAGTGTAGATCCGGATCAACCTTCGCATTCACCCAGTCTAATCTGTCCCTACTTTCTGCTCGCCAGTTCGCCATAAAAGGTTTCAATAATCTTCTGGAAAAAATGTATTTGTTTACAGATGTATTGATTGATTACGGTTTAACGTCGTTTTAAAAACAATCAGTCATTTCACGGCGGCCAGTTCACCTATCCATGTGTTCCCTGGTATTCTTACATCAGTAAGCAACACAATATACTTTCCAAGCAACTGGCTGCTTTTCAACATAGACTTTTAGCCCAATGGTGAAAACAAAATTACGCTTGTCACAGTGACTTTCGTAAAACAGCGGAAGGAATGTTGCCCAAACTGGGGTTCGAACCCACAACCCCTGGATTTAAAACCCATGTCGCTACCGACTGAGCTACCGAGACCCGGCGGGTATCGAATAATATAGATCAATATTAGCCTTCATGAGTGTGCTGACTTTTCTTGGCAAACATTATTCGCAAATGCCGTTTAAAGTCGTGCGTAACAGAAAATGTAAGCGAACTATGCACTGTGGAAACCAACACTCGGGCTTTTGCGACCAGTGACTGTGTAGATCCGGATCAGCCTGCGCATCCGCGCAGTCTAATCTGACCCTACATTGTTCGCCAATTAGTCATAAAAGGTTTCAATAATCTTCGGGGGGGGGGGGGGGGGGGAGAGAATAAACATAGGTGCGCAGGTAGGTATTTGTTCACAGGTGTATTGATTGATGAGGGTTTAATGCCGTTTTCAACAATTGTTTATGGACAGTGAGCACAGGGGCTTCACCTTCACGTTATGCGTTTCCTGCCTTTCTCACACCAGTACTCAAAACAACATACTTTTCAAGCAACTGGTTGCTTTTCCACATTGACTTTTAGCCCATTGGTGAAAGACGAATAATGCTTGTCACAGGGTGTAATGATTACGCTAAGGTTGGTTTTCCTGGAGCACTTTAGGTACCGTATTGAAATATAGTAAAGGGTTAATTAACCCTTTCCCTCATATAGACGCTTTCTGACGCCTCTACAGCAGACGGCTTTTTGAAAACATAGTAACAAAAGAAGAAATTGCACAAAACGTGCAATTTCTCCTTTTGTCACAATGTTTTCCACTTTTAGTCATAGGTTATCCATTCAATTATAGAGATTTTCCATTATTTCACAAAATACGTTCAAAGTCGTCTGCTGCAGAATTGTCGTATGAGGGAAAGGGTTAATTAATATTAACCACATGCCGAGCACGATGCGTGATAAAAAGACAAAATCTACTAACGATCTGTCATTTAGAGTTGTAGTGTAAGAAGTCCTTAATGTGCCAAGATAAAAGGGACACCTGTGAGACTAAACATACATACAGAATGAAATTGTATCGCCGTAATGCGGAAATTAATCGACTGCGGACAACCGAATGTATTATTTGGACAACTGCACTCAATTATTTAACTAGGTTTACTTGAAGCGTGATACAATTGAGAAATCGATAGGTGCCCATAGCGAGACAACAGTTTACAAACATTCAAGAAAGTGCCGTATGTACATAGTTTCAAGTACAACTGTCAGAATACTATATTCGGGTATCCGCGGTCAACTAATTCTAACACTATCGAGTTCAAACATCAATCTGTGCATCCTCACAGTCAAAGAAATAAGAGCCGTTCCACGAGATAACCAACAGTGCGTAATGTATCGCGCAGCCTAGTCTGGACCAACACATTCCGTCTCAGGGTGAAAGAGGTATAGAGTAATGATTCCTGAAACAGAAAATCCACAGGAAACGAACAGTGTCTGTCCGGGTTAGTCTGCGCGGCATGCTTAGGCTGATCCGAGTCTAGAATGTTGGTTTTCTCGTGGAACGGCTCATACATTGTATAGTTTAGTTACCATGCACTGTCTATCCCCAGTGACGTATACGGTCATGTAACAAACCTGATACAATTCATTTTTACTCGGAAATTTACTTTTTCGAAATCTATCATTAAGGAATCAGGGGCGTAGCTTTGCAATAATCAATGTGTAGGCCGTCTCGTGAGAAAATCAACAGTGTGGACTTTGCGTAAAGTATCGACCCGGATCAGCCTAAGCATGCCACACAGGCGTACCCGGTTATACACTTTTCGCCTCCTGTGGATTTTCTGTTTCAGGAATCACTACTCTATCTATCTCCCCTTAGACGGAATATGTCGGCCGGATCAGTCTGCGCGGACAGCGCAGGCTGATCTGGTCGATACATTACGCAGATGTGTATCGCCGCAGCTGCATTTTGGGGCATTTTTAGAAAAAATGTGTAGGCACGTGCCTACAGTGCCTAAAGGGAGCTACGCCCCTGGACAACGATTATCTATAGTTGGGAAATCAATCCCTCCGACATTCAACAAACTTTGAAAACGTTTAAGCAGAACATTGGACATTTTCTATTTATTGAATAAGAGTTTAATAGCCTACTATTCATTGTCAGGCAATACTTATTTCGCTAAGTCTAGCTTTCTATTATTTTGCTGTTTCTGTTTAATAAATAATTAAATACAAATACAAATGAAGCTCTTTTCATAATGAAGTTTTAGATACGGCGTACAATGAAATTACAATTACAACACCCAGTTACCCTTATCCTGATTGACGTAACTTAAACAATATTTAGTTTAAACTTATTTATTTTACATCGATTGAGAAACAAGCTTTCAGCTTATGTTTATCACGCTCGATGTCTGCTTCTTGGAGACATAACCAGTACTCGGTCCGTTTGTGTGGGAAAATCCCAAAGTTGGAACCCGCTCATCACAGGTTGATTGATTGGGGTTTAACGCCGTTTTTAACAATTTCTCAGTTATATCACGGCGGCCAGTTCACCTACTCGTGCATTTCCTGGTTTTCTCACACCAGTACTCCACACAACAATCTTCCCAAGCAACTGGCTGCTTTTCCACATAGACTTAGCCCATTGGTGGAAGACGAATGACGCATGTCGCATTGACTTTTGTCAATCATCGGAAAGAAAGTTGGCAGAGCCGGGACTCGAACTCACAACCCCTGGATTGACAACCCGCGTCGCTACCAACTGAGCTAGCTCATCACAGGACCATGCCATCATGTTATGCATGGCTTTAGACAACACTCACATGTGCGAACAATACATTTACGGTCGTACAGTCTCATCTTGGTTTACATTGATCATTGAGCCGAGCCCTGGTAGCCCAGTTGGTAACGACATGGGCTGTCAGTTCGAAGCCCAGCTCGGCCAACTTTCTTTCCGATGTTTAACAAAAGTCAATACGACAAGCGTCATTCGTCTTTCACCAATGGGCTAACTATGTGCAAAAGGAGCCAGTTACTTTGAAAGACTGATGTGGGGATCAATGGCGTTAGAAAGACAGGAAATACATGGATAGGTGAACTGGCCGCCGTGAAATGACTGAACAATTGTTAAAAACGGCGTTAAACCGCAATCAATCAATCAAGCATTGATCAAATATTAGCAGAGACTGTTGCATTATTAAGCATTGTACACACACATCCATGATGACGATACCTATCCATGAATACAGCAGGATAGTGGTGAGCTCACTGAATATCGGTGTAGGTATTGTATGACACATTTTATACTGACTCGGGAGATTTCCTGGGAATCTCCATTGCTATACTGAGCGATAGTAATTGTTACGTATTTTGGCTGGTGTAACTATGCAATATAAATGTGAGAATTACTGCAAATAACGCATTGCCATGAAACAAATATTTATAGCATTAAGCTTAGAATGGAAACAGTTCAAACAAATATCCAAGAACAGATATAGCTTAGACTAGGACCAGTTTAAAACAAATAATGATATAAATGTATAGCATTTATCGTCTACCGGAATCATTTCAAACAAATACCCATGTCATTTAACGAAGAATGGAGTCATTTCAAACAAATACCCACGATGTTGAACTTTAACTGGAATCAAACAAATCCCATATCATTTTTTCGTAGACTGCAATATGTTCAACTATATATTAAGGAGAGCCAATTTAGATGAAAACGGGTCTTGCTGGATCTCTGTATCTAGATCACATGTGTATAGAAGTACAGGTGGGAAACCAGTATGGCTACATCTAGACTAGACTCGGACCCTCAAGTTAAGGTATATTAATCTCTGATCCATGTCTATCATGTCATTTCAAGAAGAGAGAATAAATATTAGTATTTATTGATATAGTGTGTCTTGTTAGAAACAAGTTTACTGTTAAAATTGAAATAGTCGAACTGTTACAATACAGGGGCGTAGCTAGCCCTATATTCATGTGGATTCGTAGTTGTGCTAGGGGGTTCGGGGGCAGGGCCCCGCGGAATCATAAATCAACAAATAAACACTTTACTCGGCAGATTTCTTTCTTTAAAATAACAAACAAATACAAGTCCCGATTATGTTAATAATACTCAGATCTACTAGTATTCTTTTGTCACCGGAGTGGAACACTTTTTTTTTGTCACGGGAGTGGAACGCCGGCATTTAGTAGGCGGGTTTCTCGCGGAGTCCGCCGCGTGTATCAGGAGAGCACTCGGCTGCTGGCCGGGGAAATCTGAGCTGGGGCCGCATATAAGGCAGGTCCCCGCCGTCTACCCGCGCTTACGGCGAAGTGCTGGCCTTGTTTCAAGCGAGCACGTCGCTGCTGGTAGGGGAAATATGAGCCGGGGCCGCATTTGCTATAAGGCAGGTCCCGCCGTCTACCCGCGCTTACAGCGAAGTGCTGGCCTTGTTGCAAGTGAGCTCTCGGCTGCTGGTAGGGGAAATGAGAGCCGGGGCCGCATATGCTATAAGGCAGGTCCCGCCGTCTACCCGCACTTACGGCGAAGTGCTCGCCTTGTACAAGCGAGCACTACGCTGCCGGTAGGGGAAATGTGAGCCGGGCCGCATATGCTATAAGGCAGGTCCCGCCGACTACCCGCGCTAACGGCGAAGTGCTGGCCTTGTTTCAAGCAAGCACTCCGCTGCTGGTAGGAGAAGCCGCATATGCTATAATGCAGGTCCCGCCGTCTACCCGCGCTTATGGCGAAGTGCTGGCCTTGTTTCAAGATAGCACTACGCTGCTCGCCGGGGAAATGTAAGCTGGGGCATCATATGTTATAAGGGCTATTGTAATTTAGTATAGAAACGGCAGGGAACGTTTGATATGCGCATGTAGTCATGTACGCATACTGCAACTTTGCAGTACACCTTACCATGTATAACTATCGTGTCGTGTGCAAACCGTACCGAAAGTCGGCAGCATCGACGTAAGTACATTTTTAGGTTAGAGGGATTCGGATCGGAGCGCCAGGCAGACAATTTCAGATGAAGTGGTCTCGATTGGACAATACTAATTAAGTTGAAAGTTGAAAGTGTTTTTTAATAAAGTTGAATACCCTCTGACTGATGTGTGACCAAAAATTGTTTGCTTTTAGCTATATTGACAGCTTAAGGCCCATTTTCAGAACTACATGTTTTTTTCTGAAATTGAAAGGAAAATCCACTGCGGAACTAGGCTGACCTTTTAATTGACATCATAGCTCATAACAGGAAGGTCAATATGTGAGTTGTGTGTGCTGTTCTTGTAGTTTAAAGAATCAACTTTTATTGAATATAGGTTTCTGGGATTTTTGGATTGTTGGGAAAGAGCCATAGCCCAAAACGCTATAATGGTCGCCTATGGAAAATTAATTGCTTCCATCTGACCAACATATATTAGTCGTAACTGGTATATAGGGATATTGTCACACCTGTGAATGTACAGTCTCAGTTCAGCTTGTTCATAATCACAGTTTCAACAGCGCCTACATTGGCCGCCTGCATGCTATATAAACACGCATAGATGCATATGTAATGCATTCCCACTAGTTTTACACAAATCTTGCATTAAATCAGAAAGTCAATTACACATAATGCATTTTTTGACAAAAACAAAACAAAAACTGTAGTCCCACCAATCACGTGTGATTCAATAATATACAGCTATTTACTCCTATTGAGGTCAATAGTGAAAAACTATTCTTCCAAGTCAATGACTATTGACCCGAAATAGAGAACTATTGACCGAGACGAAGTCGAGGTCAATAGTTCTCTATTTCGGGTCAATAGTCATTTGCGAGGAAGAATAGTTTTTTCACCATTTAACTCAAAAGGAGTAAATAGCTGTTTTATTATATATCTTCATGAAAAACGCATATTTTAACTAGTTTATTTATTACATTGCTGTCATCATTTTAATTGGGTAAATTTATGTAACATAAATGTAGATTCTAACATTAACACAGGATTATTATTGTAAATGCAGCAAGAATATAGGTTATTGACCCTGTACTGTGAAATCATCGTTGGACCGAGTTCTTTGGTTGACGTTGCCGAGCTTGCGAGGCTACGTTCGCCAAAGAACGAGGTCCAACGATGATTTCACAGTACAGGGTCAATAACCTTTTTATTGCATACTTTCATATTGTAAACTATTTGCTTTACGTTGCGGAGTTTTTTTTTATTATCTAGAATTGATAAATCTGCTTCCGAATTAGAAACAAACTGTTTGTTTACATAAGTAGTAATTTTTGTGCAAATGCCGTTTGAATTATAACGGTGACGTAATTTTTTTAAATGACGTCATGCACGTGCATAACCAACATTTTAGACGCGCGTTTTAGACTGTTTTCATGTCAAAAACGTACTGTTAGCACGAGACAGTAAGAAATTGTCCATGATCAATATATGAGAATTTAACATTACAAAGTCCCGTGAGGTTTAACAATGATATTTAGGTCAGCTATGTTTGTTTACATAACAAAAGTAGTCCCTAGCATGTTAATTATGCAGAATTTTCGCACGTCCTTATCTACGGTCATGATCACTCCTTGACAGCGGTCATGATCGAAAAATCATGACCACTTTCTTCAATGCAAAGTGAACGGGACAATATGAAAGTATGCAATAATGCAGTATACTGTTACATGACACGCGCGTTAAAATGTTGGTTATGCACGTGCATGACGTCATTTCAAACAATAACGTCATAACAGATGAACTATTGACTCGAAAATGGACTATTGGACCTGAATTTTAGAATAAAAGCGAAAAGGAGTCAAATAGTCATTTTTTATTGAATCACACGTGACTGCTTCTCGTCCAATCAAATACTTTGATTCATAGTAGGTATATAATAAAACATGAATATTTGACTCCTTTTCGATTTTATTCTAAAAATTCAGGTCCAATAGTCCATTTTCGAGTCAATAGTGCATCTGTTACATGGCACGTGCGTCTAAAAGGTGACGTTATTGTTTGAAATGACGTCATGCACGTGCATAACCAACATTTTAACGCGCGTGCCATGTAACAGTATACTGCATTCATAATAATCACTGATATGTATATCAGAGATTGGATGCAAGTAAAACAGAATGCATATCAACACTTGGACAGTGCCGATGTTTATTGATAAAAGCGGATTAAGATGAATGAACGCAGGTTGCAGCTAGTCTGATTGAATCAAGGATGTTTACAGGTGTCATGTCTGGCTTGCTTATTGAATAACTGGTTGTGGAGGCTTTGATTAAATCAAAAGTATGTACACGTGTTATGTCTGACCTAATTCGTCATGAAACAAAATTAACCCTTTCCCACGCATTTGGACTTTTCTGCAGCAGACGAATCCGGGACAAACAATCCGGGATGGGTGGATAGCTGATAAAAGTGATAGATCATGAACTGTTTCACTCAAAGCCTGCTGATCTGGGTCGATACATTACGCATAGGCCATAATGTTGGTTTTGTCGCGGGACGGCTCAAATATACTTTATTAGAGTTGTTAGTTGCACATGTAATATGTTCGACTTCGAACAGGTGTTGACTTTGAAATATGTAGGCTCATTTAACGAAAACTAAATAACGTCAGAATTATTGCATAAAATTGAAAACATTGTGGCAAGTAGGGATTGTTTATTTTGATTCCTTACTTTGCCACAATGTTTTCAAAATATGTGTCTGCATGCGAGAAAGGCTTAATAAGCGTTAGTGCAGTCAGTGTTCCGGTTAATCTCGGAGATTGCATTAATGTGAAGATTTCTATACACGTATATTAACTTACAACAGATTTTTGATAATCAGATCGAATAACGTGTCTACAGGTGCTGGTCAAGCTGTGCTTATTAGCAATAATTGGAACCTTAATTAACCCTGGAAGTAGGTAAGGGAGAAAGATCGATATAGGCTGGGTTTTAATTATCTCACTAACTGTACACATGCAAATGAAGATTATAAATTCATGGATGAAAATTATACCATATGCCAACATATTTGCCTTTATGATAAATGTAAATTGTGTGTGCAAAAATGCAATAAGAATCCTCATCAGACGAAAGCATGCCTTGTTGAAAGAGTGAAGACTTAATCAGTCTAATGAGTGACCCTCTCAAGTTAAAAGGTTTAGCATGGATTATCAAAACAGTGAAAGAAGAAGATTACGTCGGGTCCTGAAAAACATATATGTGTATGCGTCATTGAATCGCTGCTGTATTAATCAGTTTATCCACTGGGTGTCTAACCAATGTTAGAGTATGGAATTACATGTATGTCTTGTCCGAGTCTACCAACAATATCTCTCGGATGGCACTGTCAGAGCCTATGGTGAGGGTACCCAACAGAATCATCTCACTGATACGATTCTTTTGAGTACCCACAACATAGGGTTTGAGTGTTAAATAAGTATTTTGGAATGTGAAATATGCACGACATATAGAACCCTTAGCTTATCACGAAGTCCGCGGACAGGGATTGAACTACGGCCGCTGGGCCTCGATTTACCATCTTCAAATAATGTCATTAAGGACAAAGTGAACTAGAGACAAAACAGTCCAATTGAGACGAATAATTATGTTCTTATAATGTGAACATCAATACAGGATACTGCCAAAATAAACACGTTTATTACAGTTTGTATTGCCGTAAGTTTTTATGTTGATACACAATAAGTGGGTGTGTTTTTATTTTATTTTTTTGTGACGACTAGCGAACTAGCTTTTACATTTCAGCTGTGTCTGTTGACAATGAGACAAGCTGCATATGACAACAGTAACTGTTAAGACTCAGGCGAGCCTATGCATGCACCTGCATAGAAGCACTACAGTCACTGTGACAAGCGTCATTCGTCTTCAACTAATTGGCTAACAGACTATGTAAAAAAGCAGCCAGTTGCTTATTATATTAATAGTGTTGTGTGGAGTACTGGTGCGTGAAAGGCAAGAAACAAATGAGTAGGTGAACTGGCCGCAGTGAAACTGAAAAATGGTTAAAAATGGCGTTAAACCACAATTAATCGATCAAACCGTCTACAGGTCACGTGTCCTCACAAAGGCCTACATTAGTAGCATACCAATGCACCTCCAAGTGATATGTGTATGTCCTCACAAAGGCCTACATTAGCAGCATACCGATGCACCTCCAAGTGATATGTGTATGTCCTCACAAAGGCCTACATTAGTAGCATACCAATGCACCTCCAAGTGATATGTGTATGTCCTCACAAAGGCCTACATTAGTAGCATACCAATGCACCTCCAAGTGATATGTGTATGTCCTCACAAAGGCCTACATTTGTAGCATACCAATGCACCTCCAAGTGATATGTGTATGTCCTCACAAAGGCCTACATTAGTAGCATACCAATGCACCTCCAAGTGATATGTGTATGTCCTCACAAAGGCCTACATTAGTAGCATACCAATGCACCTCTAAGTGATATGTGTATGTCCTCACAAAAGTCTACATTAGTAGCATACCAATGCACCTCCAAGTGATATGTGTATGTCCTCACAAAGGCCTACATTAGTAGCATACCAATGCACCTCGAAGTGATATGTGTATGTCCTCACAAAAGCCTACATTAGAAGCATACCGATGCACCTCTAAGTGATATGTATATGTCCTCACAAAGGCCTACATTAGTAGCATACCAATGCACCTCTAAGTGATATGTGTATGTCCTCACAAAAGCCTACATTAGAAGCATACCAATGCACCTCCAAGTGATATGTGTATGTCCTCACAAAGGCCTACATTAGTAGCATACCAATGTACCTCCAAGTGATATGTGTATGTCCTCACAAAGGCCTACATTAGTAGCATACCAATGCACCTCCAAGTGATATGTGTATGTCCTCACAAAGGCCTACATTAGTAGCATACCAATGCACCTCTAAGTGATATGTGTATGTCCTCACAAAAGCCTACATTAGAAGCATACCAATGCACCTCCAAGTGATATGTGTATGTCCTCACAAAGGCCTACATTAGTAGCATACCAATGCACCTCCAGGTGATATGTGTATGTCCTCACAAAGGCCTACATTAGTAGCATACCGATGCACCTCCAAGTGATATGTGTATGTCCTCACAAAGGCCTACATTAGTAGCATACAAATGCACCTCCAAGTGATATGTGTATGTCCTCACAAAAGCCTACATTAGTAGCATATCGATGCACCTCCAAGTGATATGTGTATGTCCTCACAAAGGCCTACATTAGTAGCATACAAATGCACCTCCAAGTGATATGTGTATGTCCTCACAAAGGCCTACATTAGTAGCATACCGATGCACCTCCAAGTGATAGGTGTATGTCCTCGCAAAGGCCTACATTAGTAGCATACCGATGCACCTCCAAGTGATATGTGTATGTCCTCACAAAGATCTACATTAGTAGCATACCAATGCACCTCCAAGTGATATGTATGTTCTCAAAAGGCCTACATTTGAAGCATACCAATGCACCTCCAAGTGATATGTGTATGTCCTCACACAGGCCTACGTTTAAAGCGTACCAATGCACCTCCAAGTGATATGTGTATGTCCTCGCAAAGGCCTACATTTGAAGCATACCAATGCACCTCCAAGTGATATGTGTATGTCCTCACAATGGCCTACATTGGTAGCATACCGATGCACCTCCAAGTGATATGTGTATGTCCTCACAAAGGCCTACATTAGTAGCATACCAATGCACCTCCAAGTGATATGTGTATGTCCTCACAAAGGCCTACATTAGTAGCATACCAATGCACCTCCAAGTGATATGTGTATGTCCTCACAAAGGCCTACATTAGTAGCATACCAATGCACCTCCAAGTTATATGTGTATGTCCTCACAAAGGCCTACATTAGTAGCATACCAATGCACCTCCAAGTAATATGTGTATGTCCTCACAAAGGCCTACATTAGTAGCATACCAATGCACCTCCAAGTGATATGTGCATGTCCTCGCAAAGGCCTACATTAGTAGCATACCAATGCACCTCGAAGTGATATGTGTATGTCCTCACAAAGGCCTACATTAGTAGCATACCAATGTACCTCCAAGTGATATGTGTATGTCCTCGCAAAGGCCTACATTAGTAGCATACCAATGAACCTCCAAGTGATATGTGTATGTCCTCACAAAGGCCTACATTAGAAGCATACCAATGCACCTCCAATTGATATGTGTATGTCCTCACAAATGCCTACATTAGTAGCATACCAATGAACCTCCAAGTGATATGTGTATGTTCTCACAAAGGCCTACATTAGTAGCATACCGATGCACCTCCAAGTGATACCTAATCTCAATATTTTTCTAGGCGACAAAAAATTCTCCATTTCTTATTCATACACAGGGGTTGTGAGTTCGAATCCCGGCTCGGCCAACTTACTTCCCGACGTTTGACAAAAGTCATTGCGACATGCGTCATTCGTCTTCCACCAATGGGCTAAGTCTATGTGGAAAAGCAGCCAGTTGCTTGGGAATATTGTTGTGTGGAGTACTGGTGTGAGAAAACCAGGAAACTCATGAGTAGCTGGCCGCTGTGATATGACTGAGAAAGTGTTAAAAACGGCCTTAAACCCCAATCAATCAATCAATCAAGTATTCATACACTATGTCCAAATAAAACAACTCTATACTTTTATCTAGTAGAATCTATGCCTTTAACATTTTCCCGACTCAAACAAAACTGTAGTAGTAGACTTTGAAACATGTTGCAAACGTTATTAAAATATATATCAATGAAAACATTGTGGCAAAAGTAGAAATTGCTCATAATCAGCAATTTCACCTTTTGCCTTAATGTTTTCAAAATCGTCTGCTTCAGATGCATCACAATAAGTCTGCAAGTTGGAAAAGAGTTAAAACCACGTATCGACTCGTTCATTTCGAGAGTTAATGAATACCCTCTTGATATCTATATTACAGATGTTGTATTTAACAATAAAGCTTCCCGTAATGAGGATGTTTTTAGTGTCATTAAAACGCAGTTACCACGACAACGTATCCCAACAGCGATACGTGACCTCTGGTCAGGAAATCAAACAACGACATACAAATTAAAAAAGAATATACGTATATTTAGTGTAGTTGGAAAAGGGTTAAGAACTATATTGTATTTAACCCTTTCCCTCATGCAGTCGCATTTTGACGCATAAGCAGCAGGAGACTTTTGAAAACATGGTGGCCAAAGGTGGAATTGCTTATGATGAGCAATTTCCCCCTTTGGCCACAATGTTTTCAACTTTTTTCAGTAATTATTGGGATTCGCTTCGTTAGATATCCCTTATTGTCAGACATTTCCGGCTGTCTGTCTGTCTGTTTGTTTGTAAAGCGACGCTCCACAGCCCAAACCGACGGAACGATACCGATGAAACTTGGTGAACAGGTGCCATACGGGCTCAGGGTGTGCGCGTTTGAGTTTCGTTGCTAAGGACCCACAACCAAGGCAAATCCCACGTCGCATTTTCAAAGCCGTCTGCTGCAGATATGTTGTATGTTGTAATTGGAGGAAAATATTCCAAAAGCTGATTTAAGTTTAATTTTTACTGGAATATGCCTAGCATGGGGGTTAATGCGTTCAGTATAGCGTTCTGGACAATAACAGAATGAAGTACAAATAAACATTCCTGGAACGGATTTAAGTGCTATTAAGCTGCAGTTACCACAGCAACGGACCCCTACCCTCCTGTTAATCCCCTGGGCAGGAACATCATGCTGTGAGTCAAGTGTCAGGCTACAGCAATGCTCACACACGACTGATGGTACTTGAATTTTAACCTTTTTTCGCATGAAAAATCTTCTGTATATACATAATGATATATATGGAAAATCTCTATAAATTAATGTATAACTATTGAATAGGAAACATTGTGGTAAAAATGCTATACTGCTCAATGTGAGTACTTGTAACTTTTAACATAATGTTTGCAAATATCGTCATTTGAAAATGCCTCAAAATACATCTGCATGTTGTGTAGGGTTATGTTGTAATAGATATGCAAAACTGAAATATGAGCCGTCCCGCGAGAAAACTAATAGTTTTGCCTCTGCGAAATGTATCGACCCAGATCAGACTGCGCAGTCCGCGCAGAATGATCCGGGCCGACACATTCCGTCTCATGGGAATAGGGGTATAGAGCAATAATTCCTGAAACAGAAAATCCACATGAGGCGAAAAGTTAATATCCGGGTAAGCCTGCGCAGCATTCTTAGGCTGGTCCGGGTCGATACTTTACGCAGAGTCCACAATGTTGGTTTTCTCGCAGGACGGCTCATATATACACTCTACAGCTGTGTTCCCAAAGGACTGCCAGTACTTGCACGGGTGTGTAAGTTGAAATAGATATTCAATACTAATGAAATATATATCCTTTGATGTAACTTTATAGACTTGAACACGCTCCCCTTTACTAATATTACAAAACAGCCCTGGGTAAATACAATCATGCACTCTTTCTATAGAACCATTCCATTTACTACTCAATTAAGAATGGAAACAGTTCTTCCTTTAAATATATCGAAAACACATTAGCATATAGATTCTGCTTTTGGGATTTGTATCGCAAACTGCGCGAGTACTGCTTTAGACTCCAGGAAGCAGACATCGAGAGTGATTTTTTAAGCAGAATGAAAGCTTGCATTACAATCGATGTAAAATAAATATAATTTCTCATTCATACTGCAGATTTGTGATATATTTATTTACCCTTTCCCACATACAACACATCTGCTCCAGACGACTTTGAAATTATCAAGTCAAAAATAAAGAAAATCTCTATAAATGATAGTATTATTATTGAATAGAGTTGAAATCGTTGTGGCAAATTGAGAAATTGCTCATCATGAGCACATTTCTCCTTTTGATACAAGGATTTCAAAAGTCGTCTGCTGCAGAGGTGTCAGAAAGCGAATATGTGTGGTTAAACTCACACATTTCTCAGATTGCGTATAACAGGGCCGACTAAAGTACACGGCAAAAAGTAAAAACACACTCAACGCACCCGTGCAGGATGATATATTGGTAATTTTCCAGCGAAAAAGAAGAATTTGTGAAAATCACTGCACAAATGTCCTCGGATACAGACGTCAATTAGATTGGGTTACAATTGTATTTATTATTTTGTCCAATTATCTGTATATTTCATCTAAGGGTTTTATACCTTATCATAAACAATACAATCTTTAGGTAGAACTAAATAGACCTGTTATATTCACAGTGATCTAACAAATATACACTGGTAAGTCAACACACATTGCAGTGACAGAGCGGATTCTGTATGATACTAATATTTAAATACGGATTCCTTTTATTGTTTCCATTCTTCACCCTTTACCTCATTCAAACTCTGCAATTCAATTGGAGATATCTCCAAATCAATTATGGATATGTTTAATTTGGAAGAATTGGAGATATCTCCAATTCATTTGTTGCTCTCTCTAATTGATTTAAAGATATCTCCAAGTGAGAGCAACAATTGAATTGTTGATTTGGAGATATCTTCAATTGAATTAGAGAGGTCTTCAAATCATTTAGAGAGCTCTCCAATTGAATTGATGATATCATTAATTCAATTGGAGAGCTCTCTAATTATTTGAAGAGCTCTCTAAATATTTGAAGAGCTCTTCAAATATTTGAGTTTATGTAGATTCGGCGTTCCATACAGGTAGGTAGACAATCATCAGCCGACCATATCAGATCGGACCCTAGTGTCGCCACTGGGACTCGAATTGTCGACCTGCTCCTGAATCGAATGCCGTAATCACTAGGATATCGCAAAGACATATTCGACTGCGTACAGAATATGTATCATACAGTCAGAACGGCAGGGACAGGCAAAAGAAAACAAACCAGTGGGGTTCTCAGACAGACGGCCGGAGAGACAGTCAGTATGTCAATCAGACAGACAGACATGTACTCTTAGAGTCATTCGATGTTCAGTCTGCTTAATTAACCCTTTCCCATATGCAGACGCTCGACGCATATGCACCAACTGACGTTTGTTTGCTTTAAGCGGCCATTTCACCAAGGATTGTTTTGGTCCCGAAAGTACGCGATCCTTTTTTTGGTCGATCGGCCGCATTTTTGCGAAAATAGTCGGGAACCTGCGAGCACTGTCGAGCACTACCCTATACCTTCGGGGGAACATCTGGCGCGATCGCCCCAGTCCTCCGAGGGTCGGGTACCGAAAAAGTGATCTTTCGTATAGCCTCTGCGAGAAGCGGGTCTCTACCGGGCCTTTGCCGTGTACCTGCGGGTACTTTCGCATACTTGCGCCCCGGAAACGTGTCGATCGCGCGAGGAACGTCCGTGATTCGTCCCCCCGCCATGATCCATTGGTCGGGACTCAATCGGGTCAAAAAAGGGGACGATTGGAAGCGATTCAGGACGACAATCGGGCCGATAATTTTTTTTATTCATATGGGACAATCTGGTCCAGATCGGGCCGATTGGAAAAAACAATCCTTTGTGAAATGGCCGCTTAAGTGTTCAACTCTGCGATAACTTTACTTTTAATTATATATATTGCCTTTATGTTTTCAAATCGTCTGCTGCAGATCAGTTGTAGCAGGGACACTATATTACAATGTAATATAGTGTCCCTGGTTGTAGGCTGGGGAGGGTTAACCTTTTCACTGCCGAATTTCACAAAGTCAACTTTTCCATGTTGAAAACTGGACCATTCCATGTTTTGACCAACAGGAAATTTGGTAAAATGTAATGTCTAAGTAGCAAACAATGCATATTTCAGGAGTAAGCTGTCTCGCCTGAATCTGTATTGTTTGCAAAAGCCTTTAATTGCCATTGGCAGCGAAAGGGTTAACGCTAACTGAATTGCATTTCAGATTATTTGTGTTTTATTCGATTTGGTACAAGAGCTAGTCTAAAGGTTTATGAAGAACAGATGTAAATAAAGGTATTATTAAATAGTCCAATAGTATCGGTGTTGTATTCAACCATTTTGTATAGCTTGTGGGAGGAAAAGAATAGAATATGCAATAATATTTCAATTTGTAATTTTGAGACATATATATATAAGAAAATATTATTTGTAGATTAATAGGGATATTTCCGACCCCGTTTTTTTAAAAGCCGTCAACTGTGGATGTGTCGGAAGTCGCATGTATGAGGACAATTGTTAAAACATGCGTTAAAGGTTTATCATAAAATCTAAAACCGAAACTATTGTAGACTTTCCTAAGTTGGCAAGGCACATTACAATGCCTGTTACATATATGAGTCACCCAGGGTGCATGTACTGTCTCCGTGATATAACTGTTATGATGTTGAAAGTTGCGTAAACCCCTGATAGAACAAATACAAATTACCTTAAAGTCGTTTAATCCTGTTTAAAAACAGTCCTCACTATACACATAGATAATATAAAGACAGACTGACTGGTAGAAATGAAGAATAACTAGTACAAACTTAGGGTTTGTATATATATAGCCAGTATACTGTGCATATACACACGTATTCACAACAATCAGTTTACTAACTTCCCCCATTCAATGCCTGTCATTAACACAACATACGTAAATCCCAAACTTGACTTATAATTAACGAATCGAATGTAAATATGCCGATCACGTTATCATGGCTATTTGGAAAGTTAGGAATTTCCAGGATATTGATTTCACGAACATTCATGTTCTAAAAATAGATTTGTTTGGAATACGGTGTTGATAATTCTTGTAAACAAGCTTATTGCATAGACCGTAGCCTCTTTTTTTCTTTCGCTTATTCAATTTAATCGGTTTAGAACGTTGATTTATTTTTTGTCAATCGAGGATGGTTTCGTCTTCTGGAATCGTTTATTATAGGTTTAACGCTGTTTTCCACAAGTTTTTTGGGTTTTTAAAAAATACACAAAATCTGAAACACACTGTTTAACTGAAACTAAAACTGAAACTGAAATCTAATTTCCAATTAGTCAGCATTTAAGATACGTGCGTGCTGATTACATGACGTCAATATGTTTTCTTTTTGTGCTTATTCTGTTTCAGAGGATTCGAGTTTATAATCAAAGCGCGCCGATGGCACTGTAGTGAATCCTGCAAAGTGGCAATCAGTATCACGGTGTAGGCCTTGCGATTTTCAATAATAGTGCACTCTGGTGAGAGTAAATTTGAGAAAAGCTGCATTTGTCTTGGTGAGCTTTAAGTTACGTTCTAAAATTGGTCATGATGTGTTCAAAAATCAGGCCATTCCAAATTTAAGAAAAATCTAGTTGATACTCGATAGACTACCGTTTTAGCTCATTAGAATGTTATGTCTTGGTTATTTGTAATCTAAATTGTTTGGGTTATCACATGTTCATCACCAGGTCTCTAGGCCCAACACATTGTGTACACTTTAGAAATGACTAAATTATCATAGAAAGGAGAGAAAACAGTATCCATTAGTTTGGTGTTTGTTTCAATGATGTCCGATATTGAACAGGTCTGTTCAATTAGTTCCTTCACATTGAGGGTTTTCTCCCTAGAAAGTTAAAACTGCTTTGAAAAATTTGAGAGCAAAAACAAAAACAAAAATTGCTCATAAAGCACAATTCCTCTATTTGCCTAACTGTTCTATTGACACATATATAGGCATATATGATAATGCTCGATCTCCAACTAAATTAGGCTACACTTTCAGCATTGATTGCTAATTGACTCTAGAACGTACAGAGGTTTGCGCTCGAACGTGTATAACTTGTGTACACACTGACATCGTGTCATTTAAATCTTTGTAAACCAGTCTTATCATCTAGACGCTTTCATATATTGCAACAACTATACAAAATAAAGCGTTTATAATATTGAGATTTAAGAACAATCGATAACCAGTCTCGCGAGCTATTTATAGAACATTTGGGAATTTCCAGACGCCTTCTACTGCGTCAGTGATGTGTTTGAGTATCATGAGAGTTCTTTGCAAGGCAGATAGAACGCGCAATGATATTTATTATCTGCCCAAACATGAAGAAAGATAATATTTACATATTTTAACTCTATGTAGATATTATTTCACAATAAATCCCAAATCTTAGTATCAATCCGGTACCAAAGTAGCACTGACATGATTATTATTAATCGTGCCTCTGCATCACTGACGGAACTATATATTTGGCGGTTTAACGGATGTAGGTTAATTGCTTTGCAGTAGTAAATAAAAAGACAACGGGCTGTTCAAAACTGACTATGTTTTTGTTCCGTTGTTGTTGTTTCTGTTAGCATTATGGCGATTGTCAAACCAATCGCCACACAAACAACAAGGGGAAGAAGATACACGTTTAAAATGATAGTCACGTGATATTCAGATTGGCTTTAGAAAAAAAAAATGTCCAAAACTTTATAAATAAACTGCTAAATGACTTTGAATGACCTTACTGAATAACGTCATTACGATAAAACGTAACACTCTTCGTGTAAAAAGAATTTCTATGCGAACAAAACAAAGTTTTGAAAATATCATTAATTCGTTATTTGCATCTGGAGATAAAACTCTTAAAGAAGAAATTTGCATCAGTTCACATAGTTTTCAAGAGTACGGGAATGAATAGAATTTTATATACGCACACTTTGTCTCTACGATTGGTTATGACGTCATGTGGAGTTTGACATTAGCTCGCAAACGCTTGGATAACGTTGCAAACGTAATGTTAATATCACAGGTATTTGAAATATTTGGGCTGTTTATTAATAGAAAACGTGTATCTGTACTAGTATATCACTTTAATCCTTTCGAACATACAACACATTTGCAGCAGACGACTTTGAAAACATAGTGACAAAAACCTGAAAAATCGCCATAAAAGATAGCAAGTTGAAAACATTGTGGTCAAAGGAGAAAATTGTTCACCATGAGCACTTTCATCTTTGGCCACAATATTTTTAAAAGTCGTCTGCTGCTATTGCGTCAAAATGCGTCTGCATGTGGGAAAGGGTTAAATACTGATGTAAATGTAAATTGTCGCTTTCGAGATATAAATGGACCCACTCATCAACATAGTCGTACAATAAACACGCGTACTGTGACTAGTTGAATTGAGTAAAATCCTTTATCCGGCTAATCATTGTTTACAGTACTGAACATTATGATTAAATTCTCTTTTCCTCTATAATTCCTTCCCTAACCCGTAATAATACCTCCATTTATATTGACAATGATACATAATTCTGAATGACAAAGGCTATATAATTATTGTCAATATCTTAAAAAAAACCGGCACACGTGACTTTGCCACAAGCGACGACCCAGATCAGCCTCCGCACAGTCTGGTCAGGAACTTCCGAGATAACAATAAAGTCACTGTCTTGAAATCCCCTAGTGAACTGTTACTATCAAAGACAACCACAATCTATGAATGGATAACCTATGACAAAAAGTGGAAAACATTGTGGCAAAAGGAGAAATTGCACGTTCTGTGCAATTTCTTCTTTTGTCACTATGTTTTCAAAAAAGCCGTCTGCTGCAGAGGCATCAGAAAGCGTCTATATGAGGGAAAGGGTTAACATGTTTGTCATGTTATTTGATAAGGTCCGTTTTTTGTAACTGTTGACTCAATGTCGACGTTTAGATGGTTATTGGTATGACATACAGTCAAACCTGTCATAAGCACCAACCCAGGAGATTTATTTATTATTTATTGGGGTTTTACGCCGCTTTCAACATTATTTCAGTTATATCACGGCGACAGTTCACTTATTCATGATCCCTGGGTAAACAAACCAGTACTAGGCTAGAAAATGTGCCTTGCCCAAGGGCACTCCATCATGACCGAGGTGCCGCGACTGGGGATCAAACCCGGGACACCCAGTATCGAAATCCCCAACGCTAACCACTCGACCACAGCGGATTCCTCAACCCAGGAGAAATTTGGCCGCTAAACACGGGTGGTTGCTTAATACGAATTGATTTAACCCTTTCCCTCATATAGACGCTTTCTGACGCATCTGCAGCAGACGGCTTTTTGAAAACATAGTGACAAAAGAAGAAATTGCACAAAACGTGCAATTTCTCCTTTCGCCACAATGTTTTCCACTTTTTGTCATAGGTAATCCATTCACTTATGGAGATTTTCTATGTTTTGACAAAATACGTTATAAGTCGTCTGCTGCAGAATTGTCATATGAGGGAAAAGGTTAAAAGAACATGTTATTTGGGTTTATTCTCAATTGGCTGCCTAACAGAGGTGACCGCGAACACAAAATACAAGTATATCTTTGCTGGATCATTAATAGTTAAAGTTCAGAATTGTAAAATGTCATTATTCTCCTTTAGCTGACAAAATCAATCAAAGAAAATATTTGAACATTGAGAAAAAAGTTGATTAACCGAAGAAGTGATATGTTCGTAACCTCTACACAGTGAAATGACACTTTTACATGAAACAAAAACCCGAAGGCGAGAGGAGAAATTGTTGTTCTTTACCAATTTTCATTTCCAAAAAATGTTTTCAAAATTCGTCAGCCGATCAATCGTGAGAAGATTGACAGCTTACTTCAAATTCGCAAAATCTACCGCGCAATAAATGTCTAACCATTCAATAGAGATGAAAACATTGAGGCAAAAGAAGAAAATACATGAGCAATTTATCCTTCTTCTTAAATATATTCAAATTTCATCTTCTACAGATGTGTCAAAATACATCTGTACGTCGGAAAAGACAAAGAAAATGCCAACTTGATAAGGGGGCGTTGGCAGACATGAAATTCGCCATTACAGACTCGGGTTTCCAAGAATTGATGGGAAAGTCATGATTCTATAGTATCACAAAGTCCATTGTCTCGTTCACCCTTTCCCTCATACAGACACATTTTGACACGTCTGTAGCAGACGACGTTTAAAACATAGCCACAAAAGACGAAATTGCTCATACTTACCAATTTCTCATTTTGCCAGAATGATTTCAACTCCATCAATTGTTAAACTCTTATTTATGGACAGTTTTCACATGTTTGCCTGTATGGTTTCAAAGCCGTCTGCTGCAGAATTGTTGTATGTTGGAAAAGGTCCATTCTTATCTATACAATGCAGTATAGAAAACAATACACCTGTACCCCCGGCCGTATCGTATTCACGAGAACCACGTAAGACGAGAATGGGGTTGTTTTTGCACATCTTTATACCATCACACATGCAGAACATGAGAGTGTAAACCAGGTAATGTTTTAGTTAAAGACTCATTTTGACCGATATGAAGGACATAACTGATACAAACGTGGCAAAGAAGAATATTCTCATATTATAAACATTTCCTTTTTCCACATTATTTACATATGTATTCAATAATAATACCTTTAAAACAACACGTATTCTTGGCATGAGTATTTAACCCTTTCCCTCATATAGACGCTTTCTGACGCCTCGGCAGCAGACGGCTTTTTGAAATAATAGTAACAAAAAAAAAAAAAGGCACAAAACGTGCAATTTCTCCTTTTGCCACAATGTTTTCCACTTGTAGTCATAGGTTATCCATTCAATTATGGAGATTTTCTATGTTTTGACAAAATACGTTCAAAGTCGTCTGCTGCAGAATTGTCGTATGAGGGAAAGGGTTAAAGCAGACGGCGTTTTGAAAACATAGTGACAAAAGAAGAAATTGCACAGAACGTGCAATTTCTCCTTTTGTCACAATGTTTTCCACTTTTAGTCATAGGTTATCCATCTGACAAAATACGTTCAAAGTCGTCTGCTGCAGAATTGTCGTATGAGGGAAAGGGTTAAGAGTCGTCTGCATCCCATTTGCTGTATGAGGGTAAACGTTAAGCGTTGATGGACAGTGAAAATTAGTGTAAAGACTGTACGCATACTACGAGTTTGGACGAGCTATCACTGCTCGACAATGCAATAAGACGGCTTTTCGCCTAACGTAGCTCACGTGGGTGTGTTGTATGTCCTCCTTATCGCTAATACAGGACTGATACACTGGTGTGTGGATCAACTTGGAAATATGTCCAGAAAACCTCTCATACGCTGAGCAATCTGCATCTCTCAGATTAACCCCTTCCCACACGCAGACACGTTTTGTCCATTATTTTCAACTTAACACAATAACTATATTTTCATTCAAAGAGTTTAACCATATATTTATATACATGTAGATGTATAATTTAAAAGTTGTTTAACCTTTATCCTGCTGAATGCTTGCGAACTTATATCAGCAAACACTGTGACAAGGGTCATTCGTATTCCGCTAATGGGCTAACAGTCTATTTGGAAAAGCAGTCAGTTGCTTGGGGAGACTGTTGTCTGGATTACTGGTGTGAGAACCAGGAAACGCATGAGAAGATGAACTGACCGCCGTGATATAGAGTTAAAGAAAACGGCGTTAAACCCAAAAAAAATCAATCAATCAATCAATCAATGATCTATTGTAATTTGTTTGAAAATGTGCTTCAAATCGCAGGATAAGTAAATGGGCCGTCCCGCGGGAAAACCAACATTATGGTATCTGCGCAATGTATCGACCCTGATCAGCCTACGCAGACTGATCTGGGCCGACACATTTCGTCTCAGGGGTATAGAGTTATACAGTAATGATTCCTGAAACAGAAAATCTACAGGAGGCGAAAAGTGTCTGTCCTGGTAAGCCTGTGCGGCATAATTTAAGCTGATCTAGCTCGATGCATTACGCCGAGTCCACAGTGTTGGTTTTCTCGTGGGACGTGTATGCGTATTTCAGTATAAAGGCTAAATCTGGACTACTAATACGTGTTAGTCCCTGGTTAAACAGTTTGACTTTTTAATAAACATATCCAAACCCAGGGGCTCGAAGACGTAGACTTATCCCTGTCACTGTGAAACTCCTGGGATGACATAAGCCGATATCACGAACGGATCCCTTAGCTTGGAAATGCTCTATGTAGTAATTTCTTATTTATAATTGATTGACATAAGGGAGGTAACTGAAAGCCACACCACACCTAATCGTGCTTCTGGCAACATTTATTTCCCTTAACAGTGGAACATATATCCGCTGAATTGAGATCACCGCCCAAGGAAACGTTGGGATCTCCTTGGTAAACCAGTCACTAAACATCTATTATAAAATGGGTGGCCTATGTGGGGTGACTCTACAGTGTTCAATGACAGAGTGTGGTAGTATTTGACCCACTGAGTTAAACTCATGTTAACATGGGTAGAAATTAAAAAGTTGAAGAGGACAACGTTAGTGTTCCTAAAGCAATCTTAGTGCAACTTGCCGTATCGCAAATCCATTTCGATGAACATGTAGTTTAAATAAAATCCATCCAAACATGTCTTGAATATGGTTCCGGATGACGCCAAACTATAGCAGTGCAGCATATATTGGCCTTTGGCAGAGGATTTAATACTACCGGAATCCGGGCCAGGTGAGCGTTTCGATCTCTGTGCTCGAAACAAATACCTCTAATTGGTCTTAGTTTGATATTAAAGCCCTTTGTGGGAAAAGGTACAAGTTGTCATTTCAAAACATTGCAAGTCACATTGTCCATCTGCTCAGTCTCATCTCTAATTAAGATGCCCATTCGTACCAGAATGTTTGAATGAAACCACATCACATTTCCTTACAATAAATCAATATGAGGGACAGACAAATAGGGGATGGTGGAGATGTGATCCCCATGTGTCATCCTGCAAAGACAAGTGGCATTGATTTATTGGGGTTAAACGCTGTTTCAACACATTTTCAATCATATCATGGCGGCCAGTTCACCTACCCATGTGTTTCTTGGTTTTCTCACAACAGTCTTTCCAAGCGACTGGGTATTTTCCACATAGACTATTAGCCCATTGGAGGAAGAAGAATAAAGCTGGTCACATTGACTTTTATCAAACGTCGGAAAGAATGTTGGCCGATCTGGGGTTTCAAACTAACAACCCCTGGATTTACAGCCTGCGTCGCTACAGACTCAGCTACCCATGACCGTCACATCAGAAAAGGAAACAAAATATCCTAGACACTTGTACAAATTGTACTTGGCATTTCAGAAAGAAAGTCAAACAAAGTTTTTAGGGAATCTACTCGCTCTCTCTTTCTCTCATTGACTTATATATACTATAACAATATCGTAAGACTGTTGTCAACATGCAAACTTTGATGTTTGGTGGAACAATAAAATTAACACTGCAAACAAATAAATATTATGCATTCATGCACTTTAATATCTTTAACAAATACAACAGTATTTAGCAATACAAAGAATATATTAATTTATCTAGTGCTTAATGTTTTTATCAAGAATGTCATTAAATCAAAACATAGTTATGAAATCATAGACCATGCACTAGAAAAGAAACCTAAAGGAGTTCAGCTTGCATGTACGTGATGTTCTAATTAGCAAACAGTGCATTTTCACTCTGTGATCTAGATTGGTCACAACTGCCTTAATTTTGGTCTTCCTGTTGCACATTTCATATCATGACAATAACCAACATACATGTAAGCAGTTCTAACGTTGCACTTTATTTAACCCCTTAACAAATGAAGAAGTATTTTGTCACATCTCTGAACAGGCGTCTGTTAAACACATTTTTTCAACATAATTCAATTATTTCATTCATAGAAATATTCTACACTTTCACCTAGGTGTCATCTGATGCACATTGGTTGGAAAGGGTTAACCGCCAACTTAACCATTTCCCTTATACTACAATTCTGCAGCAGACGACTTTGAACAGATTTTGTCAAAAAATAGAAAATCTCTATAATTGAATGGATAACCTCTGACTTAAAGTGGAAAACATTGTGGCAAAAGGAGAAATTGCTCGTTTTGAGCAATTTCTTCTTTTGTCACTATGTTTTCAAAAAGCCGTCTGCTGCAGAGGCGTCAGAAAGCATCTATATGAGGGAAAGGATTAAGCAAACAGTTAGAAAAAACATACATTACACTTCTTTGCTTTGACTAAAAGAGTGTCTGAAAACAATGCTGATAAAGTGACGGATGCCCTGAAAGCAATCTTTTTTTGCAAGCAAATTCTCCTGTGAATTGTTGATAATTTCATGTCTGTTTGAATGATGTTTTAGGCTGTTTTCAACAGTATTTCAGTTATATCAAAGATTTTCATGTAGGAATTTTACCAGCATTTAACATGTATTATTTATCCCGACACAATGAATCAGTAGTAAATATGACCCCACAACCCGGAGTGCGAAGGAGAGAAGTCATTTAGATAACAACATTACTTGTTTTCCTAACAAACAACAGATAGGATATAGGGAAAGCGTATACTTGTGTACATGTAGCTTAAAGACAGGTCATGAGCTGTGTCATATACACTCATCTCTATCTTTATGGTCAGTTTTAACAAATAACTAGTGCAGTCATCACTTAACCCCCATTTCCAACATGTGAAAATACTGCAGCAGAAGACTTTGAAATCATCACAGCAAAAATTATGTTCAATTATTAACGAGTTGAAAATATTTTGACAAAGGAAGAAATTTCTTAATAAGCAATGTCTCTTTTTGCCTACATGATTTAAAAAAAATTCTACTGCAGATCCATCCAAATGTGTCTGCATGTGGGAAAGGGTTTGTACAAGGTGTTATAAATCAAACACTTATACATGTTTTATGATTTGTATTGAATTTTGATTCAAACGGAATGGTCAAAGTAATGTCTGAACATTATAAAAGTAATTGTTATTCAATCAATTAAGACTTAACAAAAATCTATAACCCTTTCCCTCATATAAACGCTTTCGGACGCCTCTGCAGCAGACGGCTTTTTGAAAACATAGTGACAAAAAAAGAAATTGCACAAAACGTGCAATTTCTCCTTTTGCCACAATGTTTTCCACTTTTAGTCATAGGTTATCCATTCAATTATGGAGATTTTCTATGATTTGACAAAATACGTTCAAAGTCGTCTGCTGCAGAATTGTCGTATGAGGGAAAGGGTTAAACCGATAGACATCCCAAACTTGGTTGAAAAATATCGAATAACTCTCTAGATAACCAATCTATACAAGGTGATCATATGTGCATCTCCTCTTGGCCTGGAAGATCCTCATACAGTTAAATTAACCCTTTCCGACACATATGCACTTTCTGACATCTCTGCAGCAGATGATTGAAAACATTGTGGCAAAGAGAAATTACTCATCATGACATAACACTAAACATAAATATACTTTCAATTACAGATAATTTCCATACTTTTTGCTAAGATGTTTTCAAAGTCGCCTGCTGCAGATCTGTTGCAAGTGGGAAAGACATCCCTTTTCCACTTGAAGATGCATTTGAACGCATCTGCAGCAGAAGACTTTTGAAAACATTGTGACAAAAGAAGAAATTGCTCAAAACAAGCAATTTTTTTCTATTGACACAATGTTTTCAACTCTATATAATAATTCTCAGTTATAGAGATTTTTCACTTTTTGTCAGTATGTTTCAAATGTCGTCTGCTGCAGAAATGTTGTATGTGGGAAAGGGTTAAACCCTAAAATGTGGATTCACATATTAACACACAAACAACATGGTGACTATGTGCTCCCTTGAAATTTTCGGAGAGCAAAAAACATAATTTACATATCATGTGGAATAAATATCAGTCTTTATAACTGTTTAGTCAGATCTTTGTCTGCACCATTACACACATAATGGATTATCATATCCTGATAAAATTCATAGTTTCAAAATTTAATTGAGATGATTGATGTGCGTACCACAACATAGTGTTTGGTTGGTTAATAAGAGAGATAGTGTTGTCAAAAGGACAGTTATCTTCCCCTTCACCATTTTTCTGTAACAACAAATTGTTCATAAGGATTTTAAATCTGCTGTTTGAAGGCACAATATGTTGGGCGTGACTTTAGATTTGCCTGTGGAAAGAATATTGGTCAGGCCAGGATTCAAATTTGTCAACACAGATTAGAACCTTTACTTTGCAATATTCATCTTTGTTTTTATAGCACTAAGATTAAACAATATCTATTAATTAACTTTTTCCAAGATAAAGACGCTTTATGAACACCTCTGCATAAGTCGATTTTTTATAACTTAATTGCAAAAGGAGAAATTGCTCATTATGAGAAATGTCTCCTTTTGTCATTATGCTTTCAACTCTTTTAAAACTTTTACCTTCAACTTTAGAGATTTTCTATATTTTTTATATATAGTCTTTAACCCTATCCCACATACAACAAAACTGCAGCAGAAGACTTTGAAAACATACTGACAAAAACCTGAAAAATCTACATAAAAGATAGCATTATTGTTAAATAAAGTTGAAATCATTGTGGCCAAAGGAGAAATTGCTCATCATGAGCAATTTCACCTTTGGACACAGTGTTTTCAAAAATCCTCTGCTGCCATTGCATCAACATGCGTCTGCAGGTGAGAAATGATTAAAAGTTGTTTGCTGCAGCTTTGATGTATGTAGGAAAGGATTAAACTGCATTTCCAGTTATTTTACAACGTTGATACAAACAACTTTTGAGGCTTCTTTTACAGTAGAGAGGAAGAATAGCACATCAGGTAATGGATTAAGATTACATCCATTTATCGACAATCTACATCTCGTTTCTGCTAAAGTTCTAGGAATCTTTAACCCTTATATTTGGATTTGCCATAGGATCAAGGAACGGATCATCATCCGCTACGCCGCGGCCAAGTTTTGAGAAAATAACTATCACAGTTAAGAATCCAATAATTCCGATAACTAACACAACTAAGAACTTTTTCCGAACTGACATTGGGTCCTTCTTTTGTCCCCTTTTTGACTTTGTGTCCCTTGATCTGAAAATAGAAACAAAGTCTTACATGAATTCAATAATTTGTTATGGTTAAAGCATGGAGAGTTACTTTTTTAACTCTTTTTTAAAAAAAAAAATCAAATATTTTTTTAATTTTTTTTCTTCAAAATGTAACAAAGAAATATAAATATGTCTTACCCGACACATCCAAACATGCACATGAACGAACATCAACAAGCACTTACACTTGTTCGCCAGTATGCAAGCAAAAACACAAATTAACCTCAATTTCAAGACGTATAAACGACAGTCTGAATATTTTATGATCAAATGTGTGTGAAATGTTTATCAGAGTTGATTTTCATTTTCGAGATTTTCAATTTAATCCTATTCTTCTACGATACAAGGATAATGATTAACATGGTATTATATATAAAGATGCAGGTCGCTTGCGTTTCGTTTTGGTAAGCACCTGAAACACTTTAAAACTAGTATAGATTATTGTGATATATATATTAACATATACATACTTATTTGCACATTTAAGGTACCGATTTTTAGGTTTAATTTCGGTAAAACTGTATTTTGATGTCATGCTTTATTTAGAAAAAAATGAATTAGCTTTTTCTATGGTCACTTTTCTCCACTACTTTTCCTTATTGTTATGTGGTCATTTCATTAAATATCTACCATTAACCAGGATGCAGATGTGAATGACAAACAAGAGGGCCATGATGGACCTAGATCTCTCACCTGAATTAAGCAATGTAATTTATAATGCAAAACAAATCAAGACAATTATTCTGACAAAGATTCAAATGAAACCTCCAGTGTTAACAAGATTTTCCTATTTTTTATAAAGCTAATATGACCCATATTCGAACATTAACTAGATATCGTCAAGACAAACTTTCTGACAAAGTTTCGATTTGCTCAAAGTAAAAATGTGGCCTTCAGAGTTTTAAGAATATTTTCCTTCAATTTGGCCTAGTGACCTGGTTTTTAACCTAATATGACGGATATTCGGAATTGTCATAGATATCATTAAGACAAACATTCTAACAAAATTCTAAAGAAAAACTTGCGGCATCTAGAGTGTTAACGAGATTTTCCTTCAATTTGACCTAGTGACCAACATATCATCAAAAATATTCAACATACTCTAGTTAAAAATGCGGCCTCCTGAGTGTTAACAAGATTATCCTTCAATTTGACATAGTGACCTAGTTTTTGACCTCATATGGCCCAGTTTCAAACTTGTCCAAGATTTGATGGCGATGAATGTTCTGATAAACTTTCATGAAGATAGGGTGTAGAGTGTTAACAAGGCAATTGTTGACGACGCAGGGTAGACGATGGCCAGACGCCGGACAAAATGGGATCACAATAGCTCACCTCAAGCACTTTGTGAATAAAATCTTGAATCTTAATACAAAATATCAGAAAAGAATAAGAAAAGTTGGACTTAGCATACGGACACCTTAAGACAAACTATAGCTATCACTGATGTGATTAATATCCCCGAGCGCTGCCCTGATAGGAAAAGTTATTTTTGGGACAAGAGTAAAGAAAGGAAGGGCAATTACTCTGTAATTAGCTGAAATATAGTTAAAGTTCATGTACACTGCACTGCCTCTAATTGTGTTTTACCGTTGGATGAAATTTTATTAGATTCCATTTAGTAGTTTTCAAGTTATTCTTTGGACAAGAAAAAGTAACAAAGGGCAATAACTCTGTAATTATAGTAGAAACAAGAGCATTGCAAAACCCGTGCCAACAATGATCTATTTGTATTTATGACAGAACAGCAATAACTGGATTGCATTACCTTTAAGCCTTTCCCTCATATAGACGCTTTTTGACGCCTCTGCATCAGACAGCTTTTTGAAAACATAGTGACAAAAGAAGAAATTGCACAAAACGTGCAATTTCTCCTTTTGCCACAATGTTTTCCACTTTTTGTCATAGGTAATCCATTCAATTATGGAGATTTTCTATGTTTTGATAAAATACGTTCAAAGTCGTCTGCTGCAGAATTGTCGTATCAGGGAAAGGGTTAACAGCTATACAACCCTTGCAATAAACAGGCATATTGATATATTTAAACTTTCTAAGGCTTTCCTTAGTAATTTAAAATTGTCTCAATTAAAGAATATTGGAAAAAATAAAGAATAATTAATAGTAGCTAGTTATTTAAACATATGTCATGGAGCCTACCAATTGAAGAATGCTGTTATTCTCAAAACATAAAAAGTTTATTTTATCGTGGTTTTATGCAATTTTCAACATTATTTTAGCCATATCATGGTGTCACTAGACTTATCCCTAACCTTAGGTAATGAATTTTTCAATTCTCCTATTCTCACAAAAGGTGACTGTTGCAGATGTGCCAAAATTGGAAACCTTTTTTGGATAGTAAAAATTGAAAAAGTGTTTTGGATAGGACAAATTTGATAGAGCTCACCTGATCCAATTATTTAACCAGTCCATGGCTGGTCTACGTCTATACTTGTCATCATCGTGATCATGTGACAGATTGAACACATCTTCTTTTGTAGAGTCAAACAACTTTCTTGGATCTTAAAGAGAACAGAAATCAAACTGGAGTTCATTTGGTGATAATGCCTCACAGGGTATATTTGGATAATTAAAACAAATCTGAAAGATGGAACATAAAATATTTGTAAATTAGACTTCAATACATGTCTGTTTTTAGTGTACACAATAATAACAAGAGCGTCCCAGAACAAACAGCAATGCTAAAGTAAGAGGTATGTGACTTGGTAAATACATGTGTATTTTTCCTAGGAACATTTGTACCAAGTTTCGATGGAAAATGTTCAATGGTTTTTGAGTTATGAGGTATGGCTTAAGTTGTTTTACAATGCTAACGACGACTCCAAGGGTATCACAATAGTAGCTAAAAAATGAAATATCTTTTTGAGAGTCCAGTAAGGCAAGATTTTCTAAATTCTAAGACCTTTTACTTTATATTTGAAAACTTGAAGTCATCAAAAGCTTGTGTAGTTATTTATCATGAAAGAACACCTGTAATTTTAATAAACCTTTTAAGTTTCCTTGAAAAATATCTAATTTGAATCCATTGCTGTACACATATTTTGCCGGACCAGTTTCAATCTCAAAACTTGTAAAGAAATGTGTCCAGATATCTCTATAAATCTCACTACGTCATGTATATAACACCTACGCTATATGTCACTACGTCACGTATATAACACCTACGCTATATGTCACTTTGTAAACGAGAAGTCGTCTGTAAACATTCGAGAGAGTCACTGACCGTGACGTAAACGGTGATGAATGCTTCAACTCTGATGGATGAAGGAATAGGGTGACCGAGAATTGAATGCATTCGGTTATGGTTTCGTGCATCTGAGTAGCTGTTGGGGTTTTAGGTAATTTCCATAGATCACTTGACCTTTGTAACCTTTCAAGATGGCGACAGTAGCATGGTAATGAATGAATGAATGTATATTGTTTTATGGCGCGTCGACAGCTAAGGTCATTTAGTGCGCAATTAAATTTAATTATTCATGATCCCTGGGTAGACAAACCAGTACTAGGCTAGAAAATGTGCCTTGCCCAAGGGCACTCCACCATGACCAGTAGCATGGTAAATGAGATATTAACGAAAAATTTCACTTGACCGATTGAGATTTAAAAATTTCTGGAGCCCTGCCTACCATTATAATTTTTGTCCTGTCCTCTCGAACTGGTCCCTGCATCTACACTGATTACACTGTGAACTTGGTTCCCCGCGACTCCCTTTACTGGAGTACTCGAGAAGTGGTTCACTGTATAATTTTGGCTACTCGTATTTGTTACAGGAGAAGCACCAAGGGTACTCAAATTAGCCAAAGTTGACATATTGGGCACAGCTTGTTCTTGGCTTTCTGAAATGTGATTAACACCTCCATTTGCAGTAGTATGGGCTGGTAAAGATGATTGAGATGCTGGGGGCATTTCTGTCTCTTTAATCTACAATAAACATATAAAGAGGAAACTGAAATATATATACATGTACATGTTCTGTATGAGGGCTGTTAAAAAAATAAAATATCTAGTAAAAAAGAAATATATATATGTATAAGTAAGTTTCCCAAATACAACAGAGTTGAACAGACCACTTTGAATATATTCAAAGATACATATCTTGGCAACCATTTGAAAAATCTCCTTAAATGAAAGCATAACTAGAAGATGCTTTTTAAAACAAGAGGGCCATGATGGCCCTAGTTCGCTCACCTAATTATACAATGTACTGCAATGCAAAACACATCAAGACAATTATTCTGAAGGCAACTTCCAGTGTTTATAAGATTTTCCTTCATTTGCCCTAGTGATCTATATTTGTTTACCTGATATGACCTATATTCCAACATGGACTAGATATGCGGCCTCCAGAGTTTGAACAATATTTTTCTTTTATTGACCTTGTTTCTGACCTAATATGACCCATATTCGAAGGTAACCTAGATATAATTCAGAAAAACATTCTGACAAAATTTCAAGTTGTTGAAGCAAAAAATGCGGCATCCAAAGTGTTAACAAGATTTTCCTTCAATTTGGCTTAGTGACCTAGTTTTTGACCCTACATGTCATGATGACCCATATTCAAACTTGGCTTAGATATCATTTAGATAAACATTCTGAGTTTCTGACCTAATTTGACCCATATTCAAACTTGACCTAGAAGTTTTTAAGACAAACATTCTGACAAAATTTCAAACTGCTGAAGCAAAAACTGCTACCTCTGGAGTGTTAACAAGATTTTCCTTAAATGTTACCTAGCAACCTACTTTTTGACCCAACATGACCCGTGTTTGAACTTGACTTAAATATCAAGACAAACATTTTGATATAGTTTCAACATGCTCAAGCTAAAAATACAGTATCCAGAGTGTTAACAAGATTTTCCTTCAATTTGACCTAGTTACCCTAGTTTTGAACCCGGAATAACCCTTTTCGAACTTGATCTAGATAGTATTAAGATAAACATTCTGACTAAATTTCAAGCTGCTGAAGCAAAAAAGTGGTTTCTACAGAGTTCACAATATGTTATTTCAATTTAACATTTATAGTTTCTGACCAAATGTGACCCATATTCGAACTTGACCTAGATATCTTTAAGACAAACATTCTGACAAAATTTCAAACTGCTGAAGCAAAAATTAGGGTGTTAACAAGATTTTCCTCCAATTTGACCTAATTACCTACTTTTTGACCCAACATGACCCATGTTCGAACTTGACCTACATATCATCAAAACAAACATTCTGGTAAAGTTTCAACATGCTCAAGTTAAAAATGTGGCCTCTAGAGTGTTAAAAATATTTCCCTTCAATTTGGCCTCCTAGTGACTTAGTTTTTGACCCGGCATCACCCATATTCAAACTTGGCCTAGATATCATTCAGCTCAACATTCTGATCAAATTTCCAGTTGCTGAAGCCAAAAATGCGGCTTCTACAGTGTTAACAAGAATTCCCTTCAATTTAGCCTAGTGACCTAGTTTCTGACCCAATATGAACCACATTCAAACTTGACCTAGATATTTTTAAGACAAACAATCTGACAAAAACAAGAGTGTTAACAAGATTTCCCTTCAATTTGGCCTTCTAGTGACTTAGTTTTTGACCTGGCATGACCCATATTAGAACTTGACCTAGATATCATCTGATCAAATTTCAAGCTGGTGAAATTGCGGCCTCTGGAGAGTTAACTGAAGTATTGGAAATCTCCTTAAATGAATGTAATTTTTGAAAAATTATTATAATATAAAGTAAATTGAAATGTTACATTGTGACAAAATGAGCATTATAAGCAATTTCTGCCAGTGATTTCGAAAGCCATATGCTGCAGATGAGTCAAAATTCATCTGCAACTTGGAACAAGGTTAATACATGAAGTAACATATTTTATGTAGTAGCTAAATATAATTATAGTTTATCTAATCAGATATTTTGTGACTTTTTAATTTAGAATTTACTATAAGTTTAGAATGCTTTGTGAATACAGGCTCATGTTGACATTTTGACACTTTTCCACATATAGATGCTTTCTGACGCCTCTGCAGCAGACCACTTTTGAAATCATTGTGTCAAAAGGAGAAATTGCTCATATTGAGCAATTTCTCCATTTCTCACAATGATTTCAAATCTATTCAATAATCATACTATCCTTTATACAAAAAGACAGTTTCAAAGTCTTCTGCAGATTTTTTGTATTTGAGAAAGGGTTAACAAAGCCAACAACCTACCAGCGGTAAACCAAGGCCAGCGCGTGCCCAGTTCACTTTGGACAACAACTCCCTCAATTTATCAGCCACTGGTGACATCATGTTGGCGGGAGGAAATATGCCAGCCTTACATGTTGGACAAGAATATCCTGCTGGTGCGGTGTTACTTGGTAACTGTTGAGCATATTGATTTAGACAGGCAAAGTGAAACACATCTGCAAGAGAGAATGTTGATCAGTCATTGAATATTGAAAACTGTTTACCTGTGGTAATATTTTTCTAAAAAGTCGACTTCTTTGAAAACGTCCGTGGAAGCATTTGGAAGTGCGGTTATCCTAACAACTACCATATGATAAAGATCTAAAAACATTGTGAGAATAGAAGAAATTGCTCATTAGGAGAATTTCCTTCATTCTTACAATATTTTCTAAATGTTGTCTACTGCAGGCAACAAGTCATCTGTATAATAGCAAGAACTAACAAGAGGCTCATGAGGGCCTATGCTCTACTGGTATGGTTCTTTGGTCATTTTCAATCCAGAGCATGTATGTATGGTGAAGATCGGATAGTAAATGGAGGCTCTTTTGTGTTCACAAGCTGTATTATAGCAATTTTTACAATTTCATGGGCCATAATCCAGTCTTGCATGGGCGGATCTGGCTGATTCTAAAAGGAACCAAGCTCTCATCAATATTTAACTACTATCTAAGTTTGGTGAAGATCAGATAGTAAATGGAGCCTTTATTGTGTTCACATGCTCAATTATAGCAATTTGGACAATTTCAAGGGCCATAATCCAGTCTTGCATGGGCGGATCTGGCTGGTTTACGAAAGGAACTGAGCTCTCATGGATATCTAACTACTGTATAAGTTTGGTTGAGATACAATCAAAAGTGAAGACTGTATCGTGTTAACAAGCTCTTTTATAGCAATTTTGACCATTTCAAGGGCCATAATCCAGTCATGCATGGGCGGATCTGGCTGGTTTTCGAAAGGAACCGAGCTCTCATGGATATCTAACTACTGTATAAGTTTAGTTGAGATACAATCAAAAGTGAAGACTGTATCGTGTTAACAAGAAATTGTTTACGGACGGACGGACGACGGACAAATCGCCACGACATAAGCCCTTCTGGCCTTTGGCCAGTAGAGCTAAAAACCTTATTCTGATGCAGATGAATTTTAAGTTCTCCGCAGCAGACCATTTCAACAAATAGTGTGTAATTAAAACAGTGATTTGAAGTAAAATATGTCCTCTATCAATACAATGTACCATGTAACCATGATATTGTCTAATTTGATATAGTCTACAATGTCTTGTCTAGGAACATTCTTTAAAATTTGGTCAGAATGTTTTTCTTAATGATATCTAGGCCATGTTTGAAAATAGGTCATGCCAGGTTAAAAACTATGTCACTATGCCAAATGAACGAAAATCTTGTTAATACTCAGGAGGCTGCATTTTTTGTTTCAGCAGCTTGAAACTTTGTCAGAATGTTTGTATTGATGATATCTAGTCCATGTTCGAATATTGGTCATATCAGGTAAACAGATTTAGAATCTTTGTCAGAATAATTTTCTTGATGAGTTTTGCAGTGATCAAACACTTTTTCCCAGTCTAGCACTTGGTTTAGAGAATTATTTCTACTTGCTGGAAGTTGATTTAACATTGACATAATGGAGAAATATGTCATATTTCTCAATATAATAAGGCAGAAACTTCAAAATATTCTGCCTAAACCTGCTGTCAAATTTTACTTTGATTCTTCATGTCTTAAATGTATATACTTGTGAGCTCTTGCACTCAGGTGAGCGATATACTGCCAACAAGGTCCTCCCGTCTTTAAATTGGCAGTTTCATAATATTTACTTTTTTTGATATGATCTTTCAACTTCTTAACAATAAATACATAAAAATAATTGCTGCAATTGTTATTTCCTTTCACATTTTCCCTACTTCTCCAACCTTCCTGCAGCCCCCAGGCCTTAAGCACTTGCAGTGCTTTGATTCATCATAGCAGCCAGGTCACCTAGCTTTCTCTCATCAGTATTATACACATCATTTTTCCGAGGAAACAAGATGACTTTTTGAAAACATGGCAACAAAAGAAGAAATTGCTCAAAACAAGCAATTTCTCCTTTTGCCACCATGTTTTCAACTCAATTTTTGTTCTTTCATTTAAAGGGATTTTCTGTGCTTTTGCCTAGACGTTTTCAAATTCATCTGTTGCAGATGTGTTGTATGTGGTAAAGGGTTAAGCATATTCGTGGAAGAAGAATGACACTTATCAAAATGAGCTGTCATTCTTCGGAAAGAATCATTGGCCGAGTCGGGATTCAAACTCTTGACCCCGGGATTGACAGCCCTGAATGTTACCATTTCAGCTAGTGATCAATGTTGGACTTGTTTAACCCTTTCCCTCATACGGCAATTCTGCAGTAGACGACTTAGAATGTATTTTGTCAAAAAATAGAAAATCTCCATAATTGAATGGATAACCTATGACAAAAAGTGGAAAACGTTGTGGCGAAAGGAGAAATTGCAAGTTTTGTGCAATTTCTTCTTTTGTCACTATGTTTTCAAAAAGCCGTCTGCTGCAGAGGCGTCAGAAATGTCTATATGAGGGATAGGGTTAAGTGATTAATATAATGTACAATGTCTTTTCTTAACCCTTTCCCACATAAAGCAAATCTGCAGAAGACGACTTGAAAACATCTGTGCAAAAATATGAAAAATCTTAATATATATCAAACAGAAAGTATAATAACTGAATCAAGTGGAAAACATTGTGGAAAGGGAAAAAATGTCAAAGCACGTTTACACAACATTTTCAAAAGTCCTCTGCAGCAGAGGCATCAGAAAGCATCTGTATGTGGGAAAGGATGAAGTTGGGCATACTCAGTGATACCATTCTTTCATTTACCTAAAACATGGTGTTTACAGAGGTTTAATATTGGCAAATATTGTGGGACAAAGAGCCATTTCATCCTCATTATTTAAACCTCTAATAGAAGACATATACTTACCAAAACATGTCAATCTGACACAATCACCTCCTTCTTTAACCAAACTTTGAGTGCATAAAGGACAGTTAGGACTGAAATCGCTGTCTTGTAACCACTGTAGATAGGACTGTACAATACACTAAAAAAAAAAGTATAACACAATTATTACTTCACTGGAACAGACAATTTTGAGAATTTTACTATTTGTAATAAACAAAATAAGGTTTTTAACTCAAGAAAACCATGGCCTTCGCCATTTTTGACAAATGTGAAAAGTAAAACAAAAGGGCCATGATGGCCCTAAATCGCCCACCTGAATTATGCAATGTGATTTCTAATGCAAAACACATCAAGACAATTATTCTGACAAAGATTCAAATGAAACCTCCAGTGTTAACAAGATTTTCCTTCATGTGGCCTAGTGACCTATTTTTTGTTACCTAATATGACCCATATTCGAACAGGAATTTGTCCTAGTGACCTACTTTTTGGCCAGGCATTACCTGTATTCAAGCAGACATTTTAAAGCATAATGGGCAATTGCTTCTTGAACATTCTGACCAATGGTAAGCTAATGAAACAAAAAATGCGGCTTCTACAGTGTTAACAAGATTTTCCTTTAGTTTGACCAAGTGAGCCGACATGACCCATGTTCGAACTTGACTTACATATCATCAAGACAAACATTCTGATAAAGTTTCAACATGCTCATGTAGAAAATGTGGCCTCTAGAGAGTTAACAAGATTTCCCTTCAATTTGACCTATTGACCTAGTTTTTGACCTCATATGGCCCAGTTTCAAACTTGTCCAAGACTTGATGGAGATGAATGTTCTGATATGCTTTCATGAAGATCGGATGCAGAATGTAGCCTGTAGAGTGTTAACAAGGGCAATTGTTGATGACACACGACGCAGACAAAATGTGATCACAATAGCTCACCTTGCACTTCGTGCACAGGTGAGCTAAAAATGATATAGTGTAACTGCTAAAACCAGGAATAAGACTGGAAATTATTGGATACTGTCAATATAACAGCTTATCATTAAATTATATTTGTTAAAAGGGATAAAATCTTTGAGCAATGTGAATGAGGAGTGAGGACAACCAAAGGAACTTTCCTGTGAAGTTGGTTAAAATTTGATTATTATCAAAACACTATCGCCGATAGTTATCGATATTTAATTTTACAATTGATGCAGTACTATCGTCTGCATCAGCATCGCAATGTATCAATAGTTTGTTCTATTGTTACAGCCCTACTCGATCCCAATGGCCATGTTTTTTGACCAATCAACATGGCTTAAAGGAGAAGATTTTTTAAGTTTTCACTTTAGCCATATAAGGCAAAATAGCCCTGCCCCCTGGCAGCCATAGTTTTCAACCAATCAACATGGCTTAAAGGAATCTGATAGAGGGTTAACCTAGGAACATTTCTACAAAATTATTTGAAAATCGGCCAAACACTTTCGGAGGAGAAGATTTTTTAAGTTTTCACTCTAGCCATGCATATATGGCAAAATAGCCCTGCCCCCTGGTGGCAATGTTTTTCGACCAATCAACTTGGCTTAAAGGAATCTGATAAAGAATCACCCAAGGAACATTTCTACAAAATTATTTGAAAATCGGCTTGACACTTTCAGAAGAAGTTTTTTTAAGTTTTCACTATAGCCATATACAGCAAAATAGCCCCGCCCCCTGGCGGCCATGTATTCGTCCAATAAACTTGGCTTGAAGGAAGCTGATAGAGGGTCACCCAAGGTACATTTCTACAAAAGTATTTGGAAATCGGCCAGACACTTTCAGTGGAGACGATTGTTTATTTATTGTCTATTTATTTCTTTGGTTGCCATGGAAACCAGAATTTGAAGGAATTCAGGAGAGGGCATTGAGAGAATGCTTCCTATAAAATTTCATCCTAATTGGCCAAGTGGTTAGGGAGGAGAAGTCGTTTGAAGCAAAAAGTTAACGCACACATGCACAACGGACAATTTGCCATCCGGCTTTCAGCCAGTGGAGCTAAAAATTGAAAGAACAATATTTCTACTTATGTATGATTTTCAGACACATTTTATCTACTGGTAAATGTTGACTTTTAATGCATCATAACATATTTCTAATATATATATTTCTGAGGGTGCTATTTATGAAAAAAACTCATATTCGCCTGTCCTGTTTTTTTGTGATCAAGTATAGTGATAATTGGTGGAACGTCAGGCAAATTTGCCGCCGCCCGCCTGCATGCCGCAGGTAAAACAATAATATGTCCTGTTTTAAAAAAACGGGCATATAAAAAGTAATTAAATGTGTATTGGAAATATCTTCCAATTAAATTTGCACCAGAATATGATGGACAGGAAGCGGGAAATGTCAAAATAATAGAGATGGATCAAAGAGGCAGTAGCCTAGTAAGGATCTCAACACCAAGGTAAGAATGGAATTTTAAAGTTTTGTCTTTTTGCCCCTTTTATGATGCCGTCTGGTGGCCATGTTTTGTAACTTATCAATATACATGTAGAGTGTCACTCAAGCACCCTTTCTCCCAAATTATCTTGGAATCCAACAAGCGAATTCAGAATCATTTTAAAGTTAATATGGCGTTATCCCCCATATCTGATGCCGCAATTACCAAAGCTCTGTATAGAATTTGTATCTTTGAAATTTTTTGGAAAAAGGTACCCGAAAGTAACATTCCTTTTAATTTTGGTTGAAATTGGTCCATTGGATAAGGAGATGTCATCTGAAAATTAAATGTTATTTTACAACTTTTCTAATGCAACCTGTATCATTATGCTATGTCTTTCAACCAAGCAATGTTGATTGGAAAAATTAGAAGGTATATTTCTAAACATTATCTTGAAATCTGACAAGCACTTTCATAAAGAATGGATTTTTCCAAAATTGTAATTTTGTGCGTTTTCTGATGCCTTCTGTCTGCCATATTTTTCAACCAATCATTATGGCTTGAACAAGTGTCGTAGGGGGTCACCCAAGAAATATTTCAACCAAATTATATTGGAATCCTACCAGTTGATTCAGAGGAGAAGAATTTTAAAGATTGGCTATTTCCCACCCCCACCCCTTTTCTGATGCCGCAGCAACCAAAGTTCTTCATAAAATTTAAATTTTTGAACAAATTTAAAAGAGGACCACCAAATGAATAATCCTGTGAAGTTTGGTTGAAATTGGTCAAGTGATTTAGGAGACATTGTTTGAAACTAAGTTAACAATGACACATGACGATGACGGCGGACGGACGGATGAATGAATGATAGAGTGATCAGAATAGATAACCTTGAGCCTTCTAAAGTGAATAACAGTTGCAGTTGTGATATTTGGATTTTGGTCAGGTTCAAAAATAGAAATAATGATAATTAATAAGTTTTGGGTCATTTTTGGGTAAATCGTTAATGTTAACAAAATAATGTGAAAAGTATTAAAGCTCCGAGTATGGGTTTGAATTTTGTGGTTGAACTCAATTCTCCTTCTGGTTCATATGCTCATATGTTAAGGGAGAGGCGAGTGACAACACTGCTAGAGAGCTAGGCGTGAATTTTGAAGTTAAACATACTATTTATTTCGGTCTGCATCCGCATATTGCCTATTGTTTTCAGAATCTAAGCAGATCTTCATTTTTGCACTAACCCCCCCCCCCCCCCCCCTGTGTTTTTGATGGGTGATTTTTGGTGTAAAGCGTAAAATTGCTCTGTTTGTCATACTTTTTTCACCCTGTTTCAGAGCACTTTTGAGTCCAATTCTTATTGTTTCAGTAAAAGAATTAACCGAGAGTGCGAGTACCAATAATTTATGATAATTCTGGATCTCCTTGATACAGGAAAATCCTTTTAATAATACGGGTAAACAAATCGACGGCGAAGCCGGCGATGTTTCCCGTCAATAGGTAATGTGTATGAACTTTGCAAAAAAATGCTATACCGTCTTTCCTAAAATTGTGTCCAGAGCGAACTTTTCGATGCAGTGATATGCAGTCACGATACTCGTACGTTTTCATTGGATGAAAAGAAAATATCGAAACAAAAAAAACTTCTAGAGGAAATAATTAAATATGATAATACGTACACGATAAAGGAACAAGCACAAGTTATTTTATGTGTGATAATTTGCGTGTAATAACACTCGTCGTCTATTTCTAAAACGAGTTCAAATAAAAACTTGTAAGGGTTTTTTGACTTTCCGGAAGTTATAAATCCAATTTTCTGTAATATAATATGACGTCATAATGTGACGTCATTCTATTAGTGGTGCAGAGGTAGAGCGTCGGCCTCTTGTATCAAAGGTCCCTGGTTCGAGTCCCGTGATGAGCGGGTCCTGACTTTTTTTTTTGTTTTTTTTTGTTTTGTTTTTGTTCTGGTATTTTGATTTGTTAATTCATTGTATTTGGTTCGAAACATTGTATGTATGTTTATAATAAATAAATATGTTCTATGTTCTATGTTCCTGACTTTGGGATTTAAGTCTCCAGGAAGCAGACATCGAGCGTGATTAATATAAGCTGAAAGCTTGTTTCACAATCGATGTAATATAAATAAGTTTAAACTAAATGAACCAAAAGGAAAACGACAGAAAGTATAGGAAACGTTAGTTTGACTTGTCACAAATGTAGTTCCGTAAATTATGGAATCTTTTTATTTGAAGTACTTTATGAAGGGCAAGTTGATTATTTGTTGTACCTGTCATCATAATTTCATGGATGTAAAATATTGGCTATATTTTAAAGTTAAATATAAGCTTAACCTGATGATGATTTTTATTTTCTTTGCTTAGGTCGGTAGGACTCGTAATTGACGTAAATAACTGATCGTGCTGCAAGCAAGGGGCTAACTGCAGTTCGCGGGGAATTATTCACCGATCATAACATATAATAAATGTTTACCCGAAATAGGTAGCACCTATAATCATATTACCAGAATGGCTATTATGAGAAATATCGAGAGTATAAAAGTTCGAGTGTCCCCTGGAAACAGAAAATCAGCTTTCAACTGTTTATTGCCACCTAAGAAACACTTTTGTACCCCACCCACCAAAATGTACATCGCTTACCTTGTAGTGATTGGCGACTAAGCAATGTTCACAGACATTCACCCTGTGCTCAAAACAAAACAAATTTGTGACTTTTTTCTTAGGGCATTTACACAGCCCCATGCTTATTCTATTCGTTTATACGCTCTACATTCAACGTATTTTCCGCAACTTATTGCATTTTCCCAATGTTGACAACTCACCGGAAGTGAGAAACAGGAAGTGACATGTTTTGGTCGTGTTCGATTGTTTACGTTGAAACGTGTGCACTTCTAACTGAAATTCCACACTCTCATTAAATATTCTTAATTTAATGACAGCAGATTTTCTTGACAGTTGTCGATCTTTAGCTTTCAACATTAATACAATCATGCTTGTATTGCGAAAGTCGCCAATCCATCGACGGGATTAGTAATTATAGAAAACATCGTGTTGTTACTGCCAACTTGAACTGCAGTCTAGTCTCAACCTGAGGCTTAGCTCAAACTTGATGGTTGAATGTTGAACTTTATGAACTGTGTGCAGGTGAGAAGGTACACTTATATTTTGATATTCTTATTTTTGTATTATATTGTTCTGGTTATGTCTTATATAGAGGACTAGATAAGGGGAATTAATTTTGTCTTTTACCAAATATATCTACTATTACTCAACCAAACCCTATGTTAAGTCACATCTACCAATATCTGTTATTCCGAATATCAAGGTAAACACAAATCAGCGTTTTCTTTTTTTGGGAATAAACCGTACGTACACCGCTATTCGGTTGTTCCATCCTAGTGTGTACACGAAAGAATCATCTTTCTGAGACGATTATTTCGAGTCCCCACAACATTAGGTTTGATATCGTCCAGGATTGTCACAGAAAAAGTATATCTGTCACAGAGTCACGGAGGGACGCACATTTGTCCTGGATGTCATAACAAACAGAAAAATAAAATTAAGACCCATAATTTTACCAATCTATGTCAGATGTTGGCCTGTACGGGACACTGGTCTTGATATGAGGGGCTCCATGCAGTACACAGGACATGTTGACACTACTCCATTAATTGGTACTTGTGACGGTGTGGTCATCGTCAATCATCCAATAATTAATTTAATGGGCTATTGTTGTGATTAACGAGTCAGGAGAGTACTGGTATAATTAGTCGGCCGGGGCAGAAGCCCGCAACTTCTATTTTTAATAGGTTTTCGGAAATGACATGGGAGGGGGGATTATTATTAGAAAGAAACACATTTAGATGTCTTGAACATATTACAATTGTGTTTGTTTAAAAACACTAAGTAATGACACATCTAAAATGAAATAAATATTCCGATGTTTTAGGTATTTTCAGTTTCTTTATTTTGACTCGCATTTATGTTTTTTTGTTTTATTTACGAAGACAAAACAGTCCCTATTAGCTAGACTGGTATACTTTATTTTACACTATATACTACATGTAATCAAAAGGCGATAACTACAAACCTTTACGTCACACAGTCTAAATTATTTGATTACAATACATACTCGCGAATACGAACTGCGTAGATCATTCTCCTTTGCAGAGAGCCACTCTTTACACTCACTTACAAATAGTAAATCATAGGTGATTTAAAATGTTTATTTGGTTCGAAACAAATGAAGAAAAGAACAAACCGAGATAAAACTGGTTTTAATAGAAAAATTACTTTGAACGAACATTCTCTGCCTATAAAGAGAGTTTCAAGAACGACACCTCTGCGAATAAGAAAAAATCGGGTCTTTTGTACAAAATTATTTCATCCTTGACAATTTTAAATGTGTCATTTAATTCCCTAAAGGCATATTGTCATGCATCATTGACACAAGGGCGCTCATCATAATTTTAAAACATGAGTAGTTTGTTATTTTCATTATAAAAAAGGAAGGAAAGAATTAAAATAAATTAACATGTTGTAGGGCTCAGTTTATGTTTGAAATTAAGTTTAAATTATACAACAATTTCAATGAGATTTAACAGTTGATATTATATTTCGAAGGTGGTCTAATTTGTAAATATTGGACTACATTTCAACATTTGTTAAAGTATGATATAATTAGGATGCCAAGCTAATATCATTTTGAGAAAAAGAGAATACTCATGTCTTCAGCGATTTAACCCTTATCTCATTGTTTTAAAAGTAGATTGCTACAAAGGTGTCCACTGTTGACTTTAATAGAGGAAAGGTAAAATGACGTGCTATTGCATGCAAATCCTAAATTGTCTGTTTTGTGGTTTTATTGAAAAATAATAAAATTCAAATATTCTGACAAACATCTTGAAAAGTGTATGTGGAATTCACAAATCTTATAATTATTCCTTAATGAAAGCACTGTATACATACTAAGACTAATGATTGGCAAGATTACTCATTTCCATTACTGTTTATGATCAATAATTAGTTGGTTGTGTGTATGGTCAACCTACTTTGGAATGGAGATTGATCATAAACAATGAAAGGCTTCAATTATCAAACACTTCGTTGACAAAACAATGCAAGTTATGATACATTTTCACTTGACCCCACCCCTGATGTTCCAATATGCCCCTCAGTTGATAACTGTTTATTCAACTTTTATAATGTTAGTGTTATGCATAACTGCACTATGGATATCCGGCGACATTGATGCGTTGCATCAACTTTCTCTTGTAATTAATTCTTATATAGGGATTTGTTTGGTATTATGACTGAAATCATCTGGAAAATATGTGTGTCAAAAAATTCGCAAAATGCAGAAATAAATTGTACATTTTCCCAACAATAAATTATTCTAAAATAACCCCCAGATATACCCTAGAATGCACCACAGATGTTCCCATTCCAAAAAAAATCCGCGGACACTAGATTGCTGGTCATTACAGCTGCTGTCCTGGAAAGGTCGACCAAAAATTATCACATGTATACAAATAAGTATGATTTAACATGAAAAATGCCCTATCTCTAGAGCTCTGTATAAATCTGGATTGAACCTAGTCCTTCATTTTTGTTTTGTTATTATCCTGCAACGGGCTTGCCAAATAAATTACAGAAGATAAAACTTGCAAGCGAAAGTCTAAATTATTTGTGTAACTTGTGCACTGAACATTATTGTGCAGCATTTTGTGTTTTTCTGATTAAATTTATGCTTCTTATAATTTTGCAAATGTTCTAGTTTCTTCTATATGCTAAAAGATTCACTTCATTAACTTGCTTTTTAGCTCACCTGAGCTATGCTCAAGGTGAGTTATTGTGATCGCCTTTTGTCCGGCGTCCGTCGTGCGTCGTCCGTCAACCTCTTCTCCTCAGTAACCAGTGGGTCAATTTGGATGAAACTTCACAGAAAGCATCCTCTCAATGACCTCACCAGAATTCCTTCAAATTTTTGGGATCCATGCAAAATTCTGGTTTCCATGGCAACGAAACCGAAAAAACTTCAAAATTCTGCTTCTCCCAAACTGGTGGGCAGATTTTCAAATAATTTTGTAGAAATGTTCCTTAGATGACCCTCTATCAGATTCCTTCAAGCCATGTTGATTGATCGAAAAACATGGCCGCCAGGGGGGGCGCGGCTATTTTGCCTTATATGGCTATAGTGAAAACTTAAAAAATCTTCTCCTCCGAAAGTGTCTGGCCGATTTTCAAATAATTTTGTAGAAATGTTCCTTGGGTGACCCTCTATCAGATTCCTTCAAGCCATGTTGATTGGTCGAAAAACATGGCCGCCAGGGGGGACGGGGCTATTTTGCCTTATTAGGCTATAGTGCAAACTTAAAAAATCTTCTCCTCCAAAAGTGTCAGGCCGATTTTCAAATAATTCTGTAGAAATGTTCCTTGGGTGATCCTCTATCAGATTCCTTCAAGCCATGTTGATTGGTCAAAAAGCATGGCCGCCAGGGGGCGGGGCTATTTTGCCTTTTATCGCTATAGTGAAAACTTAAAAAATCTTCTTCTCCATAAGTGTCGGGCCGATTTTCAAATAATTTTGTAGATATGTTCCTTGGGTGACCCTCTATCAGATTCCTTCAAGCCATGTTGATTGGTCGAAAAACATGGCCGCCAGGGGTCGGGGCTTTTTTGCCTTATATGGCCAAAGTGACAACTTAAAAAATCTTCTCCTCCGAAAGTGTCAGGCTGATTTTTAAATAATTTTGTAGAAATGTTTCTTGGATGACCCTCTATCAGATTCCTTCAAGCCAAGTTGATTGGTCGAAAAACATGGCCGCCAGGGGGGGCGGGGCTATTTTGCCTTATATGGCTATAGTGAAAACTTAAAAAATATTCTTCTCCGAAAGTGTCAGGCCGATTTTCAAATAATTTTGTAGAAATGTTCTTTGGATGACCCACTTTCAGATTCCTTCAAGCCATGTTGATTGGTAAAAAAACATGGCCACCAGTGGGCAGGGCTATTTTGCATTATATGGCTAAAGTGAAAACTTAAAAAATCTTCTCCTCCAAAAGTGTCTGGCCGATTTTCAAATAATTTTGTAGAAATGTTCCTAGGGTGACCCTCTATCAGATTCCTTCAAGCCAAGTTGATTGGTTGGAAACTATGGCTGCCAGGGGGCGGGGCTTATATAGCTTAAGTGAAAAAAAAAAAACAGGTGAGCGATTCCAGGGCCATCATGGCCCTCTTGTTTCACTGTCCCTGTGGCTGGGGGACTCTGACAATAAGAATGTCAGCTACAGTATGACCATTGCTTGAACCGTAAGAGCAGACTAAATGGGTCTGATGAGGGAAAACACATTATACTTCCAACCGTTCAAGTGAAATTTAAATGCAGAGTTTAAAACATTGTTAGAGAAATTGCTAAACAAGAAATAGCAATTTCTATGTTTCTCACAATTGATGTATTAATCCTTTCCCTTTTTTAGACGACTTTTTAAAAAGTTAAGGCCATATGAGAAATTGTGCATAATGAGCAATTTCCCCTTTTGCTACAATGTTTTCAACTGTATTTTTTATTTAGAATCAGTATGCATTCATTTAAAATGATGTTAGAAATGTTTGCTTAGATGTATAAAAAGTTGTCTGCTGCATATTTGTTATATGTGGGAAAGCGTTAAAAAACAAAGATCTGCTGAAAAAATGCTGTCTGTAGAATAAATCAGGTAAAGCATAACATTTATTCATTAAGATAAATTTACTGCAAAAGTTGTTTTCACCCTTTTCCCACTTTCATCAAATCTGCAGCAGATGACTTCGAAAACATTACTCAAGATCTGTAAAATCTCTAGAAATGAATTACAATTACTAAAAAAAAGTTGTGAGCAATTTCTCCTTTTGTCATAATGTTTTCAAAAGTCGTCTGCTGTACAGTAGATGCGTCAAAATGCATCTATATATAGGTGGGAAAGGGGTAATTACTGACACCTGTAAATTTATCAGTTCACAGATTTGATGAATGTGGGAAAGGGTTAACTCCCCTTTCACCACAATGTAACTAGCATTATGATCATGTAGTGCTGTGGTAAGAACATCAGTCTTGAAATTTCGAAGTGAAGTTGTATGTTTGAGCCCAAGCTATAGACCTTTCCATGATACAGATGACTTTGGTACATCTTTCAAAAAAAAAAAAAAATGACAAAATTGTCAGCTCTGACAGAGTGGAAGAGGTGAATTTTGTCAGGATATGCAATTTCTCTATTTCCTATTTATAATTTGTAAATGCACTTAAAAATTATGGCTTCATTTTTGTGTTTGATCCGAGACATAAATAATAATAATTTTATATGTTGGATGTGAAAACTAGTACTGGTACCGGTATATTCAAAATGAGTATATCTAAATAATCTTTGACACCAAATGAGCTGTTAACCCTTTCCCACATACAGATGCTTTATGACCCCTCTGCAGTAGACTACATTTGTAAACATTGTGACGAAAGGAACAAGTTCTGGTTTTGCCACTATCATAAATGTTTCCAATAATTTATATTTATTCTTTGATTACTTTCACTTACAGAGATTTTTCCCATTATTACCTAGATAGTTTCAAAGTTGTCTGCTGCAGATTTGCTTTATGTGGGAAAGATAGGTTTTGCTGATTTAAAAGATTGTCATTTACTTTTTCAGATGCCAATGAGGTTTCTAGTACAATCATGAAGTTTCGACAGCGATTTGCATGGCTGTTTGTGATGCTCTACCTTGGAGGGACATTTGCTTGTTTCTATTACATATTTGAAATCAACAACCACTACAACAGTTTTGCTGTAGATCATGTGCAGAAATTCCATACACAGAGTGCAAAACAAAAGACTGAAAATGGCGGAAGTGATTCTTCAAAAGAGTCAATAATCTTATCCCTCTGGAATCATGTGACTGATATACCTTTACCAGTTTGGATGTTGCTCTTCCTTTTACCGTATATGCAGATTTTCATGATGATTTTAGCGTGTACACGGCAAGAACCCAAATTAAGTATTGCATATAAATGGCCAGGGTTAGTTTACTTGAAGTATCAACAACTTTTAAAACGTGAGAAATCCAGTGATGTGCTAGTTTCGAATAAACACTCATTACAATTTTCAAATGGCAGGACTGTACTACATGCATGATAATTAGATCAAGATAAATCCATTGTTATTAAGTCTTTTAGCAGATCTCTAGATAAGGGGTCACACAGGGTGATTTCAATATAATATCTTTATTTATTATATACCTGCACATTTTTCGGTGCAAATACATGCAGATGGTCATTGGCAGTTAACACATGACAGATTAAAATTACCAAATTACCAAATATGTTTATGGTACTTCACTGAAATATGATGTGACATCATTCAAAATGCGCTAGTTGGGTGTGATTCAAACACCAAACATAAATGATATTTATGTGTAAATTATGTTATTTCTTTATTTGGAATATAAAAATGTGTGTTTTTTTCTTTATTCTGTCTTAAAAGTTTTACATGGTGTATAGTAAAAGGACAATTATGTTGCAGTAGCAATACATGTACACGTTTTAATTTTGTCAACTCGAAGCGTGGACAATTTGACATCTTTCATTAATCCTTTGGTCTTTGCAAGATATCAATTGTTCACACCCCTCGTAGTACAATACTAAAACCTGTATCGCTACTGCAACATAATATTCCCTATATTAAAAGTAAACCTATTGTTATTGGTAGTCATTTGCATCAATGTTTATACCTCCAGCCTTCAACTTGGAATCATAAGTTGAAGGGAGTACACTAAAAAGTGTTTTTGGTGCTTGCAACATAGTGTCTGGTAGAGAGATAAATGAGATGTTTTGGGAGAAATCAAGTGTACTACTCCTTATCTAGACCACTGTTAAGTTAATCATTCCAGAAAACATTCCATTGTAAACCAATTTTTCAACAAAGTTGAAAGCTGGTTATTTGAATGATAATGTTGTTGTTTGATCACGTAGTTGTATAGGTGGGTTGGGGGGCGTCAAACGCTCGTTTCCACTTTGTAACTTTCTTTATACTTGTCTAATTCTCACCATAATCATAGGAAGGTATCTCAAATAGCAAAGAAAGCCCGGGCTTGTTTGGGGTTGTTTGGGACAAGGTCATTTAAACTTATATTAGATGACCTTTGTTATGGTTTTGTGGCTATGCCATGTTTCTTGTTCAATAGTGGTGTTCATGTTGGCTTCTATATCACACTGAAGTATATTATCTTCAGCCATAAACTGAATGCACATTGACCGTGTACTTGATATATATGTTCATTGAAAGTTATCTACTCACAAATTATCTAAGGGAACAAAAATAACCCTTTCCCACTTACAATAATTCTGCAGCAGACCATTTCAAAACCAATCTGGGCAGAAATAGTGAGAATCTTTGTAAATATAAGAATAATTATTTTATTAATAGTTGAAAACATTGCAGTAAAAGGAGAAATTGCTCAGCATGTGCAATTTCTCCTTTTGCCACAATGTTTTCAAAAGTAATCTGCTACAGATGTGTCAAAATGCTTCTTCTCAGCCGGAAAGGGTAAACGCTTTAAAATTGTGGAAAAAGCACAAATTGCTTGTTTTAAACACTTTTTTTCTTTTCACACATGTTTATAAAAGTAGTCTGATAAATAGGCATCAACTAACATGTGTAATAGAGACGTTGTTGGAAATCACTTTTCAGCAACTTGGGGGATCTTAATTGTAGCTTTTTAAATCACCTGAGCATGAAGTGCTCAAGGTAGGCTATCGTGATCACATTTTGTCCGTCGTCCATTGTGTGTTGTGCGTTGTCAAAAATTGCCTTGTTAACACTCTACAGGCTATATTTTGCATCCGATCTTCATGAAATTTTATCAGAACATTCATCTCCATCAAATCTTGGACAAGTTTGAAACTGTGCCATATGATGTCAAAAACTAGGTCACTATACCAAATTGAAGGAAAATCTTGTTAACACTCTGGAGGCTGCATTTTCAATTTGAAAATATTGAAACTATGTCAGAATATTTGTCTTGATGATATGTATGCCAAGTTTGAATATGGGTTATGTACAGTCAAAAACTAGGTCACAAGGCCAAATTTAGAGAAACTCTTGTTAACTTTCGAAGAGGCCGCAGTGTTGTCAGAATATTTGTTTTAATGATATCTAGGTCAAGTTCAAATATGGGTCATATTGACTCTAAAACTAGGTCACTAGGTCAAATTTAAGGAAACACTCTGGAGACTGAATTTTTCTATTTCGGCAGTTTGAGACTTTGTCATGTGTTTTGCATTACAAGTATCATTACAAGTATCATTGCATATCTCAGGTGAGCGATCGTGGTCCATCCCTTTATAGTAAGAAATTATCTGTGGAAAACTATATGTTGCATTGATGGAAAAGTAGATATTTATCAACACATTATGTAACAAATATGGTAAGGCTGGCTACCCTGGAATACAGCTCATTTGAAAGAATGGATAATTTATAGTATATAAAGGGATACAAATACAGGGGTATTTCTCGAGTAAAACTATTAAATCCTTTCCAAAATACAGCAATTCTGTAGCAGACAACTTTCAAAATAACTAGGCAAGAGTATTAGAAATCCTTATAAATAGAAGTATAATTATTGAATAGAGTTTAGAAAATTGTGGCAAAAGGAGAAATTGCTCATCAAAAGTTGTTTTCTGCAGATGTGTCTGCAAATCATGTGTCTCACATACAGACGCTTTCTGAGGCACACAACTTTTGAAATCATTGTGGTAAAAGGAGAAATTGCTCATCATGAGCAATTTCTCCATTTGCCACAATAATTTTAACTATACAATAATCATACTATTATTTTTTAGAGATATTCTGTATTTTGGACTTAATAATTTCAAAGTCGTCTGTTGCAGATTTGTTGAAATTGGGAAAGGGTTAACGCTTTCGGACGCCTCTGCAGCAGACAGCTTTTTGAAAACATAGTGACAAAAGAAGAAATTGCACAAAACCTGCAATTTCTCCTTTTGCCACAATGTTTTCCACTTTTAGTCATTGGTTATCCATTCAATTATGGAGATTTTCTGTTTTTTGACAAAAATACGTTCAAAGTCGTCTGCTGCAGATTTGTTGTATGTGGGAAAGGGTTAAAGATTCGAAATAGCTCTGAGGTGTGAGCATATCAATGTCAAGAACATATCATAGAGATATATAGTGACGGGTCATGTGATAGACAGGTAAAAATGTATATGTATTTTACGATTAATGTTATTTATTTACTGAGTAAATTTTAAGTGATGGAAATAAATACCCTTTGCATTTTCCTCTGTTTCTGACCTATTAGCCTTCTGACAGCAATAGGTTAATATTCATAAGGAATAAATAATTCCTATTGGGAAATATGTACCATTTTGAGATTAATGTATAATTTACAGCTACATAGCATTTATGAATCCCTATAAATTTTTGATTTTCTGTTAAAAATGTTCTTAACTCTTTTCTACATAAAACAAGTCTGCGGCAGACTCTGAAAACATGCCTGCAAACATATGCAAAAACTCTATAAATGGAAGTATACATATTAAAAAGAGTTGAAAACATTATGGCAAAAGGAGAAATTGCTCATGATGAGCAATTTATCTTTATGCATTTTTTTTTTCAAAAGCTGTATGCTGCAGATGTGCAAGATAGCATCTGTATGTGGGAAAGGGTTAACAGATCTGTTCGATTTTTTGTCATAAACACTAAATAAATTTTGCTTTGCACAAAACTAGCATTTGGGCATTTGCAATCAGTGTAGGTCCAGATCAATCTCATTAAAATCAGGCCAAAAAAGCTTCTATGTACATATATTCGAGTGTGCGAGTAAAGATTGGTTTTAATGAGATTAGGTCCAGATCATCTGGCTCATTAGGTCAATTTTATTTGGTTCTGCACTGTTCGCTAATTGGTTAAAAAACTTTTCAATCAACTAGAAATTCTTATACTGGGACTTTTGTCCAGCATATATATGCAAAACTTTATAAATTCTACAATATGTCATGCTTATTAGGCAGGTCATTCTCTAATGACCTCATATATTAACCCTTTCCATCATTTAGACGCTTTCTGACACCTCTGCAGCAGATGGCTTTTTGAAAACATAGTGACAAAAGAAGAAATTGCTCAAAACGAGCAATTTCTCCTTTTGCCACAATGTTTCCCACTTTTCGTCATAGATAATCCATTTAATTATAGAGATTTTCTATATTTTGACAAAATATGTTCAAAGTCGTCTGCTGCAGAATTGTCGTATGAGGGAAAGGGTTAACCTGATCCCTGACACAGACTATTTCTGTTGCCTCTGCAGCAGTTTGAATCACCATATGGGAAGATGAGGAAGATAAGACGCTCGCCAAAATATTAATTCTGCACGGCGAGGGTAAACAAATTCAACTGACTGACTGCGGAATTGTTCAAACTGTGTACTGATTTTTGATTTCATTTTCCAAGAACGTTTTTTTACAACACATACTCAGCAGAAAACTTTGAAAAAATTCTGGGCAAAACTAAGGAAAATCTCAATAAATAAAAGTCATTATTGAATAGACTTAATCATTTTGGCAAAAGGAGAAAATACTCATCACAAGTAATTTAACCATTTCCTACATACCTGTAAATCAAATCTGCAGCAGCTTTTAAAACTTCTGAACATAAATATTGAAAATCTCTATAAATGAAAGAATAGAAAATAGTTTATTACATTTTTGATTAAAAAGGAAATTGCTCAGGTTTTCAAAAGGCATGTGGGAAAGGGTTAACAAATTACAGCTTGTACACAGTCATCAGGGTTGTTTATGCTGGTTTTTTAATTATGTAAATTGTTTAACTTGGCCATGATTTATGTTGTTATATGTCTTGTGGGATGTTACATGAGAATAAACTGAACTCAACGGTTCACTTTTTGTTTGATGTTGATGCCTCTTTTGCACAGGACCCCAGAGGCAAAAACTAGAAATATGCTCATATCTTTAAGTTAAATACATTTTTTGAGATGGAGAAATTTCTTATCTTAATCAATTTCTCATTGTTACACTTTGAAAGGTTATCTGCTGGAAAAGGAATACAGAAGAATTATTGGATAGATTAAACATTTCCCCAATACATAATAAAAGCACTGCAGTGCTGACGGCCTGGGGGCTGCTGGAAGGTTGGATTATTCGACGCAAGGGCCCTACAGCGGTTAATCCGCCACTGTATATTTCACGTGACTTCTTTCGTGGGGTGGGGGTAGTCGGGCACAGGCCCTATAGGCCTATGCTAAATCCGCCACTACATTTGCCATGCTTTTTCTTTGTTTACCATTAATTTTTCGACGCACAGTTAATCCGCCACTGTATGTTTCATGTGACTTCTTTCTTTTTTTCCGTTTCTCTTCGCAAATGTTAATAATGTTAACAAGCGTCCATATTTGACCTCTCGGCGCATTAATTTCTGAAGCATTTCTTAAACTTATATTGGAGTACTCACGCCTCAAGTTTTTCACTGATGTTCCATAAACATTAAAATGATATTTATGGGGGAGATCCTAACCTTTTAAATGCAGTTTTGTTGAATCCATGATGAACTATTTTTCTCGCACAGTTTCTCATGCGTTGTTTGGTGTCAACAGCAATTGGCAGGCTGCCAACTCCGAAAATAATGGTATTACTACTATGACCAGAGGCTAAAGCCCCAGGCCAAAAACTGCAGCCGACTATTTAGGAACATTGAGGGGGATATCTCTTGAAAGTATGATTATAAAATAGAACTTTAAACATTGTGCTCGCCAAGAGAAGTTTTTCCTTTTGCAATATATTTTTCAATGTTATCTGTAGCAGATGTGCCAAAATGCATCTGCATGTGGGAAGTAGTTAAATGTTTTTGTTAGTTTGTTTATATACCAGTTCATGTTTATGATTGTTTTTCTAGCTCACTTGAAGGAAATGGTGTATGCTTTAATTACCATTTCCAGATTTCCTGGTTTGGTTCAAGCTTTCTGCAGACTTATTATATTTAGTGTGCTGAATCAAGAAAAAGACAAAACTATGAAAGTGTAATTATTAAAAACAACAATTAAAACATGATTCAGAGATTAGAAATAACATCAATGCACATTAATCCTTTCCCACATACAGACACTTTCTGACACCTCTGCAAGAAACGACTTTTGAAACAATTGTGACAAAAGGAGAAATTGCTCAAAATGTTTTAAACTTTATTCAATAATTATTATTTCGTAAATATAGAATTTCCAAATTTTTGACCACATGTTTTTATAGTGGACTGAAGCAGATTTGTTGTATGTGGGAAATGGTTAAATTAATACTATTATTGTGGAGATATTTGGATGCAAGTGGATATCTGGCCATCATGGTGGATGGCACAGTGATCTTAACCCTTTCCCTCATATAAATGCTTTCGGACGCCTCTGCAGCAGACGGCTTATTGAAAACATAGTGACAAAAGAAGAAATTGCACAAAACGTGCAATTTCTCCTTTTGTCACAATGTTTTCCACTTTTAGTCGAGATTATCCATTCAATTAAGGAGATTTTCTATGTTTTGACAAAATATGTTCAAAGTCGTCTGCTGCAGAATTGTCGTATGAGGGAAAGGGTTAAGACTTGTGTACAGTTGCACACATTGAATATATGCACCTTAACCCCTTCCCTCATATGACAATTATGCAGCAGACGACTTTGATCATGTTTTGTCAAAAAATGGAAAATCTCTATAATTAAATGGATAACCTATGACTAAAAGTGGAAAACATTGTGGCAAAAGGAGAAATTGCTCGTTCTGAGCAATTTCTTCTTTTGTCACTATATTTTCAAAAAGCCTTCTGCTGCAGAGGCGTCAGAAAGCGTCTATATGAGGTAAAGTTGTTCAATATCCAGTTTACAACAGTACAATCTGATACGCTATTTCACCCTACAAAGATAAAAAAAAAAAAAGCAAGGCAAGCTGTGCTGTCATTTGACATCTCAATATGCTGTATATTATTGATTTATAAATTGTCTTTTTGAGGGAGATTGTATCTGATTCATTATGTAGATTGTCCCCATATGTGCATTTTAGCCATTTCCCTTATAAATAATATAACACATCTGCAGCATACGACTGAAAACATCTATGAAAAATGTGGCAAATCTCTAAAATACAAAAACAAAACAAACAAAAAATACATTGTAGCAAAAGAAGTATGATTATAAGCAATTTCTACTTTTGCCAGTGTATTCAAAAGTAGTCTGGTGCAGAGGTGTCTGTTTATGGGACAGGGTCAACAGATGCGCATAGTTAATTACTCCAAGACTAACATTTTGTACAATTGTTACAGAAATGATAACATCATGGGAAATGGATGAAGAAATTGCTCATTATTATCATTTCCTTGTTTTCCCACTACGTTTGTTTTGGATGACATCTTCTGCTGAGGCATCTCCATCAGGAAAAAGATTAAATATTAAGCTTTTCAATTTAACCCTTTCCCACATATAGATTCTTCTAGAAAACAGTGTCGCAGAAGAAGATAGAGCAATTTATCCTTTCACCACAATGTTTTCAACTGTATTCAATGATTTTACTTTCATTTATAGACATTTTCCATCATCTTACTTGGATATTTTCAAAGTCTTGTTTTTTAGAATTTTTCTATTTGGGAAATGGTTAAATGAATATTAATTTTGACAAACCTCTGAAATTAATTCTCTGATGCAGATATCTTTGGAAACTTGATAACACAAACAATTGGTTGGTTTCATCAGGGTGAGTACACTCACCCTGGTTTCATGCAAAACTGAATGATATCATCAAATGTACAAAATCATAACTTTGATGTAAGAAATTGCAATGAATTAGTTTGGAAATAAAATATAGTGGGCTGAAATCATGGGCTCTACAGACAACTTTTCCAAAAGACAAATGTTTTATTCCTTCTCAACCCTTTCCCTCATGTAGACGCTTTCTGACACCTCTGCAACAGACAGCATTTTGAAAACATGGCGACTTATGGAAAAATTGCTCAAAACAAGCAATATCTCCTTTTGTTACCATGTTTTCAACTTTATTCAATTATTGTACTTTCATTTAAAGGGAGTTCCCAAAAAAATCGGATGTTTTCAAAGTCATCTTTGCATTCAAAAGGCTACTAAATCTGCTACATAAAGCGTCAGGATTCAGCTGTAGCATTTAACCCTTTCCCTCATACGACAATTCTGCAGCAGACGACTTAGAACATATTTTGTCAAAAAATAGAAAATCTCTTTAATTGAATGGATAATCTATGACTAAAAGTGGGAAACATTGTGGCAAAAGGAGAAATTGTCGTTTTGAGCAATTTCTTCTTTTGACACTATGTTTTCAAAAAACCGTCTGCTGCAGAGGTGTCAGAAAGCGTCTATATGAGGAAAAGGGTTAAGATGCATTTTCCTAATTTTTGTAATACAACCTCCCTTTCCAACATAGAACAAATTTGCAGCAGACAACTTTGAATACATCTTGACAAAAATGTAGAAAAGTCCCTATAAATGAAAATATATTAATTAATGAATACAATTAAACATATTGTGGCTAAAGGATAAATTTCTTATTTAAAGATATTTTTCATATTGCCACAATGTTTTCTAAAGTGTCTGCTGTAGATGCTTCAAAATACGTCTTTCTGTGGGAAAAGGGGATAAACCTTGTATACAACTTTTGAAATAACCTTGTATACAACTTTTGAAATAACATTGTATACAACTTTTGAAATAACCTTGTGTACAACTTTTGAAATAACCTTGTGTACAACTTTTGAAATATTTATTATTATTAATATAGTTATGTATGTGGGCTATTTGAACAAATTAAAATATTTTGACTACACATTGTACATTTTGTTGACTGTTTTCCATATAGAAATTCTTGTTCATTAACCCTTTCCCACTTGCAGTTGCATTTAGACACATCTGAAGCAGACTCCTTTTCAAAGCATTGTGACAAAAGAAACAAATGCTCACAATGAGCAATTTTATCCTTTTGCCACAATGTTCTCAACTCTTTTCAATAATTATGCTTTCATCTATTGAGATTTTCTATATTTTTGAAAGACTGCATGGCATGATATAAGATATTTGAAAGTCATCCTTTTGCAATTACAAGTTGTGCATTTTGTGTTTAGGTAGAGAACTGAAAAAGCAAAACTCCTTCCCCCCCACAGAAATGCGTGTCCATTGATACACATATCAGGGGCGTAGCTTGGCAATAATCAATGTGTAGGCCGTCTAATGAGAAAATGAACATTGTGGACTCTGCGTAAAGTATCGACCCAGATCAGCCTAAACATGCCAGACAGGCGTACCTGGATATACACTTTTCGCCTCCTGTGGATTTTCTGTTTCAGGAATCACTACTTTATTTATCCCTCCTTAGACGGAATGTGTCGGCCGGATCAGTGTGCGCAAACAGCGCAGGCTGATCTGGTCGATACATTACGCAGATGTGTATCGCTGCAGCTGCATTTTGGGGTAGTTTTAGAAAAATTGTGTAGGCACGTGCCTAAAGGGAGCTTCGCCCCTGCATATGGCAAAATATGAAAGTTAACCCAGATTTATTTGTATGCCAGTGGGTATGGCAAATATGCTGGATTATGCAATATATTAAAATATTTTAAAGCTATTTTCATTAAACATGGTATGTGTATGGAGGGCAGTACTTCAGTGGAAAGCAACCAGTTGCTTTGAAAGTCTGTTGTGTGAAGAACTGGTGTGAGAAAAGCCATGAAACACATGAGCAGGTGAACTGGCTGCAGTGATATTACTGAGATATTGTTTAAAATGCCATTAAACTCAAAACAACAAAACTTCAGTAACCAACTTGCTAAAAAACATGTAGATATACATGTATCTGAGCATAATATATATACAGAGTTTGGTTGGCAGCAAGATGCATTAATCCCTCTGATATTCAGTGCCTTGTGGTTGAATGCAGTTTTAACCCTTTCCCTCATACGACAATTCTGCAGCAGACGACTTGGAAAATATAATGGAAAATCTCTATAATTGAATGAATAACCTATGACTAAAAGTGGAAAACATTGTGACAAAAGGAGAAATTGCACGTTTTGTGCAATTTCTTCTTTTGTTACTATGTTTTCAAAAAGCTGTCTGCTGCAGAGGTGTCAGAGGTGTCAGAAAGCATCTATATGAGGGAAAGGGTTAAGAGTTACCTGCCTTTGCAGGATGATACAATAGGGATCAGTTCTCCCTAATCGGTCAGTTTGTCTCTGTCTGCTTACATTTTGTGAATTTCTTTTAAGGTAATATGTGTTCCTTTAAACACTCTTGTTCAACTTCCAAATTATCATGATCTTCACTTTGGTATAATTGTCTTGACTGTTACTGTACAGGATTAATGAAGGCAAATAACTGAAAAATCGATTCCACTTAACCAGTGTTTGAAATTAGCATTAGCAAGCAGCAAATTTGCTATTTAAAATGGAAACTTGCTACCTGCCAAAAAAGTCATGAGCAATAATTTAGCACAAATGTTGTACCAAGATTGTTGAAATTATTTTGATCCATTGAAAAACATGGTATATTATATATAAATTGTATAGTGAAATCTTAGGAAATATTCTTGTCCTTATGTACTGGCCTCAGATGTTTAGCTCATCTGAGCACAAAGAGCTCATGCTGAGATATAGTAATAGCCTGATGTTTGTCGATAAGACGTCTCAATGTCTGTCGTCAACTTTTTAAAATGATTTCCTCCTGAACGGCTCCTTGGATTTTTTTACTAAACTGGGTAGAAATGATCTTTGGGTGGTGCTCTTTCAAAGAAGCTAAAAGAAATTTAGCAACTGGGATAAACTTTAAAAAGCTTTGAAAATCTTCTTGTCTAAAACAGAAAGGCCTTAATTTAAGATATATGGTGCGTATTTGTTGTCCTTTACCAAGATTGTCAAAATTATGCCCTTAGATAAAAAATTGGCCCCCGCACCAGGGGCGCCTGTTTAACAAAGAGATGTATAGAAAAATCTTTAAAAATCTTCTCATCTGAAACAGAAAGAGCTAGAGCTTGGATATTTGTTGTGAAGCATTATCTAAGGGTTCTCTACCAAGTTTGTTCAAATCATGCCCTTGGGGTCAAAATTATTCCACCTGGGGGGTCACCTGTTTTACATAGAGATATAATACTTAAAAACTTTTTTAAAATCTTCTTGTCTGAAACCAAAAGATCAAGAGCTAAGTTATTTGGTGTGTAGCAATGTCTAGTGGTCCGCTACCAAGATTATCAAATTATCCCCTTGGGTTCAAAATTGGCCGCACCCCGGGGGTCACCTGTTTTACATAGAGATATATAGGAAACAGGAAGGTCTAGCTAGAGCTTAGATATTTGGTGTGCAGCATTTTCAAGTGGTCCTCTACCAAAATTGTTCAAACTATGCCCCCTTGGTTCAAAATTGACCCTGCCCTAGGGGGTCACCTGTTTTACATTGTGATATATAGGGGAAAAATTAATCAAGCTGTGTTAGCTGGTAAAAAAACAACACATTACCATAAAGGACAGGGTGAGTTGTCACAATAAGGGGCTATCTTGGCAGTGTAAAAATTAATTTAATTTTAATTTAATAATCTAGTTTAATTGAACCATTTCCCACATGCATATGACTTTTGAAAACACTGACAAAAGTAGAAATTGCACATGATGAGCAATTTTTCCTTCTTAAATTTCTTTAATAATGCATTAACCCTTTTCCACATGCAGACGCTTCCTGACACCTCTGCAGAAGACAACTTTTTAGAACATTGTGAAATAAGGAGAAATTTTAATATAACTTTCATTCATGGAAATTTGACATATTTTTACCTACATGTTTCAAAGTCATTTGTTGTATGTGGGAATTAAAGGGTTAATTTATATCGATTTTCTACATTTTTACCTTAACGTTTTCAAAGTCCTCAACTTCAGATTTGTATATATGGGAAATGAGTCTAATAAATAAATAGGTTCACAGCCTTTTTGTATCACCTGGGCTGAAGGCTCAAGCAGATCTATTCTGATTAGTATTCTGTCGGCAGCATCAGAAAACAGGAAAAATTACACACCTTTAAATTCTATTTGTATGAAAGAACTTGCCTGATTTCAAAATATAATTAAGTTCTAAATCCTTTAGTGACTCTCTACATAATTTGTTTAATCCCTATTGATTGGTAGATCAACATAGCCTCTAGGGCTCATCAGGAAAGGGGTAAAATAAAATTTAAGCTTCAAACAACATCTCTGAAACCACTGGACCAATATCAACCAAACTTCACAGGAATGAATGAATGGGAGTCCTCTTTGACAACTGTTCAAATATTTATGAATACAGTAGCGACCCAAAAAAATAAACAATAGCGCCACAGATCGAACTTCAACGCTTGTCTTTTTTTTCTAAGTCGAAAAAGGGACATTACTGAATAATTATTGAAGCTAGAGTTATGGATTTGGTATTGACATGGGTATTATTCCTAAAAATGCAAGGACCATGTGTACCAAGCTTCATTTTAAAATGTTGAACAGATTTTGAGTTTTGAGGTAAGGTTAAAGTTTTGTGAAGTAGCAGATGGTGATGACAACCCCAGGGTATCACATTAGCTCGACTTTTTACTTTGAATAAAAACCAGACAAGCTAAAAAAAAGTTTCTTCTGACAACAGCACATAAGTCGTTATGCAACATGTCTGGTCATTCAAAAGACTTTAAAAATGGTAGTAATGGCTTTCCTCCTAGGCGCTAAGGGTTGCCAGGATAGCACTATGACTGAGATATAACTGAAGAGTATTCAAATAATCGTGAGCACCACCAACTACTAGTTTTATGATCTTAGGAATGAGCTGAAAGGGGAAAAAACTATGTAAACACCAAGGTAAACATATATAAAATCTCTAAAAAAGGAAAGTATATTCAATTTTTCAAAACATTTTGACCAAAGAAGAATTTGCCATTATGTTTTCAAAAGTTATCAAAAGTTAAATGCCTTTTCTTAATTAAGGGAGGTAATTTTCATTGAATTGTGTTCTTTCCCATAGAAGATAATTCCCCTTCTACCATTCTAGAAACACTAATCTGCAGCAGACTACAGCACTGCTTAAATTTAAAGTATAGTTATTGGATAGAATTGAAACATTGTGGCAAATTGACGAAATACTCGAAATACTCACAAATTTATAAATTATTCATAAGGTGCAATTTTTCTTTAGCCTCAATGTTTTAAAAAAATGTCTGCTTATGGGAAAAAGTTAATAAATTAATTAACACACCTTTCCGATTATTGTCCCCTTATAATGCACAATTTCTTTTTTTCCACAATATTCTTAAATAACAAGGTCAGTTTAAACAGAGATCTAAAATAACATTTTATATTGAAATGTACATAGGCAAATGATTTTGCTATTCTTTTTTAAAATACCAGTCTATACCAGTTTACTTGTGTTACCCCCTTTCGCACATGAGACAAATCTGCAGCAGACGACTTTGATAACATAATGACAAAAACCTGAAAAATCTCCATAAAAGCCTAGTTATTAAATAATTTGTGGCCAAAGGAGAAATTGCTCATCATGAGCAATTTCACCATTGGGCACAATGTTTTTAAAAGTCGTCTGCTGCAGAGGCGTCAGAAAGCGTCTTTATGTGGGAAAGGGGTAAGCAGCTTGCATCTTCCCTGGTTCAGATCGTTTTCCATACATTTTCTGCAGACCTATAACAACAGGTGATTAAGTTGTGAGCTATTGTGATCACTCACTGTCTGTTGTCCATCCGTCGTCTGTAATCCGTTCATATCTTTTCTCTGAAACTGCTGGTCCGAATTCAAATGTTCACAGGAATGTCCAATGTGAACACCATCAGAGATTGCTCTGATGCACAAGATCTTAATATAGAAAAATCTTATGACATCGTCTCCTACTGAACCAATAATCCAGGTTTCTGTACTTGGTATGCAATTTTTTTATATTGACTGTTCGCATCATATGACCCCAGAGCTACCAGCATTTTGGCTTCTATTTAAAAAAAAAAAAAAAAAAGGTATGCCATGCAGGTGACCGATATAGGACCATTAAGTTTCCCTTGTATTGTTTTATTTAACTGAACATCAAGCCAAAGACCTGTGTTATTAGGTCTTTGATCAAGCATATGAATAAGGTTGCATTGTCAAAATATTTAAATAACTGCATTGTTTTGAACGTTACGTTCCTAATTATTTAGAGTCTAGTGATTTCCACGAATACTTTCATAAGAGATTGGGAAACAATTTGAGCAAAGAAGACATTTTCATTTTGGCCAATTTCTCCTTTGTACCAGAGACATGCGTTTATATATCTCTGTTTCTACCTTTTTTTTTCCAGTTGGCTGTTAATAAGTAAATATTTAATTCATGTATTTTCCTGATTGAGGCAATATATAGACAAAGATGTATCTTTCGATTGTCGCAGGTAGGCTTGTTAACCCGGTCCCACATGCACGTGAATTTGCACAGGAACCGTATATTACGCTCCCCCGATTTGCAGAAGAATCTGCATAATAAGCATATTTCATTTTTTGCCACAACGGAATGCTTTCATTTTAATTCAATAATTATATAGAGTTCTCATAGTTTGTCTAGATATTTTTAAATTCGTCTGCTGCAAATGTTGCATGTGTAGAAGGTTATGGTTTATATAAAAGGAAATTGTCATTTATTCTCTATATAAAACTAAATCTATTTAGATCTATTATTATTTTTTCATCAACCATTATCTATATTTTCAATTTGTCACGAATGATACAAGATGCAACACTGTTGACGCCTTTATAAAGCGTAGGAAACATCACGCAAATAGCAGGCGAAGTTTGAATGACATTGGGTTATTTCCATATTTTCCTTATACAGAATAAGAACTGCCCCTAATTGACATACTATAGATTGACAACAACCAAATATGGACGTTTAACCCATATTTGGAACAACGGTTTACCATACATGGTTAGGACTTCTTTTTTACCGCGCAATCATTTATGCATAAATTAATGATGCAGTTGCCAATTTCAATTAGTTGCACAAATATGCAACCTATTTAACCACTTATTTTGAATAAAATACACAATTTTACACAATAGACAAAAATATATCGTATATGGTTGATTAAATTGAAAAGAAAAAACGGAACTAGTTTCCCAAAATGCGGAACTATATTTAGGCGGAAACACTTGGAAAGTCGTAATTTGGTCATCTCCCGTTTATGGAAAATCCACAAACAAGGAATATTACCGAAAGAGTGTAAGTGAAGATGCAAAATTGTGAATCCCAGGAGTTTAAAGGAATAACAGCAACACAAATGTACAATATGGATTTATTGAACGGTAATCATCTGGGAAGTCAGCCAGCGTTCCCAGGACAGGCTTACGGAGCGGGGAACAAAAATAACATAACTCTTGAACAAGTCGACCCATCCACATTCGGGGACGATGATTCTGACGACGATGACTTTAGCAGAGGGATTAAACCCGGGAAAAAGACGAAAGGTCGGGTTAAAATCAAAATGGAATTCATTGAAAATAAGCTGAGACGCTATACAACGTTCAGCAAGCGAAAGACGGGCATTATGAAAAAGGTGGGTCACATGTGTAAAGCGCCCGTAGTACACTGACCCTTATTTGGTGTTGACTACTACGGGCTTGTGTATTGATTATTGAGTACTTCATTGAGAAAAATAACCCGATCAGCTGTTCACTGCACAAATCAGCTGATTTAGTGATCGATGATTAACGATTCTGTCATATTGTTTATTTCTTAATTGAAAATGAATAGGTGAGAATATTGAAAACCATATTGAATCATTAAGATACACCCGTTTTCACATATAGACGCATTTTGATGACTGCAGTAAACGGATTTTATGAAATATTGTGGCAAAAGTTTAAATTTCACATTTTGCTGCAATATTTTCAACTGAATTTTAAAATTATACATTCCATACAGAGGTTTTTCACATATTTGACCAGATGACTTCAAAGTTGTCTGCTTCAGATTTGTTGTATGTTGGAAAGGGTTAAACCTTTCAGAATTATTTTTATAATAACATCAAACATTTCAATGAATCTGGAGGCATAGAATGCACAGCAAAATGAAACACAACAATTTCCCACATGGTGATGTCTTGAAATGATTGTGAGAAATGGAAAAATTGCACATGATGATGCTGATTAATAATTAATCATATTTTCAATAATGGAGATTTTCCAAATTTTTGTCTTTTCAAAGCAATCTGATAATGGGTTGTTGTGCCCTGGGTATGTGGGAAAGTGTTAAAAAAGAGATACTTGATCCCATTGTACACTTTTGTTACGTTTCCATACTTAAAAAAGTAAATTTTTGAAAGAAAAAACCATTGGCCTGATATGTTGTTTAAATTAAAATATATAAATAACAGTTAATTTGCATCAATGCGCATAGTAAATAAACCAAAAACAGCAAACAACGGAAAACATATAGCATACACTCAAAAGTGTATTTAAAATGTTTTTTTTGGTAGTTTGATTGGTGTTGAACACAGCATTTCCTGGGTAAGTTACCAGTACTATTGGTTCTTCTTCTCTGACTGCAGCAATTCAGTCGTAATGCGAAACCCTCATCCCTGATTGCCAAGGAGAGAAAGACAATTCTCCCATTTTAAGCATGTCTGTTTGCGAAGAAAAAAAGTTGGGGTATTGTGATACCCTTGGCGTCATCACACAACTTTAATCTTACCTTAACTAAAAAAAAACGTTAACATTTTCAACATGTATGTCTTTACTAAATCACATAACTCGGGCTTTAATAAATATTCAGTTATGCCCTTTTTTCGACTTAAAAAAATATACAAGCATTTTGCTCTGCGGCGTTCTTCTTTACATCTTTGATATGATTTGGCCAGGGATCGTACCAGCAACCTCCTGCATCTGCGGTGGAATGTCTACCACCATACCCTGGAGGCAGTCGAATTTCAAATGGAGAAATTGATCTGAACTGTTGCTGGTTTTCCCACAATGTTTTCAAAGGTTGATCCTCCATTTATAGACCTTTCCCACATAAAACAAATAAGCAGCAGATTACTTAGAAAACATCTGGACACAATTATGAAACAGCTCTATAAATGATCATAATTCATATATTTTTTTAATATGGTTCAACCCATTACTTAACTTTACATGGTATTTCAAATGTTGTCTACTTTGCAATCAACAGATGAACAAGTTATAAAATCTGGAAGTTACCTTTTGACAAAGAGATGAAAATATTGCAATTAAAGATGAAATTGCACGCTTTGGGTGTCAAATGTCATCAGTGTATAGTAATGGGTTTAACATTGTGGAAATAGGAAAAATTATTTTTTGGGCAATTTCTCCTTTTGTCACAATGTTTTCAAATGTCATCTGCTGCAGAGGTGTAAAAAAGCGTCCGTAAGTTGGGAATGGTTTAACAGGGGTGTATGATAATGTGCCACATTATGTTTATTAAAGGCTAAAGCAGTCCTGTTCTGTTAGCAGTCAGTATATCAGTATAGCAATTAGAAGTTTTTTTTAGAACTTTATCAGAATACTCGGTTCATCTTCTGACAGACTGCGTGTCTCTATCACTGAGCCTTTTGCAATATTTGGTGCCAAATAGGGCTGTAACTATACATTTGAATATTCGATATAATCGAATATAGGTCTGTACCATACGTATTCGTTATTCGCCTCATCTGTATTCGAAAATTTACGAATATATAAATCAAAAGCTGTATGATTTGAATTAAATTCAATCTAACTGAACTACAAACATAACAAACATTTTGACACTCTTGGAAACCTCTTTAGTTTCATAGCACATTCGGCGCTATATTTATATAGCACCCCATCCACAGCAACTGACCACTGATTTAGTCATAAGTGACATGTTTTTTTTTTCATTTTCTCAAAAAAATCATTTGATGTTGTGTTCGCTAAGATTTATTTTGACATACGATTTTGTGTGTTTAAAATGTGTTTTTAATGAATTTGATTGAAAATAGAGAATTCTCATTTAATGACAACAAAAACAACAAAAGCCCGTCAACAAAAAATGGCGAACCACACGGAAATTTAAATCATTGAATCTCCGGCCAATTAAAGGTAGACATTCAATCTCACACTATGAGTCTTGACATCAGGTAAAACTCGTTAAACGCTACATTAAATTCACAATTTCTTACCATGCTTATGCCTATTATAAAATCAAAGTACTGAACATATTAAGTTGATATTTTCTGATTTAATTTGTGTTTACATGTTGTTAAATGCATGACAATATTCGTGAATAATTATTCGTATTCGTTAACTTGTATTCGTGATACATATCGTATTCACCACCTAGTGTATTCGTTACAGCCCTAGACTGCCAAATCATGAAATGTCCCAACAATATTTTGTAATTAAAGTGCATGGCCAGGTTTTTTTTACCTTATATAAAAGAGGCCGTTTAACGGCCCGTTCCCCTCGGAAAATAAGCATAGTTTTCCCCCTAAAAATATAAATTCCCCTCTGCTAAAAACAGTGGTATAGTTTGAGTGAACTGGATTATGACAATCTAGTGGAGGAGTTCAAGAACATGAAAAATAGAGAGATGGCCTTGTAATGATAAAAGTTAAACATGCTCATTATACTAGTAAAAGCCCTGATGGCATAAATAAACCCTTTTCCCACATACAGGCGCTTTCTGACACCTCTGCTGCAGACAACTTTTGAAAACATTGTGGCAAAAGAAGAAATTGCTCATAATAAGCAATTTCTGCTTTTGCCACAATATTTTCAACTCTATTCAAATATTTGTCCCCTTCTGGTCGGAGAACGTTTCTGGACTAAAGGTGTGATTGTGTCCATCTGCCAGTCCGTCCCAAATTTCTTGAATGGATTTTGATATTACTTCACGCAATTATTCTCCATAACAAGATGGAAACAGTGATTGCACTAACTTTCTGAAACAGGAAATCCTGACTTCCTGGATCTGAATTTTGGTAGTCCTGGTCATAATCTTGGAAGTCCCAGGTGCTGCATTGGCTTTTCCACATCTTGCACTTGTTTCTCTTTGTTTTATTTTTTAAAAACATCAGAAAAGAACTTAAGAAGCAAATTCTTATAAAAAGCTTTTATTGCTCCTTTGTAAATAATGTTATTGTTTCAATTTCTTTCATTACACTTTTAAACCAGTAGGTGTTTTATGCAATCTATTATGCTCAGTACTAACTATGCCATCTTCTAGTCACATGTCATGATCTATCTAGCATAAAAGTTATCAAAAAGATTGGCTTGGCCCTGATTCATTAGATTCACATATATCATGAATCATGTTCTCAAACCACATGCATTGTGGTAAAAGGAATGATTTCTGATATTGAGACTGTCTGCAGTGCTTTCATTTTAAACACCAGTTACAGTAAATCAACTATTCTGCAGTGAGTTGTATTAACGAAACACATACTAAACTCTTACAATGATAACATTCTAAAACAAATAAGTATGAGTAATACTTTCTTGAATGACATTTCCGATTTTCAGAAAGTAGAAAAATGCACGAAAACCCATTATAATATTTATTTTCTCCTTTGTCTTCAATATTTTTTATTTTCTAAAAACAAATTAACTAAAATGGCCAAAAATGTTATTTAGTTGTATAGGCAAGTCTTTTTTTACAGATGGCTCATTGGCTGTGAATTTGATCTTTATGGCCAAGAAAAAAAATGGCAATTGAAAATAATTTCCTATGGATTCGTGTAAACAAAATCGGCACTACGGTCATGGTGTAGTGCCCTTGTTCAAGGCACATTTTGCCCTTGTTCAAGGCACATTTTCTAGCCTAGTACTGGTTTGTTTACCCAGGGATATCCGATCATGAAAAAGTGAACTGTCGCCGTGATATAACTGAAATAATGCAGAAAGCGTCTATATGAGGGAAAGGGTTAAAAAAGCCTTGAAAAAATGAGATCATACTTTGATAATTTACTTTAAACAGGCCTATGAACTTTCAACACTTACTGGGACACAGGTGATGTTGTTGGTGGCTAGTGAAACCGGACATGTGTACACTTTTGCCACGCGGAAACTCCAGCCAATGATCACCAGTGAAAGTGGCAAGTCTTTAATACAGACCTGTCTGAACTCCCCAGACCCACCGCCAATGGCACCAGGGCAACAACAAGCTGTAGAACAGCGAATGAACCCAGGGGGCTTTGAGGAAACAGAATTGACATATGCCGTCGATGAAGATGGTGCAAAGGTATGTTGCAAATTTATATTTTGAAGGCTGAATTAGCTGCTCAAAGCAATAACATATGATTGTATTTTGTGATGCAAAGTTTTAACAGGGACAGTCGACTAGGCAATTATATCAGATCTGGATGCATTAATATGTAAGACAAGAAACAAACAATATTTGCAAGTCTGTTAGTGACTAAGTCTGTGGCTAAAACGTTTACATTGGTCATAATTTTTGAAATTATTATATGTCAGAGCTTCATATCAGAAATGCATATTCCTTGTAACAAGTCATTTCTAGTTATTCCATTTCGGCCGAAACTTTTGATGTTGTGACTGAGTCTGACCATCCACTTACTTTTCTAAACCTTTTAAATTGGTTTTCACTTTCGAAACATCAAGAATAAGGGCTTCCATATTAGGCATTATGTGTTATAATATTAGACAGTGTATTTCTTGCAGCATTGCTGCAAGTTCACAATATAAGTCCTTTACAGTTATACAAACAAACTGTTCCTGTCTTGGAGATTCTTTTCTTGTAAAACAAACCTTATAAAGTCTTATATCTTTCAGAGTTGTCTCTGTCAATTAAAAAGTTTGAGCTTCAAACTACATCTACTCAAAAACTTGGCTGGAAGTTAATGAAACTTAACAAAGATGTTCCTTGCATGGTCCTCTTTTACATTTATTTAAACAACTTATTCAGTGCACACCTTGGTTGCCATGGCAAAAACAAAATTCTTCTCTGAAATTACTGTCCCAAAATGATATCACATTGTGTTAACCTCTTCTTTTATTTTTAGATCACCAGAGCCGAAGGCTCAGGTGAGCTATTCCTATCACTTTTTGTCCGTCGTCCGTCCGGCGTTAACTTTTAGCTTTAAACATCATCTCCTCCCAAACTCCAAGGACAATTTCCGTGAAACATCACAGGACTGTTCCTCTGGTTGGCCTCTTTCAAAGTTGTTCAAAGATTTAAATTCCATTGAGAACTTTGGTTGCTGCGGCATCAGAAAGGGGACAAAATGTCCAAACTTTAAAAATCTTCTCCTCCGAATCTGCCTGTCAGATTCAAATATAATTTGGTAGAAATGTTCCTTGGGTGACCCTCTATAAAAATTGTTCAAGCCATACTGATTGGGCGAAAAACATGGCAGTCAGGCAGGCTTCCCGAAAGTCAAAAATATCTGCCTGTCCTTTGGTCAGGCAGATGGTTAAAAGTTGCCTGACCAAACATATTTATACAGGACCAAAAGAAATCACAAGATGAAGAATTTTTTGACAAACAAGTATTATTGTAACATAACTATTGACATTCATTAAAGCATCATTGTTTTGTTTTTATATGATATTTATTCTCTAGAAAACTCATAGAGTTTTTGGACTTTGATCATTTCATCCTGGAAGTCGAAACAGTCTTCATCGAAGTCAATATCATCATCAATTTTGTCACACATTAGATCAACTTCATTCTCGCTTCTGTATTCCTACAGACTTTGATGTGGGGCCCTGATTTTCATGATCATCTATTGCCGATGTACGAAAATTAGATGTTCCCAATATGAATGCATTATTTTTCCTAGACCTGTCATCTGTCAGTTGCCCGTAAACGGATTTACAATTTGTACAAAACATTTTGAGCTGTTCTGAATCGTACGACAGCCATGGTCGGCCAGTCTTCCATTTGTTATTAAAAGCCCTATCCTTTCTTTTTAACTCGTATTCTTTTGATTTGAGTTGCTTCTCTGTCTCGGTAACAGAAGTTTTCCTTTTTTTGCCCGGTTGGGCCCCTTCGACGTATCTAAGGAAGGACATTTTTGTTTATGTCATTCTTTTAACGTTGTTTATATCGCGTAATTTAATTGGAGGATCATGAATCATCCAGCCAATCAAATCACTCGATTCAGAAAAATACTTTTGTAACAAAGGGAAATAACTCTAAGATACTTGTTAAAAACAGGTGCGAGTGAGAATGCATTTAGGTAAACAACGCCGAGTTTACATGATTTACAACAACAACTTCATGATTACAACAAAAAACAAACAGAGACTTTCAATGACAATTTTAATATGAATATCTAGTATTTATATATCATAAGAGAATATTTTTCGCCGGTCATTTGGTCCTGTACAATTTCAAATGTTATCGGACCGGGTCAATAAATACCGGTCAAGTCCGACGGTCCGGCGTATTTCGGGAAGCCTGGTCAGGCGGCATCAAAAAAGGGGCAAAATGACAAAATTTGAAAATTCCATTTTTAGCTCACCTATGCACGAAGTGCAAGGTGAGCTATTGGGATCACATTTTGTCCGGCGTCCGTCCGTCGTGCGTCGTCAACATTTGAGCTTGTTAACACTCTACAGGCTACATTTTGCATCCAATCTTCATGAAAGTTTATCAGAACGTTCATCTCCATAAAATCTTGGACAAGTTCGAAACTGGGCCATATGAGGTCAAAAACGAGGTCACTAGGTCAAATTGAAGCGAAATCTTGTTAACACTCTAGAGGCCACATTTTCAACTTGAGCATGTTTAAACTTTATCAGAATGTTTGTCTTAATGATATGTAGGTCAAGTTCGAACATGGGTCACGTCGGGTCAAGAAGTAGGTCACTAGGCCAAATTGAAGGAAAATCTTGTTAACACTCCAGAGGCCGCAATTTTTGCTTAAGCAGTTTGAAATTTTGTCAGAATGTTTGTCTTAAAAATATCTAGGTCAAGTTTGAATATGGGTTATGCCGGGTCAAAAACTAGGTCACTAGATCAAATTGAAGGAAAATCTTGTTAACACTTTGGATGCCGCATTTTTTGCTTCAGCAACTTGAAATTTGGTCAGAATGTTTGTCTTAAAGATATCTAGGTCAAGTTCAAATATGGGTCATATTGGGTCAGAAACTAGGTCACTAGGCCAAATTGAGGGAAAATCTTGTTAACTCTGTAGAAGCTGCATATTTTGCTTCAGCAACTTGAAATTTGTTCAGAATGTTGAGCTGAATGATATCTAGGCCAAGTTCGAATATGGGTCATGCCGGGTCAAAAACTAGATCACTAGGCCAAATTGAAGGAAAATCTTGTTAACACTTTGGATGCCTCATTTTTTGCTTCAGTAGCTTGAAATTTTGTCAGAATGTTTGTCTTAAAGATATCTAGGTCAAGTTTAAATATGGGCCATATTGGATTAGAAACTAGGTCACAAGGCCAAATTAAGGGAAAATCTTGTTAACTCTGTAGAAGCCGCATGTTTTGCTTCAGCGGCTTGTTCAGAATGTTGAGCTGAATGATATTTAGGCCAAGTTCGAATATGGGTCATGCCGGGTCAAAAACTAGGTCACTAGATCAAATTGAAGGAAAATCTTGTGAACACTTTGGATGCCACATTTTTTGCTTTAGCAGCTTGAAATTTGGTCAGAATGTTTGTCTGAATTATATCTAGGTCAAGTTCGAATATGGGTCATATTGGATCAGAAACTAGGTCAATAAAGGAAAATATTGTTCAAACTCCGGAGGCCGCATTTTTACTTTGAGCAAGTTGAAACTTTGTCAGTATGTTGTCTTAATGATATCTAGTCCATGTAGGAATATGGGTCATATCAGGTAAAAAAATATAGATCACTAGGCAAAATGAAGGAAAATATTGTTAACACTGTGGAGGATGCATTCAGAATAATTGTCTTGATGTGTTTTGCATTGCAGTACATTGTATAATTAAGGTGAGCGATCCAGGGCCATCATGGCCCTCTTGTTATGAAAGTGCTTGTCTGATTTTAAGAAAATATAATATGAATCTTACTGTAATGATCCTCTATTTAATTTGTTTAAGCCGTTTTGATTGGTTACACAATCATAGCAACCAGGCGTCATCACAAAAGGGGTAAATTGAACTTTTAGCTACAAATGACAACCAACTCCTACCATTCCAATAGAACAATTTCCACAAAACATCACAGGAATGTTCCTTTGGTGGTCCTCTTTCAAAATTGTTCAAAGATTAAAATTCCAATGAGAACTTTGGTTGCTGCGGCATCAGAAAAGGGGACAAAATGTCCAAACTTTGAAAATCTTCTCCTCCGAATCTGCCTGTCAGATTCAAATATAATTTGGTAGAAATGTTCCTTTGGTGACCCTCTATAAAAATTGTTCAAGCCATACTGATTGGGCGAAAAACATGGCAGTCAGGCGGCATCAAAAAAGGGGCAAAATGACAGAATTTGAAAATTCCATTTTTATGAAAGTGCTTGTCTGATTTTAAGAAAATATAATACGAATCAAGAATGTTCCTTTGGTGGTCCTCTTTCAAAATTGTTCAAAGATTTAAATTCCATTGATAACTTTGGTTGCTGCGGCATCAGAAAGTGAGAAAAATACCCAAATTTTAAAATCCTTTTCCTCCATAATCTACTTGTGCGATTGCAAGATAATTTGGTAGAAATGTTCCTTAAGTGACCCTCTAAATAAACTGTTGAAGCCATATTGATTTCGTTGAAAAACAGGGCAGCAAGGCGGCATCAGGAAAGGTGCAAAATGACAAAAACTTTATAATTCCATTCTTATTAAAGTTCTTGTTAGATTTCAAGATATAAATGGCCTTTACTGATAAGCTGTTTCTTGAGAAGTGTCCACTCCTTTGCAGTTTCATTTACACTCCCTGATAAAATTTTCCCAGATATTTGCAGTAAATATTTGCTACTAATTTACTATCAATTAGGTGATCGATTTAGGGCCATCTTGGCCCTCTTGTTTAAGTTGGTAGCCAGGGGACATGGGGCTGGTTTTTTATATATATCTTATTACACTGGCTAAAGTTTAAATATTTAAGATTTATTCTTGTTTGAAACCACTGACCAGATTTCAGTCTAATTTGGTATCAAGAATGTTCGATGGATGACCAATTTAGTAAAATTATAATAATTGGCTGAAAATCATGGCTGCTAGCCAGCATCAGAAAAGGGACAATTATATTAATAAACTCTTCAAAATCAATGATAATCAAATAATACTGATTTCTCATTAGTAAAACAATATATTAAAATTCTTCCTCATGTTAACTGATTTCAAGTTAATTTGGCAGAAATGTTCTTTCAGATCCTCTACAAAATTTTGTTCAAGGTGACTGGTTTCAAGTCATATTGACTGGTTGAAAAAATATAGCTAGACAGAAAAGGGGTTAAATCTTTTTAATTTTGACTTTCCAATGAATACGGAGCAGTCACTCTTCTGGCGGTGTCGCAAGCGGCCACCTTTTTCAATTCTCCTTTACTCCGCATCGCCTGGTCAATTTTTTCTAAGACTTTGTCAGATGTATTGTTTGGTCATGGGACATCATACAATGTCAAAATTACCAAGGTCACTGTCATTGTTGGCCTGACCTTGGCCTTGGTTAGGTGACCTTGGTTAACATTGATTCTACCTTACTAAGTTAGATGCCATATTTCTCATCCTATTATCATGAACATTTATCATAACATTTTTCTCCTTCAAATCTGGGTCAGTTCAAAACTGGGTCATTGGGGGTCAAAAACTAGAGCACTCTTCTCGGTCAATTGTTAGAATTACCTTGTGAATATCAATTTTTCATCTTCATGAATATTAATCGGAACATTAAATTTTGTTTCCATCAAATCTCAAATTCAAAACTGGGTCATTGGGGTCACAAAGTAGGTCACAATTTTGAATAACTTTCTAAACTCTTTTTCCATCCAATCTTTATGACAAGTCATCAGAACTTTTGCCTCCATCAAATCTAAGTCAAGTTAAAAACTGGACCATGCGGGTTAAAGAAGAGGCCATATTTTTCTTCTGATCTTTATGAAAATTCATCAGAACTTTTTTTCTTCATAAAATGTCCGTCGTCAAGTACTAAACAGAACACTAGGTCAAAATTAAGAATAATTTTGATTTAATAATTATGCTTTCATTTGAAGAGAAATTCCATATTTTTGCCTAGATGCTTCTAAAGCCCTCCTCAGCACATTTCTTGTGTATGAGAAAATTCATCCTCGGTACCCAGGCTATTCATAAACTATATGATACTCTGGGCAAATTGGCTAGCGAAATTATGTAAAGCATGCACCACGATTTTCTCCGTAACTACACTGTAATTTTTGTATCGCATGAGGTTTGTGTCATGTTGCCAATCAAGCGACTGCATTTTACCTCATAAATTATTCATGAGTACGAGATTTTTACAGCCAATTTGCCCAGGGTATCATATATGTTATGAATAGCCTGGGTACTGAGGATGGGGGAAAATACATATATGTACTTAACCCTTTCCTTGATACAGATGATTTTTAATTCCTTAAATGACTTGTTTCTCCTTTTCCCACATTGTTCTTTACTGATGATTTATCAATATTATCCCTTACCCAAAAACAGAGATGCTTTCTGATGCCTCTACAGCAGACAACTTTTGATAACATTTTGAAAAAAGGTGAAATCTTTCAAAATTAGCAATTTCTCCTTTGGTCTGTAAATCTGCTGCAGATTTGTTACTAACGGTATGTCGGAAACATTTTTTTTTTTATACTTCTAATTTTTCAAATTTTTAAATTTTTTGAAGTCATTGAAAACAGGATTATCATAACCCTCGTATACACTCAGTTTATTTCTAATCAACCTTCTCTAAAAAAAAAAATATGGTTAACAGACTGGTGTATTAAGATCAAATTTAAAAGGATGCAAATGTTTCAGTTTTCAAAAAAATATCAAGCTGTAAAAGTGAATGTGTAACTGTTTTTCATATGTTAAACTGATAAGCTTTTTTTTTACTGCGAATGAATTTATCATCGCACTGGGAGATTTTTCCCAGTATATACATAAACTATTAAAAGAACCTCCCCAGTTAGTCAGAATTCCTTATTCTCGTTTCAAGAAAACATATACATGTATAAGTGGGTGTAAATCACCTACCATTCCCTTGATAGAACAAACCTCTGACTTGCATGCAGATAACACTTTTTCCTGTTGCAAAATGAGTTCTGACACCTTTTGCATCAGACAACTTTTTAAAACGTTGTCATTTTGTGGAAAAAGAAGAAAATGCTCAAAACAATTTCTCCTATTCCAACAATGTTTTCACTTCTGAATCAATAATATACATAACCAATATACTATAAATATTTTAGAAGTTATGTATTTTTCTAAGTGTATCAAATAAGGTAAATGATCAACAACTTTTTAAAACATCTATGGGAGAAGGAGCAATTTCTCATGAGAACTTTCTTATAATGATTTTTTTATTCACAATGTGTACTTGTCTCTGCTGTCATCCATTCTTTTCTTTCAATATTGTTAACCCTTTCACACCTGAAGACACAGGTGCAGTAGATGACTTTTTGAACCGATGTTGTAATAGGAAAAAATTATCATAATGAGCAATTTCTCCCTTTGCCACTCTGTTCAATAATTATACTGTACTGCAATATATATATTTTACCTAGATTTTTTAAGATAATCTGCTGTATAATTTGATTTATGTGGGAAAGCGAAAATTGGGAAGAGAGTCTAAAAATAGAGCATAATGAACACCACTGGGAATGGGTGAAGTGTGTATGCAATCTGTCTGTAGAATATAAACTAGGTACTGCTGTGTAGTTTGGGGGTGTATCCAGGTTCTAAATTTGGCTGTGTGCCCTTACCTGGAACATTTTTGCCATAGCATCAAGATGTGTACATTGAACTTGTGCTACAGCTTGCATGAGTCTACTGCTCTTTGTCTATCATTTCAACCCTTTATGCAGGGAGGGGGTTTCTGTCCTAAAAAACTTGACTATGATTTGTCTTTAATTTCAATTCTCTTCTGTGTTTTTCTTATTTTAATAAGAAAAGGATTGACACTTACTACTGAAAATATAATGTAAATGGTTGAAAACATTGTTGGTTTAAAGAGAAATTGCTCATTATGAGATATTTCTGCTATAAAGGTGTAAAATCATAAACATCAATCATGTAAAACAGTTAACTTTTCCACATTTGTTTCACTTAGTTTCCTATAAAGACATGTAAAGATTTATCATATTTTTCCTCAGAATGTTCTTAACCCTTTCCCTCATACTACAATTCTGCAGCAGACGACTGAACATATTTTGTCAAAAAATGGAAAATCTCTATATTTGAATGGATAACCTATGACTAAAAGTGGAAAACATTGTGACAAAAGGAGAAATTGCTCGTCTTGAGCAATTTCTTCTTTTGTCACTATGTTTTCTAAAAGCTGTCTACTGCAAAGGCACCCAAAAGAGACTATATGAGGAAAATGTTTAATCCTCTCCCACTTACAGATGCTTTCTGAGGCCTCTACAGTAGACGTCTTTTGAAAACCTTGTGGGAAAAGGATAAATTTTCATAATGAGCAATTTGTCCTTTAACCACAATGCTTTCAACTCTATTTAATAATTAAACTCTCATTTATGGAGATATAAATTCACAATTTTGTCAATATGTTTTAAAATTCGTCTGCAGCAGACTTTTTGTATACATGTAGAAAAGGGTTAAAGATATGTCTGCTGCAGCTTTGTAGTATAATATTGGAAAGGGAGGTCATTCAGACAAGTCTTCACAGCAAACAAGGAACTGTAGGGCAATAACAGATTAAGTTTCCCCAGCACAGAAGCATATTATACACATATGGTTTATATTTATCTTGCCATCTACACAATATCCAACCCTTTTCTGCTATTGGCAACTTTAGCTGCAGCAGATAAATTTTGATATTTACATTAACCCTTTCCCTCATATAGACGCTTTCTGACGCTTATGCAGCAGACTTTTTTTTTTATAACATAGTGACAAAAGAAGAAATTGCTTAAACCGAGCAATTTCTCCTTTTGCCACAATGTTTTCCACTTTAGTCATAGGTTATCCATTAAATTAAAGAGATTGTCTATTTTTTGACAACCCTTGCTGGACAATTTTTCTCAAACTTTGTCAGATGTATTGTTGGGTCATGGGACATTATTTAATGTCAAAATGTTCAAGGTCAAGGTCACAAGTTGCCAGAACTTGACTTTGGTTAGGTAACTTAACCTCAAAACTTAACCTTGGAATTTTTCTGAAACTTTTACGGATGTATGGTTGGGTCATGGAACATCATTCAAGGTCAAGGTCATACTTTGGCAGAACTTGACCTTGGTTATATCTCAGCAGCCCCTCCTGGATTTTTTCTGAAACTTTGTCAGATGTATTGTTGGGTCATGGGACATCATTCAACCTCAGTCATAATTTGGCAGAACTTGACAATGGTTAGGTAACTTAACATTGGTTAACTTTGACTGTAGACCCTACATTTTTCATTTAATATTCATGAAAGTTCATCAAAACATTTGTTTTCATCATTCAACATAAAAATTACCAAGGTCAAGGTCATAGTTTGCCAAAACTTAACCTTGGTTTACTGTGACTGTAGAAGCCACATTTTTCATTCATTTTTAGCTCTACTGGCCAAAGGCCAGAAGGGCTTATGTCGTGGCGATGTGTCCGTCGTGCGTGCGTGCGTCCGTAAACAATTTCTTGTTAACACGATACAGTCTTCACTTTTGATTGTATCTCAACCAAACTTATACAGTAGTTAGATATCCATGAGAGCTCGGTTCCTTTCGAAAACCAGCCAGATCCGCCCATGCATGACTGGATTATGGCCCTTGAAATGGTCAAAATTGCTATAAAAGAGCTTGTTAACACGATACAGTCTTCACTTTTAATTGTATCTCAACCAAACTTATACAGTAGTTAGATATTCATGAGAGCTCGGTTCCTTTCGAAAACCAGCCAGATCCGCCCATGCAAGACTGGATTATGGCCCTTGAAATGGTCAAAATTGCTATAAAAGAGCTTGTTAACACGATACAGTCTTCACTTTTGATTGTATCTCAACTAAACTTATACAGTAGTTAGATATCTATGAGAGCTCGGTTCCTTTTGAAAACCAGTCAGATCTGCCCATGCAAGACTGGATTATGGCCCTTGAAATTGTCCAAATTGCTATAAAAGAGCTTGTTAACACGATACAGTCTTCACGTTTGATTGTATCTCAACCAAACTTATACAGTAGTTAGATATCCATGAGAGCTCGGTTCCTTTTGAAAACCAGCCAGATCCGCCCATGCAAGACTGGATTATGGCCCTTGAAATTGTCCAAATTGCTATAAAAAGAACTTTTTAACACGATAGTCTTCACTTTTGATTGTATCTCAACCAAACTTATACAGTAGTAAGATATCCATGAGAGCTCGGTTCCTTTCCTAAACCAGCCAGATCCGCCCATGCAAGACTGGATTATGGCCCTTGAAATTGTCCAAATTGCTATAATTGAGCATGTGAACACAATAGAGGCTCCATTTACTATCTGATCTTCACCAAACTTAGATAGTAGTTAAATATTGATGAGAGCTTGGTTCCTTTTGAAAACCAGCTAGATCCGCCCATGCAAGACTGGATTATGGCCCATGAAATTGTAAAAATTGCTATAATACAGCTTGTGAACACAAAAGAGCCTCCATTTACTATCCGATCTTCACCATACATACATGCTCTGGATTGAAAATGACCAAAGAACCATACCAGTAGAGCATAGGCCCTCATGGGCCTCTTGTTCATGAAAGTTTATCGGGACATTTATGTCCATCAAATCTTGGTCAAGTTCAAAACTAGGTAAAAAGGTCCATTGTTAGAATATTAACCTTGTGAAAACTCTAGAATTCACTTTTAACATTCAATCTTCATGAAATTTAATCGCAACAATTGGCTCAATCAAATCTCGGTCAAGTTTTAAACTTGGTCATGGGGTTTCAAGAACTAGGTCACTAGGTCAAAGGTTATAATAATCTTCTGAACACTCTAGAAGTCTCTTTCTACATTTAATCTTCACAATATTTAACTACTAGATATATGTCTTCATCAAATCTAACCCAAGTTCACAAATAGGTCATGAGGGGTCAACACTAGGTCACTAAATCAAACTTTAGAATAACTCTAGAAATCACATTTTTAGCTCTACTAGCCAAAGGCCAGAAGGGCTTATGTCGTGGCGATTTGTCTGTGCGTGCGTCCGTAAACAATTTCTTGTTAACACGATACAGTCTTCACTTTTGATTGTATCTCGACCAAACTTATGCAGTAGTTAGATATCCATGAGAGCTCGGTTCCTTTCGAAAACCAGCCAGATCTGCCCATGCATGACTGGATTATGGCCCTTGAAATGGTCAAAATTGCTATAATAGAGCTTGTTAACACGATACAGTCTTAATTTTTTATTGTATCTCAACCAAACTTATACAGTAGTTAGATATCCATGAGAGCTTGATTCTTTTCGAAAACAAGCCAGATCCACCCCATGCATGACTGAATTATGGCCCTTGAAATTGTCAAAATTGCTATAATAGGGCTTGTTAACATGATACAGTCCTTATTTTTTATTGTATCTCAATCAAACTTATACAGTAGTTAGATATTCATGAGAGTTTGGTTCATTTCTAAAAAACGGCCAGATCTACCCATGCATGGCTGGATTATGGCCCTTGAAATTGTCAAAATTGCTATAATACAGCTTGTGAACACAATAGAGCTTCCATTTACTATCTGATCTTCAACAAACTTAGATGGTATTTGAATATTGATGACATATTGGTTCCTTTTGAAACGAGCCAGATCAATGCCAGTAGAGCATAGGCCTCTTGTTTATTTAATCTTTACAAAAAGTCTTTGTCAAGTTCAAAACTGGGTAATGGGGTTGGTCTAACACTAGGTCAAATTTCCTAGAAGGGCGAGACACCCTCAGCCCGAGGCTGCAGATGTGTCAAAATGTTTCTGCAGGTTGAAAAATGTTAAGCATATTTGCTTACAAAATAGATCAAAACTAGATTGCAAATTATTTGCACAGTTTAATCTAGGACAGGATTTCTCTTATATATATGATTGGTTAACCCTTTCCCTCATACGATAATTCGGCAGCAGACGACTTTGAACATATTTTGTCAAAAAATAGAAAAGCTATATAATTGAATGGATAACCTATGACTAAAAGTGGAAAACATTGTGGCAAAAGGAGAAATTGCTCGATTTGAGCAATTTCTTCTTTTGTCACTATGTTTTCAAAAATCCGTTGTTTGCAGAGGCGTCAGAAAGCGTCTATATGAGGAAAATGGTTAAGTTAATTGGCAAGAGGGTGTTAAAAATAAATGATGATATCAGTAAATGGTATTCAGCACATATAGACGCTTTCTAATAATGCCTTTGCAGCAAAAGACTTTTGGAAATATTTTAGCAAAAATAGAAATTTCTCATCATGAGCAATTTCTCCCTTTGCTACAATATTTTTTTAACTCTAATTTATAGAGGTTTTCCATATTTACAGCCAGATGTTTTCAAAGTTGTATGATGCATAATTGTTGTATGTGGTAAAGAGAAACTCTCTACCATAAATACAAAAAACTCCATCAGCAGATAACATATTGTAGGTAATCCCTTTCCCACATACAAGAAATGTGCAGCAGACAGTCACATATTACGGGTTAACCCTTTCCCTCATATAGACTCTTTCTGACGCCTCTGTAGCAGACGGCTTTTTGAAAACATAGTGACAAAAGAAGAAATTGCTCAGAACGAGTAATTTCTCCTTTTGTCACAATGTTTTCCACTTTTAGTCATAGCTTATATCCATTCAATTATAGAGATTTTCTATTTTTTGACAAAGTATGTTCAAAGTCGTCTGCTGCAGAATTGCCGTATGAGGGAAAGGGTTAAGCAGATGTGATGATGACTCTGCCCTTATCTGGTGCTTCACTATAGGACTCTAGTATTAAATGTCTGTATCTCTGAACAGCCTGGTTATAATTTAACCTCCATTTTTGGACCAGACTTCAGTATTTTCTCTAGAGGGGGCCAATTCAAAAACATAGTAGAAAACAGATGTTTCTGATCAGATCAAATATGGCATCCAATACTAATAAACTTTATTTATTACTCCAAAATAGATAACTTTTGAAAACATTGGCAAAAGGTGAAATTGCTCTTGATGAAAAAGGCTTCTTTTATAGAGAATTTAAATAGTCTTGTATAGATGTTTTCAAAGTTGTTTTCTGCAGATTTGTCGTAAACGGGACAGGGTTAACCTGATACCGATCTTGTGTGCAAACATATTTTAAATATTATGATATATGCATATTTACCTTAAATTTTTACCCTTTTCCACCATTTTGATTCATATGCAGCATACAACTTTTCAAAACAATGTGACAAAATGAGACAATTTGCTCATAATGGTGAAAAATTTGTATGGAACCTTTTTTAGCTCACCTGAGCTTTGCTCAAGGTGAGTTATTGTGATCGCCTTTTGTCCGGCGTCCGTCGTGCGTCAACTTCTTCTCCTCAGTAACCAGTGGGTCAATTGGGATGAAACTTCACAGAAAGCATCCTCTCAATGACCTCACCAGAATTCCTTCAAATTTTTGGGATCCATGCAGAATTCTGGTTTCCATGGCAACGATATGAAAAAAACTTAAACATTCTTCTTCTCCCAAACTGGTTGGCAGATTTTGAAATTATTTTGTAGAAATGTTCCTTGGGTGACCCTCTATCAGATTCCTTGAAGCCATGTTGATTGGTCGAAAAACATGGCCCCCAGGGGGGGCGGGGCTTTTTTGCCTTATATTGCTATAGTGAAAACTTAAAAAATCTTCTCCTCCAAAAGTGTCAGGCCGATTTTCAAATAATTTTGTAGAAATGTTCCTTGGGTGACCCTCTCTCAGATTCCTTGAAGCCATGTTGATTAGTCGAAAAACATGGCCGCCAGGGGGGGGGGGTGGGGGGGGGGGGGGCTATTTTGCCTTATATAGCTATAGTGCAAACTTAAAAAATCTTCTTCTCCGAAAGTGTCAGGCCGATTTTCAAATAATTTTGTAGAAATGTTCCTTGGATGACCCACTTTCAGATTCCTTCAAGCCATGTTGATTGTTCAAAAAACATGGCCTCCAGTGGGCAGGGCAAATTTGCATTATATGGCTATAGTGAAAACTTAAAAAATCTTCTCCTCCAAAAGTGTCTGGCCGATTTTCAAATAATTTTGTAGAAATGTTCCTAGGGTGACCCTCTATCAGATTCCTTCAAACCAAGTTGATTGGTCGGTAACTATGGCTGCCAGGGGGCGGGGCTTATATAGCTAAAGTGAAAAGAAAAAAAAAATCAGGTGAGCGATTCCAGGGCCATCATGGCCCTCTTGTTTAACCCTATCCATCAAACAAAAATCTGCAGTAAAAGACTTTGGAAATGTCTCTACAAAAACACAGAAAATTTACATCAACGAAAATTTAGTTATTGAATAGAGACTTAAATCCATTGAGGCAAAAGGAGAAATGCTTATTATGAACAATATCTATTTTTGTCACAATGTATTAACCCTTTTCCACATACAGCAAATCTGCAGCAGATGACTTTGAAAACATCTTTGTAAAAACATGGAAAATCAAAAACATTGTGGGAAAATGAGAAACTGCTCCATATGAATAATTTCTTCATTTGCACAATGTTGTCAAAAGTTATCAATGTCAGGAAAATGGTTTAACCTTCCCCACAAACAACACATCTACTGCAGAATACATATTTTGAAAACATCTAGACAAAAACATGGAAACATTCTATAAATGAAGGTACAGTATTTTTATTACCGGAAAAAAAGAAATTGCTTGAAACTTTTGTCACAATATTTTCTAAAGTGGTTTGCAGAATAGGCGTCATAAAGCGTTTTTATGTGGAAAAGGTATAAAGACAATACACTGCTTTATATTACAGATAGTTCCAATAGATGGCAGCAATGGTAACTACAAGCCCACATACAGTCTGTCAAACAGTTCTTCCTCTGAATCTCTCGTTGTTCCAACCCAGCAACCCACTCACTTGCAGCAAGGCCAAACATATCAGCTCAGTTCTACGCCTCAGTCATCCGCAGGTAAGCAGACAATTGGTGCATGTTTGACCTTTCAATCATAGAAACACATAAACATGTGAACCCCCTTGCCTGTAAGGCCTGTAACAACAGTTTTAGAGATGTTTGTTTTGCTGAGAATTTAGCGAACAATTTTGGTTTAACCCTTTTCCTCATATAGACGCCTTCTGCAGCAGACAGCTTTTTGAAAACATAGTGACAAAAGAAGAAATTGCTCAAAAAGAGCAATTTCTCCTTTTGCCAAAATGTTTTCCACTTTAAGTCATAGGTTATCCATTCAATTATAGTGATTTTCCATTTTTTGACAAAATATGTTCAAATTCGTCTTCTGCAAAATTGTTGTATGAGGGAAAGGGTTAAATAACTTTGAAAAAAGAGAAGTCATTCAATTTGATTAATCATTAACATCTCCACTCTAATAATGTTTACAATAGTTGTCTGCAGTAACTATTTCTATAGAAGTGCAAATATACATTGATGTTTCAAGTGAATTAACCCTTTCCCTCATATAGACCCTTTCTGAAGCCTCTGCAAAAGACAGCTTTTTTAAAACATAGTGTCAAAAGAAGAAAGAGCAATTTCTCCTTTTGCAACAATGTTTTTTCACTTTTAGTCATAGGTTATCCATTCAATTATAGAGATTTTCTATTTTTTGACAAAATATGTTCAAAGTCGTCTGCTGCAGAATTGTCGTATGAGGGAAAGGGTTAAGACCAATTCAGAAAAATATGGGACTGATTTCAAAGGATTTTGATACAGATGAAGTAAACATTTCATTCTAACTTAACTAGATTTGACAGTGCCAGCCATTTGTATGCTGCAGATTTACTGTATGTGGGAAAAGGGTTAAGCTATTCTCCAGACATGACAGGGAGGGAGCTTGACATGGATCTCATCATATCGATATTTGGGTACAACAGATTATTCGTGAACATTCAAAAACTGGTATTACCCAAAAATAGATATTCATATATAGGTATGGGACGCCACTGCAGCAATTAGTGAGGTCATGCTTTTGGGCGTTCACAGTGAGTGGTTCAATAACATGACATATTTTGGTGTCATTGTCTGTAACTCGTATGCTCATATGAGCAATAACTCCATTTTAACCCTTTCCCTCATACGACAATTCTGCAGCAGACGACATTGAACGTATTTTGTCAAAACATAGAAAATCTCCATAATTGAATGGATAACCTATGACAAAAAGTGGAAAACATTGTGGCAAAAGGAGAAATTGCACGTTTTGTGCAATTTCTTCTTTTGTCACTATGTTTTCAAAAAGCTGTTTGCTGCAGAGGCGTCAGAAAGCGTCTATATGAGGGAAATGGGTTAAGTAGTAAATGATTTTGTGATCAACACATGAAATAATTTCTTTTCTCAGTTTCTATGGCAACAGTTGTACACCAGCAGCCAATGTCAGTGGTGAATAGTTCACAATCAACAAACTCATCAAAGACTGGTGCCGGTGGCGGGATATCAATGCAGTTACCAGTCACATATCCTGGGTTTATCATTCAACAACCAGGTATACATCTTGATAGATATTTTAACCCTTTCCATCCTGCAGACGCATTTTGATGCAATAGCGGCAGACAACTTTTGAAAAAAAAATGGCCAAAGGTGAAATTGCTCATGATGAGCAATTTCTCCATTGGCCACAATGTTTTCAACTTTATAAAAGCTATCCTTTATGGAGATTTTTAAGATTTTTGCCAGTGCTCGTATAATTTCAAGATACTTTGGCAGAGTGTTGCTTAGGTGAAACAGTTATTGGTTGAAAAACAGGCAGCATCAGAAAAGCGGATAAAATAAAAAAAGAACTTCTTACAAAAAACTCTTCCCTGAAATGGCTTGTTTGTTGATAAAATAATTTGGAAAAAATGTTTTTTATGTGAAACTCAACATAATGTTACGGCCATCTTGATTGGTTGAAGCCATAACCACCAGGTTGCATAAAAAAAAGGGTAAAATAATAACAATTAAATTTTTTATGAATCCCCACTCTTGATCCAATGTTTCCTGATATGCAGCAGTTACACATTTGGTACTACAGCATCAATCAGGTGATCAAATTAATCCTTTCCCTCATATAGACGCTTTCTGACACCTCTGCAGCAGACAGCTTTTTAAAAAACATAGTGACAAAAGAAGAAATTGCACAAAACGTGCAATTTCTCCTTTTGCCACAATGTTTTCCACTTTTTATCCCCCGCTTTTTCGGAAAAAAAAGGGGGGTTATTAATTTCGGTCTGTCCGTCCGTCTGTCTGTCTGTCTGTCACACTTCGTTTCCGTGCAATAACTGCCACAAATATGAACCGTTTTTTTTCAAACTTGGTAACAAGGTTAAATGCCAGTAGGGCTAGGCCAAGTTCGATCGTCACTTTCGGCAGACTTCATTCGGTGGAGTTATGGCCCCTTAATTAACAAAAAATGTCGTTTGTTCCCGTTTCCGTGCAATAACTGCCCAAAATGTGAACCGTTTTTTGTCAAACTTGGTAACAACGTTAAATGCCTTAAGGGCTAGGCCAAGTTCGATCGTCACTTTCGGCGGACTTTATTCGGTGGAGTTATGGCCCCTTAATTAACAAAAAATGTCGTTTGTTGCGGTTTCCGTGCAATAACTGCCACAAATGTGAACCGTTTTTTGTCAAACTTAGTAACAACATTAAATGCCTTAAGGGCTAGGCCAAGTTCGATCGTCACTTTCGGTAGACTTTATTCGGTGGAGTTACGGCCCCTTATTTAACAAAAAATGTCGTTTGTTGCTGTTTCCGTGCAATAACTGCCACAAATGTGAACCGTTAATACATGTTAAATAAAAAGTCTACTGACATGTTTAAACCTAACCTCAACATTTTCCTACAATATTTCCTGCAAGCGGGGGATAAAAATTTCATGAATTTGCTTGTTGTCATAGGTTATCCATTCAATTATGGAGATTTTCTATGTTTTGACAAAATACGTTCAAAGTCGTCTGCTGCAGAATTGTCGTATGCAGGAAAGGGTTAAGGGCTGGTTCGCTTTTGTGATCTCCCCTTGTCTGCAAAAGATAGACAACATATGGTTGAGTTATTTCTCCTTGTCAGTTGTGACAGTTGAGCTATACTGGGCCTCTTGTTTAAGCTTACCTGACCGCATGATGAGTTTTTCTGGTTGGCATGATAAATCACACGTCATTATCTCTTAGTCCTCGTGTTTTAAAAATATTATGGGATTAGGAGGAATTGCTAAACATTCCTTTCCCTAAATGGTTTTATGTCTCTGTCAAAATGACATTTTCATTAAAGCTTAATATATACTAACAGAGGCATCATACTGTAGATGAGATTGATTTTGTACCTTTAGGCTTTATCTATCAAGTCTGTTTGTTAAAAGATATTTAAACCATTTCCTGATACAGACACCACTTGACAAACCTATAACTCGACCAGGCTCAAAAACTATAAAAGTTTAATCTGTGCTCAAGTTTCTGATTGGTCAGAAGCAAACTCATTCTCCGGATTGACCAATCAGGAGACTTATTTGGAACATGGATTTCATTTCTGAGCACTGAGATCGTTTTCAGAGTGTTATAGTTTCAGACCCTGGACAAGCATTGTTTAATTTTTCAGGCAACACATTTACCATACCCGTACAGAGTAATCAAGGTACCCAACTGTCCACCACTCAGACCCATCAAGTTCAGCAACAAGCAGTGTATAGAATACCCACTCAATCTGGTACTCATCAACTCATTTCAAGTAAGTTTTCCTGGCAAAGTTTAACCCTTTCCCACATACAAACGATCTGCAGTAGACTTCTATGGTAAAATCTATTCAAAAATATAGAAAGTCTCTTTAAATGAAGGTATAGTTAGTGCAGTTGAAGACATTGTGGGAGAAGGAGAAATTGCTCGTTCTGAGCAGTTTCTCCTTTTGCCACAATGTTTTCAAAACTCGTCTGCTGCAGACACGTCCGAAATCGTCTATTTGTGGGAAAGGGGTTGAAGGTTTTTAACCATTAGTTTATTCGGAAAACTGGACAGACATTGTTCACAAACAAACTAGTACTTTTTCCCAAGAACAGGTTCATATAATGATCGTGAGTCCCTTAACACATTCCAGTTGAAATTAGGTTGCTGCAGCTTTTTTGTATGTCAGAAAAGGGTAAAGAAGTCATTCGGCATTTGGTTAATATTCTTTCAGGTAGCCCATTAATACAATCTGACACAGGACAGAGAGCCCAGTCTACAATCAACAATACAGGTCACACAACAGTTCTCTCTGCAGGTATAACTTTAACCAAGTTTAACGTGCAGACGCAGTATGAGGCTTCTGTAGCAGACAACCAACTTTTGCTATAATGTTTTCAACTTTTTTTCAATAATAATGCTTTCATTTTTAGAGAGTCCCTATTTTTGCAAAGATGTTTTCCGCATTCTTAGATTCCCTATTTTTGCAAAGATGTTTTCCACATTCTTAGATTCCCTATTTTTGCAAAGATGTTTTCCACATTCTTCTGGTGCAGATTTATTGAAAGTGGGAAAGGGTTAAAAAATCAAATGTGATTTTTAGAACATGGAATATGCCCCTTATCTACTGCTTTGCCACTTGTTAAAGAAGTGTTGTCATATGCTGTCTGTTACTGCAATAGTATCCTATATTAGGGTAAGGGTTTATAACAGCTTCAAATTAACCATTTCCCTCATATAGTCGCATCTGCAGCAGACAGCTTTTTGAAAAAAAAGTGACAAAAGAAGAAATTGCTCAAAACAAGCAATTTCTCCTTTTGCAACAATGTTTTCCACTTTTAGTCATAAATCCTTTCAATTATAGAGACTTTCTATTTGTAGACAAAATGTGTTTTAAGTTGTCTGCTGCAAAATTGTTGTATGAGGGAAGGGTTAAGAAACATGTTTACACATTGACCAGGGAAAAACTGGTTTTCTTGGTAAAGTTCATTCAGTTACTTCATTTAATTTTGATCAACTTTTTTGGTTAAAATTTTGTGTCTACCCCAGTTGCAAGTCCTATTCAAGAAAAACGCCATATTAAATCCTTTCCCAACTTGCAGATGCATTTTGAAAATATTGTGAGAAAAGGAGAAATAGCTCATATGGGTAATTTCCCCCTTTTGCTTTAATGTTTACAACTTTATTCAATGGTTAGTATTTCACTTATAAAGACTTTCCATATTTTTTGCATAGATATTTGTTGTCTGTTGCAGATCTGTTGTTTTCATCTTTCCAGAAATATATTTTTTATTCCAGCCGGCCAACAAGCGACACCTGCCTTGACCCCTAGTGTTTACATGTATCAGACCCCACAGGGTATAGTATATGCCCCAGCTACTGGTTCTATGCAAGACAAGACTATATTTAACTTTCAACAGCCAGCAACAGCCTTATCCGTATCACAAGACACAGGAGGTAAGACAAATTACACCTAAAAGTAGTTATTTAACCCTTTCTCATATGCAGAAGCATTTACTGTGGTTGACTTCTGATGTGGCAAAAGGACAAATTGCTCAATATTAAAGATACTTTCCATATTTTGTGTCAATATGCTTTTTCAAAAATGAAACCGGATGAACGAAAGGGTAAACCAATGTCTGCTTCAGCTGGTTTTAAAAGTTGTCTCTCTTGAGAGTAATTATTACCAAGGCATTGGCAGTTATGTCCCTTTTTCATGTTTAAACAAATGAAAATGCTTTCTAGTTGTATCAAATCATTTTACAAGTTTGAAACGGGAACTATGTTTATTTTCTCACTCAATTACTTGAGATTACCTATCTATGTCTGTAATGGAGATGGTTGCCCAGAGGTAGTACCTAAACTTTTTTACTCAATGGTCCTAGGTTCAATTCCCATGCAAGTTGGTTCCAAATGTTTTACCATAACACCCTTGGTGAGAGGACTGATAAATACAAGTTTGTAAATTTTAAGCTTGCTTCCTAATGGATGTAAATGTTTAGACTTGCTCATCAATGTACGTGGATCAAATTTATTTATTTATTTATTATTTATTTATTTATTGGGGTTTTACGCCGCTTTCAACATTATTTCAGTAATATCACAATGACAGTTCACTTATTCATGATCCCTGGGTAAACAAACCAGTACTAGGCTAGAAAATGTGCCTTGCCCAAGGGCACTCCACCATGACCGTAGTGCCACGACTGGGGATCAAACCCGGGACACCCGGTTTCGAAATACCCGACGCTAACCACTCGACCACAGCGGATTCCTGGATCAAATTTAATTTACATACTAAATTTATTGTGTTTTTAAAATCCTTTGCTCTGATATTCTTGTGGAATCGTCCCCAATTAGCCAGGCACCGTTATCTCAGTCGGTAGTGACTTAGGCTGCCAATCCAGGGGTTGTGCGTTTGAACCGCCAACATTCTTTCATACGTTTGATAAAAGTCAATGCGACTAAGAGTCATTCGTCTTCCAGCAAATGGGCTAACATTCTATGTGGAAAAGAAGCCAGTTACTTTGAAAGATTGATGTGTGGAGTACTGGTGGTGAAAAAAACAGGAATCACATTGGGTAGGTGAACTTTGTGCAGTCACAAAATACCATAGGTGTTGAGGTTAAAGAAAGGATTTAGAACATGAAGTGATGAATGAACCAGTGCTCCTTATTAACAATTCTGTTCAAAAGTTTGCTCAAGAAGAATTTCTGTGCAAGAAATCTTTAACCCTTTCCTACAATCAAGAAAGCTGCAATAGACAACTTCTAGGGCTACTTTTGGAAAATCTTTATAAATGAAATAATAATTTTTGAATTGAGTATAAAACATTGTGGTAAAGGACCGACCAACTGCTCATTATAAGCAATTTCTTCTTTTTATGTTTTTAAATGTGGTCTGTAGTAGAATCATGAAAAGTTATTTGCTGCAGATCAAACAATTGTGTCTGTATGCGGGAAAATGTTGTTGAAAATTATTATGTGTCAGATTTTCTATTGGATTTCTTCACAATTTGTTTGATTTCTTTCAGGACAACAACAGTCACAAGGACAACAACACCACCAACAACAACAGATCATCACCATACCAGTGCCTGTTTCACTAGCAGGATCACCCCAGGTAAATTCCCACATACAGTAAATCAGCAGCAGACAGTTTAACCCATTTTCCGCATACGACAATTCTGCAACAGACAACTTTGAACATATTTTGTCAAAAAATAGAAAATCTTAATAATTGAATGGATAACCTATGACTAAAAGTGGAAAACATTGTGGCAAAAGGAAAAATTGCTCGTTTTGAGCAATTACTTCTTTACTTCTTTTGTCACTATGTTTTCAAAAAGCCGTCTGCTGCAGAGGCGTCTATATGAGGGAAAGGGTTAACCCTTCCATATACAACACATTTACAATAGACAACTTGACCCTTTCCCTCATATAGACGCTTTCTGACGCCTCTGCAGCAGACGGCTTTTTGAAAACATAGTGACAAAAGAAGAAATTGCACAAAACGTGCAATTTCTCCTTTTGCAACAATGTTTTCCACTTTTAGTCATAGGTTATCCATTCAATTATAGAGATTTTCTATGATTTAACAAAATATGTTCAAAGTCGTCTGCTGCAGAATTGTCGTATGGGGGAAAGGGTTAAATATCATCTTGGTAAAACTATGGAAAAATCTCTATAAATAAAAAAAAAAATATTAAATAGAGTCGAAACATTTTGTAAAAAGTAGAAATTGCTCAATATGAGCAAATTCTCCTTTTGCCACAATGTTGTCAAAAGTTGTCGTCTGCTGCAGAGGTGTATAAAAGCCTCTACATGTTTGGAAAAGGTTGAAAAACATCTTTACAAAAATGTAAAATCTCTGTAAAGGAAATTTGAATTATTGAATAGAGTTTAAAACATTCTTTTCAAAAGAAAAAAATGCTCATTATTTTTTTGCTACAAAGTTTTAAACTGTTCAATAATTCAAATTTCATTTACATGTGTAAAAGGATTATAAAGAAGATTTCAAGTTTTAAAGTTCAGACTACATCTTGTTACAAACTTAAACCCTTTCCCTCATACGACAATTCTGCAGCAGACGACTTTGAACATATTTTATCAAAATATAGAAAATCTCTATAACTGAATGGATAACCTATGACTAAAAATGGAAAACATTGTGGCAAAAGGAGAAATTGCTCGTTTTGAGCAATTTCTTCTTTTGTCATTATGTTTTCAAAAAGCCGTCTGCTGCAGAGGCGTCAGAATGCGTCTATATGAGGGAAAGGGTTAACTTATAATTTTTAAACAATTTAACATCGTCATCATTGCTTTAGTTATTTTATGGTTTTGGAATAATTAAACCAAAGATTAGTGTATTTTTTTTTTAAACTGAGATGAGATAACAATATATAAGCCATTAACTTAATTAAAACTAGGAAAACTAATCTTATGGCATTTGTTATTATACCCCCAGATACATGGGGGCTATATAGGAGTCACGCTTGACGGTCAGTCGGTTTGTTTGTCGGTCCGTTGGTCTGTGGACATTTCTTGTGAACACTATTTCTCAGCAACCCTTGGTCAGAATTCAATATAACTTCACAAGAATGATTAATACCAAGTCTAGTTGTGCATGTTGTCGGCGTGTTGCACTGGAATTATTTTTAAATGAGTTATGGTCCCTTGAATTTCTCATACATATGTATATTGTCAGGCACCAGCTGGGGGTACTCATCACCTTCAGTGATATTTCTAGTTTGTACAGATTTGGAGCAATTTGTGCAGCTGTACAATCTCATTTGGATCTTCATTATTCGCGAAGAAGTAAGAGAAGCGATTAAGAGACTTCTGGAGAAAAAGTGTTAATTTTTATTTGCCCGTATTAATATGGGTCATATTATGAGAACACCTGTGGCAGGCGGGCGGAGTCTACATTTTGTCGACTCTCTCTAAATAAATATTGAATACAATTGAAAACAATGTGGCAAATTGAAGAAAATGCTCATTATGAGTAATTTCTCTTTTTTGCCACAATGTTTTCAAAAATTGTTGCTACATATGTTTTAACCCTTTTCCTCATTATAGACGCTTTCTGACGCCTCTGCAGCAGACGGCTTTTTGAAAGCATAGTGTCAAAAGAAGAAATTGCTCAAAACAAGCAATTTCTCCTTTTAACACAATGTTTTCCACTTTAAGTCATTGGTTATCCAATCAATTATAGAGATTTTCCATTTTTTGTCAAAATATGTTCAAAGTCAGCTGCTGCAGAATTGTCGTTTGAGGGAAAGGATTAAAGTGACTTTGTAATATGACTTGGTGTATTTTTTCTATTTTACAGGATTAAAGTGACTTTGTAATATGACTTGGTGTATTTTTTCTATTTTACAGGATTAAAGTGACTTTGTTATACGACTTGGTGTATTTTTTCTATTTTACAGATACTTCAGTTGGCCACAGACGGACAGACTGAATTGTCACAACCAAGTGCTGCCAAGAAATCTAGAAAATGATAAATCTTTCATTTATCTTTATCCTGCCATTTATTGTATGTTATTTTCTTAGGGCTCAAACCCATAGCTTGCTTAGACAAGATGTTAAGGTGACAATAGCAAATCATGCAGACCAATTTCAGGCTGCACTTAGCCCATGCAATCTGAGCATGCCTGTACTGTTTTGACAATAAGCATGAGAATAAAGAGATGTGACAGTAGTCTATGACCGTTATAAATCGTGATGGTCGTGTTTTTTTTGATATTCTTTGTTTTCTACTTACTCATTTGGTGATACATTAGAAATTGATAACTAGTTAATTGCACAGATTTTAGAGATTGAATGCTGTATATTTTAAAGCAGCTATTTATAAATTCTTTCAAATTGAAAGCATATTATGCCTTTATATAAATTTTAAAAAAAGAAGATAACACTTTCCTTCATGCAGGCACTTTTGGATGTAAATGCAGCAGATACAGTTTAAAATCATTGTGGGAAAAAGGAGAAATTGCTCTTGATGAACAATTACTTCTTTTGTCGCAATGTTTTCAACTCTAGTCAATAATTGTACTTTCATTTACATGAGATTTCTCATATCATAACCTAGATGTTTTTAAAGAAGTTTGCAGCATGTTTGTAAAATGAGGAAAAGAATCGGGGAAAGAATCGGCTAATCAAAATTACAAAGAATATTTGTTAAGAAAAAAGCATTTGCACTGATCTTTGTAATTGAAAATAATTATTGTATACATATTTTTTAGTGTTGTTTATTTTAGCTGTATGGGTGTTTGCTTTGATCGACCTCACAATATGAAAATGTACAATAATTGTTTTTTTATTCAATTTCAAATGGTCGGTTTCAGAGTAGTGTTACAGAGCCACATGATGGCCCTCTTATTTTAAAGGATTATATTTCAATTCTCCTGCAAATACTCTTTACATTTTAGATGAATTGTAGAAAGAGTGTTTGAGCAGTGCTCTATGAAATCCAACCATAAGGGTATTTGTGACCAGCAAAGATCCAGATCAACCTGCACTTCTATATACAATGTGGTCAAAGATCAATCTGACTTTGTATTTTTCCCCAATTTGTATGTCAGAGATAGTTTCAAGATACATTTGACGTATCGAGTTTGGATGCACAAGCAGATTTTATACACAACACACCAAGGTGGGTCCTCTTGGTGCAAGACACATTTGTTCATAATTATCCAAGTCATTCATATTAACCCTTTCCCACATACAACAAATCTGCAGCAGTGAAAACATATTGACAAAATCTCTATAAATGGAGGTACAATTAATGAAAAAAGTTGAAAACATTGTGGCAAAAGGAGAAATTGCTTGTTTTGAGCAATTTCTCCTTTTGTCACAGTGTTTTCAAAAGTCGTCTGCAGCAGACGCGTCAAAAAGCGTGTATATGAGGGAACTGGTTAAAAGTAAGTGTTTTTCTAGTCAATTTCATTATCTGCAAGATTATGTCTTATTGTTAACTTTTATTTACTTTCTTTCTTAATGATAAAAAGGTCATTTTAGTGTCTAATCCACATTGAACTGTTTTCTGATCATATAGCTCAAGTATGCCTTTTTCTATGTTCATTCTACCGCCTTTTCTCAGACTTTAAGATAGTCGATACATTTTAAATAATTTCTTTTTTGATGAAAGTTGGAACTAAATATCAATTGTTCAAAACATAAGAGGGTAAAATATTATGTTCTATTGAAGATTGAAGCGATATTATGTACCTCAATTGTTTGTGAAAGTCCGTCCATTTATGATTGATTGTATTTTGAAGGCTTTGAATGTATTTAACTTTGTATCTCATGATGCCTTAACCTTTTCCCTCATGCATATGAATTTGTAGGCATCTGCAACCGATAACTGTTGAAATATAGTGAGTAGCCAGTTGCTTGGAAAGTATGTTGTGTGTTGTACTGGTGTGGGAAAACCAGGAAACGCATGAGTAGGTGAACTGGTCGCCGTGATATGACTGAAAATTGTTGAAAATGGCGTTAAACCCCAGTAGAAATAGAAAACATAGTGGCATTAGGATAAATTGCTCATATTTTCTACTCTATCTCAAAGAAGCATTTAGATTTTTCAAGATTTTCATATTCTCATCCACCTCAAAGCTTTTCAAGGATGTCTGTCTGCTAAAGTTTGTCCTATGTGATGATGGATGATTTTAATCCTATGTAGCCCATTCTATTAGCCCATGCCCGGATACAGATGACTTAATTAAGATGTCTCTACAGCAGATATTATCAAAAGATTTTGAATAAGGAGGAAATGGCTTAAATCAATCAATTTTATCCATTTCCAACAACATTTTTAAAACTGTATCCAAGTTGTAGATGTCAGATGCTGCATTAATTTCCAAAGATAATTTTAAGAGCAAATTATTGCATCTGGAAAACTTTTCAATTCCTCAATTGTTTACTGTATTGACTTGGTTACAATGAAAACATTTTTTGAGTTACTAAATAAGTAAATTTCATTGTGCTTTATAGATAATTACCTTTTCACGAGGACAAAATGACATTTACAAAATGCATTGTAACTTTGTTTGTAGATTTTTAGAATGGATGACATTGGTCAACATGGGGACAAAATAAACTCCAAATAATATCATAACCCTATCTAACATACAGACACATTTTGACGCGCTTACATCAGACAGCATTTGAAAATATTGTTGCAAATTGGGAAAATTGCTCATAATTTCTTGTACTTTTGCCACAATGTTTTTATACTCTTTACTTTCATTTATTGAGATTTTAAATATTTTTGCCTCGTTGATTTCAAAGCTGTCTGCTGCAAATTTGTTGTATGTGTTAAAAGGTTAAAATGTGAACACTGATGTTACCATCCCTATGTTATCTGTAAATATTAACCCTTTCTCACTTATAAATGCTTTCTGACAAATTTGCAGCAGACAACTTGTGAAAACATTGTGATGACATTTCGAGGGCTTGGCGTGAAACGGTTGTAACTAAAAACCTATTTTGAAAACCCTGGTTTAGCGGCAATTTTGACCCCTTTGTAAACAATGCAAATTTAGGTGCCATTGCTCGTTCTGAGCAATGGCACCTAAATTTCCATTGTTTACCAAGAAAAATGATTTATCGCTTATAAAGACTTTTTGGTGAGGTGATTAGCCTTCGTTAAAAAATATGAATTTTAGTTACAACTGTTTCACGCCAAGCCCTCGATTTGAACATTTTGTGGCAAAAGGAGAAATAGCTTGTTTTGAGCAATTCCTCCTTTTGCCACAAAGTTTTCAACTTTGTTTCAGTATTTGTAAGATCAATTAACCCTTACCCTCATAAGGCAATTCTGCAGCAGACGACGTATTCTGTCAAAAAATAGAAAATCTCTATAATTTAATGGATAACCTATGACAAAAAGTGGAAAACATTGTGGCAAAAGGAGAAATTGCACGTTTTGTGCAATTTCTTCTTTTGTTACAATGTTTTCAAAAAGCTGTCTGCTGCAGAGGCATCAGAAAGTGTCTATATGAGGTAAAGGATTAAAGCGATATTTTATATTTTTGCAAAAAAGTTTTCGAAGTTGTCTACTGCGGACTTGTTGTATGTTGGAAAGGGTTAAGTCCTTTCTATGTTAACCATTGATACTTACATATAATGAAATGATATTGTTATTTGTAAAATTACTGTTTGTTCTCTCTGCATGCATATTTTCAAATTATGATGGTTGTTTTATTATCATTCATTGTTACATGATTAGCCTTTTTACACTTGCCAAGGCGTTTTGATGAGTCTGCATTAGACGACTTTTGGAAAAAATTGTTAAATTTCAACATGAAGTTTTAAACTCTCACCAATTATTATACTTTCACTATAGATTGTTTAAGTTTGATATTTTCTATGTCATTTGCTGCAGATTTGTTGTATTCACAAAAGTGTAAATATGTATCTTTTATCTACAAACTCCTAGAAAGCTTGTTATGTTATTCTATATCTTGTTTTGCTACAGATAACTACAGTTTCACACCAAATTAGTGGTCTAAATGGAAGCATTGTTTTCAAAACAAATTGATCAGATCTATCACAAAGAGTAGATGTACAAGAGCCAGAGAAATTTAGCCACACTCAAGGGAAAAAAACCATTACCCTTTCCCACATACAACAAATCTGAAGCAAGGTTAAAATGTGGAAATAGAAATGACATTATGAGTCTTGTATATAGAATTGAAAACATTGTAACAAAAGGAGAAATTGTTCATTATGAGCTGCATATGCATCAAAAGGTGTGCAGGTAGGAAAGAATTAACCCTTTCCCTCATACGACAATTCTGCAGCAGACGAGTTTGAACATATTTTGTCAAAAAAATAGTTTTTTTTATAATTGAATGGATAACCTATGACTACAAGTGGAAAACATTGTGGCAAAAGGAGAAATTGCTTGTTTTGGGCAATTTCTTCTTTTGTCACTATGTTTTCAAAAAGCCGTCTGCTGCAGAAGCGTCTATATGAAGGAAAGGGTTAAGGTATTTGTAACAAATGTAGATTAAACTTTAAAAACTTTATCATTAAATGCCTTGCAGTCCCTTGACTAAAAGGGGAACAGTGTAGATCTAGATCAAACTGTGAAAACGTTGGTTGATCTAGATCTTCTCTGGTATCCATCACACTATTGTTGGTTTTCCTGCAACAATGGTCGAACATAAAATGTAGCCATATGCATGGTTGGAATACTTGTAACAATAACTGCATTTTAAAAAAAAGGTGGGGGGGGGTGTTCTGTAACTTCTGTGCAACAATTCTAGCTCTTGATTGGTCTGCCTTGCCATGGTGACACTTAGGGATCACTTGACCAGTGTTTGTCTGTTATAACTGTATGGGTGTTTGTCAGGCGAGACAGTCATGTGTTCCTATACTCACCCTGTCTTGTTAACACTTTCCCACATACAACAGATCTATAGCAGATGACTTTGAAAACATCTAAGCAACAATATGAATAGAGTTAAAAACATTGTGATAACAGAATATTTTCAAAAATTGTCTGCTGTAAATACGTAAAAAATGCATCTGCAAGTGGGAAGGGTTAATCCTTTACCACATACGACAATTCTGCAGCAGACGACTTTGAACAAAATCTCTATAATTGAATGGATAACCTATAAATTAAAGTGGCAAACATTGTGGCAAAAGGAAAAATTGCTTGTTTTGAGCAATTTCTTCTTTTGTCGCAATGTTTTCAAAAAGCAGTCTGCAGCAGATGCCTTTTGAAAATATTCTGGCAAATGGAAAAATTGCTCATGATGAGCAATTTACCCATTTTCCAGAATGTTTTAAACTCTTTATTTAATAATTATATATTTTTTAAAAGAATATTTCCATATTTTTGTGAGTGTTTTCAATGTCGAGTATCTTTTCGATGTCGTCTGCTGCAGCTTTGTTGAATGTGAGAAAGGGTTAAGAAATTACACCTATGGCCCTTCTGAATGTATTCTGTTGAGACTGTAGGCCCGATTCACCAATGGCCCTTCTGAATGTATTCTGTTGAGACTGTAGGCCCGATTCACCTATGGCCCTTCTGAATGTATTCTGTTGAGACTGTAGGCCTGATTCACCTATGGCCCTTCTGAATGTATTCTGTTGAGACTGTAGGCCCGATTCACCTATGGCCCTTCTGAATGTATTCTGTTGAGACTGTAGGCCCGATTCACCTATGGCCCTTCTGAATGTATTCTGTTGAGACTGTAGGCCTGATTCACCTATGGCCCTTCTGAATGTATTCTGTTGAGACTGTAGGCCTGATTCACCAATGGCCCTTCTGAATGTATTCTGTTGAGACTGTAGGCCTGATTCACCTATGGCCCTTCTGAATGTATTCTGTTGAGACTGTAGGCCTGATTCACCAATGGCCCTTCTGAATGTATTCTGTTGAGACTGTTGTAGGCCTGATTCACCAATGGCCATTTGCAACAAGACCCCCTTATGATAACTTGCATATCTGTTACAAGTGAATTGCAATGTTTATGTATTTGCTTACGTCTCACTTCTATGATCCCATGTTCATCATCACACCATCATGGTGTTTGTTATTTATTAGTCATTATAAACCATTATAACTAAGTGCCAATTGTATAGTCTTTTCTTATCATGTTGCCTTAATTCGTGTTTTTGTTGATGAAATGTCACATTGATGGATTTTCATTGAATTGTTTTTTGCCCATTAAAAATTTAGATGTTAGGTGAATTTTGCTGTAAATTTTTAAGCCTTTGTCCAAATTATTGTTTTGTTTTGAAAAATATTGTCTCATGGTTTTCATTGCACTTGTTAACCCTTTCCTTCATACAGCAATTTTGCAGCAGATGGCTTGAAAAATACATATAGGTAAAATATGGAAAAAACTTTCTAAATGAAAGTACAATAATACAATAGAGTTGAAATCATTGTGGCAAAGGGAGAAATTGTTCAACATGAGCAATTTTCCTTTTGCCACAATAATTTCGAAAGTCGTCTACTGCAGAGGCGACAGAAAGCGTTTGTTTGTGGGAAAGGGAAAACTCCTTTGTGTGTCACCTGCTTTAGCAAGTAGACACATAGGGATCACTTCTCTGTCATCTGTCCACATATTTGCTGGTGAAACCTTTAATTGTTTCTTTGAACACTCTTCTATATTGACTTTGGCCAGTATTTAATTTCAGTTAAACGATGGTAATTTATTTCATAATTACACCTCAATTAAGGTTTTCTCTTCTATTTTACGTTACATGGTGTTGTTCATATGTTTGTCCATAATTAAAGCCTGAGACTTTTTCTGAGCAACTGCTGTCTGGAATTCAATGAAACGTTATGGGGAACTTCAGAACCAACAGATCTGCATTTGTTCAGTTTGTTCAAATTTGACAATCCTGGCTTGTCTATTAATTTTCTCTCATGATTGTCAAAAGTCATTGTTATGCACATCATTTGTCTTTCACCAATAAGCTGAACAGTCATGTGGGAATGTACAAATAAATATAGCCAGTTGCCTGCAAAGAATGTTAGATGGAGTACAGGTGAGGGAAAACCAGGAAACGCCCATAAGTTGAACTGTCCTCCATGATAACATTAACGCTTTCCCTCATAGAGACGCTTTTTGAAAACATAGTGACAAAAGAAAATGTTGCTCAAAACGAGGAATTTCTCGTTTTGACACAATGTTTTCAACTTTTAGTCATAGGTTATCAATTAAATTATAAAGATTTTCTATTTTTTGACAAAATATGTTCAAAGTCGTCTGCTGCAGAATTTTCGTATGAGGCAAAGGGTTAATGGTGATAATCAATCCGATGTTAAATTCTGACTTTTTGTTTTGCCTAACTTGGCAGTGTGACAAAAGGGGGATCACTTCCCTATCATCTGTCTGTCTGACACACTTTCACTAACTACACTTTTTAGCAGTTGACACATGTATGTTTAACTTCCTACAGACACTCTTGATAATATTCTTGATAAACATTGTTGCAAAAGAAGAAATTGCTCAAAACAAGCAATTTCTCCTTTAGCCAACAGTGTTTTCAACTTGATTCAATTATCATATTTTCATGTACAGATAATTTCCATATTTTCTTCCTGAAAGTTTTCAAAGCTTTTTGAAATCATAGTGACAAAAGAAGAACTTGCTCAAAATGAGCAATTTCTCCTTTTGCCACGATGTTTTCCACTTTTAGTCATAGGGTAATCCATTCAATTGTAGAGATTTTCCATTTTTTGATAAAATATGTTCAAAGTCGTCTGCTGCAAGACTGTTGAATGAGGGAAATGGTTGATATGAATTATGGAAGTTTGTGTGACTAATTGGGTAGCAGGGAAGGGCCAGATTATGCTGTTTTAAGGCAAACTCTTATCATTATCGACACTGGTTGAAAATGCCTTCTAGCTGGTCCTTCTGGAGTGAAGCACATCAGGGCCTGTTTGTGGTTGGTGTAAATTCGATGGCTGTATTTTGCTTTTTGTATGAACTTTTAGAGTTATGTTGATAGTTCCTCTTGGATATTCTATTAATCAAATGCCTGTTACTAACTTTTGCTGCAGTGCAGCATTATAATCAAATTATTTTCTGTTTTTTTCAACTGATTGTATACATTTTGTGTTCAAATATGTATATCTTGTAGCTTGAACCATTATTCTAGAATTTAAAGATAATCTGGAAACTTGTGACACAATGCAGCTTTATCCACAAAAGTGTGTTTGTTTACAAGGACATTTAACCCTTTCCCACCCGTAGACGCATTTTGACCCATTTCCAGTAATTATACCTACAATAATAGAGATTTTCCATATTTTTGAGTAGACATTTCTAAAGTCGTCTGCTGCAGATTTGTTTTATGTAGGAAAGGGTTAAATTTTCATTGTGTTGTTTGTAAACAATTCCTCATTGTTTCAAATGGGATGGCTCTCAACCCTTTCTCACATACAATATATCTTCAGAAGATGACTTTGAAAATATGTTTTCAAAAATATGGAAAACCTCTAACCCTTTACCTCATACGACAATTCTGAAGCAGACGTATTTTGTCAAAACATAAAAAATCTCTATAATTGATTGGAGTCACTAAAAGTGGAAACATTGTGGCAAAAGGAGAAATTGCACGTTTTGTCAGCCGTCTGCTGCAGAGGTGTCAGAAAGCGTTTATATCAGGGAAAGGGTTAAAAATGAAATTGTAATTACTGAAAAGAGTCGAAAACACTGGCAAAAGGAGAAATTGCTCATTATGAGCATTTTTGTTTTTGAAACAATATTTTCAAATTGTAAAAACAGTCACTTAATTTTCTCAATTTACAAGATGTTTCTTCTACCATTTTACATATTTTCATCTTTGTTAAAAAAATAATTCATGTAAGCTTGCTTTTTAAGTTCTAAAATTGTTTCAGACAGATTTCCCATAAATGTTGGCATGTACTTTGATCTCAGTGACCAATCCTAAAGCTTAGACAGCATTCATTATTTGGTATTACATTCATGTTTAGCTGCTTAACCCTTTCCTTCTTTCAACACGTCTGCAGAAGACGACTTTGATCACATCTAGGCAAAACTATGAAAACATAATTAATGAATAGAGTTTAAAACATTGTGGAATAGGATGCTAATCATGAGCACTTTCTTCTTTTCTCACACTGATTTCATAAGTGGTGTGCAGGTTGGAAAGGGTTAAGCACTTAGAGATGACAGATGAAATGGCCTTTGCTGACAATGTTTTTAGTGTAGAACAGAATGATAAGCTTATTAGTTTTAATAATCATAGGTAGGTACTCTTTAAGGATCTAGACACAGTATCTTGCAGTCCTGAATGGGATTGATCTTATTATCAACAACTTCCCACTGTACAACAATTCTGCTGCATTAAAATAAAAAACGAAGTCCTTTTGCTACATTGTTTTGATATGTTTTCTGCTGCATATGCTTCTGTGTGGCAATGATAAATGAAGTGTGAAACCTTTTAAATAAAAAACTTGGCAACTTTACAGTAAAAACTTGGCAGGGAGGTAAGTCATGACCAAAAGATGATTCCTATTGATTTTGATGTCATCTGTTCAAAAGGCCATGGTCACAGTGACTTTGAGCACAAAATAACTGCAGAATCGAGAGAACAGATTGGAATTTTTTTTTTTTCCTTTGAGACAAAAAAATAAAAGAGCCAATCCATTTTAGGAAAATTAATTTCACTTATTCTAGCTATTTTTCATATTTTCCAAAACTTCCCTTTGCAAAGGTTTAAAAAGCTACCTACACCAGGGAAAGGGTTGATATCAGATCTAAAACAATATCAGCTAATGGGTTTAGAGTCACAGTTCATACCATATAAGTATGTAATGTAAACCAAGTAGAGGACAGAAGGTGCTGTGTCTATAGAAGAGTGTCTGTACTAAAAGAGAAACTTTGGGCATTTTATGTATGACAAAGAAGTTGCTATTTTTGTATAATTGCATAATAAATACTCGTATCTTGAATGGTTGTTGTCTTTTGTAATATTTCTGACATAATCCACAGATAAAACTTACCAGTAGATGGGGATTAACTTCCAGTGAGTGGTCCAGTTTTTGTCAACTGTCTAAAGACCCTTTCCCTCATATATATGCTTTCTGACACCTCTGCAGCAGATGGCTTTTCAAAAACATAGTGACAAAAGAAGAAATTGCTCACAATGTTTTCCACTTTTGTTGTAGGTTATCCATTCAATTATAGATTTTTTCACAAAATATGTTTTAAGTTTGTCGTATGTGGGAAAGGCTTAAGTGATAGCCTGGACTTGGACACCATTACACTATCTGGTTAGTCATACACCAACAATAACAGCCCGCATTGGACATGGTGAAGTCAGCAAAAGGGCTAATGAGACAACCTTTTGTGGCCCAAATTGGTTTAACTATTCAAACACTGAAAGTAGTTTGCTGCATTATTCATTCCTAACATCAAGTTGTATTGAGTTTACAAAACTTCCTTTATAATGTATGCCATAGCGATATATAAGGGGAGGCTACCAATTGTCACCATCGATGGTTCATGTCAGAGGTACTGTTAAACTAAAATACGCTAGGTACCAGACCTTTGTAAGAGAGTGTTTTACCCAATTGTTTGTGTATTTGGACGAGTGATGGCTCTTATTTCCTATGTCAACTTTTTTTGTAGTCTAAAATTGCATATCAGGTCATGGCTGTATAAACTATTACCTGTTAAGGGACTTGGAAGGTGGAAGGTTCATCTAACACGAGGGCTATGATGGTCCCATATCGCTCACCTGGGATGTATTGTTGTATTTGAGTGTTTTTAGCTGACCTAAGCACAAAAGTCGGGCCTAATTTGAAAATAATTTGGCACAAATATTCCTTGGGTGTCCCTCGACCAAGATTATTCAAAAATATTATGCCAATCTATTGAAAAACATGGTTGCCACTGTGCTTGGCTTGCTCTTCTACTACGAGGGGTGTTCCAATAGTATGAAGACTATGGATAACCTATGACTAAAAGTGGAAAACATTGTGTCAAAAGGAGAAATTGCTCGTTTTGAGCAATTTCTTATTTTGTCAGTGTTTTCAAAAAACCATCTGCTGCAGAGGCGTCAATATGAAGGAAAGGGTTAATAATTGATATATTTGAACAACATTTTAAATGTAAAGACATCAAAATATATTTTATTACGTGCATTACTTAATTTTATATATAGTACAAATAATGCATTTGAAAACAAATGGGCACAAATGTTCCTTTGCTGACCGACCCTCTATCATGTTTTTAGCTCACCTATGCATGAAGTGCAAGGTGAGCTTTTGTGATCACTGAATGTCCGGCGTCGTCGTCTGTTAACAATTTCCTACAAATGACTTCTTCTACTAAACCAATGGACAGATTTCAAAATAACTTCACAGGAATGGTCCTTAGGTGGTCCCCTTTCAAAGTTGTTCAAAGAATTTAATTCCAAGTAGAACTTTGGCTGTTGCGGTATCAGAAAAGGGGAAAATTGCCAAATCTTAAAAAATCTTCTTGTCCAAATGTGCTGGCCCGATTTGAAAATTATTTTGCACAAATGTTCCTTAGGGCACCCTCTACCAAGATTGTTCAAATATTTCCGATCCGTTGAAAAACATGGCCGCAAGGGGGCGGGGCTTGTTTTCCTTATATGTGCATTGTTAAAACTTTAAAAAATCTTCTTGTTCAAAAGTACTGGCCAGATTTCAAAATAATTTCACAGAAATGGTCCTTAGGTGGTCCCCTTTCAAAGTTGTTCAAAGAATTACATTCCAAGTAGAACTTTGGTTGCTGCAGCATCAGAAAAGGGTTAAATCTTAAAAAATCTTCTTGTTCATAAGTGTTGGCCCGATTTAAAAATTATTTTGCACAAATGTTCCTTGGGGCACCCCCTACCAAGCTTGTTCAAATATTTCCGATCCGTTGAAAAACATGGCCGCAAGGGGGTGGGGCTTGTTTTCCTTATATGTGCATTGTTAAAACTTTAAAAATCTTCTTGTCCAAAAGTACTGGCCAGATTTCAAAATAACTTCACAGAAATGGTCCTAAGGTGGTCCCCTTTCAATGTTGTTCAAAGAATTTAATTCCAAGTAGAACTTTGGTTGCTGCGGCATTAGAAAAGGGGAAAATTGCCAAATCTTAAAAAAACTTCTTGTCCAAAAGTGCTGGCCCGATTTAAAAATTATTTTGCACAAAATTTATGTTCCTAAGGGTACCCTCTATGAAGATTGTTTAATTATTTCCGATCCGTTGAAAAACATGGCCGCAACGGGGCGGGGCTTGTCCTAATATGTATAGAGTAAAATCTTTGAAAACTATTGGAAGTTCTATTAAATCAGGTGAGCGATATAGGGCCATCATGGCCCTCTTGTTTTCAATTTTTTCAATATGATGAAAAACATTGGAATCGGGGGCCAGGGCTCATTTTCCTTATATGTATAGAGTAAAAAGAGGGCCACGATGGCCCTACATTGCTCCCCTGAGTTATGCCAATCACAATAACTCATTTTGCTGTCAAATTCTATTCTTAACAAGATTTCCCTTCAATTTGACCTAGCGACCTTGTTTTTTGACCTAAAATGGCCAATATTCAAATTTAGCCTAATTATAATCAGGACAATCATTTTGACAAAATTTCATCATGCTCAAGTAAAAAAAACGGTTTCCTTCAATTTGGCTGAGTGATCTACTTTTTGAACTGACATGACCCATATCCAAACTTGGTCTAGATATAATCAAGACAAACATTCTGACAAAGTGTCAAGCTGCTGAAACAAACAATGCAGTTCCTAGTGTTAACAAGATTGTTCTCAAATTTGGCCAAAAGAGCTAGCTTTTGACTGGATATGACCTATATTTATACCCCCAGATACATAGTATATGGGGGCTATATAGGAGTCACGCTTGTCGGTCTGTGGACATTTCTTGTGAACACTATTTCTCAGCAACCCTTGGTCAGAATTCAATATAACTTCACAAGAATGATGGATACCAAGCCATGTTGTGCATATTGTCGGCGTGTTGCACTGGAATTATTTTTAAATGAGTTATGGCCCCTTGAATTTCTCATATATATGTGTATTGTAAAACAAGATTTTTCTTCAATTTGACCTTGTGACCAAGTTTTTGACCGAACATGACCTATATTCGAATTTAGTCTAGATGTCATTAAGACAATTACTCTGACCTGGCACAACTAATACTAATCAGTAGTCCCAGCTCTGACATGGTTTCAACATGCACAATTTAAAAATGCAGCCTCTGGTATTCACAATATTTTCCTTCAATTTGACCTGGAGTCCTAGTTTCTTACCTCACATGGCCCATTCTCAAACTTGGCCAAGATTTGATGGAGAGGTATGTTCTGATGAACTTTCATGAAGATTGGATGTTGCCTGTGGTCTTTTCACGTTGACGTCACACAATGTTCCGATGACGGGCAAAATGTTATCACAATAGCTCACCTTGCACTCGGGTTCGTGATATAGGACCCTCATGGTCTTCTTGTTATATTTTGTCTTTAGCAGCCATCATAGCAGAATGAGTTTGACTAATTTTGGTAGAGGGTCAATAGACCTTTGTATGAATTAAAGATTTTGTACTTTTACCACAAGCAGTCATCTTGTGCATAGGAGAGGAATGGTTTGAATTTTTGGTTTAGGAGAAAAATATGAATGGACCGACGGAGTTGATCACATTGCTCATCCTTCATGCTAAGGTGAGCTAGTGATGGGACAAATATGCAGGATGGGAGTTAAAGTACAAGAACAAAAAACCTTTAACAAAATAGCAATTTACTTAGATAATATAGACCCATCACCTGATATAAAATGATTTTAACAATTTTTTTCGTATTTTCCAGAAAGTTAACCCTTTACAGTTTGTTCTATTCAAGCAATTCACACTAACATTTCAATTGTATAAATAATAATTGTCGTATTTTTCAGAAAGGTAAACCTTTACCACATGCAGATGCATCTACAACTGGCAACTTGGAATCATTGTAGCAAAAGGAGAAATTGCTCATCATGAGCAGTTTCACCTTTTGCCACAATGTTTACAAGTCTTATTCAATACATTAAATCATATGCAATGTACTAAGATCTTTCTCAAATTTCTCCTTGTGACCTTATTTTTGACCCATAAATACATGTAGAACAATTTTAAGGAGGACCACCATCGTCATAATTGAACTTAAATATGAGTAAGATAAACATAAATGCGGATTGGATGAAAATAATGGCCTCTGGAGAGATATGAAGCGGACAAAAAGCTAACAAAACAAAAATAACAACAATATTAGAACTCTAAAAATACTGATATGTTGTACAGTTTTGATATGTGACAAACTTAATCCTTTCCCACATATCACAAATCTGCAGATTTGAAAAGATTTTGGCAAAACCTTGAAAAATCTCCATAAATAAAAGGGTTATTGCTGAACAGAGTTAAAAGCTCGTTTTAAGCAATTTCTCCTTTCGTCACAATGTTTTCAAAAGTTGCCTGCTGCAGAGGCGTCAGAAAGCATCTATATGAGGGAAAGGGTTTAATAGCTTTTAGCTAAAATGGTTTCGTCAATATTCAAAAGGTGGGTTTCAAATTTACAAAAAGCACTGCTACTGGTATGTATCAAATTCGCTCTGAAAAACAAATATACCCATTTACCCTGACATGATGCGTTTTTAGTCGTCTACTTTATAAAAATCTGAACAAAAACTAGCACCGGGAAAATTGGTAATATAATTTTGATACCAAGCTGATACGGATAGTATATTTATTGAAAGTAGTTGAAATTGCTTATGTCGGGCTATTTCTCCCTTTCCTCATCCTCAGTACCCAGGCTATTCTTAAAATATGTGATACCCTGGGCAAATTGGCTAGGGAAACTTCGTAAAGCATGACCTCGATTTCCTCCGTAACTACAGTGCAATTTTGGTATCACATGAGGTTTGTATCATGCGGCCAATCAAGCAGCTGCATTTCACCTCATAGATTATTCATTTGCCCAGGGTATCATATATTTTATGAATTTATGGACCAGTAAAGATCATGGCTTATATTAACCAATAAATTTAATAGCGTCCTAATTGGAAATTAACAAAGTAACACAATTGATAGACAATACATAGCTATGTGTTTGCATAAGGGGATACTTATTATGCCTTTCTATAGAGCTAGCTTGTAAAGCGACGAGGTAGAGTGTTAGCCTCTGAGACCAGAGGTTCCAAGTTTGAGCCATGTTGGTGTCAGACTTTATCAGCTTGGTTACAATTATTTACTCCCAAAGCCAACTTTTGGGAAGCGTAAACAATAATTTATTATCTTTTTTCCCACAAACATAAGAATCTGCTGCAAAGGAATAAGCAAATGTCAAGGTAACAAATATTGAAAATCTCTTTCAATGACAGTACGATTTTTATGACAGAGTAAAAAAAACATTGTGGCAAAAGGAGAATTTGCTCATAAGGAGCAATTACTCACTTTGCCAAAATGTTTCCAACACTTTTTAACCCTTTCCCTCATACGACATTTCTGCAGCAGACGACTTTGAACATATTTTGTCAAAACATAGAAAATCTCTATAATTGAACGGATAACCTATGACTTAAAGTGAAAAACATTGTGTCAAAAGGAGAAATTGCACGTTTTGTGCAATTTCTTCTTTTGTCACTATGTTTTCAAATAGCCGTCAGAGGCGTCAGAAAACGTCTATGAGGGAAAGGGTTAACCAAATTTTTTTTTCTTTATTGTTTTGCCTAGATGGTTTGAAAGTTGTATGATGTCGATTTGTTGTATGTGGGAAATGGTTTCATATCAACTTAGTTCCATTCATCTATCTTTTACATTTCATTTTGCTGAGATATTGAATTCGAAAAAGTTTTGAAAAGAATATGGCTTCAGAAATCTTCTTTCATCACAGTGCTTTCATGAAAAATAGACTTAACCCTTTCCCTCATACGACAATTCTGCAGCAGACGACTTCGAACGTATTTTGTCAAAACACAGAAAATCTCCATAGTTGAATGGATAACCTATGACAAAAAGTGGAAAACATTGTGGCAAAAGGAGAAATTGCACGTTTTGTGCAATTTCTTCTTTTGTCACTATGTTTTCAAAAAGCTGTCTGCTGCAGGAGCATCAGAAAGTGTCTATATGAGGGAAAGGGTTAATACATTCGCCAATATTGAAACATAGCATTACCAGACATACTAGAAATAAACTATACTAAGTATATATATCTAAAGCATTTAATACAAAAACAAAACGTTATTGAACAAAGTAAATCAAGCAATTTCTCAATTTCCAACAATGTTAGCAACAGAATTCAGCAGAAGATGTATTCCATGTCAGTAAAAGGTTAAACATCACTTGACCCTTTCCCTCATATAGACGCTTTCTGACGCCTCTGCAGCAGACGGAATTTGGAAAACATAGTGACAAAAGAAGAAATTCATCAAAACAAGCAATTTCTCCTTTTGCCACAATGTTGTCCACTTTTAGTCATAGGTTATCCGTTCAATTATAGAGATTTTCTATTTTTTGACAAAATATGATCAAAGTCGTCTGCTGTAGAATTGTCGTATGAGGGAAAGGGTTAAAATAATACAAAAATATATCTGATTGAGTTATCATTATTAACTAAACTTTTTAAATTTCCAGTATTCTGTTTACAGAATCGTTTAAAATTCTAGTAAAGAAATTTACAACCTTCAATTCTATGAAAATATTGTAAATATCAAAGACGACATTTGATGCCTTTGATAAAATCATCTTATGAAAACCTTCTGGGAAAAGTAGAATTGAGCAGGTTTTATCCATTTTCAACAGTATTTCAGGTTTATCACTGCTGCAGAACACTTACTATGTAAGAAAATGTGCCTTGACCATGACTACTGCAATCGCCTTCATTGTTTGTATTGCATCATATTTTTCCTTAAAATTCTAATATTTATACAACACAGTCATGTCAGATACATAAGATGTACACACATTACAAAAATAAATTGAAGTAAAGAAACATAGTTTAAGTACAACCCTTTCCTACATGGCATACACAAGGGCTTTTGAAATCATTGTGGCAAAAGAAAGAACTTCCTATTAGGAGCTATTTCTACTATTACCCCCATATTTAACTTAATTCATATTCAACTACTTTACTTTCATTTGTAAAGATTTTCCATATTTTATCTTTGATGCTTTAAAAGTAGTCTCTGCAGATGTATGCAAGTTTAACCCTTTCTCTCATATAGATGCTTTCTGATGCCTCTGCAGCAGATGGCTTTTGGAAAACATAGTGACAAAAGAAGAAATTGCTCAAAACGAGCAGTTTCTCCATTTGCCACAATGTTTTTCACTGATGTTTTTCTGACGCCTCTGCAGCAGACAGCTTTTTGAAAACATAGTGACAAAAGAAGAAATTTCTCAAAACAAGCAATTTCTCCTTTTGACACAATGTTTTCCACTTTTCGTCATAGGTTATCCATTCAATTATAGAGATTTTCTATTTTTTGATAAAATATGTTCATATGTCATATGTTATCCATTCAATTGTAGAAATTTTCTTTTTTTTGACAAAGTATGTTCAAAGTTGTCTGCTGCAGAATTGTTGTATGCCTTGTTAGGTTGGTATAAACCTTTTCCAGATATCTGGGATATTTTTTGTATCAGATCTGTAATAGATTACTTTTGAAAATATTACGGAAAAAGTTGAAATGAGCAATTTCTCATCATTTCTGTATAAGTATGTACATGAATCATCATTATACACAAAGACAATAAAGAGGGCCATGATGGCCCTAGATTGCTCACCTGAGCTATCGATGTAATGAGATTTCTAATTCAAAACACATGTCAGTCTCAAAATGCAGTCTCCAGAGTGTTGAAAAGATTTTCCTTTAATTTGGCCTGGTGACCTAGATTTAGAATCAATATGACCCATATTCGAACTAAACCCAGTTTTAGAGTCAATATGACCTTTATTTGAACTTGACCTAAATATCATCAAGACAAAGATGCTGACAAAATTATATGCTGCTGAAGCAAAAATTGAAAGATTTTTCTTCAATTTGGCCTTGTGACCTAGTTTTTGACCATACATCATAACCAATTATCAAAGTTGGCTTACATATCATCAAGACAAACATTCTGACAAACTTTCAATATGTTCTTAGTTAAAAATGCAGCCTCCAGAGTATTAACAAGATTTTCCTTCAATTTGACCTAGTTACCTAGTTTTTTACCCAACATGACCCATATTCAAACTTGGCCTAGATATCATTTAGAAAACGCATGACGGACAAAATGTGATCACAATAACTCACCTTGAGCTAAAAAAAACTGACATCTATAACATTGGCAGTACATATCAAACACAGATGTAGAAAAGAGTTTGAGAGTTAGAAATAAATTATAGGCACGAGAAATGACTTGCGTTCCCAAAATTCTCCTTCAACAACAAAGTTAAAGATAGATCTGCATCAGTAAGAGATAATTATCTGAGAATATGTAGATATAGAAAGAAATGAGTGTGTTAATCCATAAAATTTAACTAGGACCTGCCTTATTTGTACAAATAGAAAAAGAAACACTCAAAAAACAATAAAATGGTAATCAGAAACATGCATTGTTGTCAATGTCATTAATTGAAAGCTTGGCGGACAAACAGATGGATGGACAGCCAATCAAACGGATGGTCAGACAATAAAATGTGATCCCAAAGTTTGGACGGACAGCCAACACAACGGATGGTCAGACTAGAATGACTGTGTGTCACCTGCACCTGCTCACTGAAAGTGTGACGAAAAAGTGTGATGGACAGACAGACGCCGGACAAAAAGAAAAGTCATCCCTAAGTGCCTACCATGCTACGCAGGGTGACACAACAATAAAATGTGATCCCAAAGTTTGGATGGACAGCCAACCAAATGGATGGTCAGACAATAAAATGTGATCCCAAAGTTTGTCCCTGCTAAACAGATGACAAAAATATAATATTTGAAAATATCATTAAGGTAGAATTATGAAGATATGCTGTATCTTATATATTTTATCAACTATTTTAACCCTTTCCCACATACAACAAGATAGCAGCAGACGACTTTGAAAATGCTAGGCGAAAATATTTGACTGCTTGAACCAATTTTTGTGAAGCTTGTGCAACCAGTACAGAGCCAGTCTTTCACACCTGTATATGCATTTTGACACATCTGCAGTAGATGACTTTTTAATTTATTTATTTATTTATTGGGGTTTTACGCCGCTTTCAACATTATTTCAGTTATATCACGGCGAGATGACTTTTTAAAACATTATAACGAGGAGAAATTGCTCAAAACAAGCAATTTCTTCTTTTGTCACAATGTTTTAATTTTTTCAGCTATTATACCTGCAGTTATAGAGAATTTTCATATTAATGCCTAGAAGTTTTCAAAGTCTTCTGCTTCAGATTTGTTGTATATGGGAAAGGGTTAAGGAATTTTAAAAAATACAAAGCTGGACAAGTCCTTTTCGAAGTTCATCATTGAAAGGGTTAACTTTTAATAAGTAATAAATAAGAATCAACATGATAATCATATAGGGTGGTTACTCGTTTAAAATTGAAAGAAAATAATCTCCAATATTTTATTTTGTGATACTGGCATAATATTGAACTAACAGATGTCATCCATGTGGTTCCTCAGATGGTTCACTAAATGATTTATAAGTAGTCTGCTGCAGATTTTTTGTGTGAAGGTTAACCCTTTCCCTCATATAGACACTTTCTGATGCCTCTGCAGCAGATGGTTTTTGGAGCAATTTCTCCTTTTGCCACAATGTTTTCCACTTTTAGTCATAGGTTATCCATTCAATAATAGAGATTTTTGATTTTTTGACAAAATATGTTCAAAGTTGTCTGCAGCAGATTTTTTGTGTGAGGGAAAGGGTTAACAGTTGATCTGACATGTTATTTTTAGAGTCTGCTGTTTAGAAAACGTGTTTAGAAATATTTTCAACTTTGAATTGAATATATGATTTCAATGCAAAGTTTAAACATGATAGAAAACAAGAGAAATCGTTTTCATTAGCTGGAAACAGAGCAGAGCCAGATCAGACTGTGCAGATGCGCTGACTGATCTGGATATATACTGGTCGCAAATGCCTTACAGCTTTTATATGAAGGGTACCGCTCATGGTCTCTCTACTTTGTTGATACTCTTTCAATTTGTTTTTCATTCCAAACTCAGCTCTAGTATACTTATATAAGGGCACTGGGGACGAAAGGGTTCAAATCAAGTAACAACAAATTCCAGATATTTTTATTTCTTGCACTGTACGGCTGGCATATCAATGTAAGTTGCAACAAAGACACGGAAAATCCTGATGAAATTGTCTGTGACATCATAATCTATCGCTGCTCCGTTGTCAGACATTCTGTGCCAAACACTTGGGAAAGGTGAGGAAATGAGATGTAAAACTGGAATATCTGAAAAGAGAAATTTGATATATATATATATATACAATGTATACATGTATATAAATGCATTTTTTCACTATGATATCATTCATGTTTGGTAATCACCTAAAGACTTTGAGAACACCTTGGAAAAAAAAAAAAACCTATAAATGCAAGTATATGTATATTTACAGAAGCTAGTTGTAATAGTATGGCAAAAGGGAGAAATTTCTTATTACGGGCAATTACTGCTTTAGCCATGTTTTGGAATTGCTGCTGCTACAGATGCGCATCTGCATGTTCAAAATGGTCAAAGAGACATTCTGACAATTCTTTATCTTAACCCTTTCCCTCATACGACAATTCTGCAGCAGAATATATTTTGTCAAAAAGTAGAAAATCTATATAATTGAATGGATAACCTATGACTAAAAGTAGAAAACATTGTGTCAAAAGGAGAAATTGCTCGTTTTGAGCAATTTCTTTTTTTGTCACTATGTTTTCAAAAAGTCGTTTGCTGCAGAGGTGTCAGAAAGCGTCTATATGAGGGAAAGGGTTAAAAGATATTATTCTAAAATTAGCTGGAAGTGTTGTAAAATTTTCAAAACATCTTGTTTTAAAATAATAGACATTTATCTGGTTATGTTTCCAAAATAACATCTGAATCATATGACTTTTAATAATATTATGTATGGTAGACTTATCCTGTAAATCTATTTCTTGAGCATTTCCAGATTATTGAAATGATTATCCATGAAAATATTACAAAGAACTTGAAATTAGTATTGTTTTTGCAATAGTTAATAATTGAAAGAGTTTTCAATGCTTCAAAGTTATGGCCCCAAGCTGTCAAAATTTATGCTTTAACTCTTTCCCTCATACAACAATTCTGCAGCAGACGACTTCGAACATTTTTTGTCAAAAAATGGAAAATCTATATAATTGAATGGATAACCTATGACTAAAAGTAGAAAACATTGTGTCAAAAGGAGAAATTTCTTATTACGGGCAATTACTGCTTTAGCCATGTTTTGGAATTGCTGCTGCTACAGATGCGCATCTGCATGTTCAAAATGGTCAAAGAGACATTCTGACAATTCTTTATCTTAACCCTTTCCCTCATACGACAATTCTGCAGCAGGATATATTTTGTCAAAAAGTAGAAAATCTATATAATTGAATGGATAACCTATGACTAAAAGTAGAAAACATTGTGTCAAAAGGAGAAATTTCTTATTACGGGCAATTACTGCTTTAGCCATGTTTTGGAATTGCTGCTGCTACAGATGCGCATCTGCATGTTCAAAATGGTCAAAGAGACATTCTGACAATTCTTTATCTTAACCCTTTCCCTCATACGACAATTCTGCAGCAGAATATATTTTGTCAAAAAGTAGAAAATCTATATAATTGAATGGATAACCTATGACTAAAAGTAGAAAACATTGTGTCAAAAGGAGAAATTGCTCGTTTTGAGCAATTTATTTTTTTGTCACTATGTTTTCAAAAAGCCGTTAGCTGCAGAGGTGTCAGAAAGCGTCTATATGAGGGAAAGGGTTAAAAGATATTATTCTAAAATTAGCTGGAAGTGTTGTAAAATTTTCAAAACATCTTGTTTTAAAATAATAGACATTTATCTGGTTATGTTTCCAAAATAACATCTGAATCATATGACTTTTAATAATATTATGTATGGTAGACTTATCCTGTAAATCTATTTCTTGAGCATTTCCAGCTTATTGAAATGATTATCCATGAAAATATTACAAAGAACTTGAAATTAGTATTGTTTTTGCAATAGTTAATAATTGAAAGAGTTTTCAATGCTTCAAAGTTATGGCCCCAAGCTGTCAAAATTTATGCTTTAACTCTTTCCCTCATACAACAATTCTGCAGCAGACGACTTCGAACATTTTTTGTCAAAAAATGGAAAATCTATATAATTGAATGGATAACCTATGACTAAAAGTAGAAAACATTGTGTCAAAAGGAGAAATTTCTTATTACGGGCAATTACTGCTTTAGCCATGTTTTGGAATTGCTGCTGCTACAGATGCGCATCTGCATGTTCAAAATGGTCAAAGAGACATTCTGACAATTCTTTATCTTAACCCTTTCCCTCATACGACAATTCTGCAGCAGAATATATTTTGTCAAAAAGTAGAAAATCTATATAATTGAATGGATAACCTATGACTAAAAGTAGAAAACATTGTGTCAAAAGGAGAAATAAAAGATATTATTCTAAAATTAGCTGGAAGTGTTGTAAAATTTTCAAAACATCTTGTTTTAAAATAATAGACATTTATCTGGTTATGTTTCCAAAATAACGACTTTGGACATTTTTTGTCAAAAAATGGAAAATCTCTATAATTGAATAGATAACCTATGACTAAAAGTGGAAAACATTGTGGCAAAAGAAGAAATTGCTTCTTTGTTTTCAAAAAGCTGTCTGCTGCAGAGGCTTTAGAAAGTGTCTATATGAGGGAAAGGGTTAATACAAGGAAATAATGTTATGTGAACTGTAACTGATACATGAGAAAACAGTATAGAAAATGAACCCAATATATTCAGTTTATTCAAAAAGCATAAATAATATGAGGCATGCAATTTGGGATCTTATTGCACATGGGAACTGTGATTAATCTGACTGTGATTACTCTAATTGTCATTACTTTAACTGTGATTACTTTAACTGTGATTACTCTGACTGTCATAACTCTAACTGTGATTACTCTGACAGTGATTACTTTAACTTTGATTACTCTGACTGTGATTACTTTAACTGTGATTACTCTAACTGTTATTACTTTAACTGTGATTACTATAACTGTTATTACTTTAACTGTTATTTCTCTAACTGTGATTACTCTAACTGTGATTACTCTGACAGTGATTACTTTAACTGTGATTACTCTAACTGTCATTACTTAAACTGTGATTACTCTAATTGTCATTACTTTAACTGTGATTACTTTAACTGTGATTACTCTGACTGTCATAACTCTAACTGTGATTACTCTGACTGTGATTACTTTAACTGTGATTACTCTAACTGTTATTACTTTAACTGTGATTACTCTGACTGTTATTACTTTAACTGTGATTACTCTAACTGTGATTACTCTAACTGTGATTACTCTGACTGTGATTACTCGTAACTGTGATTACTCCAACTGTTATTACTCTATCTGTGATTACTCTAACTGTTATTACTCTAACTGTTATTACTCTAACTGTGATTACTCTGACAGTGATCACTTTAACTGTGATTAGTCTAACTGTTATTACTTTAACTGTGATTACTCTAACTGTTATTACTTTACTCTGACTGATTTCTCTAACTGTTATTACTTTAACTGTGATTACTATGACTGTGATTACTCTAGATATTATTACTTTAACTGTGATTACTCTGACTGTGATTAACCTAACTGTGATTTATCTGACTGTGAATTACTTCCACTGTGATTACTGTAACTGTGATTACTCTGTGATTACTCTGACTGTGATTACTCAGACTGTGCTCTCACAGTCTATGCTCTCACAGTCTAACCAGAGCCTACACTTTCTGCATAACTTTAACCCTTTTCCAATTACAGATGCATTCTGACGTTTGCAGCAGACAAGTTTTGAAAACGTTGTGACAAAAGGAGTAATTGCATTCTTATGTCACAACCTTTTCAACTTTATTAAACCCTTTCCCGCAGCAGACGACTTTAAAAATATATTGGCAAAAAAGTGGAAAATCTTAATAAATTAGAGTTTGATTGTTAACCCTTTCCCTCATATAGACGCTTTCTGACGCTTCTGCAGCAGACAGCTTTTTGAAAACATAGTGACAAAAGAAGAAATTGCACAAAACGTGCAATTTCTCCTTTTGCCACAATGTTTTCCACTTTTTGTCATAGGTTATCCATTTAATTATGGAGATTTTCTATGTTTTGACAAAATACGTTCAAAGTCGTCTGCTGCAGAATTGTCGTATGAGGGAAAGGGTTAAATAGAGTTAAACAAAATATTGAGGCAAAAGTAGAATTATGAGCAATTTCTCCTTTTGCATCATTGTTTTCTAAAGAAGTCTGCTGCAGAGGCGTGGGAAAGGGTTAATAATTATGCTTTCATCTATGAAGATTTTCCATATCTTTGCCATAATGTTTACAAAGTTGTCAGCTGCAAATTTGTTGTGAGTGGGTAGTGGGGATAGATTAATTTCTTACGTAAAAGTAATGCTTATAATAAGTGTTACTGTGACGCCTCTGCAGCAGACGGCTTTTTGAAAACATAGTGACAAAAGAAGAAATTGCACAAAACATGCAATTTCTCCTTTTTTCACAATGTTTTCCACTTTTTGTCATAGGTTATCCATTCAATTATGGAGATTTAATGGATAACCAATGTTGTTGACAAAATACGTTCAAAGTCGTCTGCTGCAGAATTGTCGTATGAGGGAAAGGGTTAAAGTATCACAAACTGATATAGAGACAATAAAGAAGTGATCTAAGTACTGTCAAGACATGCAACACTTTACTGAGCTACAGGGGAAGCAAAAGGGTATTTCAGAAGCTGATTATTTAGAATTGACTTGTCCCCATTTTGCAATTAGTCCATAGCCAATTCTAGGAACATCAAGACAAAACTATTGAGTTGAGCACACAATTTAACCCTTTTCTAACATACCTAAAACCCGCAGCAGACATACTAAAAATATGGAAAATCTCTTTAATTGTAGGAATAAATTACTGAAAATAATTAAAACATTGTGGCAAAAGGAGAAACTGCTCAAAATTTGTCACAATGTTTTCAAAAGTCGTCTGCTGCAGATGTGTCAAAATGTGTCTATAGGTGGGAAAGAGTTAACAGTATAGAGTCTGGTCAGATGGAGCTTTATATGCTTTATAATAGTGTCACTGGGTACACGGTTCCATCAGTTTATTAGAACAAAATTAGCATTTAGAATGTTAGGTAGCTAGAAGGCCTAGAACTACCTCATACTTAGCAATACATACTTGGCCTTTCGATCATAAAAGGCTTATGATCATCCTCAATGCGACCCCATGGCTGCTGGTTTGAAAACAGGACTTTATCTGTCACCCTAGCACTATTTAATCCACGGGGATTCAGTAGATTTGCTTTCTTTAATTTTTCCTCTGAAAGAAAACAGAAACATATTGAGTGTGATGTAACCTTTTCTAACAAACAACAAATCTGCAAACATTTAGGCAAACATATGGAAACTACTTGTATCTATAAGTAAAAGTATCATTACTGAATAGAGTTGAAAACATTGTGGGATAATAAGAAATTGCTCATCATGAGCAATTTGAACTTTTGCCACAATGATTTTTAAGTTGTCTGTTGTAGATTTAGAAAAATGAAATAAATTCTTAGCCTGTAAGTCGGTGTGTCCAGAAACTAATAGTGCCACGGTGACCTCGTGCTCTGGTATTTGCCGGCAACCATGTATATCACACAAACGTGAGGAATACGCTAGGCACGTTTTTTTTTGTCTGGATGAATTAAGGGTATTGAGATTAGATTTCAGGTATTAAATGACTGGTAATGTATTTTTGACATAAAAATGCCTCTGTATGTGGCAAAGCATTAATTGACACCAATTCATGAAGGAGCATATCAACACAATTTGACATAATTCAGCAACTAGAAATGTTATTATGTAGAATTTATAACTCATGATCTGTGATTACATTACTGTGCATTCTGAACTCCAAACTGTGATCTATCTACCAATATATAGTTCAAAAGTATGAGTGACTAATTCTGAGTATCTTAATGACAAGTCATGATAAATTTAGCCTGAACTATCAATTTCTCCTTTTCTTTTTTTAGGAAAGTGTTCTGTTGATTAACTCTTTCCCACTTGTAGAGGCATTTTGACGCATCTGCAGCAGACAACCTTTGAAAACATTGTGGCAAAAGAAGAAATTGCTCAAAACGGGGTTTAACGCCGCTTTCAACGTTATTTCAGTTATATAACGGCGACAGTTCACTTATTCATGATCCCAGGGTAAACAAACCAGTACTAGACTAGAAAATGTGTCTTTCCCAAGGGCACTCCACCATGACCGTAGTGCCAACTTTATTTAAAAGTGAAACTCTTTTTAAGTCGTCTGCTGCAGAATTGTTGTATGTGGGAAAGGGTTAAACAATACGAATAACACCCTTAATAAATGAGTTGTCATTTCCCTCTCTGTTGTTGACGTTTCTGCAGCATACCACTTTTGCAACAATGTTTTTAACCCTTTCCCTCATATAGATGCTTCCTGACGCCTCTGCAGCAGACGGCTTTTTGAAAACATAGTAACAAAAGAAGAAATTGCACAAAATGTGTAATTTCTCCTTTTGTCACAATGTTTTCCACTTTTAGTCATAGGTTATCCATTAGAGATTTTCCATTACTTGACAAAATATGTTCAAAGTCGTCTGCTGCAGAATTGTCATATGAGGTAAAGGGTTAAGTGTGTTCAATAATTATACTTCTATTCATATTTTTTTTCTATATATCAAAGTTGACTGCTGCAGAGTGGTTGCTTGCTAGAAAGATTAACCCTTTCCCACATACAATTTTTTTGCAACAGACGACTTTGAAACCGTCTAGACAAAAGCACAGAAAATCCCTTTAAATGAAAGAACAATCAATAATTGAATAGAAATGAAAACATGGTGACAAAAGAAAAAATTGCTCATTTTGTTTTCAAGAAACCGTCTGCTGTAGAGGCGTCAGAAAGCGTCTATATGAGGGAAAGGGTTAAAGTGCAATGCTGAATCATATCAGTTCCCGGCCCTGCAGTGCATACTGCATTAGATTAATCTTGTTTGCTAACCACTTCATAGATCAAGGTCTTATCAGTGTTGACCCCTTGATTCATTCAAAGACATATTTATGCCAATTTCTAGAACACAAGCTTTATGGTTTAAACATTTACAACATAGAATGAATTCTGGTATATCACGGTGATAATTCACTTATTCATTATCCCCAGGTAAATAAACCAGTTTAAGGCTAGGAAATATGCACTCCATCATCTTCATTTTGATCAATTTCTCATTTTCCCACAAAGTTTCCATATATAGTCTCTTGAAGAACAAGATATCGGTGGGACTAATGGATGCTCCCCGAAGCTTCCCAATTTCATTGAATTCAATTCAGTATTTGCTGAGAAATAGCCCAAACAAAACTTTCCTATGTCATAACATATAGAAATCAGAAGGGCAATTTTTCTGTGAAAAATCACTGAACCGGAACATGGTGATAATAGGCACAATTCCTCTTGTAAGTGAAGCTTCCCATTAAGTTTCATTGAATTCAAGTCGGTAGTTGCTGAGAAATAGCCCAGACAAAATGTTTGTATGTCATATTATATAGAAATAAAAAGGGCAATAACTCATGAAAAATCACCGAACCGTAACATGGTGATAATATGTACATCTCCTCTTCTTAGTGAAGCTTCCCTTAAAGTTTCATTGAATTCAAATCAGTAGTTGCTTAGAAATAGCCTGGACTAGTCTAAAGAGGGATGGATGAAGCGGCGACTTTATGCTTGTCCCGAAAATGTTCGGGTAGCAAAATCAAAATGCTATATTGCTAAACTTGAAGTAATCATGGTCATAACCTACCTATTTTTTGAAGAGACTTAAAGTGAGGCGTTGTTGACGGAAAAAAGTTTTTGAACACAACATCTGATGTACCAATCAAATCTAACAACACAAAAATATCCTGAAATAAAAATTGAACCTTTTAAAGGGATCTAGTTTGCAACAGAAAATGTTTTTGACATGTCTAACCCTTTACTGGATAAACAGACAACACTTGATATGTTTGCAGCCAACAGCTTTAAATCCATTACTTCACATCACCTTTCAAAGGTCGTCTGCTTTACAATCATGAGACAAACAAATTCAACAATCTAGAAAAGTGAAAGATTTATATTCAGTGTGTGTACTTTTACGTCACAAATGCTACGGTGGACATAAATATTTTACTTCGGTTTAGAAGTAAAAACAAAGGTAACTTTTTTTATTTCTTCATCAATTTTAATGAAACATGGCGCAGTCTACGCCGCTTACAGAGCCCTATCTCTGTTTTTTCAACGGAGTTTGATAAGTGGTTTAGTTTCTTCAAACACTTTGATGAACCTTTTCTCAAAATTTATTAATATCCCCGACAGCCGGAGCATTATCAAAACTGGATTTTGAGAACAGGTGTTTGAAAAAACAAGACCACCAATCAAACTCCTGTAAAAACCCGGAGATAGGACATTGTAAGCAGCGTAGACTGCGCCATGTCTCATTAAAAAGGGTGAAGAAATAAAAAAGTTACCATTGTTTTTACATTCTTAACAAGAGCAATTATTGCTGTCTGACCATGCAAATATGACGTCAAAAGTCACGTGGTATACACACACTGTATATTGATAAAGTTGAAAATATTGTAATTAAAGATGTAATTTCTCCTTTAAATGCAGCGTTTTCAAAAATCATGTTCAAAGGTTGGTGTCAAATGTTGTCTGTGTGAAGTTATTGGTTAAATACATTTTGATCAAAACAAGCAATTGATCCTTTTCTCACAAGGTTTTCAACTCTGTCAGAATTGAACTTCCAATTTTCCATAATTGATATCTTTTTCCTTAGATATTTTCAAAGCAGACTATTCTAAAAGTATTTTATCTGGTTAGCATGCAAAAATCCAATTAGTCCCAATATCAAGTTAGGATGCCAATTTACATTTTATTCATGCATTTTTTTTTTTTTTAACCCTTCCCCTCATATGACAATTCTGCAGCAGACGACTTTGAACATATTTTGTCAAAGAATAGAAAATCTCTATAATTGAATGGATAACTTATAACTAAAACTGGAAAACATTATGTTTTCAAAAAGCCGTCTGCTGCAGAGGCATCAGAAAGCATCTATATGAGGGAAAGGGTTAAAGAAGCTTCTTCGATCAACCACTTACAATTGTAACAAAAAAAACCAGAAATTGATTCAAAGATCAGTACTCCTTTCCCACATGCAGAAGCATTTTGATGCATGTACATTGATTGATTGATTGGGGTTTACACCATTTCAAACAAATTTTCAGTCATATCGCAGCGGCCTGACTGTGTTTCCTGGCTTTCTCACATTAGTTCTCCACACAATATACTTTTCAAGCAACTGGCTGCTTTTCTACATAGACTGTTTGTCCATTGGTGGAAGACACAACGTTTGTCACAGTGACTTGTCAAACATCGAAAAGAGTGTTGACAGAGCATGATTTCGAACTCAGAATCCCTGGATTGACAGCCTGAGCTACCAGAGTTTGGCTTGATGCACTTGCATTAGATTCCCTTAGATTCCTTTTTTAATCATTGTGGCAAATGGAGCAATTTCTCATTTGGAAACGGATTAAAGATCCTTGCATCGGAGACCAGTCAACTCACAATTGTATCTAATCTGGATGTATCGGGATAAAAGGGGTCATTTGTCTCCCTTAAATATTTGGCTAAATGACGTGATCCATACAGGGAGTCCGTCTCCGTCCATTCATTGTAGGCTTCTTCTCCATCTAAAAACAACATTTGTACCGTAACATCTTGTGCCAAACTCTGAAAGGACAAAAACATAAACTGTCACATGGTTCTAACAAAAGCATGAGTGTTTCATCCCTGTTTCCCTCATGCAGACGTACTTTGATGCTTTTACAGCAGATGACTATGAAACCATTGACTAAAGGAGATATTGCTCATAATGAGCAATATCTCCTTTTGCCACAATGACTTTTAACTTTATTCAATAATTATTCTTTAATTTGTAGAGAATTTCCTTTCATTTGCCTGGATGTTTCAAACTTGTCTGCAGTAGATTTAATGTATGTGGGAAAGGATTGACCCTTTCATTAAATCAAATCTGTAGCAGACAACTTTGAAATCGTCTAGGCAAAAGGACAGAAAATCCCTTTAAATGAAAGAATAAAAATTGAATAGACGAAGTTAGGGTCTTCTTGCATCTTAATATAGTAAAGACTCAGTTGAGCCTATGCATAGTCTCACCAGAGTCTTCACTTTTGACTTTTATCTTACATTAACCAAAATGCATCTTCTGGCAAAAACTTAAAATTGTAACCCTTCTTATTGCATGCTTACATTTCTTTAAATGCTGACAAACAGGAGAAATAGCAAGACCCCAAAATGGCTGGAAGGGGTATTTGTTTTCATTCATGTTTTCCAATTAGATAAAGCTTCAGAAATAGTGACTAAATTCTAAGATGCATAATCCTGTCAAACATATAGACGCTTCATGACTTCTGCATCAGATGACAATTGAAAACATCATGACAAAAGTCGAAATTGCTCGAAACAAGCAGATTCTCCTTATGCCACAATGGTTAAAACTTTTTTCAATTATTATACCTACATTTATACAGCTTTTCCATGTGTTTGCCTTTATACTTTCAAAGTCATCTGCTGCAAATTTGTTGTATGAAAGGGATAACAATTGACATTTATATATAACACAGTACATTCTAAAGACAAATGGACAGATGATAGAGAAGTGATATCCCTATATATACTTCAACCAACCAAGGCAGGTAATAGAAAACATAGCTAGAAAGAAGATTTAAGTTAAAACAAGAGGTAAACCAATCTAATTAATACCAGACCTAGACTTCGCTGCAGTAACAAACCCTCGTATAGATCTGATGACCCCCCTATTACAGGTCATCATTTATTGACCTTTGCATCAGCCATGCAAATTGTTGCCTACAAAATAGTTAGGTATCAACAAGGGAGATAACCCATATACATATACAAGATAGAGCAGCAGATATTGTAAGTGTTCAGATTGTTTAGAATATTTAAATGTATAAGGTCAATTTGAGACAACCTTTGATGCGCTGCTGTCCGATCCAATATACAAACAGAATAGTAGTTAGGTCTGATTTTAATGAGATTGGAGGTAAACATACTCTTTTCCTATGCATCTGTTTCCTTCTCATGCCACAGTCCAATTTCTTTGCAAGGTCCATCATTATAGCACAAGGCACTGCTGAGTCTGTCGCTGCAATCAGGTAATTCCCAGCACGATCTGTCATATTTTTGGAGTCGAAATGACAAGCTATCACCATTTTGTTTTTAACCGTAGGTTCGAATGTTACGATAATGTTGTTGAAAGGTTTCACTCCATAAGGTGTGTTGCTTTCAAATGTGTCTTCTTCCACCAACCAATCTAGCTTTGTGAAGTGTTCTTTTATATGCTGAAAAGAAAAAGGCATACAGTTTTAAATAATATCAATGGGAATGACTGATTGATGTTTAAAGCTGCCACAAAATTTCATCTATAACATGATGGCCACTCAACCATGTGTTTTCTGCCTATGACCCATCAGACATACACTTCACACAACATTCAAGAGATCTTCCTAGGCAACAGGTACCTAGCTAGCGCTAGCGCTTCCCACAATATATGAGCCGTCTCACGAGAAAACCAACATTGTGGACTCTGCCTATCGACCCGGATCAGCCTAAGCATGCTACACAGGCTAACCCGGACAGACAGTTTTTACTTCCTGTGGATTTTCTATTTCAGGAATCATTACTCGTGTCAGCCTGGATTAGCCTTTGTGGACTGCGCAGGCTGATCTGGGTCGATTTATTATGCAGAGTCCATAATGTTGGTTTCTTGTGGAATGGCTCATATGTACAAGCCAATCACCAGACTAAAGGCAATACTTACAATGCTCATTTTCGATGCTCAATGCTGCACTCAATTCCGGTAGTTTTGTTTTCATAAGCATAGAGGATAAAACCATAATAAAGATCTTTTTTATAAGAATAAAACTAACATTTGCAAGAAACACATCAATGGCTCCAGGCAAAGCGGTTGTAACTACATCTTGTTCACGATGTAGTCATAATCGCTTTGCATGAAGCCCATATCATGTGTCTCCTGCCTAAAAATATTCAAATAAAGTCAAGGAAGAAAGACGGACAGACAGACAGAAATACAAGGGAGAAGTGATCTCTAACTAAGTGTTATAATTGTTACCTGCCCTATAGGTTGGCAAACCAAACTGTACACAAGATTTCAAGAAATAAATGCTTGTTAAATGGGATTGCATGACATTCATGTTAAAAGGACTTTTTCCCATTACAGCATGTCATCAAAAGTAAAAGTATCAGAGCTATGGAAGGGAAAATCTTGTAAGATCAAAATAAAATCTTAAAGAACAGATAAAACCATGTGGCAAAAAAGGATGTGAGACCAACAAATGTTTTAAAAGCCATCAGCAGCAGACATATTAAAAGTAACACATCTAGAAAGAAGGCATTAAAATGACAATAAAATCTCTCTTCAAAGGATATTAAACTGTCTTAAAATTAATTACCAAGAGCAAGAAACATCTGACAGCAAGAATTTTACAAATGTCAATTATTTCTGTAAGTGAAGTTTCATTGAAAACTTCCTAATGTTTAATGCAAGTAGAACTCTGGTTAATCCTCGATTTTCAAAAATGCACCTCCCGTCAGAACAGCATAAACAATTTCTTTGGAAAATGAGCAAATATTTAGTGTGGCTGTCACATTAAAAAGGATTATTCTATACCTAATTTATACGTCCAATCGTAGACGCTCATTCGAATCATGTGACCATACAATATATTTCCGTATCGGGACGCACGCGCGCACAAAATAACCCGTATTTTTTTCGTATTGTACGATTCACAGGTCCAATGTTAAACCTATGATAAAGACCGAAACACGTGAAAAGGTTCCGAATGAAAGTCTGAATCGACAGGCGCTCTAGATAAAGCGTTACGATAAAGCTCCTGTTGTCACCGGATCATTATTCATTGTCGTTTGCAAACAAGGAGTAACACAGAAACTAAAATGTTATCCGATTCTGAAAAAGATGACTTTGTAATTGAACAGAAACCAAAAAACACTGTGAAAAAAACTAAAAGTGATGTAGGAATATTCAAAAAGTCATTTAACATTATTCTGCACAATACAAAATATATTTTGGGGAAAAAGTCGAGGTATAGAATAAAAAGATCATTTAACAGTGTTCTGTACAATACGGAATATATTTGGACTCGTACACAGCTTGGAAAATCATATTGGACGAGCCGCTAGGCGAGTCCAATATGATTTTCCAAGCTGTGTACTCGTCCAAATATATATCCGTATTGTACAGAACACTGTTAAATAACCTATAATTATTGTTTCAAAAGAAACATATAAAATATGTTATCGTGATTTTGAGAAAAAGTCACATGGAAAATAGAGCAATTCATAACTGCCGTCAATTGATCTATACATTTTTAAAAGCTGTTAGTCGGCTTTATTTTGCTAGTATGCAATGATACAAGAAGCATGGAGATAAATACTGTGCACTTTTAATTCTATTAATTTGGATTGTTACAAGTACAAAATGTATTAAATAAGAAAATTGTTGATTACATTTTTTTTCTTTTTAAGTACTTCATTGTGTTTGCCATCAAAAAGAGAATTACACTGGTATTATTATGTATGTGTTTTCATAACATAAAATACATGAATATAGTCAGGATAAAAAACTTCCTCTTCGTCGTAACGTTCAAAATTGAATGCCTCGAACTATGGATAGGTAAAACTATGTATTGTGGGCTCTGCGAGTTCGAGCCTGATACCGACTGTACCTAATACGGTTTTACATATATAACAAAACCCAATGATTTACCCATTACATGCAATACCATATTATATGGTTTCACCCTTTATAGCGTACACCAAATATAGCTATATACTTCCTCATATAATTATGTTACTTTTGAAAAGCTCTAAATCTAAAATAAATCCTACAAAAAAAATATTCCCTGGGAAAGTTCATATTTAATTATTTTTTATTAAACACTAAACATTTTGAGGTTTCTTCTCAATCCTTAATATGCTATTAGTAAAAGGCACATTTTTAAACTTGGCAGATCTGTCATTTTTGTTTGATGATAATCTAGATTTTGTTTTCCTATTGATAATATCCATATTTTCACAAAGCTTTTTGAAATTTGGGCTGAACTATTAATTGCTGTACCTGATAAAAAAAAATGATGTTGAGTAAAAATACATTATATAAATAACTTTTTTTTTTATATCAAATAGACAATTTAGACATTTCTATATTTATTTTGTTGATACATTGAAAAGTGCTCAAAACAAGCATTTTTCTCATTTTCTCAACCTTTAACCCTTTCCCTCATTTAGACGCTTTCTGACACCTCTGCAGCAGAGGGCTTTTTGAAAACATAGTGACAAAAGAAGAAATTGCTCAAAATGAGCAATTTCTCCTTTTGTCACAATATTTTCCACTTTAAGTCATAGGTTATTCTTTTAATTATAGAGATTTACCATTTTTTGACAACATATGTTCAAAGTCGTCTGCTGCAGAATTGTCGTATGAGGGAAAGGGTTAACTCAATTTAAATTAAACTTCCCAATTTCCAGAGTTCTTTTCTCAGATGGTTTTGAAGCAGACAACTTAAAAAATAGATTAGTTAACCCTTTCCCTCATATAGAGGTTTTGAGCTACTACTCCTTTTGTCATGCTGTTTTCAAAAGACGTCTGCTGCCGATACACCAGAATATGTCTGCTGCAGATGCACCAGAATACGTCTGCAGGTGGGAAAGGGTTAAACATTCAGCATTGAAAGGGTCAGATATTACTTTAACCCTTTCCCTCATACGACAATTCTGCAGCAGACGACTTTGAACATATTTTGTCAAAAGATAGAAAATCTCCATAATTGAATGGATAACCTATGACTAAAAGTGGAAAACATAGTGGCAAAAGGAGAAATTGCACGTTTTGTGCAATTTCTTCTTTTGTCACTATGTTTACAAAAAGCTGTCTGCTGCAGAGGCGTCAGAAAGCGTCTATATGAGGGAAAGGGTTAAAACAGCACTAAAATATATAAAATCCTATTTGAATTTTTTTTTATTTTTTATTAAAGTTCACTCAGTATTGTAAGTAATATTTGATCATGTTACTTTTTATAGAAAATAGATTTCTTACAGAAATATTTAGAAATCTCATTTACTTTAACTTCCAACTAACTCCTTAACCCCTTTCCTCATTACAAACTCTTTCCGACGAATTTTGGAAACATTGTGGAAAAAAGAGTAATAGCTCACAATGAGTTATTTCTCTTTTTGCTAAATTGTTTTCCAATCCATTCAATAATTATGTTTCCATAAGTAGATACTAAATTCTATGTTTCGCAGTTTAGATGTTTTCAAGGTTATCTGCTGCAGTTTTGTTGTATGTGGGAAAGGTTTAATACAAATGACATGACACCTCTACTGCAAAATTAGCCTTGAAAACAGTATGGGAATAAAGAGAAATTACTCATTTTCCAACAATTATAAGCATAATTCTTCCTTGGACCACCATGTCCTCCACTTTTCCTGCAATGTTTTCTATTGTGTACTCCGAGATCTACTCAGAGATCTACCATCTAAACCTCTAAACTGTCTTCTAGAAAATGTTTTTGATGAGTCCAAAGATAGCCTGAAGATATCAGATGATGGATACAGTTAACCCTTTCCCAAATACAGTACATCTGCAGGAATAGTATGATTATTAAAAAGAGTTGTATACATCATTGTGGCAAAAGGTAGAAATTGCAGCTAGAGGCATCAGAAAGCGTCTGTTATGTAGGTAAGGGTTAAAGAGCAAATCAGTTACGGACCTGATTTTTATATTTGTAAGTCAATAGTCACCAGATGTGACTGCGTTTCTCAAAAATATCTCGGGGGGGAAAAAAAGTGGAATATTGTAAGTTTTACTTTGATACAGTATTGAATATATTGTGGAAAGAGAAATTGATTGCTAATTTTGAGCAAATTCTCCTTATAACCCTTTCCCTCATATAGACACTCTGCAGCAGACGGCTTTATAAAAACATAGTGACAAAAGAAGAAATTGCTCAAAATGAGTAATTTCTCCTTTTGCCACAATGTTTTCCACTTTTAGTCATAGGTTATATATCCATCCAGTTAAAGAGATTTCTATTTTTTGACAAAATATGTTAAAAGTCGTCTGCTGCAGAATTGTGGTATGGAGGGAAAGGGGTTAAAAAAAACAAATCCTAAGTAATCTGAGGCAAAGGCATCAAATGCCATAGGTATAACCCTTTCCCTCATATAGACGCCTTCTGACGCCTCTGCAGCAGACTGCTTTTTGAAAACATAGTGACAAAAGAAGAAATTGCACAAAACGTGCAATTTCTCCTTTTGCCACAATGTTTTCCACTTTTTGTCATATGTTATCCATTCAACTAGAGAGATTTTCTATGTTTTGAGAAAATACGTTTAAAGTCGTCTGCTGCAGAATTGTCGTATGTGGGAAAGGGTATAAACAAATCAGTTGGGAAGTCTGTTGAATAACTTCATTTTGTATAATCATTGCAAAAGCAATATCACCCTTGTGCTACAGAATCAACCAAAAGGTCAAAGACTTAATGATGAGACGAAATCAATATTTGTGGGAGCATTTGTCTTGTTAAAATACCCTTATAGTTTATGACTGCTTCAGGGGATGATCTACCTAGATGGCAAATTAACCATTTCCTGATCTAATAAATAAAAGAGAGTGTAACATAATGGAAATCTGGAAATTTAAAATAAATAAAGAGTTGACAATCTTGTGTTTTTGGTGATTTTTCTGTGAAAATTTGTCTGCTTCAAAGTCATCATAGTATTTCTATGTCCCAAAAGGGCAAAAATTCAGTCAAAATATGATGCTTAATTATTGGACTTGTCCTGTAAGGTCATTTTATGACATCCAGTAAGTTCATGAAGCAATAGCATTTATGGTTTGTGAGAATTAAAGGGCATTGCATGCAAAACTAACCAAATTTTCAAAGTCCAAAAAGGGGCATAATTCAGTCAAAATCAGATGTAAGCTTATGGGACTTGTCCTGCAAGGGCATTTGATGTCACATAATAAGCGTGTGAAGTTTCAAAACAATAACTTCTGTGGTTTGTGAGAAAAGGTGAAGCATGCTTAACTTTAACCAAATGTTCTTCCAAAAAAGGCCATAATTCAGTTGAAATATCATGTAGAGTTGAACTTGTCATACATGTTCATGTGATGAAGTCCAATAAGTGTGTGAAGTTTCAAAGCAATAGCATTCTGTGATTTTGAGAAAAGGCTTTGCATGCAAACCTTAAACCAAAGCTGCAACGCCAACGCAAAAGAGACTACAATAACCCTCCATATTCTTCGAATATCCGCGCTAAAAAATGTAAAATATTAAATAATATTTCTAGACGATCTATAATTCAAACATACACCAGTTACAGACATCGTTCAATTAACAGCTATCGCTTTCAAATTGGAAAAGTCTTTATCCATTCCCACCAGTATGCTTTCTGACACGTCATAGCATAAGACTTATTAAAGCATTGCGGCAAATTAATTTCTCCTTTTGAAACAAAGTTTTCAACTCTATTTTATTTCTAGGTTGCCGAGCCCCGGTAGCTCAGTCGGTAGTGACGCGGGCTGTCTGAATCCAGGGGTTGTGAGTTCGAAACCCAGCTTGGTCAACTTTCTTTCCAACGAGTGACAAAAGTCAATGTGACATGCCTCATTCGTCTTCCACCAATGGGCTAAGTCTATGTGGAAAAGCAGCCAGTTAATGCTTGGGAAGATTGTTTTGTGGAGTACTGGTGTGAGAAAACCAGGAAATGCATGAGTAGGTGAACTGGCCGCCGTGATATAACTGAGAAATTGTTAAAAACAGCGTTAAACCCCAATCAATCAATCAATCCATTATTTCTAGGTTTTCCACATTTTTGCATTGATGTTTGCTGTAGATTTTTTTTACTTGTATGTGTTAAAGGGTTACAAGAAATCTGCAGCAAACAACTTTTAAAACATCTAGGCAAAAAAAAGGAACATTTCTTTAAATGAAAGTATTATTATTGCATGATCATAATTATAGAGTTGAAAACATTGTGGCAAAAGGAGAAATAAGTTGTTGTGTTTTTGAAAAGCATCTATATGAGGGATATCGGTAATCCTCTGAACATATAACAAATCTGCAACAGAGGATTTTGAAACAAAAGTTAAGAATATGGCAAATCTCACTCAATGAAATTATTATTATTGAATTATTAAGAGTTGAAAACATTATGGCAAAAGGAAAAATTTCTCCTTTAACCCTTTTCAAAATGCAGACGCATTTTAACCCAATAGCACAAGACGACTTTTGAAAAGATTGTAGCCGAAGGTAAAATTGCTCATAATGCCATTCATTTATAGATATTTTCTGTGTTTTTGCCTAAGATTTATTCCAAGTCGTCTGCTGCAGATTTCTTGTATGTGGGAAAGGGATAATAACCAACTTTGCCTTTCACCAAAATGTTTTCAAAAGTCGTCTGCTCAAGAAGAGTCAGAACGTGTTTACATGTGGGAAAGGGTTAAACAGTTTGTGAGGTAATGAGTTCAGGACATTTTTTTGCTTTATGACGTTACACAGTAATTGTTTTCATCCCAAAGTTTGATGTGGGAGGAAGTCCATTAATTTCCCAATTCCAAGTCATTCAATCAAGAGTCTGTGTCCGGATATCGACATGTGGACACTTAACCCTTTCCCTCATATAGACGCTTTCTGACGCCTCTGCAGCAGATGGCTTTTTGAAAACATAGTGACAAAAGAAGAAATTGCACAAAACGTGCAATTTCTCCTTTTGCCATAATGTTTTCCACTTTTAGTCATAATTATGTTATCCATTCAATAATAGAGATTTTTTATTTTTTGACAAAATATGTTCAAAGTCTTTAGATGCAGAATTGTCGTATGAGGGAAAGGGTTAACCCTTTCCCTCACACGACAATTCTGCAGCAGACGACTTTGAACGTATTTTGTCAAAACATAGAAAATCTCCATAATTAAATGGATAACCTATGACAAAAAGTGGAAAACCCTTTCCCTCACACGACAATTCTGCAGCAGACGACTTTGAACGTATTTTGTCAAAACATAGAAAATCTCCATAATTAAATGGATAACCTATGACAAAAAGTGGAAAACATTGTGGCAAAAGGAGAAATTGCACGTTTTGTGCAATTTCTTCTTTTGTCACTATGTTTTCAAAAAGCTGTCTGCTGCAGAGGCGTCAGAAAGCGTCTAAATGAGGGAAAGGGTTAATACTGCTGAGCAAAATGTAATCAGACGTAATTTGTCGAGAGAAAAGATCAGCTGGCACATCTTAGTTTTGCATATTATTCCATTATCTGATGATATGCCTACTTTAACCCTTTCCCTCATGCAGATGCATTTTTTAGGCTGTGCAACATACAACTTTTGAGGACATATTATGGCAAAAGGATCGAGTTATTGCTCATATTGATCAAAGCAATTTATCTTCTTGTTAGAGTGTTTCCACCTCTATTCAATAATTATACTTTCATTAATTCATAGAGATTTTCCATATGTATCATCTATTATAATGTTTTCAAATATGTCTGCTGCTGATTTGTTGAATGTGGAAAAGGGTTTAGCTTTTCTTAACTGTAACAATTAAAGTGAAGAATGGAAAATCAATACAATAGGAAGCTAGTAGATGAACACATTTGTCAATTTAAGGTGCTATTTTGCACGAAAATCAATAACATCTTTTTCCACAATGTTCCCAACTTGGTATCATCATCATCATTTCAATGTTCAACATATAACATAACATTCAGATGGCCCTTTTGGCCCTTTATTGCTCACCAGAGTACTAAGACTTTAAATATATTATTTTTGTTTGTTTTGAGTGCTTATAAAATTACCACCTTAATTGCGCAATTAACACTTTCCCAAACATAGGCGCTTTCTGAAGCCTCTGCAGCAGACGAATTGTGAAAACATTGTGACAAAAGGAGAAATTGCTCGAAACAAGCAATTTCACCTTTTGTCACAAAGTTTTTTAACTTTTTTCTGTAATTATACCATCCTTTATAGAGATTTTCTATATTTTGTGTTTATAAAAGTTTTCAAAGTTGTCTGATGTATGTACTAGATTTGTTGTATGTGGGAAAGGGTTAACAGAGTAGAACAGTTTGAACAATTTTGATTAAAGGTTCCTTAACAATAATTCTGAAAAATCATTTTGAAATCAGTCAACCTTTCCCACATACAACAAATCTGCAGCAGAGGACTTTAAACACATCTAGGTAAGTATATGTTAAATCTAAAAGATATAGAAAGTTGAATTATTGCAAGGACTTGAAAACTATGTGTCAAAAGGAATAATTGCTCATTACAAACAATTTTGCAGCAATGTTTTCAAAAGTATATGTCTGCTGTTGAGAAATCGTATGTAAGTGGGAAAGGGTTAAGGCAGCAATAAGTTTTGAAAGTCGTCTGATGCCAATCTGTTGTATGTGGGAAAGGGTTAATGGAACACAATCTGATGCTGTAGACCAATAGTTCTAGCAATTTTAGTAGAAGCTACTTAAGGATCTTTTGTGTAAAATAATGTTGAAATCTAATAGGAGATATAATTAAAGCAATTTCTATTTTAAGCTCTGAAGGAAGGCTTGTGCGGTTTTTAGCACTTAGTGCAGACATTTGATCATCTAAGCATATTTGTATGAAATAACTTCAAATTGGACCTTTAGAAAGAGATGTTGCTTAAGAATATTTCTATATTTAGCTCTGGCGGATCATTCTCAATTTCAGTTGACAGATAGATACCTAAATTATAACATTGTGTGAAATAATTTGAAATTGGTCTAATAGTTAAGGAGGAGATTACATTGAAAGCAATATATAGTCTAATGGACAACATCAACAGTCAAATCAGCCACTGAAATCCACTGTGGACTGCAAGACAACACAACTTTTGAAAACTGATGTGGGCGTGCCCAAATTATAACAGATCCACCAACTATACTGTATTGTGCATATAAGCATTCCCATCAAGTTTAAAGATGTGCACACCACTAAAACCTCTGACAGACAGACTGAAGGACAATCCAAGGCAAATCAAAATGCTCCTCAATAACTGATTAGTTGATTGATTGATTGATTGATTGGGGTTTAAAGCCGTTTTTAACAATTTCTCAGTCATATCACGGCGGCCAATTCACCTACTCATGTGTTTCCTGGTTTTCGCACACCAGAACTCCACACAACAATCATCCCAAGCAACTGACTGCTTTTCCACATAGACTTAGCCCATTGGTGGAAGGCGAATGACGTATGTGACGCAATGAAACATTGGAAACAAAGTTGACCGTTACCGACTGAGCTACCAAAACTCGACTCCTCAATAACTGGGGCTCACAATAAAAACAATTTGTTATCAAAAGGTGGTATATGTATGCTGTAATCACCAGTCAAAATGCTGTTCTTAATTTATATGCAAGGTTTGTATCTGGTTTGAGGCTGACAGTGGTACAGAGGTAGAGTTTCAGCCTCTCCAACCAAAGGTCCCGGGTTTAAATCCTGTGACTAGTGGGTTCTGTCTTTCAGATTTTTCAACACAAACGGCGCGAGTACTGGTTAATTCTCTAGGATGCAGACATCAAGTGTGATTAATCTAAGCAAAATGCTTGTTTCGCAATCAATGTAAAAAAAATAAGTTTTAACTATCTTGTTTACATTGATAAGGGTTAGATAGGGTAATTCCACACACAAATGAAGCCAAACAATATGACTGTGAAATTCGGTAAATTGCAGAGAAACCTAATTGTGTTCATCTGCTAAGCATTTACCATTTACTAGAAGATTTTAGTAAAATTTATGCTTTAAATCATAAGGGTAAAGCCTCATGGTATTTAAGGAAGAAAAATAAATTATTTTTCATATGAAATATATCAAAAAAGACTCAATTTGTACATTATCATTATTATTGCTTTTAATTGTTTGTGCTTTATAAATATATAGTCAATGTTATCAATACATCTTTTATCCCTTGAACAGGACAGGTTACACCAAATGAAAAGCTAATATCCCTTACCTGACAGAAGAGTTTTTGGTGGCTTAATCTACTATTGACATAATTGAATATATTGCAGAAAGAAGTAACATTGATGAAACATGTCTTCTTTTCTTTACTGCAATTATCTAAAACAAACATCACTTTTGCATTTGCATAAATTTTAATTAAAATTCCAATATGATCTTATGAATTTCGAAGAAAAGCTTAGATGAGACCCTCAATGAGAAAAGCTTTAAGTTGCCTTTGATGAACAGTGTAGATCTATATTAGTCTGTGCATCTGCAGTCTGATCAGGATCTATAGTGGTCACAGTATACTTACATACACCTTCTACAAGCTTCTGTCAACTTGTGTAGACTCTGATGAGACTGAGCAGACATACAGGCTGATCTGAACCTACACCATTCAGAAATGTCAATTTGTACAAGTCCCATGGATGGGCTCAAATGTAAATCAGGGTAACACTGTTTATATTGATATTGTCTTTGCTAGAGATAATATAATTGCCTTTTTTTTTTATGACTGAATATTTTTTTTACAAACAACTTTTGCTTACATCAGGGGAATTAAAGAATTTGTTATTAATTAAGACACAATTTCTCCTTTTTCAAAAATAAATGTTCCAGTTCGCAGTTATGTTTGCCATGTTTCAATTTATCTATATTTATTTCCTTTCCTTTCAATTTTGAGGCATAAAACAATAAATGCAATTATCATGTCCGTCTTTCCCACTTGCAGATGAATTTGACCCATCTGCAGCAGACAACTTTTGAAAACAATGTGACAAAAGGAGTAAATTATTGCTCATAATATGAGCTCATTCTCCTTTTGCCAATTTAATGCATTCAACTGTTTACAACATTTGACCGTAATACCGTAAATTTGACAAAAAGGTTTCCAAATTTGTCTGCTTCATATTTGATATTTTAGCTGTATGTTGGTTAAGATGTTAACGGCAACTGAAGGGTTCCGCCAATTGTCTTTTCTGTCAGCAAATCATTTTACATGTCATAATCTTATTTCCTTTTAGAGTTGTTGTTGACCTCTTCCCTGTTACAGACAACTTTTGCCTATTTTAACCCTTCCCCACCTGCAGACGCATTTTGACGCAATAGCAGCATGCGACTTTTGAAAACATTGTGACCAAAGGAGAAATTGCTCATGATGAGCTATTTCTCCTTCGGCCACAATATTTTCAACTTTATTTGACAATTAATCTTTCTTTTATGGAGATTTTACAGGTTTTTTTCACTATGTTTTCAAAGTTGTCTGCTGCAGATTTGTTGTATGTGAGAAAGGGTTAAAGCAGGAGACATTTGAAAATATTCAAATATTCGTAAAAATAAGAGCAATTTTCACTCTAATGTGTCAGAATAATTATACATCAACTTTTCTATATATTGCATTTTTAGTCAGATATTTTCGAAGAAAATAACTTTTAAAATATTGTTTCTAATAAATGGTTAACCCTTTCCCAGACTCATTACAACAAATCAGCAGCAAACAACCTTGAAGACATTTAGTTAAATAAAAGAGAAGTTATTATAAATGAAAGAACATTAATATTGAATAAAAATTAAAATATTCTGGCAAAAGGAGAAATTTGGTCATCATGTTAGAAATATCTACTTTTGCCATAATTAATTGAAATGTTTTCTAATGTTTAACCCTTTCCCTCATATAGACGCTTTCTGACGCCTCTGCAGCAGACGGCTTTTTGAAAACATAGTATCTTTTGCCACAATGTTTTCCCCTTTTCGTCATAGGTTATCCATTCAATTATAGAGATTTTCCATTTTTTGACAAAATATGTACAAAGTCGTCTGCTGCAGAATTGTCGTATGAGGGAAAGTGTTAAATCATTGATCAGGATCATAATTTTTTTTTCTTTTTCTTATCAGTATTTTTCTCTACAAAAATTAATTCTTCCTTTATTCGCCTTTAGGCGAACAAAGACATGCAGACATGTATCAGGCAATGAAGCTATTTTTATTTTTCTAAATGTACATCCACTCTAACATGTACATTATAGAGTCCACACGAATCAGCAGGGAGTCCATTAGAAGAAAAAAACACACTTAACCATGAAAGTTTGTTTTCTAAGGATGTCACACAGAGCCTAATCATACAGTCTCAGCAGGGGTCTCAATAAGAGCCGGGGGCCGGGGATTTCCCCCGGCAATAATGACCGTATGACCCGGCTACTTTCAGTTTAACAGCTGCCTTTTAAATTAGTAAGATTTCATGATTTTGGTCTTAACATGTCCCTAAATAAACCTAAAAACGATACAAAGTCCATACGTTCAATTGCTACGAGAAAAAGGTGACAAATATCATGTGCAGTAAACGCATTTTGCTTCATAATAAACAAAGTGTTTTGTCGAGTCACGCGCTTTATTGCAGTTATAATGCATTATTGTGTACTACATGTAAAGCGTCTAATGATCATGGAAAAATGTAAAACTCGATTTGATTGGCTGGCTTATTACATACCAGCCAATCGTAGGGCGTCTTTTAAGAACCCGGATTAAACCCTTTCAAAATGTCGGAGCGAAAGCAATTTCGACAATCGCTGATATTTTTTTCGGGAAAGATAACGCGTCGACAAGCATTAATACGGAACAAAATAATCAAAATTCAGCCGATCTAGAACAATTGTCCAACTCCTCGATAAGAACTGTACCTGATTTGCCTGTCAAATGGTCTAGAGCCTTTCAAAATTTCTGGCTGAGCAGATTTTAATGCAGAAAAAAACGTTTAAAACGGCTTCAATTTTCTGCACCCAACATAAAAAAAATCAAATGCATTGACAGACGGGACTTCCTTTTTTCGGACCACTACATAAACGATGCAAGCAGACAGCAAAAAAACAATTAAGCCTCTGTGTTTTGTGCAAATCTGCAGCCGAACTTTGAACAAGTTATGCTTAAGGCCAGTAGCGAAAATGAAATGACGTTTCATAACTCACATTGTGGTCGATTTGAACCGAGGATGACCGAATACGGTATTGTGGGTATTGTTGTTAAAGTACACCAAAATGGTTATTTAACGAAATAGTTATATATCTTATTCAAACAAGTTTGGGCGATATTTCGTTTTAGTATTTTTTACCGATTTCGTCTAGTTTATTTAACCAAAAACAAATTTGTTTCAGATTTTAATTTTTTCGCCGTTGTGAATTGATTTTGATAGATTAAAGTGGTAAAGTGGTAAGCTGCATAACTTTTAGGCTCAAATTAATATAATAATAATTATAAACATGGTTTTTGTTATCGTTGTGATAGCTGTCAAGGATATAAAAGGCATAATAACTTGAATCGAGTCTGTCTGAAACACGCTATGGATCATGATGGCATATTTTGGTTAGAGATGTGCCGATTGAGTCCCTGACGTAAATATCCGGGAAAAAATGTCAGCTCCATCGTCTGCTAAGCAGCGGCGTTTAACATCATTTTTCTCCCGTCCAAAAACACAGTCTGGAATCGCAAAGTAAAGAAAGCGATCACAAGCCCCAACAGGAATGTGAAATGCCCAATTCAATGCTCAAACAAGCTATTGTGCTGACTGTTAAACAGTTCAAACAAATAACTCACTTATGAACAATGGCAACTGTAAGGAATCTGTGACAGTGTAAAATGATTGTGATGGAAGTCTGTTAATTTTCTAAGTCTAGTCATCTTCTAGTCATTTACTCTCAGTTATAGTAAGTTGTGATTAAAAGACACTAAAAATACACCAGAATTGTTTATGGTTTCTTAAGTTAATGAAAACCATGTGTGTGACCTCAAAATATTCAAATCATGAAATGACCCCCAACATTTTCAAATGACCCCATAAATTCCAAGTATATGACCCTAAAAAATGTTGGGCTGGAGAAAACACTGTACAGTAGCACTCAAAACTTTTTTTTTGATAGAAAAAGAGAATCCCCCCATTTCAAAAATATACAAGCCTACTACTTGAAAGTTTGAACATTTTAGGCTGTCCAGGTATATCACCTATCACATAGTGGAAATGCTTCATTTTCTTTCGAAACCACATCCAATTATATGACTTTTTCTATGCCCCTTTAGTTATGTTTAAATTTAGTAAAAGTGAAAATAACAATAATTCACTCCAGCTTAACACTGTAAATAAGTTTAAAATTCAAGTTAGACAGTCACCTGAAGAAGACTTTTGAAAACATTGTGGAAAATAATAAATTGCTCATTTCTCCTTGTGCCACATGTTTTCTCAACCTGTTAGTATATTAACTGCAATTCTAAAAGGTTTTAAATATTGTTGAAGATTGTAATAGGTGTTCATGAGTTAGTGCAAGTTTGGAAAGCATGTCTTTTAGTGGCCTATGAATTTTTCAAGTTTAGGACAAAATGGCCTGAGATTTTTTTTACATTTAGGACACCTGTCTTGAAAGACTGAGTTGCAATCTGAATCACTGTAAATACACATGTAAAATGACAGGAATTTTCCTGTCAGGAGACCTAACTATACTGATTTCATAATGCTCAAAATCGTTTTCGGCCGGGGGCCCTGTTACCCCGCTGGGGGAGGACCCCCAGACCCCCCTTCTACTTTCCTTCATCACCCTTCTACTCCAAAATATAATGAGACCCCTGCTCAGAGGGCGTATTAAATTATGGAAACCAAACAACAAGGACCATCCCCTATCTACTATCCTTGAAGGTGCCATTCCCTGTACGCAGTTATAAACATTAAGAAGTTGACAATGGTGTCAGTCATTGATTCTGATTCCACTTCACAAGGTTGGAAAGAGAAATCAAAGAATTAGTTGATTTTTCATGAAAATTGCCCATGATTAAATGTAATATTTCAAGGCCCTTTAACCCTTTCCCACCTGCAGACACATTTTGAGGCAATAGCAGCAGACAACTTTTGAAAACAGTGTGGCCAAAGGTGAAATTGCTCATAATAGGGATAATCATTGAGTGGTTTATAATTATTTTTGAATGTTTGAACCCTTTCACACATACATACACTTTCTGACAGCCCTGCAGCAGACAAACTTTGAAAACATTGTGACGAAAGGAGAAATTCAACTTTATTTCAACATATTTTTGCAAAAGGAGAAATTGCACGTTTTGTGCAATTTCTTCTTTTGTCACTTTGTTTTCAAAAAGTTGTCTGCTGCAGAGGCGTCAGAAAGCGTCTATATGAGGGAAATGGTTAAATCAAATCCCTTTAACCATGGTATATATATGCTTCGGAAATAGAGACAGACAGACAGACAGATGGAGAATGCCAATTCAAGCTTATTCCTCTTGCTACAGGCTTGAAGAAATTAACCTTTCTATATTGTTTAAATTGAATACCGTAACCTTAATGGTTTATATTGCTTCAGAAATAGAGACAGACAGACAGATGGAGAATGCCAAACCTTATTCCTCTTGCTACAGTCTGGTATAACAAAGAAACAAAGTTGAAACAAATTAATGTATAATTATAAGCCCCAATAATATAATCATTTTGAGACTTCAAAATATTTGTCGGAGTATCATGATATATATATATATATATATCTTGTAAAAAAAGGATTTAGAAGTATATATAATGAGTTGTTATGACTACTGTTGCGTAAAATGCAATTTTAACCCTTTTCCGACATATATACTCTTTCTGACGCCTCTGCAGCAGACAACTTTTGAAAACATTGTGACAAAAGAAGAAATTGATCAAAACGAGCAATATCTCCTTTTGCCACAATGTTTTAAACTTTTTTCAGTAAATATATCCTCATTAATAAAGATTTTCCATATTTAAGCACATGTTTCCAAAGTCGTCTGCTGCAGATTTGTTGTATGTGGGAAAGGGTAAAACCGAATATATTCATCCTGCATTACCCAAATTTAACAAATTATAAACTAAGATCAGTCTGCACAATCGTGAAGTCTTAATTTTGGTCAACATTATTGTTCACTACTCATCTATTTATCTTTACCCTTTCAAATAATATAATATATACAACACATCTGTAGCAGATGACTTTGAAAACATCAAGGCTTTTGATTGATTGATTGGGGTTTAACGCCGTTTTTAACAATTTATTATCACGGCGGCCAGTTCACCTACTCATGCATTTCCTGGTTTTCTCACACCAGTACTCTACACAACAATCTTCCCAAGCAACTGGCTGCTTTTCCACATAGACTTAGCCCATTGGTGGAAGACGAATGACGCATGTCAGATTGACTTTTGTCAATTGTCGGAAAGAAAGTTGGCCGAGCCGGGATTCAAACTCACAACCCCTGGATTGACAGCCCGCGTCGCTACCAACTGAGCTACCGGGGCTCGGCACACATCAAGGCAAAATATGGACAAGAGGGCCATGATGGCCCTATATCGCTCACCTGATTTAATAGAACTTCAATAGTTTTCAAAGTTTTTTACTCTATACATATAAGGAAAACAAGCAACCCCCTGGTGGCCATGTTTTTCAACGAACGGATTAATTTGAACAACCTTGGTAGAAGGTTAACCAAGGAGCATTTGTGCCAAATAATTTTAATCAGGCAGGTGCTTTTGGACAAGAAGATTTTTAAAGATTTTACAATGCACATATAAGGAAAACAAGCCCCGCCCCTGGTGGCCATGTTTTTCAATGGATTGGATTAATTTGAACAATTTTGATAGAAGGTCCCCGAAGGAAGATTTGTGTCAAATTATCTTTAAATCATGACAGTACTTTTTGACAAGAACATTTTTAAAGATTTTACAATGCACATATAAGGAAAACAAGCTCCGCCCCCTGGCGGCCATGTTTTGCAACGGATCGGAAATATTTTAACAATCTTGGTAAAGGGTGACCCAAGGAACATTTGTGCAAAATAATTTTCAAATCGGGCTAATACTTTTGGACAAGAAGATTTTTAAAGTTTTAACAATGCACATATAAGGAAAACAAGCTCCGCCCCCTGGCGGCCATGTTTTTCAACGGATCGGAAATATTTGAACAATCTTGGTAAAGGGTACCCCAAGGAACATTTGTGCAAAATAATTTTCAAATCGGGCCAGTACTTTTGGACAAGAAGATTTTTCAAAGTTTTAACAATGCACATATAAGGAAAACTAGCTCCGCCCCCTGGCGGCCATGTTTTTCAACAGATTGGAAATATTTGAACAATCTTGGTAAAGGGTGCCCCAACGAACATTTGTGCAAAATAATTTTCAAATCGGGCCAGTACTTTTGGACAAGAAGATTTTTAAAGTTTTAACAATGCACATATAAGGAAAATAAGGTCCGCCCCCTGGCGGCCATGTTTTTCAACGGATCGGAAATATTTGAACAATCTTGGTAGAGGGTAACCCAAGGAACATTTGTGCAAAACAATTTTCAAATCGGGCCAGTCCTTATTGACAAGAAGATTTTTTAAGATTTGGCAATTTTCCCCTTTTATGATGCCGCAGCAACCAAAGTTCTACTTGGAATTAATTTCTTTGAACAACTTTGAAAGAGGACCACCTAAGGACCATTCATGTGAAGTTATTTTGAAATCTGTCTGTTGGTTTAGTAGGAGAAGTCATTTGTAGAAAATTGTTAACAGACACCGACGACGACGACGGATGCCGGACGGTGAGTGATCACAAAAGCTCACCTTGCACTTCGTGCTTAGGTGAGCTAAAAAGTAACAGATAAATGAAAGAATGATCATTGGATTATGTAGTTAAAATCATTGTGGCAAAAGTGGTCCACTGAAGATGCACCAAAATGCATCTGATAGTGGGATTTGTGTGTACATGTTAATCATTTTAAAAGTTTCCAAATCTCCCTAAGGCAGTACTTTAATCACCTGTCTGAAAACACAAATTATAACACTTGTATATATTACATTACTTCCTTATTATAATATTGACTTTAAATTGGATACTAAATACTCAGGACTCTCAATTCTATTAACCCTTTCCCACATACGACAATTCTGCAGCAGACGACTTTGAACATATCTTTGTCAAATAATGGAAAATCCTTATAATTGAATGGATAACCTATGACTAAAAGTGGAAAACATTGTGACAAAAGGAGAAATTGCACGTTTTGTGCAATTTCTTCTTTTGTTACTATGTTTTCAAAAAGCCGTCTGCTGCAGAGGCGTCAGAAAGTGTCTATATGAGGGAAAGGGTTAATGTCAATGTCTGAATTAGGAAACTGTAGCACACTGAGTGTGACTCACCAATCTGTACCCTTCAATGGAGCAACTTTCAATTGAAAATGAAGTTTTTCAAGTAAAACATATTTTTATTAGAAAATACTTACCAGTCATTTAATACCTGATATATAATCTCTACACCCTTAATTCATCCAGAAAAAGAACTCGCCTTGCGTATTCCTCACGTATATGTGATATACACGGCCGCCCGTAAGAGCGGGAAAGCACGTGATATCTTGCCACTTTTATTTCAACATTAAGTGTTGGGTGACGACGCGGGGATGGGAGGCGGGACTCTATAAATGACTGGTAAGTATTTTCTAATAAAAATATGTTTTACTTGAAAAACTTCATTTTTATGTCAAAAATACATTACCAGTCATTTTAGTCCATGGGCCCAGGCCAGCATTTTGGCTTATTGGTACCACTCAAGGTGGCAAATTCTAGTTTCTTTTTTTGAAAAGGACTATATCTCTGGGTAATATTTCAACATGATAGCCGTTCCCAAGTGGTAGCTTAGTCACAGTTATCATCCTTCAAAGACTACAACCCTTTATCCAGGAAATAAAAAAAATAGTTTTTTGTCACATGTCCCTATGCACCAAACACTCTCAAGGGATACTTTTTATTATGCCCAAGCAATAGCAAGCATGCATAGCAATGTACTACATCATTCTGGAGATGTAAAAGTTTAAACATTTGGAAAAGTTCCTTCGAAATGGCATTTTAGGGTGGAAAATTGTCAAAAAACAGGTTCGTTTTGAAATTCTGAACATGCATTTTATCTTGTCACTTCACTATACCTTTGTTTATTTGGACAAATGATACACCATTTTAATCATGAATTACCATGCTATGTTATGAAATAAGCAATAAGTATGTTTTGTTATCCATATTCAACTCAATAACACTTTACTGACCCCTACCCCCTAATTTAAAATTTTAAGGAAAAACCATATACGCCATTTATCTCTATAAACTTGGACGTTTAAAGTATTTGTTTACTTCCTTGGAGGCAGATATCACCCCTCTTATGCATTGAACTTCAAAGTGGCTACATCTATAATGACACAATGGCAGATATATTACACACAGATGACCAACATTTACACTGAATAATTTGGACAAGTTCATGAAGAAATTACAATTTATTATGAACCATAATATTTATTTCAATGCAATTGGGAAAATAATTGATGCAACACAGAAGAGACTTTACAGGTCCGAGATCGACGAAGAGAACAAAGGACGTGCGTTTGCACTCGAAATTAGGGCTCGTGATTTGGAAATATTGATCAGAGATGGGGCCATCCGAAGGCTCAAAATCAATGTTGGAGCATATAAGTACATCGTGTCCCAGGCCAAAGCTACCGAAGTTTGAGGAAGGAAAAGACAACATGGATAGTTATATAGAGCGGTTTGAGCATTTCGCACCTACAATGTAGTCAAGGATGGGACCAAGCGACAAGAGCTATAAGTTGTTTGAGCTAACTTTAAACAAGCAAGGGGCTGCAATTATACACCAGCATGTCGCTAGATGTAGCTTATGACTATTAGGCTTTAAAGATAGCTGTGCTGAAACAATCAGTTTATCGAACAAGGGTTTAGGCACAAATTCCAAACTAGCAAGCCGGACAAAGGCAAAACTGTTTTTCAGTTTATTGCAAGAATGACAAGATACTTTCAGAGCTGAAGCTGAGCAGTCTTATGATTGTTGGAAAGATTTATTTTTGCGAGAACAGTTCATAAACACATGTTTGTCGGAACTTGCCTTGTTTTTGATTGATTGATTGGGGTTTAACGCCGATTTTAACAATTTCTCAGTCATATCACGGCGGCCTGTTCACCTACACACGTATTTCCTGACTTTCTCACACCAGTATTCCTCACAACAATCTTCCCAAGCAACTGGCTGCTTTTTCCACATAGACTAAGCCCATTGGTGGAAGACGAATGACGCATGTCGCATTGACTATTGTCAAACGTCGGACAGAAAGTTTGCCTAGCCGGGATTCGAACTCACAACCCCACAATTGACAGCCCGCGTCGCTACCGACTGAGCTACCGGGGCTCGGCCCCTGTTTTTGAGAGAGAGGGTGCTAACATCAATGGAAGAGGTTACGACACTAGCTGAGCAGTTTGTAGAGGCCCGTGGAAGCAGCATGCCGGCATCTAGGACATACAAGGTTAAGACCGACTCAAACACTTACAAACAGACAAGATATTGTTTCGTTTGTAATAGAGAAAGTCACTTAGAAAGGAATGTCTGCCTGGAAAAGAACTCAATCAACGCTTCAAGCCGAAAGCCAAAATAGGTGGTAAGAAGTTTTCAGCTACACGTGTGACCATGTCCTATGAAAGACCGTCATTCAACAGAACAACGGAAAGTTGAAGCTTGCCAATGGTGATTCGATCCCCATTGTGTCAGGCTTGTGCAAAATATAAAATATGGAAGGTGCACGGAACATTAGGATAGAACATGGATTTTTCGTTGATAAACAGGTGAAGGTTTTGAGAGATTCTGGCTGCGAACTAGCCGCAGTTAGACGAAATCTTGTTTGAGATGATCAGCTGTTAGATAAGTATTTGGTGATCGCTATATAGATGGCGAGGCAAAGGTCGCCTAAGCTGCAGGAGTATTCATTGATACACCATACACTAGGGGCGACATAGAAGTTATGGCTCCAAAGGCATCTGGTGATTGGAAATATCCCCGGTGTTGTAGATAGCCAGGATAAGTCATGGAAGCGACTTAAGACGAAGTCCAGTATGGTACAAGACTGTTTGGCTGGAGCAGTTTTATCTAGGTCCCACACTAAAGAGCAAGAGAAGCCTCTTCTGGCATTTGAACGTTTCAAAACTGCGAGATAGTCAAGAAATCAAGGTTGATAAGCTCAAGCTGACCCAGAAGGAAGATGATATGTTATCGAAACTCTGGAACAACAAAGATTCTGCGACCACGGGTGGAAATAAATACACCTACATGTATATAGTTAGAAGAGATGTTCTGTATAGAGTGTTTGAGCAAAAACGGGGTTAATCACTACAACGATGAAACATATTGTTGTTCCAAAACAACATAGGTGTAGATTTATGGAACTAGAGCATGAGTTAATTGATGGAGGGCATCTGTCTTCAAAGAAAACCGCTGACCGAATTACAAGCAGTTTTCATTGACCAGGCATCATAGGCGATGTGACAAGCTTTTTTTTTTTTTTGTAACGAAAGTGCCTTTGGAAGAAATGCCCCTTATAGACACTCCGTTTCATCGTGTAGCTGTTAATCTCATCGGCCCGATTGCACCCGTTTAGGACAGAGGAAACAGATACATATTGACAAATTGGGGGCTCGTCCGGGATAGTTTCAGTTGGTTCATACAAGCTGAGACTACAACGTACGCCAGCATCAGTATATAGCTATGGACTTCACAAAGTGGATAGAGGCTGGTGAACCCTTGGGGCCGGAAGGTTCAGAGCTAAGAGAGTATGCTGAGAAAAAGGAAACAGAGTACCTTGATCTAAAATAGAGGAGCCGCTACGCTATCGTTTTACACTAAATACTGCGATTTTTCTATGAATGCCTTCAACGTCTATAAGACATATACGAGCTATAAATAGATTCCCATACGCTGAATAGATAGGTTCGACACCGTTACAGACAGTTGAAACCACATACCAAAGGCAGTTTGAGCTGAGACCATAGAGTTGATACTTCGTCATAGATCAACAGAGACCAGGTAGCCTGAGGAACATAATATATATCGTCCACATTGTACACAGTCCCAGTTAAGATATTGTCACCTGCGAAACAACCCTATAAACATGTCGACTTATCTCTGAGCAAACTCTGAGCACCCCGTGTGAAATGTCCTAGTGCTAAACCGATGCCGTACAACGGATGTAGATTTGAACTGCTCAACCGATGTAGGATGTTTCAGCTGATACTTCTCTGGTAGAGTGATCTGTAAATATCTAATAGACGTTTAAAGCATTGGTGGAGAAATCGCAGTAATTCGTATAAAACGTTAGCGTAGCGGATTCTCTTTTCCCGGCAGCAATCAGAGGGAAAGTGATGATGAAGAAGCTGCTGTGGAACTGTTCAGCTATGATGACAGTGGGAATGCCCCGGATAGTGATGATGAATAAATAGGTATAATACTCAATAGCATTTGTACTTAATACATATATTGTTAACAACGTCAAAATAAAGTGACATTTGTGGATGTATGTTTGATGTCATCAATGTCAATGAAGATACGTCATAGGTTGGTTATATTCTGAAAATAGGGAAAGTTAAGGGTAGGGGTTAGATAAGTATCTTCCTCTGGTATAAGAATGTTCTGATAGGATATTATAGACAAGACATGTAGTATAGTATAAGCCAATGTGTGAACTCTTGAGTAGAAAGAGATAATACTTCTTAAGAGTTTCAAAAAGTACCATATTTTAAATATTTTGTTAGGTAGTTTGCTTTAAATTTCCCATATTGTGCAGGTGTATAGCCCATTTACAGAACAATTCATAGGAGTAATATATGCCTCCAAGGAAGTACAAATATCAACAACAAATCCAGATGTATGGAGATAAACGCCAAATATTGGTTTTAACCCAACAAATGCTGAATTAGGGGGTAGGGGTCAAGAAAGTGTCATTGGGTTGAATATGGATAACAAAACATACTTCTAGTTTATTTCATGGAATAGCAGGGTAATGCATGATTAAAATAGTGTATCATATGTCCAAAGAAATGAAGGTATGGTGAAGTGACAAGAGAAAATGCATGTTCAGAATTTCAAAACAGTCCTGTTTTTTTGGACAAATTTTCAACTGAAAATGCCTTCTCTAGGACAATTATCACATTTATTAACTATTTTTGCCTCAAGAATGTCGGATTGCATTGCTATGAATATTTCTGACACAATTTAACTTCTCATTGGAGTAAATTTTGGTGTCTAGTGGCAGGTGGCAAGAAACACGTTTTTGTCCATAATCTGGAACAAGGGTTATCATCTTTGAAGGATGATAACTATGACTAAGCTACCACTTGGGAACGGCTATCATGTTGAAATATTACCTAGAGGTATAGTCCCTATCAAAAAACCTTACTAGAATTTGCCATCTCAGGTGGTACCAAAATCTGGTCTGGCCCATGGACTATTTAATACCTGATGACTTTGTAGCATCGGACGGGAGGTTCGACCAATACTTACTGTCTTTCCAGGTAGCAGCACCTTGTAGTAGTATTATTTTCTAATTTCATTTACAAAGTACTTGAACCCAACAGCGGAATTAAAGAATTGGATTGATGACGAGCAATCAGTGTTTACCTCAAAGTTATGTTGGGTGTAATATTTAGCGGACAACTCGCTGAGACGCCACCAAGGGGCCCAGAGAGTACAAGTTTTCTGTCTGTCCAGACATGGAACGTAAGTAAAACGAAGAAAAAGTCGACTGAGTTTTCCAAACTGCCGCGCGAAGAATCTCTTCAAGGGGAATATTGTTCGAGAAAGCCCAACTAGTGGACAGTGCTCTTACTTCATGATAAACCTATGTACGCTAACTTGATCGTATTTGATATCCAGCGAGAAATAGATGCTGCCGATATATCGTTACGACCTATGAGAGGGAGAAATAGCCTCTTTCTCCGACCCCTATTCCCCTCAACTCTCTTAAGATAGAACTTAAGAGCTCTGACAGGACAAAGGGATCTGTCGGTATCCGAAGGCCCACAGCTCGCAGATAGACTAGGAACTGTAATCGGCTCCGGAATTACCGACGGTAACTGATTCTTAGCCAGGAACCCTGGTTGACACAGTAGAGTAAAAGAGCCATCAGACTCATTGAATCTGATGTGCCCCGTCTCTACAGAAAGAGCATGCAATTCGCTCCTACGGCGAGCTGTAGCGAAAGCTAACAAAAAGACGGTTTTATAAGTCAAAAACTTCAAAGACGTCGATTCAAGAGGCTCGTAAGGCGCTCTTGTAAGTGACCACAGGACACAAGACAAATCCCATTTTGGAGTTAAACTCCTAAAAACGGGTTTCTCTAATTCGAAAGATCGCATAAGTTCAGAGAGAAATGGATTAGAACCAATGCTCTCTCCCCCTTTGAACTTAAGCGTATTCGATAACATAGATCGGTAACCTTTTACCGTACTAACTGCTAGGTGTTTTTCTTCAAAAAGAAAAAGAAGGAAATCGGCAATTCGAGTTACAGAGGGACACTCCGGATTGACCGACCTTGCACCACACCAATCTGAGAAGATTTTCCACTTGGAATCATAGACGATTCTAGTGGATTGTCTTCTCGACTCTGCGATGCGAGAGGCAACTTTCTGAGAAAAGCTTCTCTCTCGGATAGCACGCTTGATAATGTCCAAGCGTGAAGATGTAGCATTGCCAGGTTGGGATGAAGACGCCGACCTGGTTGCTGAAACAGTACGTCTTCTCGAAGCGGAAGACGTATTGGATCTGCCGAGAGGCAGGCCAGGAGGTCGTTGAACCACGACCTCTGGGGCCAAAAAGGTGCTATCAATAGTATTCTGCACTCCTGACAGCGAAGAACCTTTTGAAGCACGATTGGAACTAGAATGAACGGGGGAAACGTGTACCCGAACAGGCGGTTCCAATCGAGGGTCAGTGCGTCCACTGCCCACGCTGCAGGATCGTACATCGGTGACACATAGAGTGGTAGCCGATGATTGACTCTGGTGGCGAAAAGATCCACCAGGGGTGTCCCGATCCGCATGAACACCGAGTTTACTACACTCTGGTTCAATGTCCACTCCGCCGGAAGAATTTTGTTTTGGCGGGACAGACTGTCTGCTAAGACATTCAGACGGCCGGGGACGTGTTTCACTACCAGTACTAGTGACGTCGCCTGGCACCAAAGGAGTAACTTCCAAGTCTCTAGAAAGAGAAGATGGGAGTGCGTTCCTCCTTGCCTGCGAATGTAGGACACAACAGTAGTATTGTCCGTCGACAATAAAACAGTTCTGTTCGCAACGGAGGCAGAGAACTGATTGAGGGCTAGCAGGACTGCCTTCAACTCTAAGTTGTTTATGTGTAAACAACGTTCCTCCGCTGTCCACATGCCCTGGGCTGTAAAGCCCTGTGGCTCTAAATGAGCTCCCCAACCCGCAGCACTGGCATCTGTAAAGAGGTACAGATCCGGAGGTGGTGTGAGCAAGGGCACCCCTTGTGGATAGATTAACGGATCCAGCCACCACCGAAGGTGTGACTTGAAGAAATCCGTCAGTGCTATCTCCTGTTCCAGCGAGTCCACAGATGGACGCCACCGGGACAGAAAAAGATACTGAAGGGGTCGCATGTGAAGCCTGCCTAGACTGACTAGGTCGGCTGCTGCACTCAGGGAACCCAGAAGTGACAGCATGGAGCGGGCTGTTACCGTAGTCCGCTCCAGTGTGAGCTCGATCTTCCGGATAAGAGAATCGACTCTGTCCGTAGGTACGCGAATTACCGCTAAGTCGGTGAGAAACGTCATACCCACGAACGTGAACCTCCTTGACGGAACTAATTCCGACTTCTGCGTGTTGGGTATTAGACCCAAACGCAGAATGGTCCGCCAGGCTAGAGACAGATCGTAAATGAGAAGTAAACGATCTGTTCTGTGGAGTAGCCAATCGTCGAAATACTGAAGAAGCTGGGGTCCCTTCATGCGAAGAAAGGCTCCCACAGCATTGATTATCTTCGTAAAGACTCGAGGAGCGGACTTGAGGCCGAAGGGAAGTGCCCTGAATTGGTAAACTTCCCCATTTACCACAAAACGAAGGTACTTCCTCAACGAGGAAGCGATCGGAATGTGGTAATAGGCGTCTGTGAGGTCCAGCGAGACCGCCCAGTCGCCTTCCCGAATAGCTATTCGGATGGAGCGGGTCGATTCCATTTTGAACTTCTCGACCGGTATCAATAGATTTAACGCTGACAAATCTATTACCGGCCTCCACCGTCCGTCTTTCTTCGGAACGAGGAAAAGACGGCTGTAGAAACCCCGAGAATTGGGGTTGAGAACCCTCTCTATGGCGTTCTTTTTCAGAAGTGATGCTATCACTTCTGACATGGCCGGATGCCTTGACGACATGTCGATAGGCACGCTTGTCAGTGGAGGAGGAGAAAGGAAGGGAATTAGATAACCTTCCTGTATCACAGATAAGATCCAACGATCCTCTGTGATACTTTCCCATTCCTCTATAAACAATGACAGGCGGCCCCCGACTGCAATCTCCGGCCTTGGGATAACCATAGAGAGGTGCGTATCCCTAGGGCTGCGGCCTAGGGGTTGCGCTGTACTTCGAAGGCTGCCTATTCTTAGACCCTGTATAAGGAGCCTTCGGTTTTGCCGACTTAGTACCCGTGGAAGTGGATTGCCTAGGCACAAACGCCTTAGGATCCCGTTTATGCTTCTTTGCCTGCAAAGGCTTCTTAGGCTTGCTCTTAAACGCCGACGTTGCCGAGCGTTTTTGACCCTGAGCAAAAGCATTAACTGCGCTCGCCGAAAGGCGTCTGGACTGTTCTGACGCATCAGACACAGTCACCGCAGCTACTCTTCCACCGAGGAGTAATTTGGAGTCCAAGGGCGCGGCTCTCAGACGGTCCTTGCTAATTTGTAGCAAAGAGGAAGGGGCATGCAAAACTGCATCCCTCCTCGTGGACATTAACTCTGTGGCATTCTGCAACTGCAGAGCCATCAGATGCCTGTTGCCCGTATCAAAGGCCTCTAAAATTCTACTAGCGCCTTTGCTAGAGACATTTTCCTCTTTCATTAAGAGGGACAGAGCCACTGCGAAGTGGTCATCGTGAGATGCCACCATTACTCCTAGCCGTGCTCTGGCCTCCCACCTCTCTAATGATTTAGAACTCACTAAAACAGAAGCGGGTGTAGCTAGTCCAAGTGTAGCTGCATCCCCGTCCAAGGATGGTACCTTGACCGGGAAGAACTCCTTAGACGTGACCAGACATGTGATATCTCCCGATATCGGCGGAAGCTCCCGATTTGAAGCCTCATCTAACGCTGCTCCCGCTCAGTCTCCCGCCGAAAATTAAAAAAAAAAAAAAAAAAAAAAAAAAAATTATTTTTTTTTATTTTTTTCTCCACATTGTTACAACAGATGATCGTTAATTATGTATGCATGCATGTAAACAACATGTTCACAGTCATGACCCTTAGCTAATGTCAATTTAAAGGTTGAAAAGTGTCTATTTTAGCATCAAATGAAAAGTATATTGCAGAAAATCTTGCCGCGAAAAAAGCTCCCTATTTGGGACCCCAATCTCCCTACCAAAAATACCAAATCTCCCTATTTGGCTTTAGGAAAATATCACATGTCTGGACGTGACATACGTCTTAGGAGAGACCCATTCTTTCGAGATGGATCCTGGGACGAACCAGCCTGTAGCAACCGAGTCAAGAGACCTGGTTGACTGAAGCTGTTCCACCATTCTGCCCAAATTGTTAGCTTGAGGTAGTAACTGTGACGGAGTAGTGATCTCCGCATTAAGTTCCTCTAAGCTAAAAAGGTTTTTCCGACGAGGGGGAGCGTCAACCTTTGGGCACAAAGTATCCGGTACTACCCGAAATACTTCGCTAATGGCCTGTTGAAGAGACCAACGCTCTTCAGTCGGCTCATTTTCTGCAGATGACTGGTTTCCCTCATCTTCGTTACACGAAGAGCTGGGGGAGTACCTAGTCCTCTGATTTCGACGTCGTCTAACTGGTCTTGCAACCGGTTGATCAACGTTGGACTCAGACATGGAAATTTCCGAAGAAACCATGTTCTGTTGGAGATCAAATGGAACGGACCCTCTCTCCGCAGCAGAGAGCGGTCGTGTTCGATCAACTGTCTGGGCATAACTAACCGTATGGGACGGCTTAGCCCTCCCTTTATCAGAATGCGCTAACGTATTCTGTTCCAGGGGTTGCCTTTCCAAGGACTGTCTATTAAATAGGGAAAAGTGTTATCTTTAGAGATGTACACAGTTCCCTTTGGGGACTGAAAGGATCTCTCTGCACGAGAATTCCCATACCCGGAGCCAGACGGGTGAATAATAGAGGTCGGTCCGTAACCTATACTCTGATTATTCATGCACTCACTCTGTTGTTGACCCGCTATGGAATGATAATTTGTATCAATCCGGTCACTCAGTACAGAGCTCGTGCCTGGACGCGCCATGTTTGCATAAGCAAATGGCTGGCTAGTTGCGTCATTAACAATTGACCGACTGCCTGGTCGTGAGATGTTTTCATAACCGACAGGTAGCCTAGCCCCGTCATTACCAAATGACTGACTATCTCCCTGCCGCGTCATGTTCACCTGCGTGACCGGTTGGTTGGTCGTATCATAGTTAAATGATTGATCCAAACCTTGTCTCGACATGGCTACATGCGTGACTGATTGGCTAGCCACGTCATCGTGAAATGAGTGACTGCCTGGTCGCGTCATATTTAAATGAGTGACCGTTTGCCTGGCCGCGTCGTAGCTATTCGACTGCAGCCCTGTCATTTCACCGCTAAGTGAATGACTACCTTGTCTAGTCATGGCAAATTGACTGACTGGCCCGGCCGTGTCATGGTTAAATGACTGACTGGTGACAGGTCGCGTCATCGCTAGATGACGCCCCGGTTGCCCGGGGACCTGTCGCGCCACGGCATGTGGGTCATGCACCAGCAAAACCCGGTTGACAAGTGATAGGCAGTTGTGAGGCTGTTCTACCAGAAGTCTCCGGAAAACTTTGTCCGCAGACATCGTTTACCGGCACTCTGCAGCAGTTCGAAGACTGCTGTAGCTCAGAGTGTGGTGTTGGTTGAACCCCAACACCAGGCGACAGATAATGCGGTTCAAGAATAGATGACTCCAGCACTTGAGCACTCTCTACCTTGTTTCTGTACGGTATCAGGCCCGAAGGCGCATCCAAAGCTACCTTAACACGCTCCTCTTTGTCTCTAGCTAGACTTGGAGGTGCGTTTGTGTTAAGTGGAGTAGGTACAGCCTTAACCCTTAACCCACTTAACACGGTCGCGGAGTCCGATTGGGAAAACCCCTCGAACTCCGCTTCACTCGAGGATACTAGAGAAACCTTTTTAGGGGCACTCTTACCCTTCCTGCTTCTGCTAGTCTTACCCTTCTTGACCTGTTTCCACGTAGAAACCGACCACGAAGAGCAGTACTCGCATGGTGATAGCTGTGTGCATTTAGAGCAATACACACAGTCCGGATGCGTGTCCCATGGGTCCACAGCATGACCACACGAGCCACGCCTCCGATCACCTTTGTGTGACATATTTAAGATACAAATATATACGAAAGAACACAAAATAACACCAAAAAAAAAAATGTTTTAATTTTTTTTCTACTTTTTATATAATCTATAAACAAAATTTATAAATTTTTGTCTATGTTATAATTACATGTAAGTACAACAAACATCATAAATATAATCTATAACGGGATTGGAAACTCATCGTTTAACTTTAAGTCTTGAACTCAATTACGTTCCGCACCCGAAGACATTAACTGAAAATAATGGGTGGGGTAACCACCTCGTGCTTTTCAGCTAGCTGTCGCCTACAAAAACAAGCAATTACAACAATAATTTAAACTTTAAATGCAGTTGAATATCTGTTAATGCAGTTACATAACTGAATGAACAACTAAATAAGGCAATAAGCCTTAAAAAGCCAAGAAAAGAATAATTAGAAAATAATGTGTAAATTCTTAGCTGTCTAGCTGGTGGATCCAGAAATGAAAGTGGCAAGATATCACGTGCTTTCCCGCTCTTACGGGCGGCCGTGTATATCACATATACGTGAGGAATACGCAAGGCGAGTTCTTTTTCTGGATGAATTAAGGGTGTAGAGATTATATATCAGGTATTAAATGACTGGTAATGTATTTTTGACATAAAAATGAGTCTAACTGTCAGATGGATCATCCCAACATCAATTGTGACAAGAAGGCCGCGATAGCCCTGGATTGCTCACCTGAGTTATGCAATATGATTTGTAATGCCAACCACATGCAGCAACCCATTTTGCCATCGTGTAAGCTAATTCAAGACGCCCAATGCCATGTATAGCTCCACTTGACACGACGCGCAATAACTCAACCAATGTTGTCTGTCTTTTGCCACATTAATATGACTTGAGGAAACTGAAAGTTCTTTTTTAAATAAGAAGATTTTCAAAAGATTTTCAAAGTATTTCCTATATCTCTCTATCAGGCCTACTCTCTATGTAAAACAGATGACCCTGTCGAGTGAGAGGCAGGTCCAACTTTCATCAGGGCATACTTTGAACAATCTTGAAAAAGGACCACTAGACAATGCTTCACAACTATCTAAGCTCTAATCAGACTTTCTGTTTTAGAAAAGGGATTTTATCAATTTTCCCCTATATATCTCCATGTAAAACTGTGAGGTTGCCCCCGGGGAGAGCCAGTGAATTTTGACCCCAGGCCTTGGCAGGGGCATAACTTGAACATACTTGGTAGAGGACCTAGAGGGAATGCTTCGCACCAATTATCTAGGCCTTTCAGTTTCAGACAAGAAAATGATCAAACTTTTTCCCTATATATATCTCTATGAAAAACAGGTCACCCCGGGGCTGGGCTAATTTACATCCCAGGGGCATAACTGAATAATCTTCGTAATCTAGAGGCCACTAAACAATACTTCACCACACAAAATAAAGGTGACCCCAGGGGCATAATTTGAACAATCTTGGTAGAGGACCGTTAAACAATACTACACATCAAATACCTAAGTTCTTTAGGCCTTTCAGTGTCAGACAAGAAGACAAGAAGATTTTTAAAGAGTTTCCATATTTATATCTATGAGAAACAGATCACCCCCAGACAGGGGCCAATTTTGACCCCAGGGGCATAATTTGAGCATTCTTGGTAGATGATACAAACTAAATATTTAAGCTCTTAGGGCCTTTCCATTTCAGACAAGTAAGATTTTCAAATATTTTATAGTTTTTCCTTTTGGTTGCATAGGCAACCAGACTTCTGCATAGAATAAATTTCTTTGACCAAATTTGGACGAGGACCACACAATGGAATTCCTACCAAGTTAAGTCAAAATCCAAACAGCTGTTTGGGAGGAGATGTCATTTATAGAAAAGAACTCGCCATGAGCACTAGAAGAGGGTTAAAATAGACAGTCACAGTATGACTTGGCCGTGACATGTAAATCACTAAATGAGAACTGTCTGAAAGGTTTCATTTTCCAGGCTTTCCATAACCAAGACAAAATATTCCACTGTCCTGACCAGCCAAAACAATTACTAGGTTGGTCAACTGGGAAATTCCATCTTCACATTTTATCTGTGCAATCTGGACCATAATTGACATCTTTGGAGACAAGGCATTGTAAAATAGGTCCTTATATATTTTTCTAAGTTTCCCACAAAGCTAGATAATTTCATATTTGCAGGATATCTATACACTTGTTGAAGGCACTCAAAGGAATCATCTCACTGAGATTTCTTTTCATAAAATACCCACAACAATTACATAGTTAAAAACAAGATGTGTTTGTGAAACACTGATGCCCCCAATGGCAACATCTAGGTCAAAGGTCAAGGTCGCCAGGTCAAAAATGTTGGTACTGACAGAAAGGTCATGTCACAAGGAATACACATGTGAAATATTGTAGCCGTACCTGTTATGGTTCAAAAGTAGTGGTCAAGGTTAAAGTTTTTTTCGAGAATGGCAACATCTAGGTCAAAGGTCAAGGTCGCAAGGTGAACAATTTTGGTACTGACAGAAAGGTCATGTCACAAGGTATACACATGTGAAATATGGTAGCCTTACCTGTTATGGTTCAAAAGTAGTGGGGAAGGTTAAAAAAAAAATTGAGAATGGCAACATCTAGGTCAAAGGTCAAGGTCGCAAGGTCAAAAATGTTGGTACTGACAGAAAGGTCATGTCACAAGGAATACACATGTGAAATATGGTAGCCGTATCTGTTATGGTTCAAAAGAAATGGCCAAGGTTAAAGTTTTTTTCGAGAATGGCAACATCTAGGTCAAAGGTCAAGGTTGCAAGGTCAAAAATGTTGGTACTGACAGAAAGGTCATGTCACAAGGAATACACATGTGAAATATGGTAGCCGTACCTGTTATGGTTCAAAAGTAATGGCCAAGGTTAAAGTTTTTTTCGAGAATGGCAACATCTAGGTCAAAGGTGGTCAAGGTCGCAAGGTCAAAAATGTTGGTACTGACAGAAAGGTCATGTCACAAGGAATACACATGTGAAATATGGTAGCCGTACCTGTTATGGTTCAAAAGAAATGGCCAAGGTTAAAAAAAAGTTCGAGAATGGCAACATCTAGGTCAAAGGTCAAGGTCGCAAGGTCAAACATTTTGGTACTGACAGAAAGGTAATGTCACAAGGAATACACATGTGAAATATGGTAGCCGTACCTGTTATGGTTCAAAAGTAGTGGTCAAGGTTAAAGTTTTTTTCGTGCAGACAGGCCAAAAACTACATCTAGGTCAAAGGTCAAACATTTTGGTACTGACAGAAAGGTCATGTCACAAGGAATACACATGTGAAATATGGTAGCCGTACCTGTTATGGTTCAAAAGAAGTGGTCAAGGTTAAAGTTTTTTTTGTGCAGACAGACAGACAACAACAGACGTGCAGACCAACAGACAGACAGGCCAAAAACTATATGCCCCCCGAATCGGAGATTCCGGGGGGGCATAAAAATAAACATGCATCGATTGTCGGTGTTTAGAAGCATGCAGACTCAGATTTGTGTCTTACTTTGTTTATTTAAAGATCTACTCCATTTAAATTATTCTGATATATTTAGTGCAGAGTGAGTGAATTCTAACCATTCAGAGGCAGAAGGCCACAACATGTTCTGACTTGATTGTTCTTGAACCAAAAGGTCTTGTAAGCCAAGTACCAATTAGACAATTCTTTTGAGAACCCATAGAATGGCAGTTGGGTGTTCAAATGACATTTAAGGATATGAAATAGAACTCTTAGGCCCGCACAGGTCTTTTATTTGAGTATCAACAACTTAGGATATGTAGGTGAAAAATCAATTTAAAATCATGAAATACACACCTTATATCTATACCTCTGGTCTTAATTAGTTTAACCCTTTCCCACATACAACTTTAAAAATATCTCGGGATAAACTATGATCAATCTGTTATTGAAAGTAGTTTGATTAATAATTGAACGAGCTGAAAACATTGATGCAACAGGGGAAATTGCTCATGATAATCAATTTCTCCAAAACATTGATACAATGTTTTAAAGTCGTCTGTGCAGAGACATCAGAAGGCATCTTTATGTGGGAAAGGGTTAAGTGTCCAAATGAGTTTTTTATGAGACATTTTGCCAGTTATCCCTTTCCCACCTGCACATGCATTCTGACGCAATAGCAGCAGACGACTTTTTAAAACATTGTGGCCAAAGGTGAAATTGCTCATGATGAGCAATTTCTCCTTTGGCTACAATGTTTAAACTTTATTTAACAATTAAGCTATCTTTTATTGAGATTTTTTAGGTTTTCAAAGTTGTCTGCTGCAGATTTGCTGTATGTGGGAAATGGTTATATAAGAGCAATGCCACACTCAATAATCATGCTACCGAAGGAGGCATTCATAGATATGCCAACACTAGGATTGGTTTCTTTTGAAGTCGCAAAATTATAATGCTTGTCAACAGGAAGCTATGTAAGCCACCTCGGTTGAGTAGTCAATTTTTGGCTTTTCACCCCTATCCCATTCCTAGCCTGCTTTCGAAATGTCGACTTACGGCTGCAACAAAGCTTCACTTAAGTGTATAAATCCACGAAAGTCGAGTTTTGATTGGTTTGCCATCTGGTTTACAATGATTTCATTGGTTCGACCGAATAACAAAAATCCTTCCGCTTGCATTAATGAGAGAAAATAGTTCCTACAAGGAGTGAACACACTCTGAACTATGATTGACCTCAATGCCAGTCCGTCAACATGTAATCAATTACTAGATGTATCTGTTGATATATAAACTAGAAATGTATTCTAAATAGTTTTTTTGTCAATTAACCTTGACGAGTATAAATAAACAGCAAATTTGGCTTATATGTGATAACAAATACATTACAAATACCATAACATGTTAACCCTTTCCTAAACACAGACGTGTTTTGATGCATCCAACCAGTCTTCTGTAATCAATACTTTATGTGCTGTTTCTGTCTGTATATCCGGTGTCCGGCCGGCTGTCTGCCTGAATGTGCATTCGTCTGTCCGTCATGGTTTGCATTTATTGGTCAAAACATTGTTTCTGTTTGGCAGATTCATTTCAAAGTGGTCACAGCTAAACCATGTGATCAGGAGAAAGGCAAAATACTAGGAACATAACTCTGGTCTGCTTATTTTAGTTATCTCTATTTTTCCTTATTTAGTTAAGTCACTGTCTCAATTAAATTTCAAACTTGGTTTGTAGGTATCTTATGACCTACGGATGGGCAGTGCACCATTACCATTTGTCCAAATTAACTATGCCATATATTTTCATCTAACATATGCCCCTATACCATAGGCGCTTTCAGTGCTTTGATTTTCCTGTCCATGGGTAATGTGTATGTTTTTGACCATGTATCCAAAAAATTGTGTCCAGAAAAGATATTGCTACATTTTGATTGGACGAAAAGTAAATTTTAAAACAAAATGTTCGTCTAAAGGAAATAATATAAACCTACTCGATGTAGAAATGAAAAACAAGGAATATGATATATGATAATATGCGCGTTATCTACTTGTTTTCTATTTTCAAAATGAGTTCAAATAAAACTAATAAGGTTAAACGAATGTCAACAAATCAAAATTTCTATAATGAGGACGTCATTGTATTATTGTAACATAAACAAGATGTGTTTGTGAAACACTGATGCCCACGAATGGCAACATCTAGGTCAAAGGTCAAGGTCGCCAGGTCAAAAATGTTGGTACTGACAGAAAGGTCATGTCACAAGGAATACACATGTGAAATATGGTAGCCGTACCTGTTATGGTTCAAAAGTAGTGGTCAAGGTTAAAGGTTTTTTTCGAGAATAGCAACATCTGTGTCAAAGGTCAAGGTTGCAAGGTCAAAAATGTTGGTACTGACAGAAAGGTCATGTCACAAGGTATACACATGTGAAATATGGTAGCCTTACCTGTTATGGTTCAAAAGAAGTGGTGAAGGTTAAACAAAAAATTGAGAATGACAACATCTAGGTCAAAGGTCAAGGTCGCAAGGTCAAAAATGTTGGTACTGACAGAAAGCTCATGTCACAAGGAATACACATGTGAAATATGGTAGCCGTACCTGTTATGGTTCAAAAGTAATGGCCAAGGTTAATTTTTTTTTCGAGAATGGCAACATCTAGGTCAAAGGTCAGGGTCGCAAGGTCAAAAATTTTGGTACTGACAGAAAGGTCATGTCACAAGGAATACACATGTGAAATATGGTAGCCGTACCTGTTATGGTTCAAAAGTAATGGCCAAGGTTAAAGTTTTTTTCGAGAATGGCAACATCTAGGTCACAGGTCAAGGTCGCAAGGTCAAAAATTTTGGTACTGACAGAAAGGTCATGTCACAAGGAATACACATGTGAAATATGGTAGCCGTACCTGTTATGGTTTAAAAGTAGTGGTCAAGGTTAAAGTTTTTTTCGTGCAGACAGACAGACATGCAGACAGGCCAAAAACTAGATGCCCACCGAATCGGAGATTCCGGGGGCATAATTATGAATAAATACCTAAAAGGAAAACAACAGAAATGGTAGGAAAGGATAGTTGACTGACACTCGTCTCAAATGATAGTTTTTAGTTGATTTGCATATATAGGATGGTATGACTCGTAAATAATTTGTAAAAAAATAACTAGATGAGAACATATAGCTATATATATATAATCATATTAATGGTAATTCAGATCGTCAATACAAATGAAAACTTTTGAAAAGATTAAATTGTGACAAAAAGAGAAATCATCAACCACTAATGGGCTCCGTTTGATTATTTTGCAGCAGACAGCTTTTGAAAAAATTGCGACAAAAGGAGAAATTGCTCATGATTAGAGGACTTTATTCAATAATTGTTCTTTAATTTGAAGAAAGTTTCCATATTTTTTAAGTTAATGTCTTCAAGACATATTGGACGTAGGAAAGGGTTAAAGCTTCCCAGTTTCAAAAAATGATTTACAACCTGTAAATGTTGAGAAATAAATATGCATGACAATGGCATTATTGGTTAATTAGAATTTAACACAATTTTACAAAGGTATTTCACTTATACAGTAGCAGACACTTCAGCCTACATGTTTTCCTGACTTTCTTGCACCAATACTCAACGCAACATTCTTCCCAAGCAATTTGGCTACCTTCATGCATAGAATATTAAGCCCATTGCCAATTTGGTTAGTCAGTCGGTCCATCATGACACTGACTAGTCAAAATGACTTTTCTCAATCAGTGGATGAATGGATAGCTGAGCCGGGCAGAGGACTATAGATAAGAGGGAGTGAACACGTCTTTTCTCAACAATATTTCTCTAATTACTCAACAAAATCCTATGTTGTGGTACTTAACCCTTTCCCACATACGCCAATTCTGCAGCAGACGACTTTGAACGTATTTTGTCAAAACATAGAAAATCTCAATAATTAAATGGATAACCTATGACAAAAAGTGGAAAACATTGTGACAAAAGGAGAAATTGCACGTTCTGTGCAATTTCTTCTTTTGTCACTATGTTTTCAAAAGCCGTCTGCTGCAAATGCGTCGGAATGCGTCTGCAAGTGGGAAAGGGTTAAAAGAATCGTCTAACTTCTTTTGAGTACCCACAACATAGGGTTTAAATGTCAAATAAGGATTTTAGAACATGAACAATGCCCTTATCTAGAGCTCTGATCCCTGGCTGAATGCTCACTTCTTTAAAGACTGGAGGGCTGGGATGTCAGAGATACATGGACACACACAGACAATGTGGTGACTGTCTGCATGCAGCCCCCCCTCAAATTGACTCTAGAACGTGCAGAGAGGGATGCACTCGAACATGTATAACTTCTGTACACACTGACATAGTGTCATTTAAACCTTTGTAAACCAATCTTATCATCTAGACACTTTCGTATATTTGCAACAACTACAAAATAAAGCGTTTATGATGTTGAGATTTACGAACAATCAATTACAAGAATCTAGCTATTTATAGAACCTTTTGGAATTTCCAGAAGCCTTCTACTGGGTCATTGAGTTAAGAGTTCTTTGCAAGGCAGATAGAACGTGCAATGATATTTATTATCTGCCCAAACATGAAAAAAAGATAATTTTTACATAATTTATCTCTATGTAGATATTATCTCAATAAATCTCAAATCTTAGCATCAATCGGTACCAAAGTAGCACTGACATGATTATTATTAATCGTGTCTCTGCATCACTGATGGAACTATATATTTGGCCATTTAACGGATGTAGGTAAATTTAAATGTAGGTTTTTTGACCAATCAACATGGCTTGAAGGAATCTGAAAGTGGGTCATTCAAGGAACATTTCTACTAAATTATTTGAAAATCGGCCTGACACTTTCGGAGAAGAAGATTTTTTAAGTTTTCACTATAGCCATATAAGGCAAAATAGCCCCGCCCCCCCTGGCGGCCATGTTTTTCGACCAATCAACTTGGCTTGAAGGAATCTGATAGAGGGTCATCCAAGGAACATTTCTACAAAATTATTTGAAAATCAGCCTGACACTTTCGGAGGAGAAGATTTTTTAAGTTTTCACTTTGGCCATATAAGGCAAAATAGCCCCGCCCCCTGGCGGCCATGTTTTTCGACCAATCAACATGGCTTGAAGGAATCTGATAGAGGGTCACCCAAGGAACATTTCTACAAAATTATTTGAAAATCGGCCTGACACTTTCGGAGGAGAAGATTTTTTAAGTTTTCACTATAGCCATATAAGGCAAAATAGCCCCCTGGCGGCCATGTTTTTCGACCAATCAACATGGCTTGAAGGAATATGATAGAGGGTCATCTAAGGAACATTTCTACAAAATTATTTGAAAATCTGCCAACCAGTTTGGGAGAAGAAGAATTTTGAAGTTTTTTCGGTTTCGTTGCCATGGAAACCAGAATTTTGCATGGATCCCAAAAAATTGAAGGAATTCTGGTGAGGTCATTGAGAGGATGCTTTCTGTGAAGTTTCATCCAAATTGACCCACTGGTTACTGAGGAGAAGAAGTTGACGCACGACGGACGCCGGACAAAAGGCGATCACAATAACTCACCTTGAGCAAAGCTCAGGTGAGCTAAAAAGTCAACAGGCTGTTCAAAACTGACTATGTAAATGTTTTCGTTGTTGTTGTTTCTGTTAGCATTGTGGCAATTGTCAAACCAATCGCCACAAAAACAGTTATCAACTGCAGGGCATATTGGAACATCAGGGGTTGGGTCAAGTGAAAATGTATCATTACTTGCATTTTTTGTCAATGAAGTGAATGTCCTTCATTGAAATATAATTGAAGCATTTCATTGTTTATGACCAATCTCCAATATAAGGTAGGTTGACCATACACACAGCCAACTAATTATTGATCATAAACAGTTATGGAAATAAGTAATCTTGCCAATCATTAGTCTTAGTATATATACAGTGCTTTCATTAAGGCGTAATTATAAGATTTGTGAGTTGCACATACACTTTTCAAGATGTTTGTCAGAATATTTGAATTTTATTATTTGTCAATAAAACCACAAAACAGACACTTCAGGATGTGCATGCAATAGCACGTCATTTGACCTTTCGCCTGTTAAAGTCTACATTGGACACCTTTGCAGCAATCTACTTTTAAAACAAGAGGCCCAAGAGGGCCAGTATCGCTCCACGGCCATAAGGCAAAAATAAAATCTCCAAACAGCCCTGCCCCGTGGTGGCTATTTTTTTTACCAACCACCATGGCTTAAAGGAATCTTGTAGAGTGTCACCAAAGGAATGTTTCTGCAAAATTATTTGAAAATATGCCTGACACTTTCGGAGGAGAAGATTTTTTAAGTTTTCACTATGGTCATATAAGTCAAAATAGCCCCGCCCTCTGGCGGCCATGTTTTTCGACCAATCAACATGGCTTGAAGGAATCTGATAGAGGGTCACCCAATGAACATTTCTACAAAATTATTTGAAAATCGGCTGAACACTTTCGGAGAAGAAGATGTTTTAAGTTTTCACTATAGCTATATAACGCAAAAAAGCCCCGCCCCCTGGCGGCCATGTTTTTCGCCCAATCAACATTTCTTGAAGGAATCTAATTAAGGTTCACACAAGGAACATTTCTACAAAATTATTTGAAAATCGGCCTGACACTTTATGAGAAGAAGATTTTTTAAGTTTGCTCTTTAGCCATATAGGCAAAATAGCCCCACCCTGTGACGGCCATGTTTTTTTACCAATCAACATGGCTTGAAGGAATCTGATAGAGGGTCACCCACGGAACATTTCTACATAATTATTTGAAAATCTGCTGAACACTTTTTGAGAAGAAGATTATTTAAGTTTTCACTATAGCTATATAAGGCAAAAAAGCCCCGCCCCCTGGCTACCATGTTTTTCGCCCAATCAAAATTTCTTGAAGGAATCTAATAAAGGGTCACCCAAGGAACATTTCTACAAAATTATTTGAAAATCGGCCTCACACTTTCGGAGAAGAAGATTTTTTAAGTTCTCACTATTTTTTTCTTTCGGTTGCCATGGAAACCAGAATTTTGAATGGATCAAAAAAATTTGAAGGAATTTAGTAGAGGACATTGAGAGGATGCTTCCCATGAAGTTTCAACCAAATTGGCCAAGTGGTTAGGGAGAAGAAGTCGTTTAAAGGAAAAAGTTAACGCACGCACGCACGACGGACAATTCGCCATGACATAAGCTCGACTGGCTTTCAGCCAGTGGAGCTAACAATGAGAAAAGGGTTAAATTGCTGAAGACATAAGTTTTCTCTTTTTCTCAAAATGATATTAACTTGGCATCCTAATTATATCATACTTTGACAAATGTTAAAATGTAGTCCAATATATTTACAAAGTAGACCAGCTCTTGAAATATAATATCAGCTAAACAGTTTAATTTGATTGAAATTGTTGTATAATTTCAAACTTAATTTCGAACATAAACTGAACCCTACATGTTAATTTATTGTAATTCTTTCCTTCCTTTTTTATAATGAAAATAACAAACTACTCATGTTTTAAAATTATATTATAATGAGGGCCCTTGTGTCAATGATGCATAACAATATGCATAATGCAAGCAAAATGCCTGTAGGGAATCTAATGACACATTTAAAAGTGTCAAGGACGAAATAATTTTGTACGAAAGACCCTATTCTCACAGAGTTGTCGTTCTTTACACTCTCTTTATAAGTAGAGAGTGTTCATTAAAAATCATATTTCTATGAAAACCAGTTTTATCTAAGTTTGTTCTTTTATTCATTTGTTTCAAACAAATAAACATCTTAAATCACCTATAATTGACTATTTGTAAGTGAGTGTAAAGAACGGCTCTCTGCAAAGGAGATTTATCTATGCAGTTGGTATTCGCTAGCTAGTCCATGATCAACAGTTTTAGCTTAGAAACAGTTCATATTTTAGATATACATGTACATGCATGGATAAATTTACACTATTAAATGAATTCTACACAAACCAAGACATCTCTTTGAACATAAAAATAACATTCAGTAAGTTAAAATTGCTATTAAAAGGAGAATTTGATGTGAATTTTATCTCGATATTGACACATAACAGCTAGTCTACAGCATGTCAGACAGGGACTATTTTGCCTTAGTAAATAAGACAAAAAAACATAAATGTGAGTCATAATAAAGAAACATCGGATTATTTATTTCATTTTAGATGTGTCATAACTTAGTGTTTTTAAAAAAACACAATGGTAATATGTTAAAGCCATTTAAATTCGTTTTTTTTCTAATAATAACTCGTCCTCCCATGTCATTTCCGCAATTAAAAATATAAGTTGCGTGCTTCTGCCCTGCGACTAATAAAAGCCTACCTGTTGAACATCTGTATTATTTTGGGTGCCTGGCATCCGGGGTATCAAAAAGGGTTTGACAAGTTCCTTGAATTCCCTGTTGTTAAATTCCTTATTGTTTGAGATTTCATGGGCCAAAATTTTCAGTTCCTTGGAGCTCCTGAAAGGCATCTTCTGTAGCAACTGCAATATGAAATCATAGGTATTTTAAAAGTCATCAATTTAATCCATTCCCATAATAAAACTATACAAAAACACTTTTCTTGGCATTAATTAACCCTTTCCCACATACAACAATTTTGCAGCAGACAACTTTGAAAACATACAGGCAAAAATGTGAAACATCTCCATAAAATGAGAGTTAAATCATTAAATAGAGTTGAAAACATTGTGGCAAAAAAGAAACCTTTTGCCACAATGTTTTCAAAAATATCTATAAATGAAAGTATCAATATTGATAAGAGATGAAAAAAGTGTGGCTAAAGAAGACATTGCTCATAGAATGAGCAATTTCTATTTTATCACAATTTTTAAACAAGAGGGCCAAGATGGCCCTAAATCGATCACCTAATTGATAGTAAATTAGTAGCAAATATTTAACTGCAAATATCTGGGAAATTTTTATCAGGGAGTGTAAATGAAACTGCAAAGGAGTGGACACTTCTCAAGAAACAGCTTATCAGTAAAGGCCATTTATATCTTGAAATCTAACAAGATAAGAGAAAGTTGATGCAAGGCATCTGAATGTCGCCGGAAAAGACTGCATTGATTTATTTTTTAACACACATGTATTCTTGACTTTCATTAGTCTAAACATACACATAATGTTTTCATAAGGACTAATTCCAGGATTTTTGAAATTCCACATAGAGATCTACAAATTTCAGGATTTCTTTTGGTCAGGATTTTGGATGTTTTGTATTTGTCAAAAAACAAAACAAATTAATACATTTTGGGATTTAAATCTACATGCAATAAAAAGCTATTAAACCCTTTCCATGTCTGAAGCAACAATGAAAACCTTTAATCGCTTAAAACATTGAGAAAAAGGTTAAATTGCTGAAGACATGAACTTCCTCCTTTTTAATACTAATTATTTCACAAGTAGACCACACTTGTAACAATATATCAGCTAAATTGTTTATCTAAATCGTTGATGCATACAATATATGTGGCAAGTATGAAATTAATTGGGTGCGAAAGAGCAGATTTTCTTTATTTCTAAATCTATTGTTTATCAGAGTTTGTTCTTCTCTTAATTTGTTTCAACATTTAATATCACATATATTTAATCATTTAAGTGTGTAATATTAGCTATCTATCTGTAATAAGGTGTTTGAGCATTCTTTCGAAATGTTTACCCTCATGTTAGGCTTCATCGAGTCGTAGTGTCAGACATCGAAGAAAGTGAATAAAAAATCAGGCAAAGCTTTAGTGCATGTTTTATTCCACTGCATTCGAGAGAGAAAAGCATTTCTATATTATCTTTCTTTCTCCTACATTCGACCCATGCACTCGTTTTGTGACGTTTAAGAAAAATCAATTTGTCGTGCGACATTTTTTGTCTGCATAACCAAGTCACGTTACTTCGCTTTGTTTACATCTTGGCAATATGAAACTAGGTCACAAACTGAGAAAAAGGCGTTTCGACGTTCACGACCGATAAACAGGCTTATATTTGAGACATATTTTCACAAATTATTTCTTATTTTTGTTTCTGTTACCAGTTTATGTTGATACTTATCTATTAAAAGGAGAATTCGACGTGATTTTTCATATCGATATCGCAAGCAGGTGCGCGTATGTAAACAAATTATAGACTGTGCGACGTAAAGGTTTGTAGTTATCGCCTTTTGATTACATAGTTTATGAAAATAAAGTATCGCAGTCTAGCTAATAGGGACTGTTTTGTCTTCGTAAATAAAACACAAAAACGTAAATGCCAGTCAAAATAAAGAAACTGCACATACTTAAAACATCGGAATATTTATTTCATTTTAGATGTGTCATAACTAAGTGTTTTTAAACAAACGCAATTGTAATATGTTCAAGACATTTAAAAAAAAAAAAACTAATAATAACCCCCCCCTCCCATGTGATTTCCGAAAACCTATTAAAAATAGAAGTCGCGGGCTTCTGCCCGGCGACTAATAAGAATGGAATTATAAAGTTTTTGTCATTTTGCACCTTTCCTGATGCCGCCTTGCTGCCCTGTTTTTCAACGAAATCAATATGGCTTCAACAGTTTATTTAGAGGGTCACTTAAGGAACATTTCTACCAAATTATCTTGCAATCGCACAAGTAGATTATGGAGGAAAAGGATTTTAAAATTTGGGTATTTTTCTCACTTTCTGATGCCGCAGCAACCAAAGTTATCAATGGAATTTAAATCTTTAAACAATTTTGAAAGAGGACCACCAAAGGAACATTCTTGATTCGTATTATATTTTCTTAAAATCAGACAAACACTTTCATAACAAGAGGGCCATGATGGCCCTGGAATCGCTCACCTGATTTTTTTTTTTCACTTTACCTATATAAGCCCCGCCCCATGGCAGCCATAGTTTCCGACCAATCAACTTGGCTTGAAGGAATCTGATAGAGGGTCACCCTAGGAACATTTCTACAAAATTATTTGAAAATCGGCCAGACACTTTTGGAGGAGAAGATTTTTTAAGTTTTCACTATAGCCATATAGTGCAAAATAGCCCTGCCCACTGGCGGCCATGTTTTTTGACCAATCAACATGGCTTGAAGGAATGTGAAAGTGGGTCATTCAAGGAACATTTCTACTAAATTATTTGAAAATCGGCCTGACACTTTCGGAGAAGAAGATTTTTTTAAGTTTTCACTATAGCCATATAAGGCAAAATAGCCCCGCCCCCCTGGCGGCCATGTTTTTCGACCAATCAACTTGGCTTGAAGGAATCTGATAGAGGGTCATCCAAGGAACATTTCTCAACAATTAATTGGAAATCGGCCTGACACTTATGGAGGAGAAGATTTTTTAAGTTTTCACTATAGCCATAAAAGGCAAAATAGCCCCGCCCCCTGGCGGCCATGTTTTTTGACCAATCAACATGACTTAAAGGAATCTGAAAGAGGATCACCCAAGAAACATTTCTACAAAATTATTTGAAAATCGGCCTGACACTTTTGGAGGAGAAGATTTTTTAAGTTTGCACTATAGCCATATAAGGCAAAATAGCCCCACCACCCCTGGCGGCCATGTTTTTCGACCAATCAACATGGCTTGAAGGAATCTGATAGAGGGTCACCCAAGGAACATTTCTACAAAATTATTTGAAAATCGGCCTGACACTTTCGGAGGAGAAGATTTTTTAAGTTTTCACTATAGCCATATAAGGCAAAATAGCCCCGCCCCCCCTGGCGGCCATGTTTTTCGACCAATCAACATGGCTTGAAGGAATATGATAGAGGGTCATTCAAGGAACATTTCTACTAAATTATTTGAAAATCGGCCTGACACTTTTGGAGGAGAAGATTTTTTAAGTTTTCACTATAGCCATATAGTGCAAAATAGCCCTGCCCACTGGCGGCCATGTTTTTTGACCAATCAACATGGCTTGAAGGAATCTGAAAGTGGGTCATTCAAGGAACATTTTACTAAATTATTTGAAAATCGGCCTGACACTTTCGGAGAAGAAGATTTTTTAAGTTTTCACTATAGCCATATAAGGCAAAATAGCCCCGCCCCCCTGGCGGCCATGTTTTTCGACCAATCAACTTGGCTTGAAGGAATCTGATAGAGGGTCATCCACGGAACATTTCTACAAAATTATTTGAAAATCAGCCTGACACTTTCGGAGGAGAAGATTTTTTAAGTTTTCACTTTGGCCATATAAGGCAAAATAGCCCCGCCCCCTGGCGGCCATGTTTTTCGACCAATCAACATGGCTTTAAGGAATCTGATAGAGGGTCACCCAAGGAAAATTTCTACACAATTATTTGGAAATCGGCCTGACACTTATGGAGGAGAAGATTTTTTAAGTTTTCACTATAGCCATATAAGGCAAAATAGCCCCACCACCCCTGGCGGCCATGTTTTTTGACCAATCAACATGACTTGAAGGAATCTGATAGAGGATCACCCAAGAAACATTTCTACAAAATTATTTGAAAATCGGCCTGACACTTTTGGAGGAGAAGATTTTTTAAGTTTGCACTATAGCCATATAAGGCAAAATAGCCCCGCCCCCCCTGGCAGCCATGTTTTTCGACCAATCAACATGGCTTGAAGGAATATGATAGAGGGTCATCTAAGGAACATTTCTACAAAATTATTTGAAAATCTGCCAACCAGTTTGGGAGAAGAAGAATTTTGAAGTTTTTTCGGTTTCGTTGCCATGGAAACCAGAATTTTGCATGGATCCCAAAAATTTGAAGGAATTCTGGTGAGGTCATTGAGAGGGTGCTTTCTGTGAAGTTTCATCCAAATTGACCCACTGGTTACTGAGGAGAAGAAGTTGACGCACGACGCACGACGGACGCCGGACAAAAGGCGATCACAATAACTCACCTTGAGCAAAGCTCAGGTGAACTAAAAATGGAATTTTCAAATTTTGTCATTTTGCCCCTTTTCTGATGCCGCCTGACTGCCATGTTTTTCGACCAATCAGTATGGCTTGAACAATTTTTATAGAGGGTCACCCAAGGAACATTTCTACCAAATTATATTTGAATCTGACAGGCAGATTCGGAGGAGAAGATTTTTAAAGTTTGGACATTTTGTCCCCTTTCTGATGCCGCAGCAACCAAAGTTCTCATTGGAATTTTAATCTTTGAACAATTTTGAAAGAGGACCACCAAAGGAACATTCCTGTGATGTTTTGTGGAAATTGGTCTATTGGAATGGTAGGAGTTGGTTGTCATTAAAATGTAGCTAAAAGTTCAATTTACCCCTTTTGAGATGACGCCTGGTTGCTATGATTGTGTAACCAATCAAAACGCCTTAATCAAATTAAATAGAGGATCATTACAGTAAGATTCGTATTATATTTTCTTAAAATCAGACAAGCACTTTCATAAAAATGGAATTTTCAAATTCTGTCATTTTGCCCCTTTTTTGATGCCGCCTGACTGCCATGTTTTTCGCCCAATCAGTATGGCTTGAACAATTTTTATAGAGGGTCACCCAAGGAACATTTCTACAGCGTGCTCGACTATTCCACCGCTTATTTAAGTTACTGAGATAATGGACTCTAATGTAGTTGCATGCAAACCTTTAACCATAATTTCTAAGTGAAAAAAGGGCAACAATTTGAACCATATACAGGATAGAGTTATCTTAATTGGTTGTGTTTATAGTTGTGCAATTGGGAAAGGTTGTATAAAGTTTCAATACAATTTTTCAAGCTGTTACTGAGATTACACTATAAATGTAGTTGCAAAACTTTAACTTAAATTTCTAAGTCCAAAAAGGCCATAACTTGCATAAAATGCAGGAGTTATCATACTTGATAATCTACACAGGTGTGATAGTTGGGTAGGGTTGTAGAAAGTTTCAATGCAATGCATCAAGTAAATACTGAGATATGGACTCTTAATTTAGTTGCACGCAAAACTTTAACCAGAATTTCTTAGTTAAAAAAATGCCATAACTTGCATAAAATGCAGGATAGAGTTATCTAACTTGATATTCTACATAGGTGTGATAGTTGGGTAGGGTTGTACAAAGGTTCAATGCAATGCATCAAGTATATACTGAGACGTGGACTTTTAATTAAGTTGCACGTAAAACATTAACCAGTATTTCTAAGTAAAAAAAGGGCCATAACTTGCATAAAATGCGGAATAGAGTTATCATACTTGATAATCTACATAAGTGTAATAGTTGGGTAGGGTTGTAGAAAGTTTCAATGCAATGCATCTAGTAAATACTTAGATATGGACTCTTAATTTAGTTGCACGCAAAACTTTAACCAGAATTTCTAAGTAAAAAAAGGGCCATAACTTGCCTTAAATGCAGGATAGAGTTATCTAACTTGATAATCTACATAGGTGTGATACTTGGGTAGGGTTGTATAAAGATTCAATGCAATGCATCATGTATATACTGAGATATGGACTCTTAATTAAGTTGCACGCAAAACTTTAACCAGAATTTCTAAGTAAAAAAGGGCCATAACTTGCATAAAATGCAGGATAGAGTTATCTTAGATGATAATCTACACAGGTGTGATAGTTGGGTAGGGTTGTAGAAAGTTTCAATGCAATGCATCAAGTAAATACTGAGATATGGACTCTTAAATTAGTTGCACGCAAAACTTTAACCAGAATTTCTAAGTAAAAAAAGGGCCATAACTTGCATAAAATGCAGGATAGAGTTATCTAACTTGATAATCTACATAGGTGTGATAGTTGGGTAGTGCTGTATAAAGTTTCAATACAATGCATCAATTAAATACTGAGATATGGACTCTTACTTTAGTTGCACGCAAAACTTTAACCAGAATTTCTAAGTAAAAAAGGGCCATAACTTGCATAAAATGCAGGATAGAGTTATCTAACTTGATAATCTACATTGGTGTGATGATTTGGTAGGGTTGTAGAAAGTTTCAATGCAATACATGTAGTATTTAAGAACTTGCATGCAAAACCTTAACCAAAGTGTGACGTGGACGCCGACGACGACGCCGACGCCGACGCCGACGCCAGGGTGAGTAGTATAGCTCTCATATTCTTCGAATAGTCGAGCTAAAAATGGAATTTTCAAATTCTGTCATTTTGCCCCTTTTTTGATGCCGCCTGACTGCCATGTTTTTCGCCCAATCAGTATGGCTTGAACAATTTTTATAGAGGGTCACCCAAGGAACATTTCTACCAAATTATATTTGAATCTGACAGGCAGATTCGGAGGAGAAGATTTTTAAAGTTTGGACATTTTGTCCCCTTTCTGATGCCGCAGCAACCAAAGTTCTCAATGGAATTTAAATCTTTGAACAACTTTGAAAGAGGCCAACCAGAGGAACAGTCCTGTGATGTTTCACGGAAATTGTCCTTGGAGTTTGGGAGGAGATGATGTTTAAAGCTAAAAGTTAACGCCGGACGGACGGACGGACAACAGACGACGGACAAAAAGTGATCAGAATAGCTCACCTTGAGCCTTCGGCTCAGGTGATCTAAAAAGTCATCTGCTGTAATTTCAACAAAAGTTTAGATAACTTAAGAAACATTTTGGAAATCATTAGGAGAAATTGCTCATACATTTGTAACACTCATCTGGGTATATACATTCACTCACAGTCCACTCACATGTAATAGACCCAAGTACAATTCATGATCGAAACAATAGGGTAATTTAAATTGATACTATTAGTCCAATGGGTTTGCATGCTATCTCTTTCCCTCATATAGACGCTTTCTGACGCCTCTGCAGCAGATGGTTTTTTGAAAACATGGTGCCAAATGTTGTCCTTATACAGTCTCATAACGAAATTAGCAGTGGTCCTATAATAATGGCCTGAGTAGCTTTTGGTTTGGACCAGTGAAACATTTCCATTTGGCCAGTATAATCATATATGTAATATATAGCATAACCAAACATTTAGGATTTTCGGGCGAGTAAATATAATATGTTTATTTCAATGACTGCTTAATATAACAAAAAGTTAATAAATGTAATCTTATTTAACATCTACCATTTTCTTAATCCTCTCCCACATATGTTTTCAACCCTATTCAATGTTTAATGTTTCATTAAGAGCTGTTGACCTTCTTTTTAATTAGATATTTATAAAGTTGTCTGCTGCAGAATTACTGTATGAGGGAAATTGGGGGTTGACCCTTTCCCACATACAACAATTAACCTGCAGCAGACAGCCTTGAAATCATGTAGGCAAACAATTAATCTGCATAAATATGTTTATTTATTAAGTAGAGTTGAAAAACATTGTGACATAATATTAATAATATATGGAGAAATTGCTCATAATGGGCAAGTTCTCCTTTTGTCACAATATTTTCAAAAGTTGTTGGCTAAAGATGTGTCAAAATGAGTTTCTATGTGGGAAAGGGTTAATTAATCAGTAAGTTATTCTGCAACAAAATAAAACCACATACTGGTAAAATGCTATAATGGACGCATATAATTATAGATCACACTTTTTACTCACTTTCAAACCAAGTTGTTGACTTTCGTTATAAAAACTGTTGTACAAAGGCCATGTCCACATAAAAAATCGTACAAAAGGCAATCCAAAATACATGTCTGAATCAGTGTAACTGGCTACTTAAATGTCCGATTTACATTTAGACATTTGATGTTGTGTGTGTGTCCATTACTATTGATAGCTAATGACATAAATATGTAACCCTTTCAGGAAAAAATCTTCAATAATCAAGGATTTTGATAGATTACTATGGTATGTTAACCCTTTACCATATATAGACGCTTTCTGATGACCCTGCAGAAGACAACTTTTGAAAGAATTGTGGCAAAAGTGAAATTGCTCATGATAAGCAATTTCTCCTCTAGTCACAAACTTTTTAAATCGATTCAATAGTTAAACATTCAATTATAGAAATCTTCGATATTCTAAATTAAGATGTTTTCAAAGTCGTCTGCTGCTGATTTTGTGTGTGTGGGAAAGGGTTAATCCTTTTCCACATGCAAATGCATTTTGTAAGGCATTTGATCTACAGTAGACTTAACCCTTTCCCCTTTTCCTTTCTGCAGCAAACGGCTTTTTGAAAACATAGTGACAAAAGAAGAAATTGCACAAAACGTGCAATTTCTCCTTTTGCCACAATGTTTTCCACTTTTTGTCATAGGTTATCCATTCAGTTATGGAGGTTGTCTATGTTTTGACAAAATACGTTCAAGGGTTAACATTTGAATATTTTGTGGCAATTTCAGAAGTAATTTTTCCTTGTGAAAACATTTTCAACTGAACAAGCAAATTCAGAGAATTCTGGTCCCCCGCCAGGGTCAAGGTCACAAGGTCAAAAGGAATACACATGTGAAATATGAAAGCAGTACCTATTACGGTTCAGAAGTTATGACCAAGGTTAAAGTTTTTGTGACAGCGTGACGGAGGGACTGACTGACGGACTGACTGAAGAAATAATAGTCCCCACGCTTTCGCTAAAAGCGGGGGACAATAAGCAGTGTGCTATTTAAGTTATGTTCAAGATCTTCCATTGTTTTGTCTCATTTTATTATTAATGCAAATGTCTAAAAGTCCTCTGTTGCAGATTTGTCCTATGTGGGAAAGGGTAAATGGAATATCTACAATTATGGATATAACCGTTTAACTTATTCAGCTGTCTATTTGAAAAACAGTTGCAACTGAACATATATTGATGCAGGGTTGAATTCAAACATTTAATGGAGAGCAGGTATGATGTGTTTCAGTCAAGACTATATAATTATATACAAATTATCCATATAGATATATATACACATAATCATACTTATCTCAGCATATTCAGGAAGGAAAATTTGTACAAATAACTTGTAAATATTTGTTGGAAGAGAAGAAAGTTACTTACAAACAAAATATGATGCCATTATTAATTGAAGATGGAGATGACTTGTGAAATAATTGTGAGGAATATAAGATATGACTTAAACAAAGCAGGAATTACACATGTTTCTCATTTCCCTCAAACAATTTCAAGAGATTTTCGAAGTGTATTTTTTAAATATCATATCTGGTAAACAATAAAACACCAGTATTATAGCTACTAAACCTAATGCTATAGATATGCAAAATCCTTCTGATTTGAGATCATTTATGATGTAGGAATGACCCTTTTCCCACATTTGATGCATCTGCAGCAGACGACTTTTGAAAAACAATTTGCATCAGAAGAAACTGCTCATTTTGAACAATTTGTCCATTTGCCAGAATGTTTTCAAATTTTGTTCAATAATGAATTTTACTTATACAAATTGTCCATTCTTTTGAGTAGATTTTGTCAAAGTCTTCGGCTGCAGATTTAATGCTAGTAGGAAATGGTAAGGGAAATTTCTAGACAAATCCTGAACTGCTGCAGGAAATAAAATTGGAAATGTCTTGGAGAGGAGTCTGACATTCCTTAAATGTCAGGGTAATCATCTATATTATACTTCTATTTTAGAAGTTAATTGGATTTCTTGGACAACCCAGCATCAAAGAAAAAACAATAATCAGTCAAAAGGATGAGGTTCACAACCCTCATTTAGAATAAAACAGAGCTATGTCGCCGCACCGACTCAACAAAGATGGCGCCTTGCTGCAATTAACCCTTTCCCTCATATAGACGCTTTCTGACGCCTCTGTGCAGCAGACAGCTTTTTGAAAACAAGCAATTTCTCCTTTTGTCATGCATGTTATTGTGATGTCAAGATCCCTTTTCTCCTGACCAAGCTATACTCTAGCATTACAGTGAGTTACTGAGAATTAATTATCTGTTAGCATTACAGTGAGTTACTGAGAATTAATTATCTGTCTAATTACAAGAAAACAAGAGAAAGTTGATGCAACGCATCAATGTCGCCGGAAATCCATACTGCAGTTATGCATATAATATGCATTATAGTAGTTGAATAAACAGTTATCAACTGAGGGGCATATTGGAACATCAGGGGTGGGGTCAAGTGAAAATGTATCATAACTTGCATTGTTTTGTCAACGAAGTGAATGATAATTGAAGCCTTTCATTGTTTATGATCAATCTCCATTCCAAAGTAGGTTGACCATACACACAACCAACTAATTATTGATCATAAACAGTAATGGAAATGAGTTATCTTGCCAATCATTAGTCTTAGTATGTATACAGTGCTTTCATTAAGGAATAATTATAAGATTTGTGAATTCCTCATACACTTTTCAAGATGTTTGTCAGAATATTTGAATTTTATTATTTTTCAATAAAACCACAAAACAGACAATTTAGGATTTGCATGTAATAGCACGTCATTTTACTTTTCCTCTATTAAAGTCAACAGTGGACACCTTTGCAGCAATCTACTTTAAAATAATGAGATAAGGGTTAAATCGCTGAAGACATGAGTTTTCTCTTTTTCTCAAGATGATATTAGCTTGGCATCCTAATTATATCATACTTTAACAAATGTTGAAATGTAGTTCAATATTTATAAATTAGACCACCTTCGAAATATAATATCAACTAAACAGTTAAATCTCATTGAAATTGTTGTATAATTTAAACTTAATTTCGAACATAAACTGAGCCCTACAACATGTTAATTTATTTTAATTCTTTCCTTCCTTTTTCATAATGAAAATAACAAACTACTCATGTTTTAAAATTATTTTATGATGAGCGCCCTTGTGTCAATGATGCATAACAATATGCAGATCGGAAGCAATATGCCTTTAGGGAATTAAATGACACATTTAAAATTGTCAAGGACGAAATAATTTTGTACGAAAGACCCGATTCTTTCTTATTCCCAGAGGTGTCGTTCTTGAAACTCTCTTTATAGGCAGAGAGTGTTCGTTCAAAGTAATTTTTCTATTAAAACCAGTTCTACTCGGTTTGTTCTTTTCTTCATTTGTTTCGAACCAAATAAACATTTTAAATCACCTACGATTTACTATTTGTAAGTGAGTGTAAAGAGACGGCTCTCTGCAAAGGAGATTGATCTATACGCAGTTGGTATTCGCGAGTCACGCTTCAAGCAGGTGCGCGTATGTAAACAAATTAGACTGCGGCAGAGAGTGTTCGTTCAAAGTAATTTTTCTATTAAAACCAGTTCTACTCGGTTTGTTCTTTTCTTCATTTGTTTCGAACCAAATAAACATTTTAAATCGCATATGATTTACTATTTGTAAGTGAGTGTAAAGAGCGGCTCTCTGCAAAGGAGATTGATCTATGCAGTTGGTATTCGCGAGTCACGCGATCAACAGTTTTAGCTTAGAAACAGTTCATATTTTAGATATACATGGATAAACATTATAAAATGCCTTCTTCACAAATCAAGACATCTCTTTGAACATGAAAATAACATTCAGTAAGTTAAAATTGCCATTAGAAGGAGAATATTCTACGTCATTTTCATCAGCAGGTGCGCGTATGTAAACAACATTAGACTGCGACGTAAAGGTTTGTAGTTATAGCCTTTTTTTTTTTTTTTTTTCCGTGCCATCTGGATTTCAGTCGCTTTAATAAGGAGAAGCTAAACTAAAGATCAGACTTGACAAAAACAAACAACTATATCTCTCAAAACTTAAATTGGTTCTAAACATTTCTCACAAGAAGAAACAATCTATAGCACACAACTTTTGAAATCCTAAGTGCTCACGATACCACAATAACCTATCACTAAAAGTTGATTATATGATGGCCCTAAATTGCTCACCTGAGTTATGTTATGTGATTTGTAATGCCAATTAACTACAATAACTCATTTTGCATTCAGGTAAGCTAATACAAAAAGTATAGCTCCACTGTCACAGATGAAAACCCCACACCCTATGTTGTCTGTCTTTTGTCAAGTTAATATGACTTAGAAGGTCACCAAAGAAATGTTTATGTACCAGTTAGTATTAAACAAGAAGATTTTTTAAGTGCTTCCCTATATATTTATATATAAAACAGATGAACCCCCAGGACAGTGCCAATTTTGAACCCAGAGGCATAATTTGAACAATCATGGTAGAGGACCATATGACAATGCTTAACGCACCAAATATTAAAGCTCTATGTCCAAGTTCTGTTTCAGACAAGAAGATTTTCCAAGTTTTTCTCTATATATCTCTATGTAAAACAGGTGACCCTCAGCGGAAACAATTTCTACCCCAGGGGTACAATTTGAACAATCTTTGTAGAGGACCACTAGTCAATGCTAATTAACACACCATTATATCTAAGCTCTAGGCCTTTTGGTTTCGGACAAGAAGACTTTCAAAGTCTTTTATTGTTATTTGGACCGGCATATGGACGTCTTGACGACGGATAAAGGACAACAGACCATCACAATAGCTCACCGTTGTGCTTAGGTGAGCTAAAAATTGCTCATTATGAGCAATTTCTCCTTTTGCCACATTTTTTCACAAGAAGGAAAGTGCAGAATGTGTCAAAATAAAATTATGTCTGCAAGTGGAATAGGATTAAACATTTTGATGAATTAACTGTTTCAATTTAATTCATAATGACTATAGGTCAGGTCTAAAAGTGCCCAATAAAGCTATATACATTGTATAAGATTGCAAAAACAACAACAATTGTTCACAGCAATGATACTTTTCAAACATGACTTAATTACCATGTATTGTGAAAACTAATTGACCCCATACATTTGAATTCATTTATCATGACCATAAACCTACGATAGACCAGTAAGCTGCTAGCTATTAACCCTTTCCCTCCTACGACAATTCTGCAGCAGACTACTTTGAACGTATTTTGTCAAAACATAGAAAATCTCCATAATTGAATGGACAAAAAGTGGAAAACATATTGTGGCAAAAGGAGAAATTGCACGTTTTGTGCAATTTCTTCTTTTGTCACTATGTTTTCAAAAAGCCGTCTGCTGCAGAGGCGTCAGAAAGCGTCTATATGAGGGAAAGGGTTAACAAGCCAACTGGACATTTGTGAAGGTACAGTCTGCCTATTTTCCAAAATGGATAGAGTGATGGATGTATATATATATATATGTATAGATGTGTGCAATTAATTTCACCCTAATCATGTATGAATATTAGGGATGGGAACAAATACTGAAAACAATATTCGAATATTCGTTTTACTTATTCGAATATATTCAAATATTCGTTTTTCGAATCAAAAATTGGTATCCGATTTCATGTTTATTCGAATGCTGGTACTCTTCCATTTCCTTTTTCAAATAATGGCGATTTTCCAAGTATAAGTGTAAGCTATTGTTTACGTATATATTGCATGTTTTCAACTGTTCTTACACTCTTTTTTTTTCTTAACAGATATATTTGAATTTCAAGTTGAGGTAAATCAAGAAAAATATCCACTCGAAACGATAAACAGAATTGCAACGTTTTCTGATCCGTATATTCATTCAGGTGTCGCTTGGATACCGAATTTAATATTTAACCGAATAAAATAATTAACGAAGTAATGATATATTTTATTTATACAAAAAGCGAAGGGAGTTGGAAGAAAACAAAACTGCGGACGATTCAATTTGTTCGCTGATGTGAATTCGATTTTAAACATGTAAAGAGGAAAGCTGCATTATTTTGATACGTACTGCTATGTTAAATATGACTTATGCAATTGTTGCAATAGCTGTCTATGATGTAAACATCAACTACTAGGTTTTGGTTAAGCTGGGAGGTTTTTACGAAACTTGACTTTCACTTTCGTAATGATATGCAGACTGTCACCGTTTATACATGTGTGTTTGTTAAAACATATCGATCAAACCAGTCGTCAAGGTGATGTCTGGTTACACATGATACGAACTCGGGTAAACATACGTGTGACAATTATCGATTTTATAAGGTTTGACATATATACGTTGTAAAAACACCACTTCACCCTTAATCATGATTAGCACCAACTCATCTGTCTGAATTGTACAAATAATTTTTTGTCACTTTTTTTTTTATTTCTTAACAAAATAATCGAAACTGAAAACGAATAATATTTGAATATTCGTTCCCATCCCTAATGAATATATATATAGTCATGTAAATTCTATACCATAGTATGTGAACCCTTTCCTACATGTGATATTTAAGTCTGTACCGGTAGCAGATGACTTTGATAACATCTACTGAAAAAGATATATAAATTTGTAGCAGACAACTTTGACGCTGTGAATTCCTCATTATGAGGGAAATGAAAAGCAATATTTGTTGTTATAGCAGATTCTCTTTTTCGAACAATGTTTGCAACATCTTAGAAATGATGAATTGTTCCTTTATTTGCTAATCTTGAGTTTTCCGTTCTAGCACTTTAGGAAAAGACAAAATGCAAAAGATCTCATTTTATCATTGAACCTGATAATTGTCTTTTACAGTTATTTGCTTTAAAAACATCCAAGAAAAACCTTAACATCTGTAAACTTAAATCGAAGAGCACTTTTGGTACTGATATGAAAACAAAAGTCATCTGCTATAAAGGTATCCCACAATTGTTGACTGTAAAGGGTTTATGTTTCTATACATGTCAGAGATTTCACAATAAGATATTAACCCTTTCCCACATATAGATGCTTTCTGACACCTCTGATAAAGATGACTTCTTGAAAATAATGTAACAAAAGGAGAAATTGCTCAAAATGAGCAGTTTCTTCTCTTTGCCTCAATGTTTTCATTTTTTTCAGTAACTGTACCTTCATTTATAGCCATTTTCCACAATTTTTCATAGGCGTATTCAATGTGGTCTGCTGCAGATATTTGTTGTATGTGGAAAAGGGTTAAGAAGAACCTTGGGAAACAGTAAACTATAAATCAAAAGTCTGGCAGATTCGCATCTCTTATGGGAATCGTCCAGTACTCCTTCAGATTTTAGCTTTCCCCTTTCCCACAATCATGCAGATGCATTTTGACACATTTGCTGCAGACAATTTAAGAAAAGGAGAGAAAGTCTTTATTTTTTATGACACGTCCTAAAACGCTTTCAGATCTATGCAATAACCATGGATACTCTCATTTTTAGAAATAGTCCATATATGTAATCTTGATAATTTCAAGGTCTTCCACAGCAGCTTTGTTGTATAATAGGCAGGGTTAATACTTTCCTTTAACTTAACAGCTATCAGCTGACAGGTGGCCTTTTTTGAAATTATTTAGCCATGAGTAATTTAGTTGCCTTGAAATTAGTTTTCAAGCTCAATTAATCATCAAGACAAATAGGGTTTATCTATTATAGTGGTAAAAGCTCTTTAAAGGTACAAAATGTTCAAGAAATGTCCTATTTTTCTAACTTGTGATAGCTCTAGGTGTATGAGGTAAAGGTTAAAACTAAATCTATAGAGGCACAGAATATTGTAAGAAATATCACATATATCCCGTATTAACCCACTCTAAACAAATTTGCAGCAGACAACTTGGAAAACGTCTTGATACAAAATATAAATCATCTATAGCTATATATTTAAGTTGGATTATTGAATATTGTTAAGAACATGGTGGCAAAAAGAGAAATACAAAAGAATGTTGCTCTTATATATGAGCCATTTTTAGCTCGCCTTTTTCGAAGAAAAGGCTAGCTAAACTACTCGCCCCGGTGTCGGTGTCACACCTTCGTTAAGGTTTTTGTACCAATTCCCTTTATTGTCAAAACCAATACAGATATCATTACCTCCATCAACAGACAAGAGTACATAACTCTGTCGAGGTTTTTGTAAGAATTATGGCCCTTTTTTTACTTAGAATTTTTGTTAAGTTTTTTTCAAAACTATTACAGATATGGATTCGAAACTTACAACACTTATTCACCATCATTACTTCTATCAACAGACGAGAGTACACAACTCTGTCAAGATTTTTGTAAGAATTATGGCCCTTTTTTGACTTAGAATTTGGTTAAGTTTTTTGTACCAATTTACTTTATTTCAAAACTACTTTTTCACCATCATTTCCTCCATCAATAGACAAGAGAACATAATCCTATCAAGGTTTTTGTATGAATTATTGCCCTTTTTTTACTCAGAATTTTGGTTAAGTTTTTTGTACCAATTTACTTTTTTTTCAAAACCATTACAGATATTGCTTTGAAACTTAAAACACTTATTCACCATCATTTCCTCCATCAACAGACAAGAGAACATAACTCTGTTGAGGTTTTTGTAAGAATTATGGCCCTTTATTTACTTTAGGTTAAGTTTTTTTGTACCAATTCACTTTTTTTCAAAACCATTACAGATATGGCTTCAAAACTTACAACACTTGTTCACCATCATTAACTCCATCAACAGACAAGAGAACATAACTCTGTCAAGATTTTTATAAGAATTATGGCCTTTTTTCGACTTAGAATTTCAGTTAAGTTTTTTGTATCAATTTACTTTTTTTCAAAACCATTACAGATATTGCTTTGAAATTACAACACTTATTCACCATCATTTCCTCCATCAACAGACAAGAGAACATAAACTCTGTTGAGGTTTTTGTAAGAATTATGGCCCTTTATTTGCTTAGAATTTTGGTTAAGTTTTTTGTACCAATTCACTTTTTTTCAAAACCATTACAGATCTGGATTCAAAACTTACAACACTTATTCACCATCATTACTTCTACCAACAGATGAGAGTTCATAACTCTGTCAAGATTTTTATAAGAATTATGGCCCTTTTTGCAACTTAGAATTTTGGTTAAGTCTTTTGTACCAATTTACTTATTTTGAAAACCACTACAGATATTGCTTTGAAACTTACAACACTATTTCACCATCCTTACCTCCATCAACAGACAAGAGAACATAACTCTGTCGAGGTTTTTGCATGAATTATTGCCCTTTTTTTACTTAAAACTTTGGTTAAGTTTTTTGTACCAATTTACTTATTTTCAAAACCATTACAGATATGGCTTTGAAACTTACAACACTTGTTCACCATCATTAACTCCATCTACAGACAAGAGAACATAACTCTGTCAAGATTTTTGTAAGAATTATGGCCCTTTTTGGACTTAAAATTGTGGTTAAGATTTTTGTACCAATTTATTTTTTTTCAAAACCATAACAGATATTGCTTTGAAACTTTCAACACTATTTCACCATCATCACCTCCAGCAACAGACAAGAGAACATAACTCTGTCAATGTTTTTGTAAGAATTATGGCCCTTTCTCGCCTTAGGTTTTTGGTTAAGTTTTTCATACCACCCCCTTTTTTCAAAACCATTAGTGATTTAGCTTATAAACTTACAATACTTATTTATCATCATTACCTCCATCAACAGACAAGGGTACATAACTCTGTCAAGTTTTGTTTTAAGAATTATGGCCCTTTTTTATTTAAATTAATGGTTAAGTTATTCATACCAAATCAAATTTTTTCAAAACAATTAGAGATATATAGCTTAAACACTAGCAAAAATCTTTTTACCAACATTGCCACCAAGAGTGCATAATTCAGTTAAGGTTTTTGTAAGAATTATGACTTTTTTCCGACTATCACCCAAAAAAGTTTTGTTTAATTAGCAAGCACAAAAAAGTCGAGCATGCTGTCCTCCGACAGCTCTTGTTCTTTATGTCACAATTGTTTCAAAAGCTGTTTGGTGCAGATGCGTAAATATGTAAAGGTTGACCTTGATCACTTTGAATTTCCATTTACAAATAAAATCTTCTCTGATTTTTTATAATTTTTCACAAACATGTATTAAATGGATTGTTGTTGACAAGTATTCTATTTAGGCCTTTACAATTGATAAATAGGGAACAATCATAGTAAACCAAGATTAAACTGCTGGAATGAGAAGGATGTTCTCAATTTACAATTATTTGTACCATCTAATCTTGGTCTTCATTGACTGCAATTTTAGCTTAAGTTTTAGTTTAGCCCTTTGCAAAATAAGGAAAATCCCCATAAATGGAAGTAAAATTATTGATGAATACATTAGTTGGAGCAAAAATCTTTGGTGCAGGAGGTTGCTAGTTTGATCCCTAGTCGGGTCATACCAAAGATTTTAAAAATGGTAGTTATGGCTTATAATTGGCGATCAGGGTTGGTGTCAGGATAAATGACCAGAAGTTCTGGTAGGCTGGTAACTTACATAGGAAACGCTGTGAAAGCAGCATAAAACACCATCGTCCATGAAAACAAAACAAACACAAAATTGTGGCAAAAAGTAATTTGCTCATTATGAGTAATTTCTACTTTTGTCACAATGATTTAAACAAGAGCGCCGCAAGCGCACGCAAACGCTCGTCAGACGTCTGTTTTTTTCAAGGTCAAAAAAGGGGCATTACTGAATAACTATTAAAGAGTTATGTAACTAAGTGGTATAGACACACGTTTTGTTCCCAGGAACAGATGTACCAAGTTATAAATGTTTTCGAGTTATGAGGTAAGATTAATGTTTTGTGACTAAGCCAAGGGTATAACAATACCCAACATTTATTCTTCGAAAAACAGACAAGCTTAAAATCATTGACAGAGTACCTTTATAATAAGGAAAGGTTAAATTTGTGTTTTACAGCATACAGAAATTTCATTTGCAATATATCACAGTATAAGGATGATTCAATGAGTCTTGCAGAGAAGAGAGAAAATGCTTCAAGGAATTTGTAATACCAGGGATGCTTGAAAATGAAATTAATTACAGACAAGTTCTTTACAATAAATAAGTACAATCCAATTAGCCAAAATCATAGATCTTTTTGCCTTTAGCAATATACTGGACAAAATCACGGTGAAAATTACAGAGAACATTCAACCTAATGCAGTGATGGTTTAACTTATACCCCGGTCATTGTGTCAGGTTTTAGCCGCCATGTTTAGCTACGTTTGGAAACGTGGCTACAACGTGAGCAAACGTAGAACAACAAGGCTAAAACGTGATCAAACGTGACAACATTTTAATTTTGGACATGTTCAAAAATCGCTCATGTTTCCTCACATCATACGACAATGTGGCGAGAATGTAGTATAACGATGCAGAAATGTAGCAAAATCGTAATAAAAGGTGAACATAGCGCGTCCCGCCTGTTAAACGTTTCTGTTTCATTTGCTCACACGTTGTGCCGCACTATGCTACGTTGTGGCCTCGTTACTACCACATTCCTCGTGCCGTGTTATGCCACGCTGTGTCAGGCTATGATACGCTATAATACGTTGTACTACGTTATGAGCTGCATTATGCTACGAGTTTTTTGTTGTACAACGTTGTGCTATGTTTCTGCTATGTTGTGCTACGATTTTGGTACGTTGTGGTACGCTATATATGATACACTCTGATACAATGGATTGTTATGATTTCAACAGAAGGTCATCAATGCGTAACACATTTTAACTGAACGTTGTTGTAAGGTGTCGTCAGCGAGGCATAATGAAGTACAACGTGGAACCATGTGGCGGCAGCGGGACATAACCCGACTTTGATATTCGTTTTCAACTTTAATTGTGTCACAAAGGGAATACAATGAGGCTACAGCATGGTTAGCACGTGTCTAGGAGGTGGCAACAATGTGGCACATCGTGGCACCAGGCTGAAATTTCCAAATCATAGGTGTCAGAAACTCCAGGGCACACTGGCTAGGCCAAAACGTGACACTATGACTTGGGCTTTACAGTTTACTGCATACAGAAAACAAAATTCATTTATAGAAATTTCTCTTATTTTTGCTTAGATGGTTTGAAAGATGACTGCAAAAGATTTGTTGTATGTGGGATTGTATGTGGCATGGAATTAGTACAGCCTCATCATTCCCCCTTTTGGTAAAACAAAATATACGCAAGTTACTAAGAACCAAAAGGACCTCAATTCTCACCAGAATATTTTAACCTCACTAACAACTAGTTGTACATAAAAACAGGGGAACAATGAAGATTCTGGTGCAATTGTGCTATGTTATGCACAGGTTTGTCTGCGTCTTCACTGTTGACATTTGAAATCATTTTAATGACCAAATTTGGCATGCATACTAGAATAATATTTCTAGTTTCTTGTCAGGCTTTAAGATAACATAGATCTCCATACTGTTTTTTTCCTTCATTTGAGATGAAAGTTAACCCTTTCCCTCCCATGACGACTCTTGAAAACATTGGGACAAAAGGAGAAAAAGCAATATTTCCTTTTGCTACAATGTTTTCAACTGTAAACAATAATAATACTTTCATTTAAAGCAATATTCCAATCTTTTGAGGTAGTCTGCTTCAGATTTGTTGTATGTGGGAAAGGGTTAAAGCTCCAGTGAGACTGCATAATTATGCAAATAGAGTAGATGAATATGACTGGTTGGTTCCTTCAGAAGCTTCAATTACTGCTTATAGAACTGCTCAAAATCATTGTTTGTGTGTTTATCCTAGACAAAAATTACATATTTGAACAAGTCAAGAATTAACCCTTTCCAACATAAAGAATTTATCTAATGCCTCGATCTGCAGAAGACACTATTTAACAAAAACCGCAAAAATACTCATAATGAGCGACTACTTACTCCTTTTTTCATAATGAGAAATTCGCCTTTTGTCACAATGTTTTCAGCTCTATCCACTTAATAAACAATACTTTTATATTTAAGCCTAAATGTTTTCAAAGTCATCTGCTGCAAATGTGTTGTGTGATTGGGAAAAGATTGAACACTTTTCCTAATACAATGTGCTTGATTTGTATTATAATTAATAGTAACCAATGACAAATATGAAGAAAAATATCAAGGAAAGATTGCACATACACATATTGCACACAGTGCTTTTCACATTGTTCCCACATCAAATTTTTAACCCTTTCAATATTCCCAGGAACAGACATTTCTGACTCTTCCTCAGAAGGTGGTATTTTACAACATATATAGTGTGGCAAAAAAAAGTAATACAAAATGTAGCTCAATTCAGCTGGGACAATTTCTTCTTTTCAAATAATGTTTTACAAGTCAGAATTAAACAAGATAACGGTGGAATTGATGGATGCTCCCCGAAGTATAGCGAGGATACAGGAATGATGCTATAATATACTATATCGAGGGCTTGGCGTAAAACAGTTGTAACTAAAAACTTTTTAGAAAACGCTGATTTAGGGGCAATTTTGACCCCTTGGTAAACAATGCAAATTTAGGTGCCATTGCTCAGAACGAGCAATGGCACCTAAATTTCCATTGTTTACTAAGAAAAATGATTTAACGCATATAAAGTGTATATGGCGAAGTGATTAACCTTGGTAAAAAAATACCAATTTTAGTTACAACCGTTTCACGCCAAGCCCTCGATATGTAGCAACAGGTAATTGCTGAGAAATATAGCCTTGACACAAATGGTCCTACATCATACTATATAGAAATTGAAAGGGCCTTAATTCGGTAAAAAATCATTCAGCTAGAACATGGTGATAATAGGCACATCTCCTCTTAACCCTTTCCCTCATATAGATGCTTTCTGATGCCTCTGCATGCAGCAGACAGCTTTTTCGAAAAATGTCGACAAAAGAAAAAAAATCTTGAAACAAGCAATTTCTCCTTTTGCCACAATGTTTTCCACTTTTAGTCAGGTTATCCATTAAATTATAAAGATTTTCTATTTTTTGACAAAATATGTTCGAAGTCGTCAGTGCTGCAGAATTGTGGTATGAGGGAAAGGGTTAATGTTAGTGAATATTCCCATTAAGTATCTGACATTGAGTCTCCTGGTGGTTGCTGAGAAATAGCCCGGACACCAATTGGTCCTATATGATACTATATAGAAATTGAAAGGGCAATAATTCTGTGAAAAATCATTCAGTCGGAACAAGGTGATAATATGCACATCTCCCATTAATGACAGTGAAGATGAACTTATTCCCATTAAGAATTACTGAATTCTAACTGGTAATTGCTGAGAAATAGCCTGTAAACGAATGGTCCAATATCATACTATATATAGTAATTGAAAGGGCCATAATTCTGAAAAATATCATTCAGCCGGATCATGGTGATAATATATTCATCGCTTTTTGTTAGTGAAGCTTCGCATAAAATGTCATTGAATTCAAGTCATTGCTTGTTGAGAAATAACCTGGACACCAATTCTCCTATGTCATATTTGTGATATTACATAATGTATTTAGAATTCAAAAGGGCAATAACTCATTAAAAATCATTGAACCAGAACTAAGTTATAATATGCAATATCTCCTGGATATTCAACCAGTACTCATGGTAAGTGTGTGGAGAGGTCCCAAAGTCTGAACCTGCTTTCACTGGAATCAAATGCAGCGGATCAGGAGGCTTGTGGCCTCTATACCTCTCACCAAACTAGAAATAGCTCATTATGATCATTACCACAAAGTTTTCAAAATGTGTCTACAGGTGGAATTGTTTAAGGCTAACACTGTAACAGTCAGTTATATTATTTAGTATTGTTACTATTTTTACTAACTATTCTTTAATTACTTAGAGTAATTTCCTTATTCTTTCTTAAGTATTTTAATATATGTAAGTAATGACCTAAAAATAGACTGAAGTAAAGAGTTCCATAAGAATGATTAATACATTATGTCCCAAAGCCTTGGAGATGGCACAATTACACAATATAATCTGATTACTCCATCAATTATTCACGGATATTATGATTGATTTTATTGATGGATAGTACCAGGCTCTATTGTAGAGTGGCTGATGTGGGTGGCAAATTATGGTGGAACCAAGTCATGAAAAAACCGAGCTTCAGGGCTTATTTTAGATAAATTTGGTAATTGATCAAATTGCATGCTAGTATCGTATAGTTTCCGGAGATGTCTAGGATACTTATGAGTGGCAGAGACAGAAGATTCAGATCAGACCTTCACAGACAATGCATGCTGATCTTGATATTTGTTGGTCCTGTATGTCAATTTGCATGTGCCCTGGTGGATTTGACTCCTTCCTGTTGGGGCACTTGATTAAGGCCAAAGGGTTAACCCTTTCCCTCATACGACAATTCTGCAGCAGACGACTGAACGTATTTTGTCAAAACATAGAAAATCTCCATAATTGAATGGATAACCTATGACGAAAAGTGGGAAACATTGTGGAAAAAGGAGAAATTGCACGTTTTGTGCAATTTCTTCTTTTGTCACTATGTTTTCAAAAAGCCGTCTGCTGCAGAGGCGTCAGAAAGCGTTTATATGAGGGAAAGGTTTAAGACTATAGTTAATCTCATTGATATATTTTTTTTATTCTGAACACAAGTCAATCAACTTTAATCCCCTGTAATAGAATGGTTACAGAGGATATGTTTAAGCCTTTCCCACATAAAGAGGCTTTCTGACGCCTCTGAAGCAGACGACTTTTAAAAACATTGTGACAAAAGAAGAAATTGCTCAACTCAGTTAAAAATAAAAGAAGTTTTATAGATACCGATACTTTCATTTATAGAGAGTTTCCATAATTTTGCCTAGATATTTTCAAAGTCGTGTGCTTCAGATTTGTTATATGTGAGAAAGGGATAATAATTGTTAATTAATGATGGACACAGTATTTCAATTATTATTAAAGAAAATCCTGTTCATAGGTATACAATGTATATATATACTGACTACTGTGGGCATTGGTGGGTTTGTATTAGAAACCAGCCCATCAATGTATGTTTTCATTGCAACCCTTAATTTAGGTTAATTTAAGGGAATCCTTACTAAATCATTCTTCAATTTCAAGATGACTTTCATAAGTGTGATCTGCCAGGAATTCAAATGCTAAACCTGTACTGGAGGAAGATGCTTAGCCCAAATGCTAAACAACCAAGACAGGTCATTGCATTCCTGTTTAAGAGTTCTTAATCTCTTATGCAAAGATCAAATCTCAAACATGGGCCGGACGACAAATTTTATATAAATATGTAAGATAAGATACTTCTTAATTCTCTGATTTTGACCAACAAATACCATTTGAAGTTAGTGTAACTTGAAAAAGACCTTGAATGTATTATGTGATAAACCTAAGATTACCCTTACTTAGGCTTAGGCATTAACCCCTTCCCTCATACAATTATTCTGCAGCAGAAGACTTTGAAGATATTTTGTAAAAAAATAGAAAATCTCTAAAATTGAATGGATAACCTATTACTAAAAGTAGAAAACATTGGGGCAAAAGGAGAAATTGCTCGTTTTGAGCAATTTCTTCTTTTGTCACTATGTTTACAAAAAGCTGTCTGCTGCAGAGGCGTCAGAAAGCGTCTTTATGAGGGGAAAGGGTTAACAAACATCTTCATCACAATTGATTATTTCACGGTGTCATTTTACTTCTTGAAGAGAATCAATAATGTTTCTCAAGGGAGTCTTTGACATGATTAAATGTTTTTAATTATTAACCATTATATACTCAACATGAACTTAAGAAAAATGAACAGTAATAATGTTAATTTTTTTGGTGTGAAAATACTAATATTGAACCATTTGTTGCTAACTTTTAACCTTTTCAACATGTAGATGCAATTTAATTGACACATCTGCGGCAGAAGAACTTAAATTAAAACATTGTACAAAGCCCACTATATATGTCAAAATACTAATATTGAACCATTTGTTGCTAACTTGTAACCTTTCCAACATGTAGATGCAATTTGACACATCTGCTGCAGAAGAACTTAAATTAAAACATTATACAAAACCCACTATATATGTATATGTATAAGTCACTTCTACGAATATCATGTTTCGATAAATATCAAGGAAAACACAAAATTGGTATTTTTTTGTTTTGCGCCCACTACCGGAACCTAGATATCAGAACGTTCATACTCAATAACAAATTCAATATTCTCGCAAAGTAAAACGCATGTTAATTGTGAGTCATAATAAAACATAATTCCTACATGCCCTATTCCCTCACCAATTCAATTCAATTTTATTTTATTCAGGCAAGTCGGCACTTCAGTACCATTGGCCATTTACAAGTATATACATGTGAAGAATATGGCTCAATGACGTAAAATACATTACATTTACATAATTTATATACACAAATACAAAAAAAGAAAAATCAGTTATAATATTTCAGATAAGTACTATTATGTTTAGATAACCAAGAATCATTGTCAATGAATAAAATTGGCAAATGATTCTTAGTTATTAATACTAAACACCATATTTTGATTAATACAATATTCTCTATACTCAGACGCTTTTGAAATATAATTTGCAATATTCATTTGAACTTTTTTACTAACACAAATAAATAAATCCATTTTTAGTAGAAAACTGTCTGTTTTCATTTTTTGTCAAATTTGAACATGTTGTATAATATTATTAAATGCTCATGACATCACAGAAATCTTGAAGTCACATGATTACATTATGTGACGTTTTCTTGGCTATAGAAAGCATGGAGGAAAATAAGGATACAATGCATTCCAAATTGGAAATTGATAAAGGGAGATAACAACTTTAATGAATTGGTCTATAGGAGATATAGCACAAAATGAGCAAATTCTCCATATTTTGCCATGAACATGTATGTTATCATTTATATTCATTAAATGTGATTACAGCTTTAGAAATTGTATAAGGTGAATGTGTGAATTTAACTTTAGTACGCTAATTGAATACATGTTTGCAAACATTTCTATAGAGACTTTTAGAGTCTGAACCATGATGAATTGAAATATCACAGCAAAAACAAACAAACTAATCAAAACTTGAATAGTTGAAATGTTATTTAACAGTTGCTAATTACTTTATCTACTTAAAAAGAATAAACTCAGTCATTGAAATTTATTCTTACTATCCACTGTTCCGAAAATCCTTAATGTTTTGTTATATATAATCAAAATTGAAATACCTAATAATTATTAGGTCTTTGATATAATACATTCATATATTAAATAACACTGGCCAAAGGAAAATTTTCACTGGTCCAATCCCAAAGTTACTGGCTAGGGACCATAGAACTACTGCTAATTTCACAGACTGAATACAATTTAATCATCTCACAATCATATTTCTATCTTGAAGATAGATATTCCAGGAAGATCGCTTGATATTGTACATGTAATAAATAAATGGTTCATGCCAAATACTCGAAGTGTCAGCCATTTTGAAAGGGCCAACCATTTCTGACTTATGAGACACCGTCCATTGTATGTTTACTTTCCAAATCCTACTGTTTGAGCCAGGTACTAGGCAAGCAGGCATTGGGTATCACTATTGAATATATTTTAACTCTTTCCCTCATACAACAATTCTGCAGCAGACGACTTTGAACATATTTTGTCAAAAAATAGAAAATCTCTATAATTTAAAAATGGTTTTAACAGAAATATATTTGTACATATGATATTGCCCCATTCTCTTCACTTAAAGAACCAAGAATAAAAACATGATGAAAACATAATTCTATCCTATTCCAGTCCTTCAAAGAAAGATGTTGCAAACACTCATTTTTCATATTGTTATTTTCCAGCATATTGTCGCTTGCAAAATAAATGAGCAGAAAAAAGTTTCCCTTTCCCTCATATGACAATTCTGCAGCAGACGACTTTGAAGATATTTTGTCAAAAAATAGAAAATCTCTATAATTGAATGGATAACCTATTACTAAAAGTGGAAAACATTGTGGCAAAAGGAGATTGTATGTATTTAACTTTATTGGCACTTGTAACAGTTTGACGTAATAGTATAAAGACAATGGCATTAAGTGATTAAGAGGGTATTTTGATTACCATGTCATAACTGGCTAAAAATTGTTGATTTAAAAATGGTTTTAACAGAAATATCTTTGTACATATGATTTTGCCCCATTCTCTTCACTTAACCCTTTCCCTCATACGACAATTCTGCTGCAGACGACTTTGAACATATTTTGTCAAAACATAGAAAATCTCCATAGTTGAATTGCATGGATAACCTATGACAAAAAGTGGAAAACATTGTGGCAAAAGGAGAAATTGCACGTTTTGTGCAATTTCTTCTTTTGTCACTATGTTTTCAAAAGGCCGTTTGCTGCAGAGGTGTCAGAAAGCGTCTATATGAGGGAAAGGGTTAAAGAGCCAAGAATAAAACATGATGAAAACATAATTCTATCCTATTCCAGTCCATCAAAGAAAGATGTTTCAAACGCTCATTTAGCATATCGTTATTTTCCAGCATATGGTCGCTTACCAAATAAATAGCCAATGGTAAAATGAGCAGAAGAAAGTTTAAAGGATTTGGATTAATCCCAATTCCTATTAGCTATTCCAATTTTAATAGGTTTTTCTTGTGTGTGACAAGAATAGAATATATTCCAATAATTGACAGTTCAATATAAAAACATTTCGCTATTCATCCTTTTAAATCATCAAAATATAAAGTAAACATTGCATCAGTCGACTTTTATACTTACTTAAAAACTTTACAAACTGTCATGTTTATTAACCCCCACCCACCATGTTTATACAAGTAAATATTACACCGATATATTTCTTACCGCATCACTTTGAGGTAAAACAAAACTGTATACTCCAATCAGTAGCATTCCATACCAGCAAGATATTTGAATCCACATTCTTAAGTTTTTAAGTAATTGGGTCTGTCGCTAAAACATGTAGAGAACTGTTAAAAAGTCAGTGTGTTTTCTTTTTGACAGCTGTCGACAGACTTGCTGTGCTGGTGTAACGTGCGCGATTTTATTGGTCCGATGAAGTTGATTTTGACCAATCAGCGATAAGATTCCATAATGAATCCGAAAAGTAGCGATTGTTTGACAGGCCAAAATTTAGGAGTAAAGATCATGTTTCGAAAGAGCAAAGGTTAGTACAGTACATACAGATCACATAACTATATCAAAACTGTTGACATTTATATATTTGTTGTTAAAGAAAAAACTGGCTTTTGTTTTGATTATGATCGAACTTTTCCTGGCAGTTGAACATGGGTCCAGATATCTACGGGTCTCCTTAGTCCAAATCATTTAGACTTTTATCATCTGTCATGTATTGGTCCCGTATGCAGGATAATAACAAAATGAAAATGAGCGTATGCGATGTCTTTTTTGAAGGACTACGGGTCTACTAAGTTCTTGATCATAAACACTTACATAAAATACAAGTACTAAATGAATCTTTAGACTTCTCAATTGACTGCTAATACCAAGTCATGGGAGAAAAGAACGAACATAATGACGTGAGGAACTAAGATAGCTCATGAAGTTGGAAGGTTCTACGAGATATAAATTTGTCAAACTTGTTTTCTAAAAGCAAGGACAAAAACTCTATCCTTTACCAAATGCAGAACCGCCTTGACACATTTGTTGGACGAATTTGAAGGGAAGAGAACAATTTCTTCAGTTGCCACAATGTGTTCATCTCTTTTCAATAACTACTCATAATTTCCATATTTTTGCCTTAATTAGATCAGAGATACATAAATACTAAAATTACGCTAAGAAAAAATCACGTAAGTATGGCAAGATGTGTTAGTCAAGTTACTAGTCATGTCTGCGGAATGACACACCAAGCTCACAGTAGCGAGGAGAACTGTAAATCCAGGAGTTGTGAGTTTGAACCCCAGCTCAGCAAACTTTCTTGTATTACGACAACCACAGTTTTCTCAAGTCGTCTGCTGTAGTGGCAGTGTACGTGTGAAAGGTTTACAGACTTTCCTGATTTAAGCCTTTCCCTCATATAAACGCTTTCTGATGTGTCTGCAGCAGACGCATTTTATAAACTTTGTGACAAAAGTAGAAATTGCTCAAAACGGGCAATTTCTCCTTTTGCCACAATGTTTTCAACTTTAATCGGTAAGTAAACTTTCATATATATATAGTTTTTTCTCGTCTTTTCCTAGATGTTTTCAAAGTCATCTGCTGATAATTTATTGTGCTAGGGAAAGGGTTAAGGGTTAAGTAGCTGTATTTTGATTTATTTTCAGTTTTGAAATGTGGCTTCTCACTGTTTAGACCAGCTAGATCATATGAACAAGGATGTCTATCCAGTCTTCAGAGAAATCGACATTTACATTCACTAGCGATAAACTCGCCCCCAAAAAGATACAGATTTTCACAAGAGAACATTTTGAACTTACACAACAATACAGTCATGTTTAACCACGGTGTTAAGACCAGTACAGATCAGGTTGAGCTAAGTGTCAGCCCAAAAGGCTTCTTACTCGTGGATGATGAGTTATGTATTGTTTTACGCGGTCTCACTGCGGGTCAGTTTGTCACAGTACACGCAGTCTTGAGTGAAGCGAAGAAAGTCTACGAGTCATGCTGTACATTTCAAGCTGATGAAAATGGGGTTGTCAACCTAGCTTCACAGTCATCAAGGTCTGGAACATACACAGGTAACATAAAAAATAGCAGATGGCTTTTAATAACAGTGGCAAAATGAAAAATTGCTCGAAACAAACAATATTCATTTTTATCTTGCCTGCAATATAAGGATATTTCTTGGTTTATTGCATGTTCTTTTAATATTAATTAAAGACTTTGAAAAGGATAATTATAAAAATTCAAGAACATTTTCAGTAATAAAGGTAGACTGGGAACCCTGCATACAACATTAATGCAGTGTATGTATAATATAAACCTTTTTCGCACATATTCAACAAATCTGCAGCAGACAACTTTGAAAAACAGTCCAGCATTAATTAGAAAAAATCGCTTTATATTATGACATGATAATTAAAGTTTAAAACATTGTGGTAAAAGGTGAAACTGCTCATTATGAGCAATTCTTCCTTTATAAACAATGTTAACAAAAATTGTCTGCTGTAGTTAAGTTTACATACATCTGCAAGTGGGAAATGTATTAATTATATTCCAACTCAAAGCATGTTTGAAATGATTTATGACTTGAATATATTTCAACTGATTAAACCTGTTTTAAATTCTGTCCCAAACTTGGAACAGATATTTTTAGCTCACCAGAGCACGAAGTGCTCAAGGTGAGTTTTTGTGATCGCCTTTTGTCCGTCGTCCAGACTCGTTCCAAAGTCGTCTGCTGCAGAATTGTCGAGATATAAAACCTTTTGTTTTCAAATCATGCCAGGATTTTTGTTGTTACAGGTGTATCTTCTATGGGAATATTTTGGAGTATGGTACCAGCTCCAGGACAACAAAAAGGGATCCGGCTTATGAAGAAAGATATGGAGATCCCATTCAAAACAATTTTGTATTCATATGATGGTGAATTATCACTAGAAGATCTTCATCATACAAAAGTACAGCCATTAAATGTGTCTGAGATAGATCGCTGGTACAAGGGTGAAGGTGTTACTACACAGGTGGTCCGCGATGGAAATGTGCGGGGAAAACTGTTCTTGCCAAAAGGTACCGTTACTATCAAATACATTGTATCATTGCGATGATAGATAATTCAATTGATAGATATAATCCATTCAATTACTGACTCTCTGTCTGGCATATGTTTAACCGTTTCCCATGAGCAATTTCTCCTTTGGCCAGTGGCCACAATGTTTTCAACTTTATTTAACAATTAAGCTATCTTTTATGTGATTTTTCAGGTTTTTGTCACTGTTTTCAAAGTCGTCTCCAGCGGATTTGTTGTATGTGGGAAAGGGTTAACATTGGCATGAGTATTTTGTCTAATTCTCTTCAGTTTTTGACCCTTTCCCACAAACAGGCACTTTCTGATGCCCTCTGCAGCAGATGACTTTTGGCAAAATGAGAAATTGCTACTTATGAGCAACATCTCCATTGCCACAATGTTTTCAACTTTAATCAATAATTGTTTTTCATTTATAGAGAGTGACCATAATTTTGACAAAATGTTTTCAAAGTTGTCTGCAGCAGATGTGTTGTATGTGGGAAAGGGTTAATGTTTCAAAAACAAAGAACAAAGTGAAACCAATGTAAATAAACAGATATATGTTTGTCATGTTTTTACCATCCAGGACTGGCAAAATATGCACTTGCCCTTTGGCAGCTAGAATAATTTGTTTTAATGGCCAGTGAAGTTACATGCAGTACATACATTTAGTAGACTGTAAAAAATTCTTGTGGTTGTATATTCCAAAATTTAACCCTTTCCCACATACATCAAATATGCAGCAGCAGATAACTTTGATAACAGTTTTTTTGATTTTTAAAAGATTGAAATTGCCTCAAACTTTTTATAAAGTTTTCTGTTGCAGAAGTGTCGAAATGTGTGTGCATGTAGGAATGGTTTAATTTAGTTCACTTTCTTTTTAGCTTGTCTGGTTTTTCATCTGAGTCTCTACAAAAATTTAACCTTACCTCATAACTCATAAAACGTTCAATATTTCGAAATGAAACTTGGTACATATGTTCTGGCTTTATGTCACATAACTCTGGCTTTAAAAATTATTCAGTAAACCAGAAAAGCGTTGGCATTCGCTTCATTTGTTTTAATTATACATTACAGGTTCAGGACCTTTTCCTGGTGTGATAGACTTGTTTGGAACTGTGGGAGGTATAACAGAACACAGAGCAGCTCTTCTGGCATCAAGGGGCTTTGCAGCTTTGGCTCTCCCATATTTTGGATATGAGGACCTGCCTAAAGATCTTGGACTAATTACCTTAGATTATTTCATAGTAAGAAAATTATTATTTATTTATTTCCCCAGATTTTTTTTGTAAACTTAACCCTTTCTCACTTTCAACAAATAAGAAGCGGGTGACTTTGAAATCATATAGGCAAGAATATGGACAATCTCTATTAATGACAGTTTAAATATTGAATAGAGATGAAAAGGAAATTGGCTGAGTGGTTGTATTGCGGTCCTAAAGTGTTGACCCCTATCGGATAAAAATGTGGAGCAGTTAGTTGAAGTATTTCCTGTCACAATTTTCTGTGAAGGTATCTGAATCTTAGGGTGAGAGTATTTACCAATTGTTTGATATAAAATTAGACATACAGTTTAATTAACCCTTTCCCTCATATAGACTCTTTATGACGCCTCTGCAGCAGACAGCTTTTTGAAAACATCGTAACAAAAGAAGAAATTTCTCAAAACGAGCAATTTCTCCTTTTGCCACAATGTTTTCCACTTTTAGTCATAAGTTATCCATTCAATTATAGAGACTTTCTATTTTTTGACAAAACATGTTCAAAGTCGTCTGCTGCAGAATTGTTGTTTCAATTCAATTTCAAAGTGGAAGTGTTATCTCATTCAAACAGTTCAGTCTTAGTTGTGTTTACCCGAGGAGAATTCATACCAGTAGGTTGTGTTTATTCAGACAGAATAACACCCAGATTCGGGGGGATTGTGTCTACTTCCAGACATCCTGCATGGGATGTGTCAATCCAACAAGGGAAGATTGCATTTATTGAGATGGATCAGTCGCTCAATCTCTAGAGGAAGCAACTGTGAGATGATTGGGTGATATGCTTGTGCCTAAGATGTTACGATGTAGGTGGAAATTCTATTTGTGTGGCTGTAGAGCATGTCTCCTGGCTCTTGGAGAAAAATGATAATAAGAGAATTTGGCTGAGGTAAGAGCCAAAGGAGACAGTTTTGACATTCAGAAGAAAATTGTCTGTTACTAAATGCAAGCACAATGTTTGCAGTTGATATGGATTTAACCATATGTTTTACTCTCTATATACCCTGATGTAGCCACTCTGAGCCACCAGTTCTATTTTTTTAGAACAATAGGGCTATCCATACTATTTTTAGCTTGACTATTCGAAGAATAAGAAGACCTTTTGCAGTCGACGTTGAAGATTTGGTTTAAGTTTTGCATGCAAGGCCTTTTTTCAAAAACAAAGCTATTGCTTTGAAACTTTATACACCTATTAGTGGACATCATCACATGACCTTGCAGGAAAAGTTTTAGAAATTCTGATTAAAGTTTTTGCGTTTTTGCGTGCAACAACATTTTGAGTCAATATCTCAGTAACTACATGATGCATTACGATGCAATTTTATACAACCCATCCCAACCATCACACCTATGGCAATAATCAAGTTAGATAACTATCCTCCATATAATGCAAATTATGGCCCTTTTTGACTTAAAACTGCTGGCTAAAAATTTGCCTGAAACTACATTAAGAGTTTATATCTCAGTACTACTTGATGCATTGCATTGAAACTTTATACAACGTTTCCAACCATCACACTTATTGTGTCACCCTGCGTAGCATGGTAGGCACTTAGGGATTACTTTTTTTTTTGTCCGGCGTCCATCTGTCCGTCCGTCTATCTGTCTGTCTGTCTGTCTGTTTGTCACACTTTTTTGTCACACTTTCAATGAGCAGGTGCAGGTGTCACACGTGCTCCGCGGAGCACTCCATTCTAGTGTAAATAATTAAGTAAGATAACTCTTACCTTGCATATTATGCAAATTAAGGCTAAGTCCATTATTCACTGTACTGTGCTGTTTTCTTTCTTTTACAAATTTATTGCATGTGAGAAAGGATTAAATCATGATTTGTTTTCATATTGTAGGAGGCTATAGACTGGCTATTAGGACACAAGCAGGTTTACTCCGAACAACTAGGGGTCATTGGAACATCAAAAGGTGGAGATTTGGCTTTGTTAATAGGAGCATTCTCACCTAAGGTATGTTTGTTGAATGTTGTTACTGGGCACTAATTTATTCCTGAAATAACTCTTAACCCTTTCCCACATTCGGCAAATCAGCATCAAATGACAATGAAAGCGTATATGCAAAAGAAGGGAAAATCACCATAAATGAAAGTAAAAATATTGAAAAGAGTTGAGAACATTATGAGCAATTGCTCCTTTTGCCACACTGTTTTAAAATGCATTTTGAGATATCTGCATCAGACACATTTTGATAGCAATTTCTCCTTTTGCCACAATGGCATCAATAATCGAACTTTCATAATATAAAGATTGTTCATATGTTTTAAAATTTATCTCTTGCAGCTGTTTTGTATGTGTGAAAGGGTTTAAATATTGCAAATTGTTATCTTCATAGATCATGATCGAAGCAGTGCTCTAATTAAGGGGCATATTTCAAGTTATTAAAACCCTGATTTGTTATCCAAAATGAGTCTACAAATGGGAAAGGGTTTTAGTAACACTATATTAAATTAAAGAATAAAAAAGATGTTGTGGTGAAAATATCTTTTGAATTTCCTTATCTAGGACTGTGCAGTTAACCCTTTTCCTCATAAAGATGCTTTCTGACGCCTCTGCAGCAGAAGGCTTTTTGAAAACATGGCAACAAAAGAAGAAATTGCTCAAAACAAGCAATTTCTCCTTTTGTCACCATGTTTTCAACTCTATTCAATTATTGTACTTTCATTTAACGGGAATTTCCCATTTATGTTTTCAAAGTCGTCTGCTGTATATATTAAGTATGTGTGAAAGGGTTAATCCTTTCCAAGATACAACAAATCTGTAGCAGGAAACATTGAGCACATCTAGGCAAAAATATGGAAAATCTCATTACATTGTATTCAAAATATTTATTATTGAAAAGAGTTGGAAGAAAGTGTGACAAAAGGAGGAATTTCTGAGTACGAGCATGTTTGAGCAATTTCTCCTTTTGCCACAATGTTTTCAAAAGGCGTCTGCAAGTGGGAAAGCCTGATTCTGTGCTCTATGAAAACCAAGCACACAGTGATCACCCTCTAACATGTGTCATGGTCAACAATTTCTTTAAAACAACATCTCTTAAACCCTTTCCCTCATATAGACGCTTTCTGACGCCTCTGCAGCAGACAGCTTTTTGAAAACAAATCGTGCAATTTCTCCTTTTGCCACAATGTTTTCCACTTTTTATACACCCGTTTTGAAAAAACGGATCGTATTATAGTTTTACCTGGGGCGGGCGGGCGGGCGGCGTCCAGTATGTTGTCAGCTCAATAACTTTAGAAGCCTTTGTCCAATCATCACCAAATTTGGTCAGAATGTGTATTGGGATAATATCTTGGATAAGTTCGATAACTAGCCATATCACTTTAGTCAATCAAGAGTGATCGCCCTTTAATTATAGAAATTACCCAAAATTGGTCTTGTCAGCTTAATAACTTTAGAAGCCTTTGTCCAATCATCACCAAATTTAGTCAGAATGTGTATTGGCATAATATCTCGGACAAGTTTGATAACTAGCCATATCGCTATAGTCAATCAAGAGTTATTGCCCTTTAATTTTAGAAATTACCTAAAATTAGTCTTGTCATCTCAATAACTTTAAAAGCCTTTGTCCAATCATCAACAAATTTGGTCAGAATGTGTACTGGCATAATATCTCGGACAAGTTCGATAACTAGCCTTATTGCTCCAGTCGATAGAGAGTTATTGCCCTTTAGATCATCACCAAATTTAGACAATATGTTGATGGGCAGAATAATATTTTCTTGGTTAGGTTTGATAACTTACAACGTTATCTTAGTCACTACAAAATTATGTCCCTCGAAATGGCCAAAACTGTACTAACAGTGTCCGCTCTCTAAGTTTGGCTGATGCACAACCAATTATCACTATACTTGGTCTCAAAAAAACAGGACAGGCGTATTTTGTGACATTTGGCGCTCTTGTTGTCATAGGTTATCCATTCAATTATGGAGATTTTCTATGTTTTGACAAAATACTTTCAAAGTCGTCTGCTGCAGAATTGTCGTATGAGGGAAAGGGTTAAAAATAGGTCTAGATTCCTTTATATGTCTTAAGTGCAAAGTCTGATACCCAGAATTTCTGGCCTTAGTACAAAAAGTTGTTTTTGTTTATTTGGGGATGTTTTCAACATTAATTCAGTTATATTATGGTTCACTTATTCATGATCCCTTGGTAAACAAACCAGTACTAGGCTAAGAAATTGCCTTGTTGAAGGCACTTCACCATAACAGGTGCCTCTAGGGATCAAACCTGGGAAGCCCAGTTTCAAATCCCCGACGCTAACCACTCGGCGACGTATTTCAAAAGTAAGTTTTCAGATAAGTCTCTGTACTGGTGTTATCATCAATGAAGAGGCATAAGAAATGTCCTATTTTCCAGTTAAAGGTTTGATTGAATTCAGAATATTATTAAAATGTTAAAAATATGAGCTGACCACTTTGCAGGTGCATGGCTTTTTTTCTTACGCTTAAGCCTTTCCCACTTGAGGCGCATTAAGACGCATCTGCAGCAGACGACTTTTGAAAGCAATGTGACAAAAGTAGAAATTGCTCAAAACGAGCAATTTCACCTTTTGTCCCAATGTTTTCAACTTTTTTCAGTAATTATATTATCATTTTCAATATTCTTGCATGATTCCTTTCAAAGTCGTCTGCTGCAGATTTATTGTATGTAGAAAAGGGTTAAGTGCCTTGCAAAACATTTGGATAGCATTTAGCATTTTGGGGTTTTATTGACTCCATTTCTGTCAAGGAGGTTGTTCTAGTGGGTTAAACTTTGAAGATAAATCTATGGCTAGACTAGGGCTATATAGCAAGTAAGTGAACAGTGAAGGCTCTGGTTAGACTGTGAGTATGCACATGCTCACCTGAGTCTTCACTGTTCAAAGGTGCATGCAGACCCGGTATTGCTGGACTAAGTTCATTTGTTTGTTCCTGTTTGCCAATGAACCCATTTATCTTGTAATGTTAACACATTTCTCATTTGCAGGTATCGGCTATAGTAAATAATAATGGATGCACTTTTTGTTCCACATTTCCTGTGAATTACAGTGGTGGTGTCATTCCAGCAATAGAGTGAGTACCTGTATTATTTCTCTGACAAGTTATATGATATAAATGAATATTTAAATAATTGATCTATTTATTATCTTTCCATCTCTGCCATTTGAATCCAGTAACATTCCCTTCTCGAAAATTCAATTGGTTTACTGTTTTAGACTTAAATTACCCCAAAATAATTTGTACCCCTGGCTGGAAACATATAATAGCTTTAATAAACATCCTTCCACCATAATTGATTTATGTTCATTTTTTCTCAAAAGCATGCAGTAAAGGAGATCATATTTGATTAGCACTTGCATGATGAAAAGTGCTGGAGTTTATGCAGATTGTCCTAACACACCTTCTGCTAGTCGAAAGCTGCAATTTCTGAGTGCTTGGTGTGTTCAGACGATCAGAATTGGAGCCGGGTCAGGTTCAAATTTGAATTAATATGTAAATGTAGTTATTGCACTTAAACTTTTAAAAATATCATAGAGTTATATATTGTGCAATTTTCATTTTTCATTCCGCAGGGGTGCATTCATGTCACTCCAATACATTTCTAGTTCAACAAGTAATCTTTGGGCATTAATATTTATCAATGACTAGCTAAAAATGAAACAAGAAAACAATTCTCTTCAGATTGCAAAGAGGCTGTTGGTGTGCAATATCCAGAATGTCTTATTTTCATGTAATTTAACTTTGAGAATGGTTTAAAGTTTATGTCATGTTTATTTTTGACAGTTGACACTCAATAATATGTTTGTTACATGTTCATGTATACACTTCTAAAGATTACAGTTACATAAGATGAAAGAAGTAGATGGAGCATACATTATGAAAGATGCACTTGATTTTGAAGAAAAAGACCTAACACCAGTAAGCTTGTCCTTTCTAATATTCAGACATATACATCTACAAAGCAGATTAACTCGAAAGCAATAATGTCTCCTACAAAATCATTGGCCCGCTTTATAAGAAATTTCAGAGGATTGTTACCTGGTTGGATGTTATAAGAGCTGAAATCTCAAGATGATCTTTTCTGATCAATCTCTGTCCGTCATCAGTTGGCAAAACTGTGAAATTCTGCTCCTCTAAATCTGCTGTCTACAGAGTTGAAGGCTATTGATTTAGCATTTTTATATAGCTGAAGAATCAAATTTGACCCGCTTTATTATTTTCCCTGACTCCCTTTCTTCTTTACAGGCTCTTTATAATCAGAAATTTGAGCATCTGTTTTCTGTTGGTTACCTAGTCATTTAGTTATTGAAGGTAATGAGAGAAGGCGGATTAAAATGCAAAATCCACAAAACAGGTCCAATCGCGAGAAGAGGTTATTATAGCTTGTTGATGAATTGTGCTCTCTAGACTAACACATTCTTGGCTCTTTACAAAGGACGATGCACCTGAATGTATACCTTGCTCTACAAGCTATACAATTCAGCTCATTTAAATTGATTGCACCAGTTTGTTCTAAATACACTATGTGACACTGTCCCAATGCATGCTATGATATCATTCTTAAGATGATTGCACTTTACAATGAGCTGTGATACTTTTTATCTTTCTATATTCACTTTCATCTCATACAAATATATTCACTTTTATTTAAATTACATACTATATATCATTCCCATTACATAGATTTTAGTCATAAAACATTATACATTTATTCTGTGTTAACTTAATGTCTTTGGTACATGGAAAATTACTACATAATCTGTTCAAGCAATATTGATTGATTCAAAGATATAATCATACAGCGTTTGACAGGGGCAATAAATAATAATAGGTTGAAATGTTCCTGATGTGAATCTTTACAATATTTCCAAAAACTTGGCTGTGGAGTGGCATCTAAAAAGGTTTAAATGGAACAATTTTTATTTCTTCCTCTGAATTTGCTTGTCTTATTCCAAGATAATTTGACGGAAATATTCCTCTTTAGAAATTGTTCAAGCCATACTGATTGGTTGAAAAGTTGTAGCTAACAGGGACAGTAGCCACCCTTTTTAACTAGAATGTTTATTACAAATATCCTTTTCTGATACACCATCTCTGCCCCTTTGTTTTTAAAAAGATTTAGCACAATTGCAATCTGAGAATGAACGTTTTTCCCCCTATTATCAAACTCACTCACCTGACTTATGCAATGTGATTTGTCATAGGGGTGACTATTGAGCCCAAAAATCACTATTGCGATAGTATTGATTTTCAGAAAGTACCATTGCAATAGTTAAACTATTGCACAACTAATATTGTGATGCATTGCAATACTATTGCTTTTATTGAATTTTAAAAAAATAACTATTCTGAAGTCTAATTACAAGGAATTTAAAAACTTAAAAAGAAACCCTTTGCTCTCAAAAAGAACTTAATTTTCCTGCTTACACATAAATAAGAACATTTATCACTTTTCAGGCAACAAAATTTGTTCACAGACAAGTAACATGGTCTTTTCTCTAAGAAATAAAAGCATATCTGCATATTTAGATTCAATGTACTACATGAACCAATACTATCGATAGTTCCAACGACTATTGCGATAGTTATTGATCTTCAGTTTTACAATCGATGCATTACTATTGCCCTTGACCATTGCAATATATCGATAGTTTGAACTATCGCTACAGCCCTAATTTGTCATGCCAACCACACAGTCAACCACATTAACTCATTTGGTGGCCATATTTTAAGACCATTTAACATGGCTTGGTGGAATCTGATAGAGAGTCACCCAAGGAACATTTCTACAAAATTATTTGAAAATCGGCCAGATACTTTCGTCGGAGAAGTTTTTAAGTTTTCACTATAGCCATATAAAGCAAAACAGAGATGCTACCTGGTGGCCATGTTTTTCAACCAATCAACATGGCTTGAAGAATTCTGATAGAGGGTCACCACAGGATTATTTCTACAAAATTATTTGAAAATCGGTCCGACACTTTTGGAGAAAAAGATTTTTTAAGTTTTCACTATAGCCATATAAGGCAAAATAGCCCCACCCCCTGGCGGCCATTGTTTTCGACTAATCAACATGGACTTAAGGAATCTGATAGAAGGTCACCCTTGGAACATTGCTACAACATTATTTGAAAATCGGCCTGACACTTTCGGAGGAGAATTTTTTTTAAGTTTTCACTATAGCCATATAAGGCAAAGTCGGCCCGCACCCTGGCGACCATGTTTTTTGACCAATCAACATAGCTTGAAGGAATCTGATAGAGGGTCATCCAATGAACATTTCTACAAAATTATTTAAAACTTGGCCAACCAGTTTGGGAGAAGAAGAATTTTAAAGTCTTTGTTTGGTTGCAATGGAAAACAGAATTATGCATGGATCCCAAAAATTGTAAGGATTTCTGGTGAGGTCATTGAAAGGATGCTTTCTACACAGACAAAAGGCGATCACAATAAAAAGGGGAGGACAAAATATATGTTAATGACTTCATATTCTGTACCACTTTGCCAGTCTGATTTACAGAATATATTCATTTTCAAGGAGCCTACGAAATTGGAATGCTCCTTTTATTAGTCCCCTACCGGCGTGCCGAAGGGGACTATTAGGTTTGCACTCCGTCCGTCAGTCCATCTGTCAGTCAGTCAGTCAGTCAGTCCGGCAAACCAGTTTTCCGCACTTTTTTTCTACATGCTTTGAGGTATTGAGCTGAAATTTTGTATATGCCTTTGTAATCATGTGTCACAGATCAAGTTCGCGTTTCCTGGGATTTCGTCAATATTTTAGTGAGTTATGCCCCTTTTTGGACTTAGAATATTCGTTTTCCGCACTTTTTTTCTACATGCTTTGAGGTATTGAGCTGAAATTTTGTATATGCCTTTGTAATCATGTGTCACAGATCAAGTTCGCGTTTCCTGGGATTTCGTCAATTTTTTAATGAGTTATGCCCCTTTTTGGACTTAGTGCAAACCAGTAGGGGACTATGGTATTGCTTGCAATCCAGTTACTTGTTGTCCATTAGTTTACTAAAATAACACAAATTATTTCAAAACTTAAAAGTTAAGCTATCCTATTATTTTTTGCAATGATTTTGATTTCTGCAGTTTTGAAATATATACATGCACTCATTGATTTATAGTTCTAGAGAATGAGTAGAGTTTCCATTTCTTTGTTAAAAAGCATGGCAACCATGGGTGGAGCACTTTTATCTTCTTAACCTGAATTGCAAACTTAAAAGAAAATCCCAGAATCCACTGACCCAATTTTGAAGAAAACTATTTGGAATATTCCTCTGGTGACTATCTATCAGATGCAAAAACTTGCCTTTAATTGTAAAAAAAATCAAACCAAGGGTGATTTGGCATTTTCTTTCTTCGGAAAATGTTATTCTCAGATGAGCAATCAAGGGCCAAAATGGCTCTCTTGTTTTGACTACTACAACATAGAATATGATTTGGTAATAAGAATGATTTTGTTGAAAAAGGACCAGTTTTACTCATTATGATTTCTTTCTTGAATATAAAAAAAGGAATACTTTGATACAGGTTTGGAGGAATAACCCCAAAGTTCTCAATATCCTCAGTGAAGATGATCAGTGTTCTCCCAAAGAATGTATACGACTAATGAAACGGTGCTACCCATCAGACAAAACCGACAACTTCACGATTTTAGCATATGATAAGGCCGGTCACCTTTTAGAGCCACCATATGCACCTCTATGCAGAATGTCGTACCATAAAGAATTTGGTGAGTATTTCTTCAAACTAATGTTTGTTATCTTTTAGCTTGTTTTATACATATATTTACTTTATCTTTTTATGCTCACCGAAAAAAACTTGGTGTAGCATATATTTGCTGCTTTGTCTGTCCATCCATCCTGCTTCTGTTTGGGCTATTTCTCGGCAACCACTGTCTAGAATTTATTGAAACTTTTTTGGTAGATGTGCATCAGGGCTCCGGAAATTTTGAAATCCCAATCGGTCCGGGTGAAATAAAAAAATAATTACCCCCCCCCCCCCCCTTTTACCCTTCTTGAAAAATATCAAATTTGAACACTTTAAAAAAAAAATGAATTTCATGTTTATTTCAGGTTACCTTGCATAGATGGATGTATAACAGTGTCATCACTCGATAATGTCAATGTAGAAGTACTTATCAAATCGTAATTTACCAAAATTTGCAGACGAACATAACAACGCACATGTTTACATTGCTCGTTCGTACTTAAAAATGTTCGACCCGTAATCCAATATCGTACTTACTAGGAAATTATTGGTGGTGCACAGAAGATACATTTTTATCTTATTTACTGCTTTGTTTGTAGGGTTATCATTGCTTTGTCTATATACAAATAAACCTTTTACTAAAAAGAATGTCTTTGTTGTTTTTGAAATACCATGTAAAATATATCGACCATAATTCTGTTTTTAGGTAAGTATGCTTATTCAATTGTCTTCAAAGGTAAAGTTTGCGTTATGTTGCAGCTAGCCACTACTTTTCTCAATTATGCAGCTCATTAAATGATAATGGTTTAACTTTTGGATCATCTAAAATGTCCTGCCAAAGTCGCAAGTGCTCTAGTCGTTTGCTCGATCTATTGAAGAATGAGTGGATCGAATGTAACATGCCTTCAAAGTAGCTCACCTCTTTAATCGACTTAGCAGCATCAAGGCTTGATAGGGCCAGTTTATGGGCTACGCAATGCATAGATAGCATATATTCGTTCTCATTGTTCAGCCTTTGAGCAACTCCGTTTTGCTTTCCAACCATAACAGCAGCACCGTCAGAACTAAACCCATATACTTTTCTAATATCTATGTCGCAGGCTCTGAGATAGCCAACAAGGGAAGAAAATACGACATTGGCATCTGCAGCCGTAAGTTTGATCAAAGTCAAGTAACTTGTTTGCAGTATGCCCTTATCCAAGTAATTAATAAACACTATTAAGTCTTTCTCCATACCAAGATCAGTGCTTTCATCTATCATCAGGCCCAGCGCTGGGCTCTGTCTGAGTTTTTCTATTAGACTATCGTCAAGAGACTGGGAAATAAGAGTTATAAACTCCGTACAAGCACTGTCTTCTTGGTACAGATTTTTTGTCAGACACGTGTCGTTACATAATTGTAGCTCACAGAGCTCTGCTTACATAGATATCGGTATATGGCTTTTAGCGACAGTGTAAGCAGTTCTTATTAGTCGGCATACAGCAGCCTCTATTTTGTCAGATTCCTTATTTATACATTCCGAGACTGAAGGAATCTGCCTCGACTGAATGTCTGAGTCCAGCTTTAAAGAATTCAAATGCCCACTACTGCCCTCGTGTTCACGTAAAGACGAGACACGAAAATTTGTCGAACCAGACTGAGAGAACTTCGATTTGCTTTTGTGTAAAATACAAAGTGAACAGAACATTGTTCGATTTTCTGACTTGAGCCACTTGAACTCCTCTAGCCATGACATTTGGAAGAATTTAGCTACAGAACTCTCATCACTTTTTGTCTTTTTACAAGCTTGTTCGGAGGACGCCCCACAACTGAGCTTTCTTTTTCTCTCTTTTAGCATTTTGCTCATGTACCGATCCACTTTTCATGATTGAAAACGCATCCCGTTTTTTACCCATTTGATCAACCGGTTTTCCAGGCCGGATCGTATGAATTTGGTTGCCAGCCCAACATACTAACTCAGTCGGTTTGCCAATCCGACTGTTTGAGTCATTATGAACCGGTTCCCCAAACCGGTTCTCTTTGTCAACATGATCCGGGTTGCCAATCCGGTCATTTTACTTTTTGAACATCGCAAGTAAATTGCGTTGAGCCATTTCAATAAAACATCGAAAGACAAATGAACTTAAAACTTCTGCATTATATCAGGGTGACTATAAAATCACCCTGATTATATATACACTATAAAACTTTGAGTCATAACACATCGAATTCTAAATATCGACATCAATAACATTTCCAATTATAAGCACCTTTAATGTTCCATAATGGTTTTAAACAGCGTAGACCGTTTGTAACAGTTTGAAAATTACAAACGGTCCGAAACGAAAATAAAAATAATTTATCAATTAGCCGTTCAGACCGGACTTGGACCGATTAAAATATGTTAAACTGATCAACTAGTAATGAGCAAACACTTTTAAAGAAGCCTTTAACACATGCATTATCTGTCAAACCGAAGGGAGTAAATATATAACCGATTGTCACACCTCCTGGACCGATTATCGGCGGCTTATCTTGATTACGTCACGGTAAGTGACTCTCTCGACGGTTATCCTACGCTTTAGAAACAAAGAGCGTGTGTACTTACTAGGATTTTATTGGTTTTTCGTTTACACAGTGGCATATATAGCGTAGGTATTAACGAAATTTTATAAATTTTATAAAATCTCGGACCGATTTTTTTACAAGTTTTAAGATTGCAATCGGTCTAGGGATTCGAATTCCGGTCTAGACCGGCACTTTTGTCGGTCTTTCGAACCCCTGATGTGCATATTACCAACATGTTCCCGTGAGATGATTTTTCACAGTTATTGCCCTTTTAAATTTCCTAATCTGTCCATCCCACTTTTGCTTGGGAGATTTCTTAGCAACTAATGACTTAAATTGAATGGATATTAATTGAAAGCTTTACTTACAAGAGGAGATGTGCATATAATCATTATATTCCAGTTTGATGATTTTTCTTGGAGTTAATGCCCTTTTAATTTCTATGTCTGTCCGTCTCACTTTTGTCCTAGCTTTTGTCTTTTGTTCTCAGCAACCACTGACTTGTATTCAATGGAACTTAATGGAAAGCTTCAATTACAAGAGTACATGTGCATATTATCATCATGTTTCGGTTTAATGATCTTTCACAGGGTAATTGCCCTTTGAACATCTATCTATTATGATAAAGGACCATTTTCTGTTCGGGCTATTTCTCAGCAACCACCAGTTGGAATTCAAAGATACTAATATTAGAGCAGGTTACCAACATTACCTGTGTAACATCCATTCTTACCCAAAAATTGATAGGCAGAGATTTGTATCAAGCCAAACCTTTGAGTGTCAAATGCTCAGGACAAAAATAAATAGTAAAGCCACTTGAGAAACGTTTTGTGTCATGCAGGGTGAGATAAGGAACAGGCATCCGAATTTCCATTTCTGAAAAAAATGGGGGAAAACACACAATACCTCATTAAGATACTCAAAAAGTATCTCTATATTGTCCATGTGCTATAATAAAAATGATCATATTGTTAATATTGGGGATCCCTCCTGTGTTACTATAAATAGCCTCTCTTATACAGTTCATATAGTATAATAAGAATGACAAGGTGTGCAACGATATTTCACCCCCTTGCTCGATTCGTGGAATAATTTCCACAGAGAAATGTCTAAACCGACCTGGTCTAGGGTAGAGACAGGTCCTTAAATGATTTTTCTTATGACCCACCACATTAAAATTTACAAACCGATCACTACGCTGGCGTTCTTAATCTTAATGTTCATAAAATTTGGAATTTGCAAATGGCCTGACCGCCATGTGCTGACGTCACAATTTTCAACATTCCGCAGCGAGAAATTAATCAATTAACGATTTAAAACATGGTTTAAAAAATATTTGTTATACTTCTTTCGAAAAAGTACGACATCATTCAAATAAAAATAGTATTGTTTATGAATATTATTTTTTTCAAAAGAAAAATGATTAAATGCCAACCTCAACAAACAATGCTTGGGTTAAATATTCTTTTTAAAGCGCGTCATTTCGCGTTAAATATTCGCTGCGGAACGTGATTTTTGTGACGCCAGCAAATGTCCACATTTAATGAACATTAAGCTCCAGGACAGCGTCTTTATGGTTGTTTGAAACTTTTGAAACTATGGATCGCGAGAAAAATCAGCCTAATTCTACAAAATAATATGCCAACCCCATTACTTTTCGAATAAAAATCTAGCTAGAATGGATAAGTGGGTTGAAATCATGTTGCACACCTTGTCTTTTTTAGCTCACCTGAGCTTTGCTCAAGGTGAGTTATTGTGATCGCCTTTTGTCCGTCGTCAGTCGTCCGTCGTCAGTCAACTTCTCCTCCTCAGTAACCAGTGGGTCAATTGGGATGAAACTTCACAGAAAGCATCCTCTCAATGGCCTCACCAGATTTCCTTCAAATTTGTGGGATCCATGCAGAATTCTGGTTTCCATGGCAACGAAATGAAAAAACTTCAAAATTCTTCTTCTCCCAAACTGGTCGGCAGATTTTCAAGTAATTTTGTAGAAATGATCCTTGGATGACCCTCTATCAGATTCCTTCAAGCCATGTTGATTGGTCAAAAAACATGGCCGCCACGGGGGCTGGGCTATTTTGCCTTATATGGCTATAGTGAAAACTTAAAAAATCTTCTCCTCCGAAAGTGTCAGGCAGATTTTTCAAATAATTTTGTAGAAATGTTCCTTGGATGACCCTCTATCAGATTCCTTCAAGCTATGTTGATTGGTCAAAAAACATGGGCGTCAGGGGTCGGGGCTATTTTGCCTTATATGGCTATAGTGAAAACTTAAAAAATCTTCTCCTCCGAAAGTGTCCGGCCGATTTTAGAAAAAAAAATGAAGAAATGTTCCTTGGATGACCCTCTATCAGATTCCTTCAAGCGATGTTGATTTGTCGAAAAACATGGCCACCAAGGGGGCGGGGCTATTTTGCCTTTTATGGTTTTAGAGAAAACTTAAAAAATCTTCTTCTCCGAAAGTGTCGGGCCAATTTTCAAATAATTTTGTAGAAATGTTCCTTAAGTGACCCACTATCAGATTCCTTCAAGCCATGTTGATTGGTCGAAAAACATGGAAGCCAGTGGAAAGGGCTTATATGGCTATAGTGAAAACTTAAAAAATCTTCTTCTCCCAAACCGGTTGGCAGATTTTCAAATAATTTTGTAGAAATGTTCCTTGGATGACCCTCTATCAGATTCCTTCAAGCCATGTTGATTGGTCGAAAAACATGGCCGCCAGGGGGGCAGGGCTATTTTGCATTATATGGCTATAGTGAAAACTTAAAAAATGTTCTCCTCCAAAAGTGTCAGGCCGATTTTCAAAAAAATTGTAGAAATGTTCCTAGGGTGACCCTCTCTCTATCAGATTCCTTCAAGCCAAGTTGATTGGTCGGAAACTATAGCCGCCAGGGGGCGTGGCTTATATAGCTAAAGTGAAAAAAAAAAAAATCAGGTGAGCGATCATCATGGCCCTCTTGTTTATATTATTATCTCGCCCACGATAGTGGAGTGAGACATAGCAGTCACTTTTCCGGCGGCAGCCACTTTTCAAATCACTATATATCTCAGCAACACCTGCTAGAATTTTTCTGAAACTTTGTCAGATGTATTGTATGGTCATGGGACATCATTCAACGTCTAAATTTTCAAGGTCACGGTCTTATGTTGGCAGAACTTGAACTTGGTCAGTTAACTTAACCTTGGTTATATCTCGGCAACCCCTGATAGAATTTTTCTGAAACTATGTGACATGTATTGATTGTATGGTCATGGGACATCATGCAACGTCAACATTTTCAAGGTCAAGGTCATATTTTGGCAGAACTTGAACTTGGTAAGGTAACTTAACCTCAAAACTTAACCTTGGTTATATCTCAGCAACCCCTGATGGAATTTTTCTGAAACTATGTCAAATTTTGAAGGTCAAGGACATAATTTGGCTAGTTAACTTAACCTTGGTTATATCTCGGCAACCCCTGATAGAATTTTTCTGAAACTATGTGACATGTATTGATTGTATGGTCATGGGACATCATGCAACGTCAACATTTTCAAGGTCAATGTCATATTTTGGCAGAACTTGAACTTGGTTAGGTAACTTAACCTCAAAACTTAACCTTGGTTATATCTCGGCAACCCCTGATAGAATTTTTCTGAAACTATGTGACATGTATTGATTGTATGGTCATGGGACATCATGCAACGTCAACATTTTCAAGGTCAAATTTTGGCAGAACTTGAACTTGGTTAGGTAACTTAACCTCAAAACTTAACCTTGGTTATATCTCGACAACCCCTGCTGGAATTTTTCCGAAACTATGTCAGATGTATTGTTGGGTCATGGAACATCATTCAAGGTCAAGGTCATATTTTGGCAGGACTTGAACTTGGTTAGGTGACTTAACCTCAAAGCTTAACCTTGGTTATAATATCTCAGCAACCGCTGATGGAATTTTTATGAAACTATGTCAGATGTATTGTTTGGTCATGGGACATTAATTCAATTTTTAAAAATGTTCAAGGTCAATGTTATAATTTGCCTAATTTTGGAATAATCTTCTGATCACTCTAGAAGGCTCTTTCTTCATTCAATCTTCACGAAATTTAACCACTAGATTTCTTTTCAGCAAATCTAGGTCAAGTTCACAAATAGGTCATGAGGAGTCAAAAAACTAGGTCACTAGGTCAAATGTTAGAATAACCTTGTGAAATCACATTTTTTATTTAATCTTCATGTAAAATTATTAGATCACATCTTGGTCAAGTTAAAAACTGGGTAATGGGGTAGGTCAAACAGCCTGAGGTCTTGTTATACAATAGGGAGTCTATTTATAGTAACACAGTCTTGTTTGGGCCCGAATTTTCTCATACAATCACATTACGGTAGTTATTATTATAGCATATGGACAATATAAAGACTATCTATGGTATTGTTTTTTTGTTTTTTAATTTTCTCAAAAGAAAACTCAGACACCTTGTGATAAGGGACTACTTGTCCATGATCAGTCCATCAGACTATCTGTCTGTCTGCCCATCAATCTGTCTAACACTTTGACTTTGGTAATAGTCATAGGAGATGTGTTATGGGATGGCAACCAATGTGTTCCTTTGAACTTTCTAATTGTTTAATTGGCTGACAAAGAACAATTTACATTTTAATCAGTAATAAAGCTTGATGAAAGCATGATATGTTGGATTTTCATTACTGATCAAGACAAAAGAGATCTAATAGTCTAAACTCAGTGTAGCATAGCATATTCAGATTACCACATGTTGTGACCCCCCTTCTTTATCTTGACAGGGCTGTTTTTTTGTGTCATTTGCCTGAAATTCAAGGAAGCATTGAGGGTTAAGTCCTCTGTCAATCACCTTTTTACTATTACTTATAGATATAATTGAGCCAGTGCATAAGAAATGGTACTAAAGGCTAATAGGGACCAAGATAGATCCAAAACAGCCTTGCACAAACTTGTTAGAAGATTCTTTCAACTAGTGTGGATTTTGATAAGACTGAGCAGATGGCCAAGATGATCAGAGCCAACACTGTTAAAAAATGCCAACTTCCATCTTACTCATGCACTGGCTCATGTAGTTCCATGGACTTTCTTGGAGCAGTCTTGTATTCTGAAATGAATTACAAATGTATTTTTTAAAGATGATGTCTTTATTACAGATATATATTTCCTGTATGGCGGATACCCGGAGGAGCATGCCGCAGCACAGGAACATGCTTGGAGAAATATTCTAGAGTTCCTTGATAAAAATATTCCACAAACAACAACTAAACACAGCAAAATGCAATCTAATCTGTGATACTATCATGTTTTTTGAGATCGATAGATGTCAATTTATATTTATTATTTACATTGGCCATATCATACAAAAAACAACTTTCTGGATTTTGTGACTAGCAAAGATCCAGATCAACCTTCAACTCTATGCAGTCTGTTCAATATCTTTCCTATTTGTCAACAAGTAGTGCAAGCATTCTTGAAACATCTGGAGCAAGGTTATGTCCGAATATTGAACATACAAGTATGTAATTTGATTGTAAGTGTATAAAATTTCAAAATTTTAGTAGGTTGATTTTTGTGTGTTGTGACTAAGAACACTAACAAACTAGTCTCAATGTAGGAAAATAGACAATGGTGAGTTATGTTTAACCCTTTTCCCACATACAACACATCTGCAGCAGACACATCTAGGTATATCATGGTGTTTATTGGGTAAGTTACCAGTACTACTGGTCCATTTATCCTGACACCAGCCAGTCAGTCGTAATGATGACCCCGTATACCTGAGCGCCAAGGAGGGCAGCCATTACTACCATTTTTAAAGTCTTTGGTATGTCCCAGCCTTGGTTCGAACCCTCGATCTCCGGCACCCAAGGCTCAATAAATGAAAATATAATTATTAATTACGGTTAAAAACATTATGACAAAAGGATAAATTGCTCCTTATAAGCATCTTTTCCTTTTGCCACAATGTATTGAAATGTCTTGGTTGCTAAAGAGAAAGCATATGTATGTGAGAAAGGGGGTTAATATGTGTGTTTATATGATATTACTTAGTGATGTCCAATAATCAGCATAAGCATAAATTACTCAAGGATTTTGAAACAATGGAGCATGCTGTCCTATGAAAATTCTTTTCTGATTGAATACTTTCATTGACATATTCTATTTTGTATGTTTATGCCACTTGATATTTTAACTTCATTATATTTTGAAAAGATAAGCTTTATCCAATTTAAACTTTTTTAAATTACAACAATTTTGAAAGAAGATTACTGCTTATATTAGCACACACGATGTCTGCTTTCTAGAGATTTAACAGTTCCGCTGGTATGGAAAAAACACAAAGGAAGAACCCAAGCATAACATAATCAAATGATCAATTTAGATGAATTAAATAAATATTAATAATCTATAGAAGTTAAGAACAAATATATAAATGCCATAAAAATATGAAAAATCTCTTAATAAGATACAGTTAAAAACGTTGTGCCAAAAGAAGGAATTGGTCATCATGAGCAATATATCATTTTAACCTTCTCCCTTATATAGACGCTTTCTGACGCCTCTGCAGCAGACAGCTTTTTGAAAACATAGTGACAAAAGAAGAAATTGCTCAAAACGAGCAATTTCTCCTTTTGCCACAATGTTTTCCACTTTTATTCATAGGTTATCCATTCAGTTATGGAGATTTTCTATTTTTTGACAAAATATGTTCAAAGTCGTCTGCTGCAGAATTTTTGTATGAGGGAAAGGGTTAAAATTCATCTGCAGCAGGTGTTTCTACATGTTGGAATGGGTTATAGTCTATGCTTGGTATAATGAACAGTATTAGTGTGATGCATGATTAGTCCATACTTTATCACATCCTAGATCTCATTAATTTGGAGTTAAAATTATAATGAATTTATTTGCAGTGATTAACCCTTTCCCACATACAAAAGAATCTGCAGAAGACAACTTTACAACAAATATATTGGCAAACATAATATACTCTAGAAATGCGGCTATAAATATTCAAGCGTTGAAATTATTAGGCAAAACGTTTACTATCTCGTCATTAGCAATTTCTCCTTTTGCCTCAATGTTTTCAAAGGTTGACTGCATAAGCGAAGGGGTTAAATTTGCATTTTTACATGTAGTCACTCTTCTTTGATTTAATTTTTGATGTAGATGATTTTTGATGCAACATCCTTTTGTTGGGAATGAAGACAATTTTCTTCACAGATTAAAAGTTTTACATTGTAGCAATGATTTTCTGTTGTCAAATATTATCAACTTGGATTGTTTGTTTGAATGTTTTTAGCAGTTTTTCTGTTCAATCAATCATCACATTGCCTTGGTAATATACCTGTACTAAATATCCTGACACCACTACATCAGAAATGCTATCCCTGCAGCCCCAAGCACCAAGGAGACAAGTCGTTGCTACCATTTTTGTATTGTGATAACCTTGGGTGTTGTCAACAGCGTCTCTGGATTTAATGAGTATTCAGTAATGCCCATTTTTCGACTGTTTGAAAAAAAAACAGACAAGCCTTGGCATTCGCTCCTCAGCACTCGTGTTAAAGTCTTTGGTATAACACGACCAGGGTCCAAACTGTGGTCTCCTACTTCCAAGGTGGACAACTCTTACCGCTTCACATGTACACTGAAACAATTCAACTTGTATTGAAATTCTAACCTGTATTGTAATGGTACAACATATATTCGAGCCGAATAGGATGAAAAGGGGTTCTCACCTTTTCCTACATGCAGATTGCAGAACCAATTTGATACCTATCCAGGAGACGACTTTTTGTGCCAAATAACGGAGCTGTTTCTCTTTTTACCACAATGTTTTCAACTCTAGTCAAAAATTACTTTTACATTTATTGAGATTTTCCATATTTTCACTTAAATAATTTCAAATTATGATTCCAGTATACCCCTGACAAACTCTTGTTATCTGGGGTATAAAAGATATACAAGAGGGTTCTGAAGGCCTTGTATCGCTTATCTGATTGAAACCATTTCCACATATGACAAACCTACAGAAGCCCGTTTTGAAAACATCTAGGCAGAAACATGGAAAACCATATTACATATACTAAACAAGAGGGGGGGGGGGGGGGGGGGGGCTGGGCTATTTTGCCTTATATAGCTATAGTGCAAACTTAAAAAAAAATCTTCTCCTCCAAAAGTGTTGAAATGTTCCTTGGATGACCCTCTATCAGATTCCTTCAAGCCATGTTGATTGGTCAAAAAACATGGCCGCCAGGGCGTCGGGCTATTTTGCCTTTTATGAAATGTTCCTAGGGTGACCCTCTATCAGATTCCTTCAAGCCAAGTTGATTGGTTGGAAACTATGCCCGCCAGATGGCGGGGCTTATATAGCTAAAGTGATAAAAATTCAGGTGAGCGATTCCAGGGCCATCATGGCCCTCTTGTTTTTCAATTTAACCATATAAGCCCCTCCACCTGGCGGCCTTAGTTTCTGACCAATGAACTTGGCTTGAAGGAATCTGATAGAGGGTCACCCTAGGAACATTTCTACACAATTATTTGAAAATCGGCCTGACACTTTGGAGGAGAAGATTTTTTAAGTTTTCACTATAGCCATATAATGCAAAATAGCCCTGCCAACTGGCGGCCATGTTTTTTGACAAATCATCATGGCTTGAAGGAATCTGAAAGTGGGTCACTTAAGGATAATTCTACAAAATTATTTGAAAATCGGCCTGACACTTTCAGAGAAGAAGATTGTTTAAGTTTCACTATAGCCATGTAAGGCAAAATAGCCCCGCCTATCTGGCGGCCATGTTTATCGACCAATCAACTTGGCTTGAAGGAATCTGATAGAGGTACATCCAAGGAACATTTCTACAAAAAAAAATTGAATATCAGCCTAAAACTTTCGAAGAAGAAGATTTTTTAAGTTTTCACTATAGCCATATAAGGCAAAATAGCCCCGCCCATCTGGCAGCCATGTTTTTCGACCAATCAACTTGGCTTGAAGGAATCTGATAGAGGGTCATCCAAGGAACATTTCTACAAAATTATTTGAAAATCGGCCCGACACTTTCTTCGGAGAAGATTTTTAAGTTTTCCTATAGCCATATAATGCAAAATAGCCTCGCCCCCCTGGTGGCCATGTTTTTCGACCAATCAACATGGCTTGAAGGAATCTGATAGAGGGTCATCCAAGGAACATTCCTACAAAATTATTTGAAAATAGGCCTGACACTTTTGGAGGAGAAGATTTTTTAAGTTTTCACTATAGCCAAATAAGGCAAAATAGCCCAGCCCCCTGGCGGCCATGTTTTTCGACAAATCAACATGGCTTGAAGGAATCTGACAGAGGGTCATCCAAGGAACATTTCTACAATATTATTTGAAAATCTGCCAACCAGTTTGGGAGAAGAAGAATTTTGAATTTTTTTTTCATTTCGTTGCCATGCAAACCAGAATTCTGCATGGATCCCAAAAATTTGAAGGAAATCTGGTGAGGTCATTGAGAGGATGCTTTCTGTGAAGTTTCATCCCAATTGACCCACTGGCTACTGAGGAGAAGAAGTTGACGGACGACGCACGACGGACGCCGGACAAAAGGCGATCACAATAACTCACCTCAGGTGAGCTAAAAAAAGTTTAAAACATTGTGGCAAAAGGAGAATTTGCTCATTATGTGGGAAAGGGTTAACAGAAAACTCCAATAGAAGCCACATACTCCTATGTAGAAATTTCATAAATTGTCGACTCAGTATGTCATAGATAAATCCTCCCCAATAGCATAACTTTCAAAGCTTGCACTATAGGCAAATAAAGGACAATAGCCCCATCCTTTGGGGGCCATGGTTTTTCACCACAATTAGATTTCTTGAGCAATCGTTGTAGAGTCATCAAAGGTACATGTGGTACATTTCAGTGACATATTTTTATATTGGACTTGAATTTTCTGGCGATTTTCAAAGTTGACACTATAGGTATTAAAAGGGATAGTAGCCCCGCTCCCTACCCACCATGATTACAAACTGATCAAAATAGTTGTACATGTAGTACACTCTTAATAGAGGGTCATCTAAGAATCATAGAGGCCAAGTATTTCTCGAAACGGTACAAGAACTCACATAAAATACAAGAGCTCTCAAAGGAAAGCGTGACTTTTTCATGCTTGCCAGTAAAACAAAACCTTTTTGGTGGTACAGAAAACATAACCAATTACTTTATCATACTTTTTATAAGCAAAGTACTTTATAAGTCATTAAATTTTTTTTACGAAAAAAATCACTGAATTATGCACTCTTGGCTGTTGGTAGAGGTAATGATGGTAAAAATATATTGTAAGTGTTTAAGCTATTATATCTCTAAATGTTTTGAAAAATAAATTGATTTGGTATGAATAACTTAACCAAAGTTCTAAATCGAAAAAGAGCCATAATTCTTTTAAAAAACATTGACAGAGTTGTGTACTCTTGCCATAATTCTAAGTAAAAAAAGGGCCATAATTCTTACAAAAACATTGACAGAGTTATGTACTCTTGTCTGTTGATGTAGGGAATGATGGTGAATAAGTGTTGTAAGTTTCAAAGCAATATCTGTAATGGTTTTGGCACAAAAGTGAATTGGTACAAAAAACTTAACCAACATTTTAAGTCGAAAAAGGGACATAATTCTTACAAAAACCTTGACAAAGTTATGTACTCTTGTCTGTTTATGTAGGTAATATTGGTGAATAAGTGTTGTAAGTTTCAAAGCAATATCTGTAATGGTTTTGACAAAAAATTGAATTGGTACAAAAAACTTAACCAAAATTCTAAGTCGAAAAAGGGCCATAATTCTTACAAAAAAAATAATATCTGTAATGGTTTTGACAAAAAAGTGAATTGGTACAAAAAAAGATTAACCGAGGTGTGACACCAACACCGAGGCGAGTAGTATAGCTAGCCTTTTCTTCGCAAAGTCGAGCTAAAAATGTTTAAAGATCGCTGTATATGCAGATTAGGTAAAATAGCCCAGCATGGCTACTCACCAGGTGGTGCATCCAACCAGAATGTTACAACTCTTTGTTAAGGATCTATCCAACAAGGAACATTTCAGTGAAATTAATTTAAAAACGGATTTTCTTCCTTTAACCCTTTCTCACAAACAGTTAACATGCTGACGACTTTGTAAGTATGTTTAAATGAGGGTATAATAACTGCAAAAAAATGAAAACATTGTGGCAAATGAAGAAATTGCTTGTTTTGAGCCATTTCTCCTTTTGCCACAATGATTGCAAAAATCGTCTGCTTCAAAGGTGTCTTTATGTGGGAAAGGGTTAGAGGCATAACTTTTCCAATTTTGCACTATAGGCATACCATTTTAAAATTTGAACTATTTTATACTATCAAAGCAGAACACGGGGCTTAAAGTCACGCTGACTGACAGTTTTAGTTTCTTTTGTTTGCCATAGCAACCAGACTTCTGAATTGTTTGAAGAATTTTAAAAGAGGAGCACATATGGAACATCCCTGTTAAATTTGAATGGAAGGACAGACAGACAGGTGAGTGATCATGCTTTGGTGGTCTAATTTTCCAACCCTTCCATATAAGACAAATGTGCTGCAAACAACAAGCTACGAAAAAATCTCCTTTGCCACCAGGTTTTAAATTATAATTTGCTGTAGATGCGTCAAAATGTGTCAGCAAGTTGAAAAGGGAAATCATATTCTGCATAGTTATTTCAAATTAAAGGAACAAGTCGCACACACAATTTCTTTCACTAAATATTTATTCAGACTATGAAAAATATTATTTTATAAACATACACAATTTTTTTCGAATACTTATATATTCCGATGTTATATGAAATTCAATAGTTTTTGGTATAACCCTTTCCCACATACAACAATTTTACAATTAAAAAGAGTTCTCAAAAATCGTCTGCTCCAGATGCGTACAAATGTGTCTACATGTACAAGTGCGAAAGGGATAAGGTGTATTGAATAGATTTCAAAATGGTATTTTAAAGAGAAGACATATATTTGTGTCTTAAAATAAAGTGTTATGCCTACCATCTTAAACCGCCTATATTAATGTATTAAACATGTTGACGCTGTTGCAGCAGACAAGTTGAAATCACTGAAGCAAAATGAGCAAGTTCTCCTTTTGCCACAATGTTTTCAAAATGTGTTACACGTGGGAAATATGTTAAAATAGGTAAAGTGTATGTAGAAAAAAAAATTGAACTGAAATATATACCGGTAGGCACTAATTCTCCTAAGGAATACTTACTACTAGTACATGAGCCTATCTATGGGAAAAGGTATACTAGTTGGTATTTCTGAACAGTGTAGTTCAGATCAGCCTGTACATATGCTGCAATTGATCAGAATCCGAAATAGGTAGCACCTATTCTCATATTAGAAGTAAATAACACCGATATATTTCTTACCGCATCGCTTTGAGGTAAAACAAATCTGTATACACCAATCAGTAGCATTCCATACCAGCAAGATATTTGAATCCACATTCTTATTTGTTTAAGTAATTCGGTCCGTCGCTAAAACATGTAGAGAACGGTTAAAAAGTCAGTGGTTTTTGGAATAGACTTTTCGCCCCTATCCCATTCCTAGCCTGCTTTTGTAAAATCGACTTACGGCTGCAATTGAATTCCTCCGCGAAAACACTGATTTCATTGGTTCGACCGAATCACGAACAACAATCCGCTTGCATTAATTAATTAGACAAAATAGTTCCAATGAGTGAAACACACTCTTACATATGAATGACCTCAATGTCAGTGTTGTTAGTGAATTTCAACATACACACGTCAACATATTATCTAGTCCTAGATGTCAAATAAACTAGAAATGTAGTCTTACTAGGTGTTTGTCAATTAACCTTGTACGGGCCCTTTTCGGAGATTCAATTAAACTGCAAATACCATAACTTGTTAACCCTTTCCTAAACACAGACGTGACATGATGCATAGAACCAGTCTTTTGTAATCAATACTTTATGTGTTATCTCTGTCTGTAAAGCTTGGAGGCATATTCCGGCGTCCGGCCGGCTGTCTGCCTGATTGTGCATTCGTCCGTCCGTCATGGTTTGCATTTATTGGTCAAAATGTTGTTTCTGTTTGGCAGATTCATTTCGAAGTGGTCACACTTATACCGTGTGATCAGGAGAACGACAAAATACTAGATACATAACTCTGGTCTGCTTTCCTTATTTAGTTCAGCCATTTTCTCAATTAATTTCCATTGTCAGGCGCGTAGCTAGGCTTACGCACGTACACACGTGCGTAAGAAATATTTTGAGAGTTCCAAAAATGAAAATGAAACAAATGTAAAAAATGCAATAAAAACTGGACCCTAAGGAGGGTAAGGGTTAAAACGGACAAATCAGAACAATTCAGATATGATCAAAATGTCACATGAATAATCTATATTTATTGATAATATTAAATGTCCTATGTAGTTTGTATACAGTTATATAGTATTTTCATATTGTACATGGGAGTACGATATTCGACGTATATTGTTGGAGCGAATTGTGGTCCGTGCTATTTATTTGGATCTGAGAAGAGATCGCTAGTGTCGCAACCTGCAACAATCAACCGACCCAAGCAATCCTGGCAAGGTTATCACCGCTCACATTAAGTGCAAAACACATGCGCATTCGCTTGAAGCGGCTGAACATTTCACTGCAGTTATGTCTGGAATTAAGAAAAGCATTGCCCAAACAGTTTCCTATGCCAATGATGTCCTAGTTAGCAAGAACATACATGTATTACAAGGCATAATTGATACAATAATATCCTTTGTTGTAAACACAATCTAGCTATACATGGTCATGAGGATACAAATAGTAACTTTAAAGCACTTTTAGAATACCAAGCCAAATATAACCCTGTGATGCGTGATCATTTGAAGAACGGTGACGCGATACACTTCATTCGCTATACAAAATGAAGTAATCACGATATGCGGGGATCAAATCAGTGAGGAAATGTTGCGCAAATGCAAAAGTGTTCCGTTCTTTGGGTTTATGACAGACGAAGCCACTGACGCGTCTACTATGGAGCAAGTGGCGCTCTGTTTGAGGTACTTCGACCATACAAACAAGTCGGTTAGGCTACGATGGAGCATCCAACATGTCCGGAAAGTTCCGTGGTGTTCGAGCGAGTTCGGCAGATAATTCCCGACGCAGCCAGTGTACAACCACTACAAAGCTCACTGTCCAAACCTTGCTATAGCATGCGTCCGAGGAGCCATTTGCCAGAAACATGAACCGTTCAAGAAGTGGCGTTCCTGTTTTACTTCTCGGGCAAACGGTTGTTGCGTTTTCATGAAGCTAAGTAAGCATAAAACACATGGAAAATCGGATTAAATTACAGTCGCACTTAACACTTCCAAATGCTCGTATACGACGGTCGTTGACAGCTTAGATGACTTCTTCCTTAACTATGGTGATGCCAAAGCCGGGGCATATGAACTGCGATCACTCAGTTCGGTTTCTTCGAGGTTTCACTTTTGTTAAATTGCCAGTCAATGTTGGTAAAAATAAATTCCAAATGCTGCAAACGTTTTTAGGGTATTTTGTGTAGATATGCCGTACATAAGGGTATCAAGTAGACTCATTTAGAAATTGTGAAATATACACCAGAAGTCACCTGAGCCCATATAGACGATTTTTTTTCAAGGGGGAGCATGCCCCCGGACCCCCCTAGAATGGTGCGTAGTCCACAAATCGACCCAGCTACGCGCCTGATTGTATCCATTTAAAACTTGGTTTGTAGGTAACTTATAACCAAAAGATGTGCAGTGCACCATTACCAAAACTTTAGCATGCTGTGTTTGGAGTGTGTATATTTTTTTTCCCATGTTCTCACTTATTATATGACTTTCGCGTACAACACATGCGTTCCGTGAAATGCTCTTGTTCGTTAATGCGTGCTTTCCCAAGCTTTGTACTTTGTCCGGAGCCACTGACTGTCTGTTCATCCATCCGTCCGACTGTCCGTTACGGTTTGCATTAATGGGTCAACACTTTGTTTCTGTTTGGCTGATCCATTTCAAAGTCGACACACTTATACATTGGGATGAGGAGACCGATGCATATATTTCTTCGGTCATTGTCTCAATAAATGTTCAATGAATCAATATAATACTTCGTGTATAGGAAACTAATAAGCTACAGATGTGCAGTGCACAAGAGACATAACTCTAGCATGCTTTCGATTGTCTTTCATTTTATTAGCATGATAATTACATTGTGGATCTTTAGTGTTTTCTGAACTGCAAATATTTTAATTAAGGGTCGCTGCTCAGTTTTTTGTCAATCTTTGGTCCTTCGTGATTTATTTTGTTTATACAAGATAAGGGTCAAACTTTGATAAATAAGGTATTGGTTATTGGCAGGCAATCTGTGTTGTTTTAAAAATATTTGGTTTGGTTTGTTTAAAGGTCGATGATAATGTTTGTCCATATCAGAGACATATATTGTATATGTCTCTGTCCATATTAACTATGCCATATTATTATCAACTTACATAAGCCCCTATATACTATTAGCGCTTTTAGCGCTTTGATTTTTTTTGACAGCACTGTGCTGGTTTAACTTGCGCGAATTGATTGGTCCGATGAAGTTAATTGACCAATCAACGATAAGATTCCATAATGAACCCGAAGAGTAGCGATTGTTTGACAGGCCAAAATGTAGGTGCACAGAGATGATCATGTTTCGGACGAGCAAAGGTTAGTACAGTACATAGGATCAAAACTGTTGACCTTTATATATTTGTTGTTAAAGAATAAACTGGCTTTTCTTTTGTTTTTACCAGTTTTGATTCTGATCGAACTTTTCCTAGCTGTTGAACTTGAGTCCTTTTCGAGACAAAATATGTTTTCTAACAGCAATGGCAATCAAAGTACTGAAGGTACTACTGGAAGGTGATTTTAGAGCGATGTCAGCCAGGTGCAGATGGAATAATGAAATTGATGCAAGATATAAACAGATCATGGCTAGATATCAGGGACATAGATAAGAGGGATAAGTAAGTAATTGTATACTAAAATATCACCAGTCCCAACATTTGTAGCAAGTAAAACCAGGGACAATATATATATACACGGTCCCTGGTTAGTCCAGGTTTCTGTACTAGGAATGCGATTTTTTATTTTGACTGTTTGCATCGTACAATGCAATATATGTAACGGCGATATATTGAGACTAGGTCCCTGGTAAAACTAAAAAAATATTGGAGATATGAAAATATTAACAAAGATATTTTCTGGAAGTCTAAACATTCTTCTATTGCAGCAGATAAAACTATTTTGATATACAGTACTACATGTTTTGATAATATTTTATCCTTATGAATAATGTCAGTCTTTTAATTTTTGGAACAAAATTAACATAATTCAGAAATCACAATATCTGTTTCTTTTAAACAAGTCATTATTCAAAATACATTCCAGTTGTTCATTCTATCTTTAACTTTAGTTGAAATGTTAAGCTTTCAGAATATGTATGTTTTGTGTATGTGCCAAATGTGACTTCAGTTGCTTATCCCTCTTATCTACATCCCTGGATATATGGATAAACGAGAGCAAATATGTTGGAAAATAAATGAAACAAAGAATTTAAGTCATTAAACCCTCTTTATTTTGCTATAGTTTCAGAATAGGTAAAATTGTATATCGTAGAGCAATCCAACTTCATGAATATCCTTAGTTTGTGAAATCATTATTCTCGCGCTGTCAGCTCATGACTTTGTCCTTGCAGCTGATTTGTAACTTTCAAATGATTTCCCAAAGTTCTGTCAAACTATTTGCTGACATATTACAACAATAAAATGTATCTTAACCCTATCCCACATACAGCAAATCAGCAGCATATGACTATGAAAAGAGTTAAAATTTGGGCAGATGCCTGTAAGTGAAAGTATAGTCATTGGTTTGAGTGGAAAACTGTGACAAGAGGAATAATTGTTCATTGTGAGCAATTTATCCTTTTGTCACAATGTTTTCAAAAGTCACCTGCTGCAGAGGCATGAGAAAGTGTCTGTAAGTGGGAAAAGGTTAAACAGTTTTGTTATTTGTTGTCATGGGAAGAAAAGCCAAAATTATATACCAAAATTTAAGAACAGTTTAAACCACCCAAAAAATGAACAATCAGACATAAACATTTATTGTGAGAAGGTTATCTGTTGTTTACACAATGGCGGCCAGGGTCATGTGATTTGTTTGGCTGAATTAGGCCATTGCTATTTTACATTGCGTTTACATTTAGAATACATTAAAAAAAAAAAGAAGAATATAAACTTCAAAATTGTTGACACCTGGACATAAAATATTAAATTAACATTAGTAAGCAAAAACCGTCAGGACTAATAGGAGTATTGAATACATTCAATTTATTTAGAAATTGCATTGAAAACAAAATATATTTTTTGTAAATAATATAGAAAGCGTTTTTTCATATAAAGACAAAGAAATGCCCTGAATAGAATAAAATTCAGTAATGTGTATGTATTATTTGTTATCTTTATCCCTTTCCTACATGTTGACGCTTTTTGTCTCCTGAAGCAGTCAACTCATGAAGACAAAATTCTCTTTTTGCCACAATGTTTTCAACTCTTTTAAAAAATTACACTTTATTTTTTAGAAGTTTTCCATATTTTTGCCCAGATGTTTTCAAAGTTGTCTGTGTTGAATGTGACAATGGGTTAATAAACAACATACAATTGAATTAGCCACTCATGTGGTGGTGAGATTTAGACCTTGTTGCAAATTAGTCAAAAGGCCAGTGGATATTTGGTTTTAACAATCTTTTCAAAAGTATTTCAGTTCTATCATGGCAAAAGTACTTATGAGAACTTGTTGACTTATAAGTGCAAGGTTAGAAAACAGGACTATGTAACCACCATGACTGCTGCGAGTGCCATCAATTATAGACACTTTTCTACCTGCATATACAATGTATGCATTTTGATGTAGTTGTAGCCAATTGCTTTTGAAAACATTGTGGCAAGAGAAGAATATGCTCTAATAGATGTTTTCAAAGGTGTCTGCTGCAAATTTGTCCTTTGTGGCAAATATATTGAAAATCTCATTAAATGAAATTAATTATTGGATACTAGAGGTGCAAACATTGTGGCAAAAGAAGAAATTGTAATGACAATGTTTTCAAAAGTCGTCTGCTGCATAGGAGTCAGAAAGCTTCTGTATGTGTGAAAGGGTAAAGTTTAATACCATAAATGCTGTTAATTCTTTCCCACATTTAGACGCTTTCTGAGGCCTTTGAAGCAGACGACTTTTGAAAACACTGTGGCAAAAGGATACATTGCTCATTAAGAGCAATTTCTCCATTTGCCACAATGATTTCAACTCTATTCCATAATAATACTATCATTTAAAGAGATTTTCTATATTATGGACTTCATAATTTCAAAGTCATCTGCTACAAATTTGTTGTATTTGGGAAAGGGTTAAGTAGCTGTATTTTGATTTATTTTCAGTTTTGAAATGTGGCTTCTCACTGTTTAGACCAGCTAGATCATATGAACAAGGATGTCTATCCAGTCTTCAGAGAAATCAACATTTACATTCACTAACGATAAACTCACCCTCAAAAAGATACAGATTTTCACAAGAGAACATTTTGAACTTACACAACAATACAGTCATGTTTAACCACGGTGTTAAGACAAGTACAGATCAGGTTGAGCTATGTGTCAGCCCAAAAGGCTTCTTACTCGTGGATGATGAGTTATGTATTGTTTTACACGGTCTCACTGCGGGTCAGTTTGTCACAGTACACGCAGTCTTGAGTGAAGCGAAGAAAGTCTATGAGTCATGCTGTACATTTCAAGCTGATGAAAATGGGGTTGTCAACCTAGCTTCACAGTCATCAAGGTCTGGAACATACACAGGTAACATAAAAAAATAGCAGATGGATTTTGAAAACAGTGTGGCAAAAGAGAAATTGCTAAAAAAAAGAAAATATTATTTTTTACGAAAAATAAAAATCAGTGTATTGTGATACTTTGGCGACATCGTCTGTGTCGTCCCAAAAATTTAACCTTACTTCATATCTAAAAAATTGTAAACCATTTTCTAATGAAACTTGGTACACATGTTGTATGTCTGTCTATTCAACAAATCTGCAGCAGACAACTTTGAAAACAGTCCACCATTAATTTGAAAAAAATCTCTATGTATTATGACATGATAATTTAATAAAGTTTAAAACATTGTGGCAAAAGGAGAAACTGCTCATTATAAGCAATTCCTCCTTTATAAACAATGTTAACAAACATTGTCTGCTGTAGTTAAGTCTATAGACATCTGCAAGTGGGATGTGTATAATTATATTCCAACTCAAAGCATGTTTGAAATGATTTATGACTTGAATATATTTCAACTGATTAAACCTGTTTTAAATTCTGTCCCAAACTTGGAACAGATATCTTTTCAATTCAGGTTTAAAAACATCCCTTTCATAAATTACATGTATTATTGTTCTAGGTAATCTTATATTGAACCTTTAGATAATAGAGATAACATCTGATGTCTGCTACCATTTAGATGATAAAAGAGAAGACATAACTCCTTATATAGCAGCAGAAGTCTTGTTTTCTTTTCTGTTTCAAACTTAAACATCCACTTTTCAAGATATAAAACTTTTTAACCCGGATGTTTAAAAATCATGCCAGGGTTTTTGTTGTTACAGGTGTATCTTCTATGGGAATATTTTGGAGTATGGTACCAGCTCCAGGACAACAAAAAGGGATCCGGCTTATGAAGAAAGATATGGAGATTCCATTCAAAACAACTTTGTATACATATGAAGGAGAATTATCACTAGAAGAACTTCATCAAACAAAAGTACCGCCATTAAATGTGTCGGAGATAGATCGCTGGTACAAGGGTGAAGGTGTTACTACACAGGTGGTCCACGATGGAAATGTGAGGGGAAAGCTGTTCTTGCCAAAAGGTACCATTACTATCAAATACATTGTATCATTGTGATAGATAAATCAATTGATTGATAGATTACTGACTCTCTGTCTGGCATATGTTTAACATTGGCATGAGTATTTTGTCTAATTCTCTCTCAGTTGTTAACCCTTTCCCACAAACAGGCACTTGTTGATGCCTATTCAGCAGATAACTTTTGGCAAAAGGAGAAAGTGCTCATTATGAGCAACTTCTCCATTTGCCACAATGTTTTCAGCTTTAATCAATAATTGTTTCGAAGAAGAGGGGTATATAGGAGTCACTGTGTTGGGCTGTCTGTCTGTCGGTTGGCCGGAAGCCATATTTTGTCTGGCCTATTTCTTACAAACCACTGTGTGGAATTCAATAAAATTTTACATGAAGCTTCTATACCAAGAGGAGATGTGCATATCCTAAAGGGGTTACAATTGCATGTTATTTTACAGAGTTATGGCCCTTTTACTTATTAAGTTATGGTTTAGGTCAAGGTGCTGTTTAGGGGGTATTTATCATCTTCAGTGATAGTTCTATTTTCATTTATAGAGAGTTACCATATTTTTTACTAAATGTTTTCAAAGTCATTTGCTGCAGATGTGTTGTATGTGGGAAAGGGTTAATGTTTCAAAATCATGTTGAGGACAAAGTGAAACCAATGTAAAAAACAGATATGTTTGTCATGTTTTTACCAGCCAGCGCTGGCGAAATATGCACTTGCCCCTGGCTAGAATAAATTGTTTGGAGCAAAGAAAATAATCTAACGGCCAGTGAAGTTACATACAGTACATGTAGTAGACTGTAAACAATTCTTGGGGTTGTATATTCCAAATTTTAACCCTTTCCCGCATACATCAAATAAGCAGCATCAGATGACTTTGATAACATCAAGAAAAAAGTATTAAACATCTCTTTAAATTAAAGTACATGTATAATTATTGAATGAAGTTCATTTTTTTTTTAAAAATTGAAATTGCCACAAACTTTTTATAAAAAGTTGTCTGTGGCAGAAGTGTTGAAATGTGTAAGCAAGTAGGAATGGGTTAATTTAGTTGACTTTCTTTTTAGCTTGTCTGGTTTTCATCTGAGTCTGTACAAAACTTTAACCTTACCTCATAACTCAACAAGAAATGTGCTTGATTTGTTTTGATGATACATTACAGGTTCAGGACCTTTTCCTGGTGTGATAGACTTGTTTGGAACTGTGGGAGGTATAACAGAACACAGAGCATCTCTGCTTGCATCAAGGGGCTTTGCAGCTTTGGCTCTCCCATATTTTGGATATGAGGACCTGCCTAAAGATCTTGGACTAATCTCATTAGATTATTTCATAGTAAGAAAAATATTATTTGTTTATTTCCCCGGAATTTTTTGTAAACTTAACCCTTTCCCACTTTCAACAAATAAGAAGCGGGTGACTTTAAAATCATATAGGCAAGAATATGGACAATCTCTATTAATGACAGTTTAAATATTGAATAGAAATGAAAAGGAAATTGGCTGAGTGGTTGTCTTGCTGCCCTAAAGTGTTGACCCCTATCGGATAAAAATGTGGAGCAGTTAGTTGAAGTATTTCCTGTCATAATTTTCTGTATGGTATCTGAATCTAAGGGTAAGAGTATTTACGAATTGTTTGATATCAAATTACACCAACAATTTAATTAAAAATTCAAAGTGGAAGTGTTATCACATTCAAACAGTTCAGTCTGAGATGAATCCATATCAGTAGGTTGTGTTAATTCAGACAGATTAATGCTCAGATTCAGGGGGATAATGTCTACTTCAAGACATCCTGCTGTTTGCATGGGATGTGTCAATCCAACAAGGGAAGATTGCATTTATTGAGAGGGATCAGTCTCTCAATGTCTTGTGGTCTATTGTAAAGTGTCACTGTGGTGTGTCATGTAATGATGTCAAGAATCCATCCTATTTGCGAATAAGTAATTAGTACATCAATATGCCCAAAGTGCAGTACATGTACTAGGCTCTGCTTCCATAAGCAAGCTCAATTTTGGGCAGTAGAGGAAGCAACTGTAACAGGATAGAGCGATATGCTTGTGCCGGAAATGTTACAATGTAGGTGGTATTCCTATGTGTGATGCTGAAGAGCATGTCTCCTGGAGAAAAATGATAATTAGAGAATTTGGCTGAGGTAAGAGCTAAAGGAGACATGCCTCAAAGTTGACTTGACTGCCCTGACGAGATTCATTCAACAATTTTAACTCTTCAGAAGGAAAATGTCTGTTACTAAATGCAAGCACAATGTTTGCAGTTGATATGGATTTAACCATATGTTTTGCTCTATATATACATGTACCCTGATGTATACACACACCCTGAGCCACCAGCTCTTTTTTTTAGAACAATGGAGTTATGCGTTCTATTCTTAGAACAATGTAGCCACCAATACTATCTTTAGCTTGACTATTCGGTAGAATAAGGAGGACTTGTGTCTGCATTGAAGTCGCAGATTTGGTTTAAGTTTTGCATGCAAGTCCTTTTCTCAAGAACAACGCAAGCTTTTGCTTTGAAACTTCACGCACCTATTGGACATCATCACATGACCTTGCATAGCTCTACATAAGATTTTTACTGAATGCCATTTTTTGGACTTTAAAACTCTGGTTAAAGTCTTGACTGAAACTTCATTAAGAATTTATATCTAAGTACATGTACTGATGCATTGCATTGAAACTGTATACAACTCTTCCCAACCATCACACTTATTTAGATAATCAAGATAACTCTACCTTACATATTATGCAAATTAATGCTAAGTTAAGACTTCACTGAACTGTGCAGTTTTCTGTCTGTTGCAAATTTAATGTATGTGTCAAATTTCTCCTTTTGTCACAATGTTTTCAAAAGGCGTCTGATAGTGGGAAAGCCTGATTCTGTGCTCTACAACATCATGTTTTGTTTTCATATTGTAGGAGGCTATAGACTGGCTATTAGGACACAAGCATGTTTACTCCGAACAACTAGGGGTCATTGGAACATCAAAAGGTGGAGATTTCGCTTTGTTAATGGGAGCATTCTCACCTAAGGTATGTTTATTGAATGTTTTTACTGTGCATTAATTTATTCCTGAAATAACTCTTAACCCTTTCCCACATACAGCAAATCAGCATCAAATGACTATGAAAGCGTATATTATAAGTAGGGAAAATATCTATAAATGAAAGTAAAAATATTGAATAGAGTTGAGAACACTGAGCAATTGCTCCTTTTGCCACAATGTTTACAAAAGTCGTCTGCTGTGGAGGCATCAGACCCATTTTGAAATGGCATCAATAATCAAACTTTCATAATATAGAGATTCGTGTCATATGTTTTGGAAGTCATCTTTTGCAGGTTTTTTGTATGAGTGAATGGATTGAAATATTGTAAATTGTTAGAAGCAGTGCTCTTATTAACCCTTTCCCTCATACGACAATTCTGCAGCAGACGACTTTGAACATATTTTGTCAAATAATGGAAAATCTCTATAATTGAATGGATAACCTATGACTAAAAGTGGAAAACATTGTGACAAAAGGAGAAATTGCACGTTTTGTGCAATTTCTTCTTTTGTTACTATGTTTTCAAAAAGCCGTCTGCTGCAGAGGCCTCAGAAAGCGCTTATATGAGGGAAAGGGTTAAGGGGCATATTTCAAGTTCTTAAAACCCTGATTCGTTTATCCAAATGGGAAAGGGTTTTTAGTACCACAGTATTGAATTAAATTGAAGAATAAAAAAGATATTGTGTTCAAATAACTTTCCTTATCTAGGTCTGTGCAGAATTGTGTGCTATATTAATCCTTTCCAAGATACAACAACTCTGTAGCAGAAGAATCATGAACATATCTAGGCATAAATACTTAAAAACTCATTACATTGTATACAAAATATTTATAATAGAAAAGAGTTGTGACAAAGGAAAAATTGCTTAGTATGAGCGTTTATAAGTAATTTCTCCTTTTGTCACAATGTTTTCAAAAGGCGTCTGATAGTGGGAAAGCCTTATCCTGTGCTCTACGAAAATCAAGCTTTTTGCTCACCTGAGCACACACTGATCACACTCTAACATGTGTCATGATCAACCATTTCTTAAAAACAACATCTCTTTAACTACTGGGCCGATTCCAATCAATCTTTACAGCTATGTTCCCTTGGTGGCTTAAAATTAGGTCTAGATTCCTTTATATGCCTTAAGTACAAACTCTGATACCCAGAACTCCTGGCCTTATTACAAAAGTTGTTTGTGTTTATTTGGGGTTGTTAGCTGTTTTCAAAGTTATTTCCGTTATATTACAGGTACAGTTCACTTATTCACGATACCTGGCTAAACAAACCAGTATCCTGTTGCGTACTAGTTTCGTGACCTTTATCATTGATTTTCGCGCATGCGCATTTCGATATGAAGAAGCTAGTGGTCAAAATATTATTTTATTTTAGATAAGTATCAAAAAAACTGGTAACATAAACAAAAATAAGAAATATTTTGAAAATATGTCTCAAATGTGCGCCTGATTATCGATCGTGAATGTCAAAACCCTTTCTCCTCAGTTCGTGACATAGTTTCATATTGCCAAAATATAAAGGAAAGTAACCGGAAGTAAAATGTTAACTTAGAAAAACGCTTCCATGACATTGACAAGTTATGCAGACAAAAAATGTTGTTCGAAAAATTGATTTCTTATACGTCACGAAACGAGTGCAAGGGCCGAATATAGGAGAAAGAAGGATACTTGGCTAGGAAATGTGCCATGTCTGAGGCACTCCACCGTAACAGGAGTCTCTAGGATCAGGTGCATCAATACCCGGTATTGTTGAATAAAGTTCATTTCGAGGGCTTGGCGTGAAACGGTTGTAACTAAAAACCTATTTTATAAACCCTGGTTTAGGGGTAATTTTGACCCCTTTGTAAACAATGCAAATTTAGGTGCCATTGCTCAGAACGAGCAATGTCACCTAAATTTCCATTGTTTACCAAGAAAAAAAGGTTTAACGCTTATAAAGAATTTATGGCGAGGTGATAAACCTTGGTAAAAAAAATACCAATTTTAGTTACAACCGTTTCATGCCAAGCCCACGATTTGTTTGTTCCAGTTTGCCAATGTACCTATTTATCGTGTAATGTTAACACATTCCTTTTTTTGCAGGTATCGGCTATAGTAAATGTTAATGGATGCACTTTTTCTGCCTCATATCCTGTGAATTACAGTGGTGGATTCATTCCTGCAATAGAGTGAGTACCTGTAATGTCATAATTAATATTGAAAAAAATGATGCATTGATTAATTTATTGATTTAAGATCTCAGCTTTTGAATATAAATACATTCCCTTGTTAATAGTTCGGGGATTTCGAAACCGGGTGTCCCGGGTTCGATCCCCAGTCGCGGCACTACAGTCATGGTGGAGTGCCCTTGGGCAAGGCATATTTTCTAGCCTAGTATTGGTTTGTTTACCCAGGGATCATGAATAATTAAATTTAATTGCGCGCTAAATGACCATAGCTGACGATGCGCCATAAAACAATATACATTCATTGTTAATAGTTCATTAAATAAACTATTTTTTACCTCAAAAACCTAAAATTTGGCCAGATGCATATATAGTGTTACCCTTATCTGTCAAACCATCCTTTCTTCATTATTGGTTTACGTTCCTTTTCTTTGGAATGGAATCAGACGAAATTTGATAACATTGTGGCAAAAGGAGAAATTGCTCAAAACTTTTTCAGTTATTTACCTCCAATTGCAGAGATATTTCATGTTCTTGCCTAGATGTTTTCAAAGTCGTCTGCTGCAATTTTGTTGTATGTGAGAGAGAGTTAACCCTTTCCCTCATATAGACGCTTTTCGATGCCTCTGCAGGAGACAGCTTTTTGAAAACATAGTGACAAAAGAAGAAATTGCTCAAAACGACAATGTTTTCCACTTTTAGTCATAGGTTATCCATTTAATTATAGAGATTTTCTATATTTTGACTAAATATGTTCAAAGTCGTCTGCTGCAGAATTGTTGTATGAGGGAAAGGGTTAATTAGATATTATTTGATGAGTAATCGTTTGATGACAAGACTTTCAGGAGTATATTCAGATTGCCCTTACACATCCAGTGCTTGTCAAAAACTTCAATTCCAAAGATCATGTTTTAGCTCACGGTGTGTTGACACAATCTGAATACGCACAGGGTCAAATTTGAATTTAAATGCAACTGGAGTACTATAAGCAGTTATTATCCTTGAACTTTATAAGCACTTATAGATATATATATATTGTGCAAGTTTTGTCTAGAGTGCCAACAGGGGTGCTTTCATGTCGTTCCTACAGCTTTCTATTTCAATGAGAAGTTTTGGTGAAGAAATATCTCACCATAATTAGCTGAAAATGAAACAAAAATAATCTTGATCGGATTGCAAGGAGGCTCTGTCTGAGTTGGTTGTTTGCAATTATGAGAAAGTCAGTTTTCATGTAATTTGAACTGGAGGATGAATTAAGGTTTATGTGTCGTTTATTTTTGACAGTTCATGAATGCTAAGATATGTATGTTACAGATACATTTATACATTTTTGGCCGGATTGCTTTAGCAATTCCGGTCTATAGATTGGCGATGTCCATCTGTCTGTCTGTCAACATTTTGATTAAAGTTTCAGGTTGAGGATAAATCTCAGCACTGGAAAGAGTTACAAACTTGAAACTTTGCCTGAAGGTAACCAGTAATAAGTTCTATTGATTTCTATGGTTACTTTGACCTTGACCTTGGTTTGTCGATTTTCAAGGTCAAATTGCCGACAATCTGGCCTTACCGTCTTCAGCGGTTTCTTGTTATAGTTTACAGTTACAAAAGATCAAAGAAGTGGATGGAGCTTACGTTTTTAAAGATGCACTCGATTATGAAGAAAAAGACCTTACACCAGTAAGCTTATTCTTTTCCCGTATGCAGATGTATGAGCAATGGAGAAAATCTTCATAACTCATAATTACCACCTACTGGTACATCAAATCTGCAGCAGCTAGATGACATCAAAAACAAAAATGTATCCTACAGTATGTTTGGCCCACTTTAAATCTTTACCACATGAAACAAATCTGTAGCAGACGACTTTGAAAACATGTTGGCAAAAATATGGAAAAGCTCAAAAAATGAAAGGGTAATTACTAAAAAGAGTTATAAACACTGTTGCAAAAGGAGAAACTGATGATTATAAGCAATTTCTTTTTCTGTCACAATGTCTTGAAAAGTATTCTGCTGCAAAAGCATATCAAAGTGTCTGTATATATTATAGGAAAGGGTTAACTTAAATTTCAAAAAAATGTTGGTGTTGTAAAATCACCTGAGCCTAATGCTCAAAGTGATCTATTCTGATCATTCTTCGTACATCTTCCGACTTCAAATGACATCTTTTTCTAAACTGCAGTCTGCTGAATCATTTTAACCAAACCTCACAGAAATTTTCAATGGGTGGTCTGCAACCATCTTCTAAATAAATAATTAAACAGACATTTAATTTTCAATTTCAAAATCATATTTAAGGCATGAATAGGGCTTGCTTAACTGCGTTTTTAACAAATTTAGCCTTTCTGTTGTTAGTAAAATCTAAGTCCTTAGGTGTTTTCCCACAAAAATGAGGACATCTAGACATATGTGTACAGTTCAAAAATGGAAATATACTGGGCTGATTAATAAATAGATTAATATAGAGTAAGAACACTGAAAAGAAATCAGTTCTTTTGAATGGGTTTACGAAAATGGACCATCATGGCCCTCCTGTATAAAATGGATTACATGTTCTTTTATACAGGTTTGGAAGAATAACCCCAAAGTTCTCAATATCCTCAGTGAAGATGATATGTGTTCTCCCAATGAATGTATACGGCTAATGAAACGGTGCTACCCATCGGACAAAACCAACAACTTCACGATTTTAGCGTATGACAAAGCTGGTCACCTATTAGAGCCACCATATACACCTCTATGCAGAATGTCGTACCATAAAGCATTTGGTGAGAGTTTCTGCTAACTTATTTGCATGTTCTTTTCTGCTGGTTTTATAATTTATCTTTTCTTTTTTTATATTTTCCTGCTTATTTGACAAATCTAGTGTGACACAGATTTGTGCATATCCTTTTTTTGCAAGTCATGTTTTAACATAGACAGTCATGTGGTTTTTATGGCTTTTAACAACAGTTCATGTAGACTGGATACCGAAAACACATTAATGATAACAGGACGTTACCACCATTGCCTGTCTTATGTAAAAATGAAGTGTCAAATTTTCAGACAAAATTCATCAGTAAAGACCACTTGAGGTACTTTTTGTGTCGTCAACTTGTAAAGAAAGAAGAGATAAGGAATCACTTCTCCAACGTCAGTCCATCTGTCTGTCGGTCTATCAATCAGCCTTACACTTTGACTTTGGTAAAAGTCACTGGTTATAGTGACAGCCAATGTATTTCTTTGGATTCTCTCATTGTACTGGCTGACAAAGAACAATTTACAATTTTATTGAAGAAAGCTTGTGATATTTGATTTGATTTGCACTGATCATGTCAAAAGTGATGAAATTAATATGCAAGATGTCAAGACCCAGAATTGTATGATCATAGTCATTTGTTTGATTTTGCTTGTACGTCAGGGAGACTATTTTAACTATTATGTATAGGTCAAATTACAACAAATACATCCGCGGTTATTCTGATCTACAGCCAAAAAGTTCCATAAAAACCATCTGTTTAAGTAGATTTGAGTGTATACCTCAACAGAATGTATTGAATATATGACATTGAGTTTAAATTCATTGTAAATGGGTATAGGATGCACTGGAAATGATTGATTTGATAATTTTTCGTATATTGACCTTGATTGAAAGTTAAAGTAGAGAACATGAGAAATCAGATTCGTCCCAGTTCAATTTCATCCAAAATGACAGAAACCATTTCCGCGGGGTGAATTCTTTCTTGCATAATACATGACACCCCCCATTTTCTTTGGATCATTTTAAAGCTGAGAGGTAACTCTTTTAAATGATTTTGGATGTTCTACCTGAGAAGTGCTTAAAAAGTGTGACAATTTAGGGTTGAAACTGGTTTTGATTTACATGGAAACAAAGAAGGAATTTATTTGATGTATTGTGACCTTTATATATGTATAGTTACATTGTCTTACTGCAGGTGACACATGTGTCACTTGGAACAGTCTTGTATTCCGAAATGAAAGGATAAATTCATTTTTTTTACATATTTCATGTCTTTATTTCAGATATGTATTTCTTGTGGGGAGGATACCCAGAGGAGCATGCCGCAGCACAGGAACATGCTTGGAGAAATATTCTCGAGTTCTTTGATAAAAACATTCCACAAACAATACCTAAACACAGCAAAATGAAATCCAATCTGTGATACTATTGTGTTTCTAATAATCAATGGGATTCAATTTGTACTTCTCAAAGGTCATGTCATACGAAAAACCAAATATTTGGTCTCTGCAACTAGGAAAAATACAGCTCAGCCTGCACCTCTATGCAATCTGATCAGGTTCTGCCCTCAAATTTGTTGAGAAGGATTTAAGTATAAATATATAATGGGTACTGTTTTGCTTTGTGTTGACATTGACATGAACTTCATGATGAAGTGATAGTTGACAAGTTTTGCTTGTTTAACCCTTTCCCTCATATGACAATTCTGCAGCAGACGTCTTTGAACATATTTTGTCAAAAAATGGAAAATCTCTATAATTGAATGGATACTCTATGACTAAAAGTGGAAAACATTGTGTCAAAAGGAGAAATTGCACGTTTTGTAAATGCATCTGCAGGTGGGAAAGGGTTAATTAGTGCAAGCATCCAGAAATCATCGGAAGAATGTTTATATTGTTGTTGTTGTTGTGTTTGCATGATGGGACTCCGATCACTTACAAACTACCGGTAGTTTTAATGCAGCAAAACAGGCTTTCTAATATTGAGTGAGCAATGTTTAACCCTTATCCCACATCCAACAAACCTGCAGCAGACAACTTAAATAAACAAAAATATGAAAATTCTCTACAAATGGAAGTATAATTATTGAATAGAGTTGAAAACATTTTGACAAACGGAGAAAAATTTCATGAAAGCAATTTCTCCTATTTCAACGAATGTTTTCAAAAGTTGTCTGCTGTGTTGTCAGAGAGCATCTGTATGTGGGAAATGGGGTTTATGTGCGTGTTAATATGGTATAGTGTAGTCCAATATATACTCTTAATCAGTATAAATTACTCAGGGATTTCAAACAGTATATAATGCTGTCCTTTGACAGTTCTTTTCTGATTTTATACTTTCATTTACATTTTATTTTATTTTTTGTCCCTTGATGTTTTTAACTTCTGTATATTTTGACTTGATAAGCTTTATCAATTTTACCATTATTATGTCTCCTCCCTCCAGAGGAGACATATTGCTTTTGCCTGCGCCGTCTGTCTGTCCGTCTGTCTGTCTGTCTGTCAGGGCGTCCACATTTCTTGTCCGGCCTTTATCTCACAACCCCTTGGCCACATTTCTATGAAACTTCACAGGAGTCATCGGTACAACGTCTAGTTGCGCATATTACGAGGGCGTTTAATTTGACATACTTTTGGATGAGTTATTGCCCTTTCTTAAAATTGCCATTTCATTCTTGTCCGGCCTTCATCTCACAACCCCTTTGCCACATTTCTATGAAACTTCACAGGAGTCATCGGTACAACGTCTAGTTGTGCATATTACGAGGGCGTTTAATTTGACCTACTTTTGGATGAGTTATTGCCCTTTTTTTAAAATTGCCATTTCATTCTTGTCCAGGGCGTCCACATTTCTTGTCCGGCCTTTATCTCACAACCCCTTGGCCATATTTCTATGAAACTTCACAGGAGTCATCGGTACAACGTCTAGTTGCGCATATTACGAGGGTGTTTAATTTGACCTACTTTTGGATGAGTTATTGCCCTTTCTTAAAATTGCCATTTCATTCTTGTCCGGCCTTCATCTCACAACCCCTTTGCCACATTCCTATGAAACTTCACAGGAGTCATCGGTACAACGTCTAGTTGTGCATATTACGAGGGCGTTTAATTTGACCTACTTTTGGATGAGTTATTGCCCTTTTTTTAAAATTGCCATTTCATTCTTGTACGGTCTTCATCTCACAACCCCTTTGCCACATTTCTATGAAACTTCACAGGAGTCATCGGTACAACGTCTAGTTGTGCATATTACGAGGGCGTTTAATTTGACCTACTTTTGGATGAGTTATTGCCCTTTTTTTAAAATTGCCATTTCATTCTTGTCCAGGGCGTCCACATTTCTTGTCCGGCCTTTATCTCACAACCCCTTAGCCACATTTCTATGAAACTTCACAGGAGTCATCGGTACAACGTCTAGTTGCGCATATTACGAGGGCGTTTAATTTGACCTACTTTTGGATGAGTTATTGCCCTTTCTTAAAATTGCCATTTCATTCTTGTCCGGCCTTCATCTCACAACCCCTTTGCCACATTTCTATGAAACTTCACAGGAGTCATCGGTACAACGTCTAGTTGTGCATATTACAAGGGCGTTTAATTTGACCTACTTTTGGATGAGTTATTGCCCTTTTTTTAAAATTGCCATTTCATTCTTGTCCGGTCTTCATCTCACAACCCCTTTGCCACATTTCTATGAAACTTCACAGGAGTCATCGGTACAACGTCTAGCTGCGCATATTACGAGGGCGTTTAATTTGACCTACTTTTGGATGAGTTATTGCCCTTTTTTTAAAATTGCCATTTCATTCTTGTCCGGCCTTCATCTCACAACCGCTTTGCCACATTTCTATGAAACTTCACAGGAGTCATCGGTACAACGTCTAGTTGCGCATATTACTAGGGCGTTTAATTTGACCTAATTTTGGTTGAGTTATTGCCCTTTTTTTAAAATTGCCATTTCATTCTTGTCCGGCCTTCATCTCACAACCCCTTTGCCACATTTCTATGAAACTTCACAGGAGTCATCGGTACAATGTGTTGTTGCGCATATTACGAGGGCGTTTAATTTGACCTACTTTTGGATGAGTTATTGCCCTTTTTTTAAATTGCCATTTCATTCTTGTCTGGCCTTCATCTCACAACCCCTTGGCCACATTTCTATGAAACTTCACAGGAGTCATCGGTACAACGTCTAGTTGCGCATATTACGAGGGCGTTTAATTTGACCTAATTTTGGTTGAGTTATTGCCCTTTTTTTAAAATTGCCATTTCATTCTTGTCCGGCCTTCATCTCACAACCCCTTTGCCACATTTCTATGAAACTTCACAGGAGTCATCGTTACAATGTGTTGTTGCGCATATTACGAGGGCGTTTAATTTGACCTACTTTTGGATGAGTTATTGCCCTTTTTTTAAATTGCCATTTCATTCTTGTCTGGCCTTCATCTCACAACCCCTTGGCCACATTTCTATGAAACTTCACAGGAGTCATCGGTACAACGTCTAGTTGCGCATATTACGAGGGCGTTTAATTTGACCTAATTTTGGTTGAGTTATTGCCCTTTTTTTAAAATTGCCATTTCATTCTTGTCCGGCCTTCATCTCACAACCCCTTTGCCACATTTCTATGAAACTTCACAGGAGTCATCGTTACAATGTCTTGTTGCGCATATTACGAGGGCGTTTAATTTGACTAAATAAATCACTAACTGACAAAATACAGTCAGCCAGACAAATACCCCTTGGGGGAGACATATGTTTTTCCCAAAAACAACCTCTAGTTCATATTACAACAATTGTGAAACAAGCTTACTGCTTATATTAACCCTTTCCCTCATATAGATGCTTTCTGACGCCTCTGCAGCAGACGGCGTCTAGAAAAAATAGTGACAAAAGAAGAAATTGCACAAAACGTGCAATTTCTCCTTATGCCACGATGTTTTCCTCTTTTAGTCATAGGTTATCCATTCAATTATTGAGATTTTCTACTTTTTGACAAGATACGTTCAAAGTCGTCTGCTGCAGAATTGTCGTATGAGGGAAAGGGTTAATGATGATCGATGTCTGCTTCCTGGATACTATTGAGTGCCGCTGGTGTGGAAAAATCACAAAGGAAGAACACAAGCATAACATAGTCAAATTAGATGAATATTATAAATGTTAATAATCCATAGAAGTAAATGTACAAATATCTAAATGCCATAAAAATATGGAATTTCTCTATATAAGATACGGTTGAAAACGTTGTGCGAAAAGGAGAAATTGGTCATCATCAGCAATTACTCTCTTTGCTTCAATGTTTTCAAGTTGTTCGCTGCAGTTGTTTTTTCATGAGGGAAAGGGTTAATTTGCATGACCTTCATTATGCTTGGTATAAGGAACAGTATTAGTGTGATGAATGATTAGTCCATACTTTATCACATCCTAGATCTCATTAATTTGGAGTCAAAATTCTGATGCAATTTATTTGCAGTGTTTAACCCTTTCTCACATACAAAAGAGTCTGCAGCAGGTGTTTCTACATGTTGGAAGGGGTTATAGTCTATGCTTGGTATAATGAACAGTATTAGTGTGATGCATAATTAGTCCATACTTTATCACATCCTAGATCTCATTAATTTGGAGTCAAAATTCTGATGAATTTATTTACAGCATTTAAACTTTACAAAAAATGTCTATAAATGAGGCTATAATTATTCAAGAGTTGAAATTATTGAGCAAAAAGTGTAGTTTCTCGTCATTAGCAATTTCTCCTTTTGACTCGATGTTTCAGTTGACTGCAAAAGACAAACAGTTAATCCTTTCCCTCATACAGACGCTTTCAGACGGCTTTTTAAAAACAATGTGACAAAAGAAGAAATTGCTTAAAACGCGCAATTTCTTCATATGCCACAAGTTTTCAACTTTTTTTTAGTAATTATACCTACAATTATAGATGATTTCCAACTTTTTGAGTAGACATTTTCAAAGTCATCCGCTGCAGATTTGTTGTATGTGGGAAAGGGTTAAATTTGCAATTTAACATGTTGTCACTCTTCTATGACTCAATATCTGATGTAGATGATATTTTATGTAATATAATCTGGTATATTTTAAATGAAGAAAATTGTTTTCACAGATTAAAAGTTTAAAATGTAGCAATGATTTTCTTTTGTCAAATATTATCAACTTGGATTGTTTGTTTGAATGTTTCACCCTTTCCCTCATATAGACGCTTTCTGACGCCTCTGCAGCAGACGACTTTTTGAAAACATATTGACAAAAGAAGAAATTGCACAAAACGTCCAATTTCTACTTTTACCACAATGTTTTCCATTTTTATGCCCCTGGAATCACCGATTCGGTGGGCATCTAGTTTTTGGCCTGTCTGTCTCTTTGTCTGTCTGTCGAAAAAACCTTTAACCTTGACCACTACTTTTGAACCATAACAAGTACGGCTACCTTATTTCACATGTGTATTCCTTGTGACATGACCTTTCTGTCAGTACCAAAATGTTTGACCTTGCGACCTTGACCTTTGACCTAGATGTTGCCATTCGGGGGCATCAGTGTTTCACAAACACATCTTGTTTGTCATAGGTTATCCATTCAATTATGGAGATTTTCTATGTTTTGACAAAATGCGTTCAAAGTCGTCTGCTGCAGAATTGTCGTATGAGGGAAAGGGTTAGACAGATATTATGTTTTATCATCACATTTCCTTGGTAATATACCAGTACTAATTATCCTGACACCAGAACATCAGACATGCTATCCATGCAGCCCTGAGCACCAAGGAGATAAGTCGTTGCTACCATTCTTGTCTGTTTTTCGAAGAAAAAAATTCAGGGTATTATGATACACTTGGCATCGACGTCAGCATCTGCGCCAACACAACATTTTAACCTTACATCATAACACAAAAACCTTTCAACATTTTCAAATGGAACTTAGTACACATGTTCCTAGGAACAATACACATGTCTAAACCAAGTCACATAACTCTGGCTTCAATAATGATTCGGAAATGCCCCTTTTTGCGACTTAGAAACAAACAGGGCAAGCGTTGGCGTTTGCTCCTTGGCATTCTTGTTAAAGTCTTTGGTATGACACAACTAGGGTTCAAACGTTGGTCTCCTACTTCCAAGGTGGACAATCAAACTACTACACATGTACATCACTGAAACAGTTCAACTTGGATTGAAATTCAAACCTGTTAAATGTAATGGTACAACATATACCCGAGCAGAATAGGATGAAAAGGGGTTTCCAGATTGCAGAACCAATTTTGATACTTATCCAGGAGACGACTTTTTAAAAACATTGTTTCAAATAACTGCATTTTTTTTTTTTACCACAATGTTTTCAACTCTTTTCAATAATTACTTTTTCATTTATTGATATTTTCCATATTTTCTCTTAAATAATTTCAAATTGGGTTGCTGCAGATTTGTTGTATGTGTATGATTTCAGTATACCCCTGACAAACTGGGGTATAATAAAAAATTATCATAAACCCCTCTCTGGGAGTGTCAAAATCCCATTAAATATATATCATACGACACTACAAGTACAGTTTCCTGTCTTATTCACAAGTCTTTGTTACAACACGGAAACCGAACTATGAAAATGACGTCACATCAGCAATTTGACATTATAACACCAAAATCAGATGACTTGAGCAATCTTTGTTGAGTCATCAAAGGTACATTTCAGTGACATATTTTTATATTGGACTTGAATTTTCTGGCGATTTTTCAAGGTTGACACAATAGTTATTAAAAGGGAAAGTAGCCACACTTCCTACCCACCATAATTACAAACTGATAAAAATAGTTGTAGTACATTCTTAATAGAGGGTCGGTCATCTAAGAATCAAATAGGCCAAGTTATTCTCGAAATGGTACAAGTACTTACAGAAAATAAAATGTTTAAAATTTGCTGTATAGGCAAATAAGGTAAAATAGCCCAGCATGGATACTCACCAGGTGGAGCATTCAACCAGAATGTTACAACTCTTTGTTAAGGATCTATCTAACAAGGAACATTTCAGTGAAATTAATTTGAAATCAGATTTGTTCCTTTAACCCTTTCTCACAAACAGTAAACCTGCAGCTGACGACTTTGAAAGTATGTTTAAATGAGGGTATAATTACTGCAAAAAGTTGAAAACATGGCAAATGGAGAAATTTCTTGTTTTAAGCAATTTCTCCTTTTGCCACAATGATTTCAAAAGTTGTCTGCTTCGAAAGTGTCTTTATGTGTGAAAGGGTTAGAGGCATAACTTTTCCAATTTTGCACTATAGGCATATCATTTTAAAGTTGAACTATTTTATACTATCAAAGCAGAACACAGGGCTTAAAGTCACCCTGACCTGGGACAACTAACGTATTAGTCATCCCAGCCCTGACTGACAGTTTTAGTTTCTTTTGTTTTTGTCATGGCAACCAGACTTCTGAATTGTTTGAAGAATTTTAAAAGAAGAGCACCTATGGAACATCCCTGTTAAATTTGAATGGAAAGACAGACAGACAATACGAAAGATGGCGAGTGATCATGCTTTGGTGATCTAATTTTCCAACCTTCCCATATGAGACAAATCCGCAGCAAACAACAAGCTACGAAAAATCTCCTTTGCCACCAGGTTTCAAAATAATTTGCTGCAGATGCGTCAAAATGTGTCTGCAAGTTGAAAAGGGAAAACATATTCTGCATAGTTATTTCAAATTAAAGGAACAAGTCGCACACACAATTTCTTTCACTAAATATTTATTCCCGACTATGAAAATATTATTTTATAAACAGACACAATTTTTGTAAAAAACTTTCAATTGACTGTAAAAACCCTTTCCCTCATACGACAATTCTGCAGCAGACGACTTTGAACATATTTTGTCAAAACATAGGAAATCTCTATAATTGAATGGATAACCTATGACTAAAAGTTGAAAACATTGTGTCAAAAGAAGAAATTGCTCGTTTTGAGCAATTTCTTCTTTTGTCACTATGTTTTTCAAAAAGCCGTCTGCTGCAAAGGCGTCAGAAAGCGTCTATATGAGGGAAAAGGTCCAATCAATCAAACTGTGCAGCATCTATAAATAGATTGTATTAATTTTATGATCATTTCAACATAGCATTATGCATAACAGTTTTTCCCTGTTACTGAAAGAGTGCATATAATCAATTTAAACGGTTGAAACATAGTGATGAAATGAAGAATGGCTTATTATGAGCAATTTCTTCTTTTGTCACAACCTTTTCAGAATTCGTCTGCTGCAGATGCATCCACATGTGTCTACATGTGGAAAAGGGCTAAATAATTTGAAACATGTTATTCCCATGGAGGTTTGTCCGCATCTGGCCAGGACGTAAAATTAGCTGTAATAGACCCGTCTCTGTCCACTACTCTATCTAGCTCGCCATTAAACAGGCCAAACATACCACCTAGAAAGATAAAATAAAACGCATTTAATGATGCAAACAACATTTAAAAACTCTGTAACACACATATTTTGAAAATAACCATGGCAAAAGGAGAAACTTATCGAAATGAGCATTTCTCCTTTAAACACAATTATTTAAATCCTTTTTCAAAATAGACTTAGATCTTGCATGATTTCTAAATGACTAAAGAATATGAAATCTATAGTGTTAAGATTTTCAACAGGTCAGATTAATATAAACAATCTTGGTAGGGATCCACCAACTGTTTAAATCGGGCAAGTAGTTTTGGATTAAAAGGTTTTTAGTCTTTAAAGATCCTTTCCTTTGCCATGATGTTACCGAAGAAACATGTATGCGGTTTTGCTTCAAAGAATTATGGTAAGTACATAGATTGCCACACTATTCATAAGGATCAATGAATAAATGATCGATAAATGAATGTTCAAGTGACATTCATGATTAGCAGTGACCCCCTTGCTGTCGGCACTTTCAATGTAAGTGTGTTTGAAAATTATCCAGTATCTTCAAATAGTGTTATCACATATTTATTTGCTTATCAATCTAACGACGACCCCCGTAACACTAGCTTGTCGCTTTAACCCTTTCCCTCATACGACAATTCTGCAGCAGACGACTTTGAACATATTTTGTCAAATAATGGAAAATCTCTATAATTGAATGGATAACCTATGACTAAAAGCGGAAAACATTGTGACAAAAGAAGAAATTGCACGTTTTGTGCAATTTCTTCTTTTGTTACTATGTTTTCAGAAAGCCGTCTGCTGCAGAGGCGTCAGAAAGCGTCTATATGAGGGAAAGGGTTAACCAACTGAGCTAACCGGGCAATCATGTATTGCCACCACATCCAGGTACTACATTTGTACACAGTTTCCTTTAATTAACTTTTAACATCATTCAAACGACTGTAATTGACTCTGCAGTAAATCACTGTTTTTCGAAAACATCCGCTGAAAGGAGAAATAGCTCAAAGCCAAAAGATAAACTCTTATCTAACTGTTTCAACACTATACTTTCAAACAGGCAACTTAACGCTTTCCCACATACAAGAAATCTGCAGCAGACGACTTTGGAAATATGTGGACAAAAATATTGAAAATCCCTATAAATGAGGGTATATTTACTGAAAAGTGTTGAAAGCATTGTGGCAAAAAGAGAAATCTATGACTAAAAGCGGAAAACATTGTGACAAAAGAAGAAATTGCTCGTTTTGAGCAATTTCTTCTTTTGTCAAAATGTTTTCAAAAGTGGTCTACTGCAGAGGCGTCATAGAGCGAATATATGTGGGAAAGAGGGGTTAAAATATCTTGTCAGGTAAGATATGTTGCCGCATAAATTATTAAGCATTTATACCAGTATGAATGAAAAGAATCCTTGTGCCCTTGAATCTATTTGGATTCTTCCTCAGCTCTTCGACCATTCCAAATGCAGCTTTAGCAGTGTAATAGGGGTCTATTAATATCCCTGTGGCTGAACTCACTCTTGTAATAAAATCTGGAAACAAATGGATGCATACACAGAACACAGAAGCCATGAAGCCTTATCTGAATGGGGAAGGGTTAACCCTTTCCCACATGTTATTGAAAGACAAACAACTTTTGAAAATATTTTGTCAATAGTAGAAATAAAAGCAATTGCTCCATTCGCCACAATGTTTTCAACTCTATTAAGTAGTTAAAACTTTCAATTTTGGAGATTTTCCATACTTTTATGTGTTTTCAAACTTGTCTGCTTCACATTTATTGTTTGTGAGAAAGAGTTGAGAAAATCATCATGGTCTGTTCATGACAAGAATCTATATGTACAAAGTTAACACTTTCATTTATGTAGACGCTTTCTGACACCTCTGCAGCAGAAGACTTTTGGAAACTTTGTGACAAAAGAAGAAATTGCTCAAAACGAGCAATTTCTCCTTTTGACACAATGTTTTCTATTCAATAAGTATGTATTCATTTAGGGAGATTTTCCATATAATTGTTGAGATGTTTTCAAAGTCGTCTGCTGCAGATTTTGTTGTATGTGGGAAAGGGTTAATGTATAATTATCCTTTAATTGGAGGTAAATAGTTTGGGATTTTTTAAGTTTTACCTTGCAGCTAATGATTATCAAACAAATCCAATTAAATTGAATTAAGGGCTGTAGATTAGAGGGCAAATTTCATGCTCGCCAAACCTTAGTCGATATGTAAACCCTTTTCCACATGCAGACAAATTTTTACGTATTTTCAGCAGATGATCTTTTAATACATATTGGCAAAAGGAGAAATTTTTCATGATGAGCAAATTCTCCTTTTTCCAAACTGTTTTTAATACTTTTAAAAAAATTAAACCTTCATTAATTTAGATTTCTGTCAAGCTGTTGTAGTAACCTGCTGCAGATTTGGTGTACTTTGGAAATAGTTAAACCTTAACCCTTTCCCTCATATAGTCGCTTTCTGACACCTATGCAGCAGACTTTTTGAAAACATAGTGACAAATGAAGAATTGCAAAAACACAGAAAATCTCTATAAATGTAGGTATAATTACTGAAAAAGGTTGCAAACGGAGAAATTGCTCGATTTTCAAAGATCGTCTGCTGCATAGGCGTCAGAAAGCATCTATATGTGGGAAAGGGTTAAAGAAAATACTCAGTACATGTTCTTTAGATAAACAGAAAAAAAAATTACCAAGGACTTCTTCATTGACTGTTCCATAGCTCTCCCCTATGTAACCATCAATAAGATCTACTATTTGGTCTGTTGTAATGTCATTGAGGCCGAGTTCTCTCAGTAGACCATCTATATTGCTTGTTAACACCTCATTCGATAGCCCAACAGATACGGAATGGATCCTGTGTAATGGAGGAAGAAACAGATTACTTAGGAAGTTAATTTTACTTTGTTATGAGCCAGTGTGTGTATACCATGTGACTTTTGACGTCATATTTGCATCGTCAGACAGCAATAATTGCTCTTGATAAGAAGTAAAAACAATGGTAACTTTTTTATTTCTTCACCATTTTTAATGAAACATAGCGCAGTCTACGCTGCTTACAATGTCATATCTCCGTTTGTTTACAGGAGTTTGATTGGTGGTCTAGTTTTTTCAAACACTTCGACGAACCTGTTCTCAATATCAAGTTTTGATAATGCTCCGGCTGTCGGCGATCTTAGTAAAGTTTGAGAAAAGGTTCATCGAAGTGTTTTTGAAGAAACTAAACCACTAATCAAACTCCATTTAAAACTGGAGATAGGGCTCTGTAAGCAGCGTAGACTGCGCCATGTTTCATTAAAAATGATAAAGAAATACAAAAGTTACCTTTGTTTTTGCTTCTAAACCGAAGTAAAATAGCGTAGCATTTGTGACGTCAAAGTCACGTGGTATACACACACTGTGAGCTATCTGTGATGTGAGACCGGAGTTATTCACTCAAAAACTTGGAATATTCACATGTAGTTCATTTGAGTCAGAACATAACTTTAAAGTTTAGACATTTAACCCCTTTTGTGGTGCCACCTGGTTAACATATTTTTGAAGCAATATAACTTCAACAATTTTGGTAGAGGGTCATGCAAGGAACATTCCTACCAAATAATCTTGGAATCAGGCAATTCAGAAAAGAATAATTTTAAAGATCAATATAGGTTGAACAAATCATTTAGAGATCCACTGAAGGAATATTTCTACTATATTTTCTTGAAATCAGATAAGAACTTTCATAAGAATGGAATTTAAAAGTTTTATCATTTTGCCCCTTTTCGGATACCGGCAATCAATATGGCTTGAACAAAAACTAAAGGAACATATTCTACCAAATAATCTTTATTCTTGGAATCAGATGGTTGCATTCTGTAGAGAATAATTCTAAAGTTTGGGCATTTCCCCCAATTTCTGATGTCACAGTAACCAAGAGTCTACAAAGAATTGAAATCTTTACCTTCTTACATAAATTTTACAAACTTCTGAATGTTTTCTTTAACTTGAAGTATATTGTACTAGAGAAAAAGCCTTCAATGTTTACAAACAATATAATATTATATATATATGTATATTATATTTACAAGAGAAAGTTAATGCAAGGCATTAATGTCACCTTAAAAGACTGCAATAAATTAGATTTTACCACACATACATTCTTGATGTGGGACAATCAGGAAGACAACCTTGAAACATGGCCAATCAGAGAGCAAGCTGCTTAAGTAACCACCCTTTTTTTTTGTTAGTACACAAGAAACAGTCCATACATTTTACCAGGGACGTAGATAAGACGTAGTAATAATAATAATAATAAAAATCTCTTTGAACATGAAAACAACATTCAGTAAGTTTAAATTACTATTAAAAGGAGAATTCGCCGTAATGTTATCCCGATATTGACATATTATAGTCTGCTGCCAGTCTAATCGGGATCGCATTATTACTCATTTGTCTTCGTAAATAAGATCAAAATAACAGAAATGCGAGTTTAATGAAACTGAAAATACTTAAAACATCGGAATATTTATTTCAGTTGAGTTGTGTCATAACTTAGTGTTTTTAAACAAACGCAATTGTAAAATGTTCAAGACATTTAAATTTTTGTTTTTTCTGTTGACAACTCGTCCTCCAATTTCCTCCCATTTCAATTCTGAAAGGCTTTTAAAAATATAAGTCGACGGCTCCTGCTCGTCGACTAATTAAACCTTTCTGTCATGCAGTCACGTTTTGATGCATATGCAGCAGATGACTTTTAGAAACCTGATGACCACTTCATTTGCCACAATGTTTTCAACTCTTTACCGTAATCATTTATAGAGGTTTTTCTACATGTTTGGCTAGGTATTTTTCACAGTTATCTGTAGCAGATTTGTTGTATGTGAGAAGTTTATTTATATCTTACTTGACTTTAGATCCTGTTAAATAGTTAGCCACTGCTAGACCTGTAGATGTAGGGCATGTTGCTATTGGCAACACAATGTCATCAAATCTATCATGTAAGCCCTGAAAATTAACATTTATATCCCTTTGCCCACCTTTCTGAAACCTCTGCAGCAGATGACTTTTGGAAACATTTTGACAAATGGATAAATTGCTCATAATGAGCAATTTCTCCATTTGCCAAAATGTTTTCAACTTCATTTGATACTTAAACTTCCCTTTATAGAGATTTTCCTCATTTATGTGGGAATGTTTTCAAAGTCGTCTGCTGCAGATTTGTTGTATTCGGGAAAGGGTTTAAAGGGAAAGAGTATGTCACTTGCTAATATGTCAGTACATGAAAACATAACATATGGACAGACGATTGAGAAGTTATACATGTGTCTTTCTGCAAAGACACAAAAACAGAGGATAATGGTGACCCTGTATCACTCATGAATTTGAATCCCATCAGACAAGAAAAACAAAATAACGTCCGAATTAAAAACTAACCCAGCCCCTGGTGCTTTTGGCAATAAGATTACCTGTATCATTATTTGGCCAATCAGCTTACTTTTGACATTTATTGTAAAAGGTCACACAGTGATCATAAAAGGTCACATAGTGATCAGTCATGTTATACAATTTCCAATTCACGTCTTAATGAAATGATCTTTTTGAATACCAACAAGATAAGGTTGAACCGTATTCCCATATTTTCGACATTGAACATTATTTGCTAACAACAAATGAAAGATCAGCCTGCACATTTGTTCAGTTTAATCTCTACATACATCATAGGTTGAAAATGAGGAGTGTTCATTGAAGTTTGCCACTCGGCTTGTACAATTGATTGATTGATTGTTTGGTGTTTTTATGCCGCAATCAATATTTTTTCAGTTATATCACTTCAGTGTTTCCTGGGCAACTTTACCAGTACTAATAGTCTATTTATCCTGACACCAGCCAGTCAGTTGGAATGCTAACCCCCACAACCCTGAGCGCCAAGAAGGGAATCGATTACTACCATTTTTAAAGTTTTCGGTATGACCAGACTGGAGATCAAACCCCCAACTTCCCGCAATCAAGGCAGACACTCTTCCACTACACCATCAACGCGGTAACTTGTTCAAAATAGTGTATATTATAGTATTGTGATGTTGTTGTTGATTTTTAAAATTGTATCCACCAAAGTTTCTTCCTTTACTAGAAACACAGTTCTCAAAGAAATCTTTTCTAGGAACACCTTAAAAAAAATAAAAGACAATGAAGAATTGAACTACGCAGTCCATTTTTCCAATCAAAACGGACACCGGAAAGGATTTTGTTCAACACTGGAAAAAGAAAAGTTGCATCGGCTAGGGAGAATGGTTGATGGGAAAGCTGATAAACCTTCTCTTCTTTTACAAGAACATCAAGGAAAACAAGGCAACACTTTTGGGCACAGCATTAACATGTTTAACCCTTTCCCTCATACGGCAATACTGCAGCAGACGACTTTGAACATATTTTGTCAAAACATAGAATATCACTATAATTGAATGGATAACCCATGACTAAAAGTGGAAAACATTGTGGCAAAAGGAGAAATTGCTCGTTTAGAGCAATTTCTTTGTTTGTCACAATGTTTTCAAAAAGCTGTCTGCTGCAGAGGCGTCGAAAAGCGTTTATATGAGACAAAGGGTTTACAATTTCCCACTTGCAGATGCTTTCTGAAGCATTTGCACCAGACAGTTTTAAGCTAAGCAGCTTTTCTCCCTTTCTGAATCCACAGCAACCAAAATATGATACAGAATCTATATCTTTGGTAGAAATTAGATATCACTTAAAGCGATACAACCTATGGTTCCTATGTCTATAAACCAATCAATATGACAAGGAAACACGACATACAAATGGAGTTTAAATCTTTGGTTATTTTTCCCATTTTCTGAAACTGACTGGCTGCCATGTTATTAAACCAATCAATATAGTTTGCACAAGTTTTGTAGAGGGTCACTAAATAAAACATGTATTGTAATCTGACAAGCAGTTTCAGAGAAAAAGATTTTTTAAGATTGGGCATTTTTTCCCTTTCTGATGCAGCAGCAACTTAAAAGCTCCCTAGAATTTCAATCTTTTAACAATTTTGAAAAAGGACCACCACAGGAACATACCTTTGAAGTTTGGTTGAAATTGGTCCTGAGGTTTAGAATTGGCTGTTGTTAAAGCTAAAAGTTAACGATATTTGGCCGACTGATGACGGATAGAGGATGATCAGAATAGAACTTGAGCCTTTGGCTTGGGTGATACAAAAATAGAAGTAAAGATTGTGGCAAATGGAGCAAATTCTCCTTTTGCCAAAATGTTTTTCAAAGGTTGCCTCTGGCATCGGAATGTGTCTATGTGGGAAATAGTTAACCCATTACTTCACATGACTTTTCAAAGGTCATCTGCTTTGCAATCATCTGACAAAACAATTTCAACAATCTAGAAAAATGAAAGACTTATATTGATAAATAGTTGAAAATATTGCAAAAAAAGATGAAATTGCTCGTCTATGTGAAGTAATGCAAACTTGGGATGCAGCAAGATCACTTCTTGCCTGGCCTGACCCCCATACACTGGCACTCCTCTATAAAGCTCTCCGTTTTAAAGCGGATCCCGTTATAACACTGGTCTTGCTTGGCTCCCAAAACTTTATTACATGAAATATGTGGGAATAGAATTATAAATTTTCAAAAACCTAACATTTAAAACTTTGAAACACCAAATACGACTATAACGTTAAACCACATGTTTGCATAAAGCTTTGTTCAACAATAGACAGATGTTTGCATAATGCTTTCAGTATTAAAACAATAGACAGATAAAAAAATCGATATCGGATGTAATTATTGTTTGTGCATTACGCTTATTGTGTTCAGTCACCTTGCAAACTGATACAACTTTAGTCGACCGCGGCTGTCATGGTGTGACAAACGAACAAGCTCAATTTCAAACTTCAATATGTAACAAAGAACCACAGCTGAAAATTTCGCAAATTTCATTCATTTCTTACAACTTGGGAAACCCCAAAATATACACGTGACTATTCCAGCCAATCGTATTTGCGATATGTAAATTAACTCTATTTAGCTCAAATGGATGCAGTAAACGTCATCAATATTGGGGTGGTTGAATAGGCATGCGCACGAGACATGTATCGATTGTAAATTCCGCAAATATTGCAAAAACTGAAAGTATACTCACAGCCCCTCGGTAAATCTCGAAAGTTCACTGCAATTACCGCGAATTGTCAAAGAAATAACCCTGTAAAAGATTGACAATTACACTCGCAATAATCTGCTGGTGCCTGAAATCTCACCACGCAAATTTAAATTTGCACTTGAAATTCGTGAATATGCAAGCTTAAATTCGAGCCCTGATACATCTATCAAATGCAAGCTTGTTTTAGCCAAAAGCACTCTCTTCGCAATTAAATTAGTGTATGCATTATAGGTGGGTGGGTGGGGTAATGATTTTTTTGGAACAGCGTTATCAATTTAACCCCGCATATAGCGCTGAGCGAGACCATGGCTCCCAAGTACAGTGTTATAGAGGAGTGCCAGTGTATGTATTCATATGAAACATTTCCGACATACAGACACATTTTGACACATCTGCAGCAGATGACTTTTACAAAATATGTGGGTAAAGAAGAAATTGCTCCTTTTTGCCACAATGTGTTAATCTATATTTTACACTTTCCCACATACAGCAAATCTGCAGCAGATGACTTTGAAAACATCTTAGTAAAAATGGGGAAAATCCACAAATAATGGTATAATAATTGAATAAAGTTGAAAACAATGTGGCAAAAGGAGAAATTGCTAAGTGTTTTCAAAAGTCGTCTGCTGCAGAGGCATCAGAAAGGGTCTATATGTGGGAAAGGGTTAAATTAATGCTTATACTTTCATTTATAGAGATTTTCAATATTTTTGGCTAAATCTTTACAAAATCGCCTGCTGATCTGTTGAACATGTATGTGAGAGAGTGTTAACCCTTTCCCACCTGCAGACGCATTTTGACACAATAGCAGCAGAAAACTTTTGAAAACATTGTGGCCAAAGGTGAAATTGGTCATGATGAGCAATTTCCTCTTTGGCCACAATGTTTTCAAAGTCGTCTGCTGCAGATTTGTTGTACATGTCCGTGGGAAAGGTTTAAACCTTTTATGTTTACCTGATTCAGAAGTTCTTGAAACAGTGAAATAAAACCAAACATGCCTCTTACGGATGACCCTCCAACGGGGAAAGGAAAGCACTTCTCCTTGTATTTTGAGCTGGGGAAGTTAAAAGTAGATCACTGACACTTATTTGTATATACATGTTTGTAAGTGTAACCAAAGTTTAATTGAATTAAGTGATCACACAGGAAATTATATTAGCTGAGATATTGCTACCAAGTTTGGTGAAGATCAGATAAGGATTTGTTCATGTTAGACATTTGTCAACTTTGGTGCCCACCGACTGCGGGTGTTCCCATTAATTTATATGCTTAGTATGAAGACGACCGTAATAAAGAAGAACTGTAAACCATGTCTATAATCAGTAACGTACATACTTTTACTCAAATGCAGATGCATAAATATGCTGCTGAATGTGAGACAGAGTAAATGTTCATAACCTTTTAATATAACCGTTGATGCATATCAGGGAAGGGATTAAAACATACAAAACATCTAATACCTGATAAATTCTGCCATTTTATACACCCTTAACTTAAAACTTTCAAAGTCATTTCTTGGTGTCAAATATATATGACTTCCAGCTATGCGGTAAAGAAGTGCATTGGCTTTGGTCCCTATCTCCTCTTTCTAAAACAGAAAAACACAACTAATATTGATTAAATAGTGAAGTTTTATAGATTGATTGATTGTTTTGGGTTTCAAGCTGCTTTCAACAGCTAAGGTCATATCGCAGCGAACAGAGAAGATGATATTGATCCCACACCTTATATTAACATTGAAATAAACATAAGGTATGGAATTAATACCAACCCACCTGCTGGAGCCCAAGGGTTGCATTGACCCCAATCGTTCAGACCCATTTAGCCAGCATTTATGCTTCAAGCGATGGTCACACTGTAGCTTGCATTCTTATTGAAGTGTCCCCCAGCCTAACGCCTAAAGTTTTATAGAAAATATCAGATTAAAAAAAAAAAAGGTATTATCTATAATCTTTACACAAAATATTGGCTGATCATAATATTTATTATATGCCTGTACATTTTCCGGTGGAAATACATGCAGATTGACATGCGCAAATACACCACGACAGATTAAAATTCCGTATCTACACGCGGTGTAAATACAAGATTGTGACGTCAGACAGTGCGCGGAATACTTTCAGCGAGGTATCCCCAATAAACAATGTATTGAATCTGTATATTTAATAGTTTTTTCGCTCTTCATAGATCGTAGGTATATAATAAAAGGAATATTACGTTGCGGGAGCGATAAATGGGTACGTATTGCACGACTCGTAGCGTGGGAAAATCCATATCTTACTCGACCTTCGGTCTCGTAAGATATCGATTTTTCCACGCTACTTGTCGTGCAATACAAACCCTTTTATCGCTCCCGCAACGTAATATTCCGTATATATACATAAGCAACCATCTATAATCCAGACACAAAATATTGGCTGATCTAAATATAAATGTAAACATAAACAATCAACTATATTAATCCAGATGTACACTATTGGCTGATCTAAATATAAACATTAACCCTTTCCTTCATACGACAATTCTGCAGCAGACGACTTTGAACGTATTTTGTCAAAACATAGAAAATCTCCATAATTGAATGGATAACCTATGATAAAAAGTGGAAAACATTGTGGCAAAAGGAGAAATTGCACGTTTTGTGCAATTTTTTCTTTTGTCACTATGTTTTCAAAAAGCTGTCTGCTGCAGAGGCATCAGAAAGCGTCTATATGAGGGAAAGGGTTAACATTAACAATCAACTATGATCCAGACACAAAATATTGGCTGATCTAAATATAAACGTAACATAAACAATCGACTATTACTTGACATAAACAAGATTAAATCACAATTATACAAAACTTAATACATTATGATCACTTGTGAAAAAAGATTATTGTAAAAAATGAAATAGTCTTTCATGAGAGTTAATAACCAAAAAAGGACGTATTTCTTTTATTAAAAATGAGCTGCCAAAATAAAGTGTCATAGGTATAGTAAGAAACATTTCATATAATTTTTCATTCAAGTCGAGATTTATACCATTCATTCTTGCAATACACATTTGCATGATAAACACTAAAACACACACTGATCTATTAACCCTTTCCCAATTACAACAAATCTGAAGCATACAACTTTGATAATGTTGTGGTGGAAATATAGAAAACAAGTTAATGTCATATAGCAAGCAATACAAAAGTCCCCTACCGAACGAGGACAGCATATTGTGTATTATATATGTGCATTTGTTGACAAAAACAGCAATGCACTGATTACATTTTGGATACAGTCCTATCAAACATTTCTCATATCTACCTGTGACCTGGACCTTCCAGTTACAGGCCTGTGTCTTGTGTGCCACATGTCACCTCATCATGGTGAACATGTGTGCCCAGTAACTTGGGAATCCTATGATGCATGGTTAAGATGCGGGCCGGACAAGGTAGTCCTATCAAACAGTTCTCATTTTGACCTTTGACCTCTAAGTATGACCTTGACATTTGAGGTACAGGCCTGGGTCTTGTGCGCAACATGCCCCCTTATGATAGAGAACATGTGTGGCTAGTAACTTGGGAATCCTATGATGCATGGTTGAGATGCGGGCCAGACAAGGTACAGTCCTATCAAACAGTACTCATTTTGACCTCTAAGTGTGACTTTGACTTTTGAGGTACAGGCCTGGGTCTTGAGAGCAACATGCTGCCTCATCATAGTGAACGTTTGTGCCAAGTTTCATGGAAATTCTATGATGCATGGTTGAGATGCGGGTCGGACAAGGTACAGTCCTATCAAGCAGTACTCATTTTGACCTTTGATCTGTCAGTGTGACTTTGAGATTTGAGGTACAGGCCTGGGTCTTCAGAGTGACACGCTGCCTCATCATAGTGAATGTTTGTGCCAAGTTTCTTTGAAATCCTAAGATGCATGGTTGAGATGTGAGCCGGACCAGGTACAGTCCTATCAAACATTACTCATTTTGACCTTTGACCTCTAAGTGTGACCTTGACATTTGAGGTACAGGCCTGGGTCTTGTGCATGACACGCCACCTCATCATGGTGAACGTTTGTGCCAAGTTTCTTGGAAATCTTATGATGCATGGTTGAGATGCGGGTCGGACAAGGTAATCCTATCAAACAGTACTCATTTGGACCTTTGACCTCGTAGTGTGACCTTGACATTAAAGGTACAGGCCTGGGTCTTGTGCGCGACATGCCACCTCATCATGGTTAACGTTTGTGCCAAGTTTCTTGGAAATCTTATGATGCATTGTTGAGATGCGGGTCGGACAAGGTAATCCTATCAAAGAGTACTCATTTTGACCTCGTAGTGTGACCTTGAGGTACAGGCCTTGGTCTTGCGCGCAACACGCTGCCTCATCATGGTGAACGTTTATGCGAAGTTTCTTTCAAATCATATGATGCATGGTTAAAATGCGGGCCGGACAAGGTTAGGTGGGACTGACAGACACACAGATGTAATCGACCAAACCTATAGTCCCCAAACCGATCTTTGATCGGTAGGGGACTAATAATCATAAATGAAAATATAATTGTTGGATAGAGGTGAAAAAGTTGCAGTAAAAGAAGAAATTGCACATTATGAGCATTTTTTTCCTTTTGTTACAATGTTGTTAAAAGTCATTTTGAGGCGTCAAAGTGTGTTTGCAAATAGAAAAGGATTAAAGCTGATTCAGTAAAATATTCAGCAAGTGACAAGAAATAAGATAAATTACATGATCATATATGTTATAATAATGTATTTACCATTGACCCTCGCCCATATGCAGACATATTTGACACATGTCCAGCAGATGACTTTTAAATTAGTGTAGCTTAAGGAAAAAATTGCACATTTGTGAGTAATTTCTCTTTTCCTCAATGTTTTAAACTCAATATTAAACTAGTATTTTGACTTTGAGCTACTTTCCCATACTTAACCCCTAAAGTGTTCTTAATTGCACACTACACTGTGTGTGTCTTCAACTCTTCTTTGCCTAGTTGATAACTTACAATGAACTTAATCCAATCCCACATACAACAAATCTGCAGCAGACGACTTTGAAAACATGTTGACAAAAACCTCAAAAATCTCCATAAAAGATAGCTTAATTGTTAAATAAAGTTGAAAACATTGTGGCCAAACGAGAAATTGTTCATCATGAGCAATTTCACCTTTGGCCACAAAGTTTTCAAAAGTTGTCTGCTGCTATTGCGTCAAAATGAGTCTGCAGGTGGGAAAGGGTTAAGTCTAAGACAATGTGGGAAAATAAATATAAACCCATTGACTTACAGTCCAAGCTTCAATGACGACATGTGGAGTTAAACCCAGGGATCTGCAAGCTAGAGACATAGCCCTACATTGCCCAGAATCTGGTCCCCCTCCAGTAACTACATGTTTACATCCAGCTTGTAACGCCTCTGCAAACATTATCTGTAGACAGCGTACCTGTGACAAAACAAAAGAGCCAAGATGACCGTAAATAGAATATCTGAGTGATAGTATACAAGCAAATGTGCAATTGCTAATATCAGGGAAAAATTGATCAATACTAAGGATGAAACTGCAATGAGTGGACACTGTAAATAAAACAGGTTATCAATATAGGACATTTGTAATAAAGCCTTAAAGCTTTGAACAAACTGAAAGAGGATCATCAAAGGAACATTCCTGTGAAGTTAATGATATCAATCAAATGGTTTCGGATGCAACCCCCTGGGTCTGTTTGTATTCAGCTCTATATGGTTGGTTGAATTTCAATCCCTTTCTCGCTGCAAGATTGCACAAAAAATGGATTGTTTATTTAGTCGCCATCTATTGCAGGCTGGATATAGTTTTTAGTAGTTGTTGACGATGTGATTTGCAGCAGTCTTCATTGGAGTTTTCCAAAATAATTTAGGATTGCCTTCTTGTAACGAGAATTACATGTAGTTGGATCCTTGAACTTCTTTCCAATCATACTCTTTCTTACATCTTTTACTACATACTAATTGATGAACTATTAAACTATGTGCAATCTCATTGGTCAGTTATGGTTTCTGCAACTTACCCTTTTCTTATAATAGCATTAAACATCAAAGTAAAGAATGAATGTATATTGTTTTATGGCGCATCGACAGCTAAGGTCATTTAGCGCGCAATTAAATTTAATTATTCATGTTCCCTGGGTAAACAAACCAGTACTAGGCTAGAAAATGTGCCTTGCCCAAGGGCACTCCACCATGACCGTAGTGCCGCGACTGGGGATCGAACCCGGGACACCCGGTTTCGAAATCCCCGACGCTAACCACTCGACCACAGCGGATTCCTCATCAAAGTAAAGAAGCACATCCTTATAAATTCCTGACAAGACCTTGAAATCACAGCACATTATTGAAATAGCTCTTTTTGATTAGTCCACAGATAATCTCAATTAACATAAACATTTACTAGATGCAGGACACCATACTATTAAGACATATTATATTACATAATTCATATTCATAAAATTAATCAGATTTTATTATAACTATAGCCTTGGCAACATATATTTTGACTATATGTTTTCACAGTTTTCTGCTGCAGATTTGTATATGGGTAAGGGTTAATATTCCTAGAACTGACTTCAGACTCTCCCAAATGCAGAGCTGGACAAGGCCAATTTACAAATTTAGCATTCGAAGGGTTAAAGCCCACTAAGTGTCTGTACTTACCTTATTACCTGTTAGTTCAGCCCCTGTCAAATCGTCCCTTTTTATGTGAATGCTGCAACCCTCTGGTATGTCTGGGAGATTCCATTTGTGAATTGGGGTGTTCAAATTGGATAACTGAAAATAGAATTCACTAGCGAAATAAATGTTGTGACAATTAGGAAAAATACAAATGAATGAGTTTGACAACCCTAATTCGTTGAAGCTTTTGTATTGTCCGATTTCATCACTCTTAGTTACTTAGTTACTTAGCTAATTATTGATGGAGTTGATTTTAACCCTTTCCCTCATAAATCTGCAGCAGACGACTTTTGAAAACATTGTGGCAAAGGTGAAATTGCTCATGATGAGCAATTTCACCATTTATCATGAGCAATTTCACCATTTGCCACAATGTTTTCAACTCAATTTGATAACTAAACTGTTACTAAAAGTATTTTTCATTATTTCTGTTTTGGTCTATTTAAAGTCGTCTGCTGCAGATTTGTTGTATGAGGGAAAGGGTTAATGGTTTTATATTTGATTTGTCTATTTTTTTTAAAAAATACAGGTTATCCCTTTCCAACATTCAACAAATCTGCAGCAGACAAGTTTGAAAGCATTCCAACAAAACTTTCGTCATAAATGAGAGTTTAATTATTAAATAAGAGTTGTAAATATTATTGGAAATGGAGAAATTGCTTGTTTTGGGAAATTTCTCCTTTTGCCAGAATGTTTTCATCCTTCTGCTGCAGAGGCGTCAGAACCCATCTATATGTGGGAAAGGGTTAATACTGTTATTCTGGGACATTGTTTATCTTTCTCATGGTATACTAAACCCTTTGCCACATACAGACTGTGATACAGATGCATTTTCAGGACTATGCAGCAAACATTTTTGCAAAAAATAGAACTTGCTTAGATCACAGAATGCTTTCAACTCTTCAATAATTATACTTTTATTCCTGGAGATGTTCCATATTTTATAAGCATTTGAAAATCAAGTATAATGTTGCATTAATTAAACAGTTTAGCCCTAAATAAAATGAGGCCACCATTCAATGATCATGGGAGAGCAAAAGTTGCTGATGACTTTAGATGTTTTTGTAAACATTGGTGGCAAAAGAGAAATTGCTGAATTTGTAAAGTTCTCGTTTTCTCCCAAAGCATACAACTAGAATTATTCTTGCACTTCCAACTTAGATTGAACAAACTTCTACATATTTCCTAAAAATGTATGTTTTCAAAGCAAACACTACTTAACCCTTTACAACATACAACAAATCTATAGCAGACAATTTTGAAATAATCTAGGCTAAAACATGTAAGTACGATAATTGAATAGAGTTGAAAATATTATGTGAGCAATTTCTCCTTTTACCACAATAATTTCAAAAGTCGTCATCTGAAGATACCTTTTAACCAAGGATGTAGATCTTATCTACGTCCTTGCTTTTAACTGTGTGTGCAAATTGGAAAGGGTTAAGTATATGATTATTGGGTATGTCTAGATTTTAAATAGTCTCAATATACCCTTAGCAAAAAGAACTGGTATAAATTCCAGTTATTTTGCAGTGATTTAGCAGTTTTCAGTCAAAATTGCAGTTAAATACCAGTTTTTGTAGGAAATCTTTCTGTGATAACTCAAAACCAGTTTTTATTAACCAGTTTAAAAGCAGTATAAAAGCAGTATTTCTAAAATTGAAATAACTGGTACAAGAAAAACAGTTTTTAACCAGTTAATTTGCAGTTTTCTGTGTACCAGCGGAAGGAAACAGTAAAAAAAAGCAGTAAAATGCCAGTTCTTTTCTAGAACAGTTTTTATACATTTGCTCTGAGTGAGAAGACCAGTTTTTTTCAAGTTATTTATGCAGTAAAATGGAAAAATCCAGTTTTAAATAACTGACAACAACAACAGCAACAGGAAGTTGAGATTTTAAATTTTCAAAATGGATGTCAGACAATGTGACATGTTAAAATTCAGGCAATGTTTTCACAAAACACTCGGTTATAATGGATTGTCATCAGATATTATGTACATAGTGATTAGTAAATAACTTTTCTTCTCATTCTAATGATAAAAGCAGATAGAAAAAACATAAAATGAAGATTTACAAGCACAGCATTTATTCAGAAATGGCAATTGCTGTATTCAACTTGGCTTGGAAACACTTGACAGGTAAAACTTATGTTAATGAATGTTTATTCAGTGATTTAAAGTGAAATTATGATCTTTGGTGATGTTCTCTTGTAACATGATTATTTTCTGGAACACTTTTAGGCCTAGGCAGTTCCAGGCCCTGGCATTTTCAGTTAATTTTGTAATTTACTACAATGTCTTGGATAACCCATTACAACATAGTCTACCAGTTTTGGTACCAGTTTTTTCCCAGTTATCAGTGATGTCAGAAAACTGGTATATCAATTGTACCAGTTTTTTTTCCAGTTTTCCATGACATCATAAAACTGGTATATCGGTGGAACCAGTTTTTTCCCCAGTTATCTATGACATCATTAAACTGGTATATCAATTGTACCAGTTTTTTCCAGTTATCTGTGATGTCAGAAACTGGTCTAGCTCATTTAAATATTTTGTACCAGTTTTTTTCCCAGTTATCCGTGATGTCAGAAAACTGGTCTAGCTCATTTAAATATTTCGCTGAAATAACTGCGTTTCCACTGCTTTTTAACTGGAAATTATTAAATACTGGCTAATAGTAGCATTTTACATGTAAAACTGCCTTTTTACTGCAAAATAACTGGTCAGAAAAAAACTTGTAATATACTGCATTTTAACTGCAGTTCTTTTTGCTAAGGGTATATTGCCGTTACATATTGCATTGCGAACAGTCATAATACCAATGTCTCTTTTTCCCACAACAACTTTGTTTTTTGTCAGGAATGTAGAAACGTAACTACCTCCCTGCTTTTGTAATACTTTCTATTCCAGACATGAACATAATTACTTTTAAAATACCTTCTAAACTTATGGAGTCTTTTATTTTTTCCAATTTATGAATTTATAAAACTTTAAACAAAGCAGTTTTATACGGTGTACCGTTAGGGCTATCGTGCACATGCGATGCCACGATAGCACTATGACACGATGGTGATGACACGATGGTGATGGTACGATGACACGATGGTGATGACACAATAGCATGATGACGATGGCGCGATGGTAATGACGCGATATTACATCGCGTCATCGTCATCATGTCATCACCATCGTGCTATCGTACTATCGTGCCATCACCATCATGTCATCGTGTCATCACCATCGTGCTATCGTACTATCGTGCCATCACCATCGTGTCATCGTACCATCGTGCTATCGTGTCATCACCATCGTGTCATCGTGTTATCGTAGCATCGCCTTCCTGTCTGACATGTACATAGAAACTTTATTTATATCATTAATTTTATAAATTAACCTGCTTTAGATACTTACCGCTTTCTTCCTCAGTCTATGCGCATGCCAGACAGGAAGGCGATGCTACGATAACACGATGACACGATGGTGATGGTATGATGACACGATGGTGATGACACGATAGCACGATGACGATGGCACGATGACATGATGGTGATGGCACGATAGTACAATAGCACGATGGTGATGACATGATGACACGATGGTGATGGCACGATGACGCGATGTTATATCGCGTCATCACCATCGTGTCATCGTACCATCACCATAGTGTCATCGTGTCATCACCATCGTGTCATCGTGCTATCGTGGCATCGCTTTTGCACGATATCACGATGGCCCTAATGGTACACCGTAGTTTTACGTATACATTAATATCTTGTAGGCTGGGCACCGGTGCTTTTGAATAGATCTAGATTGTTTAAAGTGTACATTACCTTGACATAACTGGCAGGAATATTTTCCAAGTTCGAAGCCCAAGCTGGAACTTTGTATGGGTAGGTCTGATAAAACTCTTCCTCGATCATGATGAAAATGGGTACTCTGCCGGTCCAGTTACACGGAACTCAACTTGACTCACTAGGGTTTCAAAACAATATGGTCGAAAAGCCTATCAGCAAGATTGTTTTTATCTATAAATTATCGTCTCTTACTATAGTCCAGCCAGTATATCACAAACGATGCAATGACAGTTTATCCACCTTGAGGTCAATCACCGACACAATATTTTATTTACATACGTTGATAGAATTAGAGGAAAGCAAGTTGCCTCTAAAAAGAAACTAAAACATAACAAATACAAACACCCGGGATAAATCGGGACCCGAGAGTGAATGAAATGGATTTTTGAAATATTTCTTATTTAATTAAATTTGTTATATCAACAGTTTTCTCTTAACCATTTCCACATGCAAATAACTTCTCCCGACGACTTTGAACACATCTATGTTAAACCATACATGTGTGGACGTCCGGGACGATATCACATGTATGGTTAAACATTTGAAAATCTCTCTATAAATGTCGCTGCATTAATTTATCTTTTAACACACATACATTCTTGACTTTTATTAGTATAAACATTCACATAATGTTTTCATTAAGAACTAAGTCCAGGATTTTTGAAATTCCACATTCAAATTTCAGGATTTCTTTTGGTCAGAATTTTGGAATTTTTGTATTTGACAACATTTGCCGATTATGTTTCACATGACTATAAACAACATTTGCCGATTATGTATCACATGAATTTACACAACAGTTGCTGATTATGTTTCACATGACTATAAACAACATTTGCCGATTATGTTTCACATGACTTACACAACATTTGCCGATTATGTTTCACATGACTATAAACAACATATGCTGATTATGTTTCACATGACTATACACAACGTTTGCTGATTATGTTTCACATGAGTATAAATAACATTTGTTGATTATAATACACAACATTTGCAGATTATATTTCACATGAATATACACAACATTTGCCGATTATATTTCACATGAGTATACACAACATTTGCCGATTATGTTTCACATGACTATAATACACCCCATTTGCCGATTATGTTTCACATGACTATAATACACCCCATTTGCCGATTATGTTTCACATGACTATAATACACAACATTTGCCGATTATGTTTCACATGACTATAATACACACCATTTGCCGATTATGTTTCAGATGACTATACATAACATTTGCTCGTTACAAGACTATACAAATAATTTGCCGATTAAATTTCACATAACTATAAACAACATTTGCTAGATATGTTTCACATGACTATACACATTTGCTTATTATGTTTCACTTGACTATAAACAACATTTGCTGGTTATATGTTTCACAAGACTTTAAAACAACATTTGCCGAGTAGGTTTCACAAGACTATACACAAAATTTGCCGATTATGTTTCACATGATATTAAACAACATTTGCCGATTATGTTTCACATGATTATAAACATCATTTGCTGGTTATGTTTCACATGACTTTAAACAACTTTTGCTGAATATGTTCCACATGACTATATATATGACTACATTTGCGAACAATGCTAACCCGGACAAGTCTGCTCATTCGTGCAGTTTTATTTTGGTACAAACTATTTGATACTCATTTAGCAAGCAAAATATACTCTATGCAAGAACTCAACAAAAGCAAATAGTAACGATATTGCTTGCAGGGATTCAACGTAATAAGGGTCATAAGAATCCTGTAATATTTAGTTTCATCTTATACTTTTGTTAAAATAAATGTTCAGTGTACGAACACACATACTCTTTTTGGCGCCACTGCAGCAGACGACTTTGAAAACACTTTGACAAAAGGAGAAATTGCTCATTATGAGAAATTTCTCATTTTGCCACAATTAGTTCAACTTTTTTCAATTATTATTCTTTCAATTATAAGCATTTTCTGTATTATTGTCTAGATGTATTGTACGGCTTTTGCTACATATTTGTTGTATGTGGGAAATGGGTTTGTAGATGTTCAGTGTATAACCAAACGTTTAAGGATATACATTTTATTATGAAGTTTATAGAGACATCTACCGGAAAGAACCAATCATCTCTCACTTCGATAGAGATCAGGGGCGTAGCTATTTCTAACATCTTGTGCAAACTCGCTGAATCGGGTGTAGTTAACGTCCTTGTCAGCGGTATTTCAGTCATGTCACTGCGGTCATGTTCTGGATTTCGTGCACTGGTCAGTATTCTACATATCATTCTTAAAGGCAACTTGCAACTTCCTAACATATAACTGTAAAGCCCATCGGTGAAGGACGAATGCCTTTAGTCACAATACTTTGTTCGAATTCACGTCCCCTACATCGACGTCCTTCATTAGCGCCTGAGCTTTCGCGGCTGGACTGTCCTACTTCTTGAAATTGAGCCACATTAATGTGTTTGTATGACCATGAAACTCATTTATATGAGCCCGTTCATGCAAGTAGTCAAATTGGCATTGCTGAAAGTGTAGATTCAAAACGTCCAGTCAATCGCCCCAGTTTTGTCTGAATGTACATCCGTTGTCAGAGTCTTCTAACAAGCTTCTTTTTATACGTAATATGTGAACAGATTATATCGTGGTCATACTGCGCAGATAAACATGCTGCAGTTGATCTTCACTGTACATTAACGCCTATTAGTACTTTTTCCCAGTGGATATGCTTATATATTTGAAGTGTTGTTGGTAAACCAAAGGTCATTTGCAATCAGATCTAGGTCAGCCTGTACGATCAATTGGATTTAGGTCAGCCTGTACGATCAATTTGATTTCGGTCAGCCTGTACGATCAATTGGATTTAGGTCAGCCTGTACGATCAATTGGATCTAGGTCAGCCTGTACGATCAATTGTATTTAGGTCAGCCTGTACGATCAATTGGATATACGCTGGTCTGACCTACGCTGGTCTGATCTACGCTGGTCTGATCTAGGCTGGTCTGACCTACGCTGGTCTGATCTACGCTGGTCTGACCGACGCTGGTCTGATCTACGCTGGTCTGACCTACGGCTAAATCTCTCAGTTATAATGGCCAAGTTGTGATGGGACTAGACGCAAGCTACGACCATACAGATCATCGGATATAAGTAAGTAAGTACAAGTACGGGTTAAGTCATACCATGGGAAAACCGAGCATTTTGGGGATCGTAACCAGTGCATACCATCATAAGCTTGTGGGGTTACACAGTCTGCTTAGGGTCTTGTCTGTTTTCATTGCTGTTATTCTATGTATAAAGACACTTCGTGAAGAATAGTAATGATCACATGAAAACAATACAAGTATGTGTTCTAATCTGAATATTTAATATTATTAATAGGGAACGTTTGCCTTCGTGTGATGTGGTGTTTCTTATACGAATCTGAAGGAGTTCGTGTTAAACGACATATCTTCCCCTTAACATCCTTATTCAGTGCGTATTTCGAGATTTGTTAAACTTGCCTACAATTGTTGGACTTTGTTTCCTTATGACAATGCTAAATTATGGTATCGTGCTTAATAATTGTGGGTTAGAAGTGCACATTTATGTTACACGTATCGTGGATTTTTAACTGAGAATATTACGAAGTGCCAAAGTCAACAGTTATTTATATTGTATCATGTAAAGATGTTCCTAATATAACGAAGAAAACATCACCGACAGTCGAGGTCTATCTTTGTTTCCATGGTCAACAGTAAATTTGAAGATGTCACATCGACTTCAACAGAAGATGAGACAAAATTCAAACTGGACATTACAGAACATAAATAGCGGCTCATGACAACTGAACAATGGAAACGGGCGGAAACAGGACATACTATGCGCATGAAATAAACGAGGAATTTTCCCACTACATTGTACCAGTCTCCGCGGTGGTGACACTGTTTGCCGTTACGGGCATCCTCGGGAACCTATTTGTTTTATATGTCCATATATTTAAATACCAGACATGTAACTTTAGGTACTTTGTTCTTGGACTGTGTGCCGTAGACTTGACAGCATCCTTGACGATTTTACCAATGGAAGTGTACACTCATTTACACTGGTATATATTTCCGAATTCAGAACTCTGTAAATTAAAAGCATTTCTAAACATGTTTCTGTCTGTTAGTACCGTTTATGTTCTGTTATTAATAGCTATCGACCGCCATAGAAAGATTTGTTATCCGCACAGTTGGCAGATGACGTCACGGTCTGTACTGCAGGGATACGGGATATGTTTTATACTGACGTGCATTCAATCATGGACCGTGATCATGATGTTTCGTAAACGAGAATTCCAGAAGGAATACCGCAACACCAATGTGACGGTACACACATGTACGACAGACCCAACACACACCCTTTGGCGGTTTCTTTACCTCGCTGCCATTGTCCCGTACTTCCTCGCCATGGCAGTTATGTTATTGCTATATTGTCTCGTTGGACATCAGGTGTTTGGATATGTCATGAAAATGAGACAGCAATCCCAATTCCGCAAACGGAGTTGTACAGTAGGAAATAAGAAAATGATTAATAATGATGAACGCAAAGCAAAGAAACCCGAAATCTCGGATGACGGCGATGACTTGCATTCAAGTTCTATCATAGATGATAATCTTTGCAGGGAAGTGAATGCCACCACTCAAAGTAGGAATGAGTTAGAACTAGTTGCATACAGAGTCCAAGAAAATGGAATCATGTTTGAAAAGGGGACGAGCGTAAAACGAAAAGGCACCGATGCAAATCGGATTAAAATAACATTCGAGGAGAAGAAGAAGTTCGAAGAAAGGTCAACAAATAACCGCGTATCCAGGATACCAGATGATGCAATTTCCGGCAGCCATCTTGGATCTTCTAAAGTATGCAGCACATCAGAGAGCGAAACAGACAGGGTAAAGGAAGAGGATGATTCGACGTCCTCGTTACATATCGCGGAAAGAAAGGAACCCCAGACAGGTACTAACAAAGCGAAAGTGACTAGACATGTTAGCCTAGCTGAACGGCTAACTACGCGAGTGAAAGACTTGGGACAGAAAACCGTGAATAGGACCAAGAAGAAAGTGACATTTTCTGGAAAAGCGAGAAATAAACTTCGTCGGAGGACATTAATTACGTTCGTGTTCACTACGATCTTCATCGTCACTAACATTATCTATCTCGTCATATCGGGAACTGTGTATCGGGAACACAAAATGGGTTATTCCGAACTGTCGTTTTTCCTGTTCATATACCGACTTTACTTCATCAACAGTGTAATACATCCAATAATTTACGGGATGTTGGATCCCAAGTTTAAAAAAACTCTGAAGAAGACCACGAGAAACGTACTTGAGTCGGTGAGGAGTCGCCATGATCCAGAGAATAGGGAAAACTGAGTGGCTATAACAAAAAAGGCAAACCAACGGTAGGACATAGGTAACCAGTGCAGATTCAAAACCCGCTACACATCCTCTGATTTGAATATGCACTGTTTGTAAATACTTTCAGGAAGCATTCAAAAAAGTATCTCTAACATACAGTTTATATCTATATTAGGCAGTGTAATCTGATCTTTGTCTTCATTTGTCATAACTACTGCTATGTTGGGTTTTATTTAGCACATATCAATGAGTAACGTTTTGCCGATATCAAAAGCTCCGTATAAACACTGAACGATTATCATGCTGAAGTTCTGCAACTGTTATCAGCGTTCTTGTTTATTGTTTTATCAAGGTATTGCAAACATAATCCATATTTATCCATATTGTTTGGATTACATGTACTTATTTTAGACAAGTATTAAAGCGAAGGTGTATGTATCCGATTCTCTTTTCATTGATCCTTAACCCTTTCAGACGCTTTCTGACTTTTGTAGCAGACGACTTTTGAAAACATTATGGCAAATGGAGAAATTGCTCAAAACTCGTCCGTATCAGTGAAATGGTTAATTTGATATTATTTCAATACAATCAAGGTGTTTATTGAGTGTATATTAATCATGCTTTGTAAAGCTTTACTAGATAAAGATAGAAGGATCATGTCGTCTGCAAATGACGGGGCACACAAACTCAACCCTTCAACTTGAAACCCTAAATTGCTGTTTACTAGCTGTTCTTTAAGGGAATTAATGTAAATAAGATATAGAAATGGTGGCCAGACCCCACCCTGTCGGGTACCTTGTACAATCGGGAACCAGTCAGAATAAAATCTGTTGTACATAACGCAGCTTTACATACCTGTATGCATAGAAACAACATATTTTAACAGATCAGAACAAGTCCTTCATGCCACACGGTCAAACGCTTGCCGGGCATCTAAAAAGCAGGCAAACAATTTACTATCAATTTACACTCTCCTTTAAAACAAATGATGTCATAAGGCTGCCCATACCTGGTTGAAATCCCCCCTGACGTGAGTGTAACGGTTTATTAATTGCGTCTGCAAACGTCGTAACAAGACCTTTTCACACAGCTTTAAAATAGACGAGGAAAGGGTTATAGCCCTGTAGCTATTAGAATCCTGTTTCGGTTTACCACCTCCCTTATACAAAGTTAAAATCACCCCCTTTTTAAGATCAGTGGGTACATAACTGTAACAATACATCAACTCATACAAACATGTTAAATAATGCTTACGCATAAGTCCACCATGTATGAGGTGTTCATTACAGACTCGATCATTTCCGCACATTTTTTCCTGTTTTCAACGATGCTAATGCGTTTAAAACTTCTTCGTGACAAATATGGCCATCATCTGCTATAATTGACTATAATTGACTCTTCTTTCAGACGGCTAACGTGCCTAGTGACGGTCTCATAATGACTACTGTCATAACGTTCATACTCAGTGTCCGAGTAAAGGGATGCAAAATGAGGACCCCATTCATGGCAGATATGTTCAGGGTCCCGAACAACAACATCATTAAACTTGACCTCACTGGAGACATTCTTCAGTAATGTTTTCTCTTTATAATTAAAGAGTATCCAAAACAACGGACTGTCTACATCGGATGCCGTGTCAATATCAGTGTTTATTTACTGTAGATAATTAGAGCATTTATTTTTATGCAATTTTCGAAAGGAACATTTTGCTGCTTTATAATTTCTAAATGAAGCATAATAATCATCTGCCCTTGGTCTACCAGCCTTAACCCAAGCCCTTTGTTTACATCTCATAAACGCATGGTGCTGTCTGGCTTCTTTAACTTTATCTGGAAATATACCCTAATGTTTGGACCTAGCCGTCTAGGCCTATGGACTTAGGATTCAGTTTTTCGAACTTCATACGGCGTTATGAAGCGTATATCGAAGACATCCCTGCCAAGTGCTTCGTCGAGTGTTTTTTTAAGTGACGAGAATTTGCCTTGAGAGAAATCTGTTCTTTTTACAATTTTACAAATATTTACGAAATGTCTGTTCAGTTCGTTCCTTCCATTTAATGAACCTTCTATTTTTGAATTTTTATTTTTCAATGATTTTGGAATTAGTAAAGCATTTGATTGGTTCAGATTTGATATATCATTCAGTTTTTTCCATACATATGTTGGCGTTTTATTCTCATTGATGGCTTTGTAGAAGAAATCTCTTTTACTTTACCATTGATGAGCATTTATTTTTAAGTAGTTTGTATTGATCAACATTTCCCTTGTTGCGACATTTATCACGTTCATATATATTTGACTTAATTTCCGCTGTAAACCACTGCGGCTGGTGTGCTCGCTTAGCCCCTTTATCTTTCATTGGAGCGTGTTTAGATAAAATGCTATGAACAATATCATATTTCTTAGCCTTGAAAATGCTAAATTAGTCTGAAAAATACCTTCATTGAACTTTTTAAAACACATGTATGTTATTGTTTTATGTTGTGAATGCTTTACATGTAATGAATCACTAACAACACGAATGAGACAAACTGGAAAATGGTCGCTTTAAATAGCGACAGTTCTGATATGAATATATCACTGATATGGTTTACATTATTTGTTTCTATGTGATCAATGATGCTTGAGCTTAATTTTGAAACACGGGTTAGATGATTAATCAGTTGTTCTAAGCCATATTTTATAGTGATATCTGACCACTTCTGATTACTGTATTTCTTATTAACATCACATGGGTTATATTTTATGTTAACATCTTCAAGTATATAGTATTCCATACAAAGCAAATCTATAACATTTAATTGTATATCAAGGCAATCTATTCATGATTGATTTGAATTGGGCGGGCGATAAACAAAATTAAGTAAATAGGGTCTACAATGTGGATTTCTTATTTCACACCATATGGATTCAATTTCCTTAGTTTCTAAATCGTAACGTCTATCATAAGATATATACTATTGCATATGTATACAAGGATTCCGCCAGCTTTCTTGTTGTTCCTGTCTTTCCTCACAAATGTGAAAGCTTTAATTTGTATTAAATTGTCATCAAAATCCTGATGTAAGAATGTTTCACATACACCTAATATCTGCGGTGATGATGACTGACAAAGATGGAATTTAAGTTCATCAAGTTTTGGCAATAGATGACATATATTATAATTTGCTATACGAGTACCCCTTTTAGTAAAACGACGTTTTCTGCGAACTCAAAGAGAACGTGTTTTATCTGATCAGTGGTTAACGCTGAGCAAAGTTTACAATACCGATTGACTTTATCGCGATGGTTACCCATATTTTAGCAATTGTTCTGACAATATTTGGCTTTACACCTGTAAACACATCGTAAATGACTTGGGTAGAATAGTTCCATAACACACCCTCCTTCGAAGCTTCATGTTTGTAGTAATTTTGGTAACTCTAGGAGATATGGATCCGATAATATTTTTCTTTAAGTCGGGTCAGAGGCAAAGGTCATTGGCATAATGACCCAATTTTGGTACGCTTCCCATAATACATCTAAATATCGATATCTGTGAAATAAGCTTCAGTGGATCATTAGTTTCAGATGAGAAGACACTATAATCATATATAGGAAAATACTTTCGCCTCTGTAAGCCATGATTTCAGGTCAGTAATTAAGGCATGGCGCAGTAAGATGAGGGGTATTTGTACAACCCTTCGATGTCTTCTTACTAAAAGCGTACTTTTTAAAGTTTCAGAGATGAAGATGATGTTTTACCCCACACTCTAGAGAAGGTCATCAAAGGGACAAGTGTGTGCAATGCGTATGAAATCAAGATCAAATCATGCTTATAGCCTTTCCCTCATATAGACGCTTTCTGACGCCTTTGCAGCAGACGGCCTTTTGAAAACATAGTGACAAAAGAAGAAATTGCACAAAACGTGCAATTTCTCCTTTTGCCACAATGTTTTCCACTTTTTGTCATAGGTTATCCATTCAATTATGGAGGTTTTCTATGTTTTGACAAAATATGTTCAATGTCGTCTGCTGCAGAATTGTCGTATGAGGGAAAGGGTCTGCTCCTTAAGATACGTTCTTCTTAAGTATCGACCTGGGTCAAGTGGCCACCTCTGTGTATACATCCGTCCCTAATATGGTAAATAGGTCCATTTGAATTACACTTACTTCCAATATATTTGGTCAAATTTCGATCTAAAGAATAACAAAAAACAAGATGTTGATGAATATGATTAAAAGATTCAGCCGCCAATTACTTATTTCCTGAAAAAGTTACAAATCAATTACACCGCTCGTCATTAGCTGTAAAATCATGCCGATGCTACGGGAAATCCGTGACCTTGTTTTAGTATGGAGGTGGAACGCTTGCAGGGCCCTAGACGGGAGCAGGGGCATTCGCATTTGCAGTACTCTATAGTTTGAAGGGCGCATATTTTCCTTTGGCTTTGGCATTGCGTGCAACTCTTAATTTAAGACATTGAGGAAGAACAAAAACAGACGAAGTAAGAAAATAGCGAAAGATAGGGAGCTCGATTGATTAACACAGCTTGTGACAGGTCATTCAGTTGGACCATGTGAACGGATATGATAGTACGATATTGAAGTGCCTTTTGTCACTGCATTCACTTTGTTCTAAACAAGTCTAGATATATCCCGTACACGTTGGCTTTTAGGTACAGTGCAGATCTAAACCAGCCTATGCATTATTACAGTCAGGTCAAGATATCAACGTCACATACTATTTACAAGCTTGTTAGAAGCTGTCAACCTGTTTAGATACTAATAAGACGGAGTAGATGTACAAGCTGATGCGAAGGTAAATTTGAGCCGTTCCACGAGTAAACCAACATTGTTGACTCTGAGTACAGTATCGATCCGGATCAGACTAAGCATGCCTCGCAGGCTAATCCGGGCATACACTTTTCACATCCTGATGATTTTCTGTTTCAGTAATCATTACACAATATATATATTCCCCTGAGTCGGCATGTCTCGGTCCGGATTAGCCTGCGCGGATTGCGCAGTCTGATCTGAGTCGATATATTACGTAGAGTCCATAATGTTGGTTTTCTCGTGAAACGGCTCATTTGTCAGAAAACCAACTTGTATATGGACTGAATCATATTGTCTACGCCATGCGAAATGGAGGACTTGTTGCTGTGAAGTCCCGCAAATTTTCTATCAAATGCATTTTGATAAGGCGCCAACACGGAGAGACAAGACAACATGTTCAGCTTAATATGGGCCATGTGAACGGATATGATAATACGATATTCAAGTGCATTTTGTCACTGTATTCACTAAACAAGTCTAGATATATCCCGTACAGCTTGTCCTTTAGGTACAGTGCAGATCTAAACCAGCCTATGCACCATTACAGTCTGGTCAAGATATCAACGTCACATTCTTTTTACACAAGCTTGTTAGAAGCTTCTGTCAACTTGTTTAGATTCTGATAAGACGGAGTAGATGTACCGGATGATCCGAACCTATATTTGTCAGAAAGCCAACTTGTATATTATTCCATGCACTGACTCATATTGTCTACGTCTAGAGAAATGGAATGAATGAATGTATATTGTTTTATGGCGCATCGACAGCTAAGGTCATTTAGCGCGCAATTAAATTTAATTATTCATGATCCCTGGGTAAACAAACCAGTACTAGGCTAGAAAATGTGCCTTGCCCAAGGGCACTCCACCATGACCGTAGTGCCGCGGCTGGGGATCGAACCCGGGACACCCGGTTTCGAAATCCCCGACGCTAACCACTCGACCACTGCGGATTCCTAGAGAAATGGAGGACTTGTTGCAGTGAAGTCCAGCAAGTTTTTCATCAAATGCATTTTGATAAGGCGCCAACACGGAGAGACAAGAAACCCCGCTTCACCAGACTCATATGAAACGTCCCATGATAAAACCAACAGTGTGGACACTGCGTAAAGTATCGATCTGGATCAGCCTAAACATGCAAACGCAGGCTTACCCGGATAGACACTTTTCGCCTCCTGTGTATTTTCTGTTTCAGGAATCATTACTCTATACCTCTATCCCCCTGAGACGGAATGTGTCGGCCCGGATCACTTTATGCGGACTGATCTGAGTCGATACATAACGCAGAGGCCATACTATTGGTTTTCTCGCGGGACTGCTTAATTATCTATATACGAAATCTCTTAGTATCAGATGAGATCTACCTAAATGCTTTGTTGACGCGCCTACATTAGACGACTATTGAAAACATTGCGGAAAAGAAGAAGATACTCATAGTGAACAATTCCTCATTACGTCACAATGTTAATCTTTTGTGTGTAGGAGAATATTGGTCTACACATACCTAAAGAGTACCTTATTCATATTTTAACACGTTTGAAATATTTGAACTTGAATGTAAGTTTGTTTCAGTATCAGTTACATAACAGAAACTGTCTCGGTAGTCTAGTGGTAGAGCATCCTCCTCGGATGCGGGTGGTGGCGTGTAGTCTAGTGGTAGAGCATCCTCCTCGGATGCGGGTGGTGGCGTGTAGTCTAATGGTAGACCGTCCTCCTCGGATGCGGGTGGTGGCGTGTAGTCTAGTGGTAGACCGTCCTCCTCGGATGCGGGTGGTGGCGTGTAGTCTAGTGGTAGACCGTCCTCCTCAGATGCGGGTGGTGGCGTGTAGTCTAATGGTAGAGCATCCTCCTCGGATGCGGGTGGTGGCGTGTAGTCTAGTGGTAGAGCATCCTCCTCGGATGCGGGTGGTGGCGTGTAGTCTAGTGGTAGAGCATCCTCCTCGGATGCGGGTGGTGGCGTGTAGTCTAGTGGTAGAGCATTCTTCCTCGGATGTGGGTGGTGGCGTGTAGTCTAGTGGTAGACCGTCCTCCTCGGATGCGGGTGGTGGCGTGTAGTCTAGTGGTAGACCGTCCTCATCGGATGCGGGTGGTGGCGTGTAGTCTAGTGGTAGACCGTCCTCCTCGGATGCGGGTGGTGGCGTGTAGTCTAATGGTAGACCGTCCTCCTCGGATGCGGGTGGTGGCGTGTAGTCTAGTGGTAGACCGTCCTCCTCGGATGCGGGTGGTGGAGTGTAGTCTAATGGTAGAGCATCCTCCTCGGATGCGGGTGGTGGCGTGTAGTCTAGTGGTAGAGCATCCTCCTCGGATGCGGGTGGTGGCGTGTAGTCTAGTGGTAGACCGTCCTCCTCGGATGCGGGTGGTGGCGTGTAGTCTAATGGTAGAGCATCCTCCTCGGATGCGGGTGGTGGCGTGTAGTCTAGTGGTAGAGCATCCTCCTCGGATGCGGGTGGTGGCGTGTAGTCTAGTGGTAGAGCATCCTCCTCGGATGCGGGTGGTGGCGTGTAGTCTAGTGGTAGAGCATTCTTCCTCGGATGCGGGTGGTGGCGTGTAGTCTAGTGGTAGACCGTCGTCCTCGGATGCGGGTGGTGGCGTGTAGTCTAGTGGTAGACCGTCGTCCTCGGATGCGGGTGGTGGCGTGTAGTCTAGTGGTAGACCGTCCTCCTCGGATGCGGGTGGTGGCGTGTAGTCTAGTGGTAGACCGTCCTCCTCGGATGCGGGTGGTGGCGTGTAGTCTAGTGGTAGACCGTCCTCCTCGGATGCGGGTGGTGGCGTGTAGTCTAGTGGTAGACCGTCCTCCTCGGATGCGGGTGGTGGCGTGTAGTCTAGTGGTAGACCGTCCTCCTCGGATGCGGGTGGTGGCGTGTAGTCTAGTGGTAGACCGTCCTCCTCGGATGCGGGTGGTGGCGTGTAGTCTAGTGGAAGACCGTCCTCCTCGGATGCGGGTGGTGGCGTGTTCGTGACCCGACCGAGTCATACCACATACTTTAGTACTGGTAGTGATGGCTGCCTTCTTGGTGCTCAGTGTTGCGGGGGGTTATTGCGACAGACTGACTTTAGTTTCAGGAAAATCCGTGATATAACTGAACAAATGTTGAAGACGGCGTTAAACACCATACAATCAACCAATCAATCAAAACATTCATCACATGATATCAGTGTGGTGGTTTACGGGCGATAATCTGTATTTCGATAAGACTGTAACAGTTATCGTTCTTTTTAGTTTACAACACATAATCGAAACTCTTATAAAATTAAGTCCACCCGTAACACACGGATTGTTTATAAATGGACTATTAATTTGCGCATATAAACACGTATTTTGATGTGATATAAATTAAACCTTTCTCACCTGCAGACGTATTTTGATGCAATAGCAGCAGAAGACCTTTGAAAACATTGTGATCAAAGGTGAAATTGCTCATAATGAGCAATTTCCCCTTTGGCCACAATGTTTTCAATATTATTTAACACTTAAGCTATCTCTTATGGAGATTTTTCAGGTTTACGTCACCATGTTTTCAAAGTTGTCTGCTGCAGATGTGCTGTATGTGGGAAAGGGTTAACATGTAACCTCACTTTTCCGCTAACTGTTAAAATGGTATTTGGTCCCAGTACGTTGTCACGTTTTTTTTAAAAGACGCCGTCTGTTATGCAAGCCGTCTGGGACATGTGCTACAGACATCTTGCATACTAATATTCATAGAAGACATGGTTGTCACCTAAACGTGTGGTTCACTTGGAAGCGTTTGAGGTTTGAGACCGGTAGTCCCGATTGCGTTCCTCTCTCGCGGTGGTCATATTGAATTAAACCTGGACTTTAATATGAAACAAGCCTATCCAGCTTCCAGTTAATCTGGTTTATAATAAAAATATATGAAACATGTTTCTATCTTCCATTATGTACTAGTACCTTATTTATTTATTTCTCTATATATTTCTTTCTATTTCTGTTATTCTCAATTGCTTTCTATTTCAGTTATTCTCAATTTCTTTCTGATATTGTTTTCTCTATCACGCCTTTTGTTGCCCTCTGATCACGATATATACTCAGCATCGACATTGAATCTTGTATTGTTTTGTATTGGGAGAGTCATTGTAAAAAGTCCCATGTCATGGTCTACAGCTGGTTGATCATCAATGAATCGTGGGCACGTGTACTGTTGCTGTGTGATATAACTGAATTATTGGTTAAAAAGATCTTAAACGTAGACTCGAAACCACATTATGTATTATATACATCTAACCAGAAAGGTATATTTTACTTTTAAAATAAACGAAAGTGTCAACATACCGTTTACATGAGTTTATCTGAATTTCAAACAATGTGGAAGGAAGTCGTGACGCATGTTCGTACGGGTAACACTTATCTCGCTAAACACAAACTCAAAGTGTTGATTGATTGGGGTTTAACGCCGTTTTCAACAATTTTTCAGTCATATTAAGGCGACCTGTTCACCTACTCATGCGTTTCCTGGTTTTCCCACACCAGTACACCACACAACATACTTTCCAAGCAACTGACTGATTTTTTCACATAGACTGTTAAACGGCCCATTGGTGAAAGACGAATGGCACATGTCACACTGAATTTTGTCAAACGTCGGAAAGAATGTTTGCCGAGCTGGGATTGGAACTCACATACCCTGGATTGACAGCCCGCGTCGCTAGCGACTGAGCTATCGGGACTCGCCTATTTTTAAAGTAACATTTGTGTATGAGCCTGTTCGTCCAAAAGGATACAAGTTGTCATTTCTGCACAGCGTAAGCTCAGATAATAATAATACTAAAGACTTTATTTATTAAGGCTGCGCAGTTGGGCATACCCTGTCTTCCCTGTGGGCCTCTGTTAAAACATTTACAAATGTCACCATGTTCATATGCTCCGGCTTTTAAAACAAAATCTACACTTGTTGTAAGAATACTAGTATGCCATTTAGCTTGTGTTAGAAACACATGAACAGTACAACACATTTAAATGTAGTGGCACTCAGATAAAAACAAAAACTTGTACTTGTAAATAAACACACGAAGATCGGTGAGCTATATGAGCATTTGATTTCTTTATAAAAAACCTTTCCATGTCTTAGATTTACGGCCGGTTGCGGCACACATAGACAGGCAAAACACTTTTACCAGACCGCGGAGATATAACAAACAAACTGCTACACAACGACCAATCAATCATATACACGCGTCATCCTGGTGTACCATAACCCGAACTTAATTTGTCCATCTAAACTTGATAGAGCGATTGCCCTTTAATTGGTATTCCGCGGAATGATACACTTGTTTTACATTCTATATTATTTCAGATATATAATATCATCTAAATATATGTAGTATGCTGATATATATATACACTTTTAGTTTTAGAACACTCTAACCCTATTTTATGTTTTTTACTTGGAATATCATGACTGTGTCAAGTATACTCAACAACTCTTCTGAGTTTCAAAGCTAACTTAGTAAAAAAATAAAAATATTTTAATGAAAATTGGCAATAAAGCTTATATATCATTTATCCTATTAACACAATCAATCGGATCTGAATGTATTAAACTGTGACCGATATACTGAGATTGTTTGAAAGTCTCAAAATAACACATCAATATCTAGTCAATGATTTAATACATGCAAAAGTACTTGAGTTCCAGCAATGATTGACATACGTGTCTATTTGAAATTCCACTTTGTACATTCCCAACTACACTCTCACTTCGTTATACTTATTATCATACGACTCATCACGTCTCATACTATGTTTTATTTTAAGCCTGCCAGTCACCGATAATTTGATTTGGGGTCATTTTAGTATCAAGACGAGTTCTCTCATTGCATATTGATGCATGTACAGTAGAGCTAATAGTAGGTTTATGTGATTTTGTTTTTCGACAAATAAATGACAGCGTTTTACATTTGATTACAAATGTTGATAGTTTAAAACAGTGAATGAAAATTGCTAAACTCACAGCGATCAAACATGTGCATTCATTTACATGTATATACATGTAGTCCTTTGAACCTATCCTTGGGTTAGAGGATAATTGACGCCTCTTTAGCAGACTATATCTGAGAACATAATGGGAAAAGGAGAAATTGCTCAAAATAAGAATTTCCCCATTTCCTGAAAAGATTTCTTCTTTGCAAACATCTCAAACGCAATTTTCCAGTAATTCCAATTTTCACATGTAAACATGTAATATCAATTAAGCAGTAACACTGTATATATAGCCTTTTCACTTACACGGTGTGAAGGTAACAAGTCCACGGGGGCTGGTGTGGGTCTAAACTGTTGGTGTGTAGGGGGCTGTGAGCATAAACTGTTGGTGTGCCTGCTTGTGTGAGACTCAACTATTGGTGTGTCGGCTGGTGTGAGCCTCGACTGTTGGTGTGTCGGCTGGTGTGAGCCTAAACTGTTGGTGTGTTGGCTGGTGTGAGCCTAAACTGTTGGTGTGTTGGCTGCTGTAAGCATACCCTGTTTGTGTGTCGGCTGGTGTGAGCCTAAACTGTTGGTGTGTCGGCTGGTGTCAGTCTCAAATGTTGGTGTGTCGGCTGGTGTGTGCCTCAACTGTTGGTGTGTCGGCTGGTGTGTGCCTCAACTGTTGGTGTGTCGGATGGTGTGAGCCTAAACCTGTTGGTGTGTCGGCTGGTGTGAGCCTAAACTGTTGGTGTGTTGGCTGGTGTGAACCTCAAATGTTGGTGTGTCGGCTGGTGTGAGCCTAAACTGTTGGTGTGTCGGCTGGTGTGAACCTAAACAGTTGGTGTGTCGGCTGGTGTGAGCCTCAACTGTTGGTGTGTCGGCTGGTGTGAGCCAGCCTCAACTGTTGGTGTGTCGGATGGTGTGAGCCTAAACTGTTGGTGTGTCGGCTGGTGTGAGCCTAAACTGTTGGTGTGTCGGATGGTGTGAGCCTAAACTGTTGGTGTGTCGGCTGGTGTGAGCCTCAACTGTTGGAGTGTCGGCTGGTGTGAACCTAAACTGTTGGTTTGTCGGCTGGTGTGAGCCTAAACTGTTGGTGTGTCGGATGGTGTGAGCCTCAACTGTTGGTGTGTCGGCTGGTGTGAGCCTCAACTGTTGGAGTGTCGGCTGGTGTGAACCTAAACTGTTGGTTTGTCGGCTGGTGTGAGCCTAAACTGTTGGTGTGTCGGCTGGTGTGAGCCTCAACTGTTGGAGTGTCGGCTGGTGTGAACCTAAACTGTTGGTTTGTCGGCTGGTGTGAGCCTAAACTGTTGGGTTGTCGGCTGGTGTGAGCCTAAATTTTTGGTGTGTCGGATGTTGAGAGCCTAAACTGTTGGAGTGTCGGCTGGTGTGAGCCTAAACTGTTGGTGTGTCGGCTGGTGTGAGCCTAAACTGTTGGAGTGTCGGCTGGTGTGAGCCTAAATTTTTGGTGTGTCGGATGGTGAGAGCCTAAACTGTTGGAGTGTCGGCTGGTGAGAGCCTAAACTGTTGGAGTGTCGGCTGGTGTGAGCCTAAACTGTTGGAGTGTCGGCTGGTGTGAGCCTAAATTTTTGGTGTGTCGGATGGTGAGAGCCTAAACTGTTGTTGTGTCGGCTAGTGTGAGCCTAAACTGTTGGTGTGTCGGATGGTGTGAGCCTAAGCTGTTGGTATGTCGGCTGGTGTGGGTCTAAACTATTGGTGTGTCGGCTGGTGTGAGCCTAAACTGTTGGTATGTCGGCTGGTGTGAGCCTAAACTGTTGGTGTGTCGGCTGGTGTGAGCCTAAACTGTTGGTGTATCGGTTGATATGAGCCTAAACTATTGGTGTGTCGGCTGGTATGAGAATTAACTGTTGGTGTGTTGGCATGTGTGAGCCTCAACTGTTGGTATGTCGGCTGGTGTGAGCCTAAACTGTTGGTTTGTCGGCTGGTGTGAGCCTAAACTGTTGGTGTATCGAGTATGTCGGCTTGTATGAGCACAAACTGTTCGAGCGTCGGCTGGTGTTAGCATAAACTGTTGGTGTGTTGGCTGCTGTGAGCCTAAAATGTTGGTGTGTCGGCTGGTGTGAGCCTAAACTGTTGGTGTGTCGAGTGTGTCGGCTGGTATGAGCCTAAACTGTTGGTGCGTCGACTGGTATAAGCATAAACTGTTGGTGTGTCGGCTGGTGTAAGCCTAAACTGTTGGTGTGTCGGCTGGTGTGAGCCTTAACTGTTGGTGTGTCGGCTGGTGTCAGCATACACTGTTGGTGTGTCGGCTGGTGTGAGCCTAAACAGTTGGTGTGTCGTCTGGTATGAGCCTTAACTGTTGGTGTGTCGGCTGGTGGGAGCCTAAACTGTTGGTGTGTCAGCTGGTGTGAGCCTAAACTGTTGGTGTGTCGAGTGTGTCGGCTGGTATGAGCCTAAACTGTTGGTGTGTCGGCTGGTGTAAGCATACACTGTTGGTGTGTCGGCTAGTGGGCGCTTAAACCGTTGGTGTGTCGGCTGTTGTGAGCCTAAACTTTTGGTGTGTCGGCTGGTGTGAGTCTAAACTGCTGGTGTGTCGGCTGGTGTGAGCCTCAACTGTTGGTGTGTCGGCTGGTGTGAGCCTAAACTGTTGGTGCGTCGGCTGGTGTGAACCTAAACTGTTGGTACGTTGGCCGGTGTGAGCCTAAACTGTTGGTGTGTCGCTGGTGTAAGCATAAACTGTTCGTGCATCGGCTGTTGTAAGAATAAACCTTTAGTGTCGGCTGGTGTAAGCATAAACTGTTGGTGCGTCGGCTTGTGTAAGCATAAACTGTTAGTGTGTCGGCTGGTGTGAGCCTAACCTGTTGGTGTGTCGGCAGGTGTGATCCAAAAACTGTTGGTATGTCGGCTGTTGTGAGCCTAAACTGTTGGTGTGTCGGCTGGTGTGAGCCTCAACTGTTGGTGTGTCGGCTGGTGTGAGCCTAAACTGTTGGTGCGTCGGCTGGTGTGAACCTAAACTGTTGGTACGTTGGCCGGTGTGAGCCTAAACTGTTGGTGTGTCGCTGGTGTAAGCATAAACTGTTCGTGCATCGGCTGTTGTAAGAATAAACCTTTAGTGTCGGCTGGTGTAAGCATAAACTGTTGGTGCGTCGGCTTGTGTAAGCATAAACTGTTAGTGTGTCGGCTGGTGTGAGCCTAACCTGTTGGTGTGTCGGCAGGTGTGATCCAAAAACTGTTGGTATGTCGGCTGTTGTGAGCCTAAACTGTTGGTGTGTCGGCTGGTGTAAGCATAAACTGTTGGTATGTCGGCTGGCGTAAGCATAAACTGTTGGTGTGTCGGCTGGTGGGCGCCTAAACTGTTGATGTGTCGGTTGGTGTGAGCCTTAACTGTTGGTGCGTCGGCTGGTGTAAGCATAAATTGTTGGTGTGTCGGCTGGTGTAAGCAGAAACTGTTTGTGTGTCGGCTGGTGGGCGCCTAAACTGTTGGTGTGTCGAGTGTGTCGGCCGGTGTGAGCCTCAACTGTTGCTGTGTCGGCTTAGCGGGAAAACCGAGCATTTTAGGGATCGTAACCAGTGAATACCATCATAAGCTTGTGGGGTTACACAGTCTGATTAGGGTTCTTGTCAGTCTTCATTGCTGTTATTCTATATATAAAGAGTCTTATTAAAGACACTTCGTGAAGAATAGTCATGATCACATGAAAACAATGCAAGTATGTGTTCTAATCTGAATATTTAATATTAGTAATGGGGAACGTTGGCCTACGTGTGATGTGGTGTTTCTTATACGAATCTGTAGGAGTTCGTGTTAAACCACATATCTTCTCCTTAACATCCTTATTAAGTGCGTATTTCGTGAATTGTTAAACTTCGTTACAATCGTTGGACTTTGCTTCCTTATGACAATGCTAAATAATTGTATCGTGCTTAATAATTGTGGGTTAGAAGTGCCAATTTATGTTAAACGCATCATGGATTTTTAACTGAGAATATTATATTACGAAGTGCAAAAGTATACATTTATTTATATTGTATCATGTAAAGATGTTCCTAATATAACGAAGAATACATCACCGACAGTCGATTTAAACTGGACATTACAGAACATAAATAGCGGCTCATGACAACTGAACAATGGAACCGGACGAAAATAGGACATACTATGCACATGAAATAAACAAGGAATTTTCCAATTATATTATACCAGTCTCCGCGGTGGTGTCACTGTTTGTCGTTACGGGCATCCTCGGGAACCTGTTTGTGTTATATGTCCATATATTTAAATACCAGACATGTAACTTTAGGTACTTTGTTCTTGGACTGTGTGCAGTAGACTTGACAGCATCCTTGACGATTTTACCGATGGAAGTGTACACTCATTTACACTGGTATATATTTCCGAATTCAGAACTCTGTAAATTAAAAGCATTTCTAAACATGTTTCTGTCTGTTAGTACCGTTTATGTTCTGTTATTAATAGCTATCGACCGCCATAGAAAGATTTGTTATCCGTACAGTTGGCAGATGACGTCACGGTCTGTACTGCAGGGGTACGGGATATGTTTTATACTGACGTGCATTCAATCATGGACCGTGATCATGATGTTTCGTAAACGAGAATTCCAGAAGGAATACCGCCACACGTATGTGACGGTACACACATGTACGACAGACCCAACACACACCCTTTGGCGGTTTCTTTACCTCGCTGCCGTTGTCCCGTACTTCCTCGCCATGGCAGTTATGTTATTGCTATATTGTCTCGTTGGACGTCAGGTGTTTGGATACGTCATCAAAATGAGACAGCAATCCCAATTCAGCAAACGGAGTTGTACAGTAGGAAATAAGAAAATGATTTATAATGATGAACGTAAAGCAAAGAAACCCGAAATCTCGGATGACGGCGATGACTTGCATTCAAGTTCTATCATAGATGATAATCTTTGCAGGGAAGTGAATGCCACCACTCAAAGTAGGAATGAGTTAGAACTAGTTGCATACAGAGTCCAAGAAAATGGAATCATGTTTGAAAAGGGGACGAGCGTAAAACGAAAAGGAAGCGATGCAAATCGGATTAAAATAACATTCGAGGAGAAGAAGAAGTTCGAAGAAAGGTCAACAAATAACCGCGTATCTAGGATACTAGATGATGCAATTTCCGGCAGCCATCTTGAATCTTCTAAAGTATGCAGCACATCAGAGAGCGAAATAGACAGGGTAAAGGAAGAGGATTCAACGTCCTCGTTACATATCGCGGAAAGGAAGGACCCCCAGACAGGTCCTAAGAAAGCGAAAGTGACTAGACATGTTAGCCTAGCTGAACGGCTAAGTACGCGAGTGAAAGATTTGCGACAGAAAACCGTGAATAGGACCAAGAAGAAAGTGTCATTTTCTGGTAAAGCGAGAAATAAACTTCGGCGGCGGACATTAATTACATTCGTTTTCACTACGATCTTCATCGTCACTAACATTATCTATCTCGTCATATCGGGAAATGTGTATCGGGAACACAAAATGGGTTATTCCGAACTGTCGTTTTTCCTGTTCATATACCGACTTTACTTCATCAACAGTGTAATACATCCAATAATATACGGGATGTTGGATCCCAAGTTTAAAAAAACTCTGAAGAATAGCACGAGAAACGTAATTGAGTCGGTGAGGATTCGCCATGATCCAGAGAATAAGGACAACTGAGTGGCTATAAAAAAAGGAAAACCAACGGTAGGACATAGATTCAAATTCCGCTGCACATCCGCGCGGTCTGATTTGAATATGCATACTTTCAGGAAGCATTCAATAAGTCTCTCTAACATACAGTTTATATCTTGATTAGGCAGTGTAATCTGATCTTTGTCTTCATTTGTCATAATTACTGCTATGTTGGGTTTTATTTAGCACATATCAATGAGTAACGTTTTGCCGATATCAAAAGCTCCGTATAAACACTGAACGATTATCATGCTGAAGTTCTGCAACTGTTATCAGCGGTCTTGTTTATTTGTTTATCAAGGTATTGCAAACCTTAAGTTATTGTTTGTTATTACATGTACTTAATAAATGGCGAATATTTTAGACGAGTATTAAAGCGAAGGTGTATGTATGCCTATTCTCTTTTCATTGATCCTTAACCCTTTCCCACATACAGACGCTTTCTGACGCTTTTGTAGCAGACGACTTTTGAAAACATTATGGCAAAATTTGGAGAAATTGCTCTAAACGAGCAATTTCTCCGTTTGCCACAAATTTTTTCAAATATTTTCAGTAATTATGTCTACATTTATAGAGATATTCCATAATTTTTACTGCTGCAGATGTGTTGTATTTGGGAAAGGGTTATAGTGGACTAAGGAGTAGACTGGAATCAGTCCATACTGAGTGTGAGGAATCCGCCGTGGCCGAGTGTTTAGCGTCAAGGATTTGGAACAGGGCTTCCAGGGTTCGGACCCAACTCGCGGCGCAACTTTTATGGTGGAGTGCTCTTGGGCAAGGCACACTGCCTGACCTAGTACTGGTTTGTTTACTCAGGGATCATGAATAAGTGAACTGTCACCTGATATAATTGAAATAATGTTGAAAACATCGTAAACCCCCGATAAAAAAAGCCCATAAGTAACTCAGCATTTACTGAACACCAATCATTTTGGGTTCAGAGAGATACCATGATTTGTACATGTTATATATAATGATAATGCACGGATTTCTAAAACCGTTATATGAATAAACTCTTTCAAGTTAAACAAGGGCACCGCAAATCGGATGCACCCCCTCGGTATTCAAAGTCCAATTTTGACCTTGACCTTTAACCTATGACCTTGAAAATAAATAGGCTTCTAGACCTTGCCATATACTAACTATATACCAAGTTTGGTTAAGATCATCGTCATCTATCTAACCCTTTCCGACCTACAAACGCATTTTGACGCATCTAAACCAAAGTCGTCTGTCTCAGATTTACTGTATATTTGGTTTACACAACATGTTTTATTTTAATCATTCAGACCTTATTTAATCAATCGGTACCTGAACTATAAACATGACTATGGACACTGGAACATTTGAGCCATTCCACGAGAAAACCAACAGTATGGACTCTGCGTTCACGCAGGTTAATCCGGGCCGACACATTCCGTCTCAGGTGGCTAGAGGTATATACTATAGAGTAATGATTACCAAAACAGGAAATCCACAGGAGGCGAAATGTGTCTGCCCGGATTAGCCTGCTCGGCATGATTAGGCTGATCCGAGTCGATACTTTACGCAGAGTGCACACTGTTGGTTTTCTCGTGGAGCGGCTCACTTGACTGTTGTAATCGATCGTGTGAAGCCTGGGCCACCAGTGAAGAGTCATGTCAGCCAACGAGTCCGCGCCATCAGACCAGCATCTATACTGTTGTAATCGATCGTGTGAAGCCTGGGCCACCAGTGAAGAGTCATGTCAGCCAACGAGTCCGCGCCATCAGACCAGCATCTATACTGTTGGCTGCTCAAATCAACGTTTTCATTTCGATATTCATGACCAATTCCAAATGCAAATTCGGAAAAAGTCCATTATAACAATTAGGCACTGAAAGAGTTAAGATAAATGCACATCATAGGATATCATATCCATGGGGAAAGGGACGTGCTTTCATTTGTGTACAGTGTAGGTTCAGATCCTCATGTGCATCTGTTCAGTCTTATCAGAATCTACGTAAGTTGACTGAGACGTTAAACAAGCGTATGTAAGTAATTCGAGGACCGGTCAGATCTTTGTACAACTCTGTGGATGCACACACTGATGTGGAATTAAACTGTTTACAAATGTGAACTTGTACCGGTTAGCATGGACGAACTCAATACTCATATTGATTATATTGAAATAATATCAAATTAACCATTTTACTGATACGGACGAGTTGTGGCGACCAATGTGAGAAACGCTGTGGAAAAAAAAAGAAGACATTGTTCAAAATGAGATATGGCTACTTTTCTCACAATGATTCCTTCTTGTGTAAAAAAAACCCCACCCTTCTTTCTTTTATTTTTTTCACTTTTCCAACATAAATCTATGTTTGACCGCACGCTCTACAATTCACCACAAGATATATGAGCCGTCCCGCGAGATAACCAATATTATGGCCTCTGCGTAATGTATTGACCCAGATCAGCCTGCGCAGTCCATGCAGACTAATCCGAGCCGACACATTCCGTCTCTGGGGGATAGAGGTATAGCGTAATGATTCCTGAAACAGAAAATACACATGAGGCGAAAAGTGTCTGTCCGGATTAGCCTGTGCGGCATGCTTAGGTTGATCCGGGTCGATACTTTACGCAGAGACCACGCTTTTGGTTTTCTCGCGGGACGGCTCAAATTGTGTTTATTCATGTCCTTATGGGAAATTAAATGAATATTTATCTGAATTGTAAACGTGCATTTTGTCACATAATTGGGATTTGAGGATTGATCCCTTCATTTATATTATCATAGTTTTGTTGGTTATTATAAATTATCTGTTATTTGTTTGTCGCGGTTTATCCCATTTAATATCGTTTTGGGAAAAAAATGTGATAAAAGTGGGTGGGGTAAATTACCATGAGAGCACTGTTTAAGATTTCAAATTGTTATAGCTTTTTTTAATTTGGTAGAGATTTTTAATACACTTTGGCGTGGATAATCATGATAGTACATTCAATACTTTCATGGAAGTAAATTTGGGTTTCCTCCTTTTTATATTCAACAATTTCAGAGTATTAGACAAATTAGACTTTAAGCAATTTCCACAAAGATTTTTATTAACCCACGTTTTAATATATGACGATTTGAATTATCTAAACGTTTATATCTTTATCTTCAATTTTTAAATCGTCTGCTGTGAATTTATATGAGAAAACATGTACTATCTAGTATCATCTACTATCAATAAGTACTTACTTTAATTATTTTGTTAATAACATTGAGGGAAAAGGAGCATTTGCTCGTTTCAGAAATTACAAACTCTTCTTTCGTTACAATGTTTTCAATTATCATCTGCTGCACTCGTATAACAAAGGCAACATTTGTTACACTGAAATGCTAAAAGTCGATATGATGAGGCACTTTTGTTATAATCAATATATCTAAATGATATCTACATCAGTCTAGAACTCTTATTTCAGTCTATATAAATGTAAAAAACATACAGTAACTTCAAACGTTGCATCGGGCACATTGCACATCACTATTTCAATATTACAAACAACGAATTTATTTCAAGTGGGGTCAAATGTCAATGTCAATCGCAATGTCAGCGATCTTATTTTGGTAAGTGATAACTGTCTTTCCATGAAACATGTACTGTATGTAGCAAATGGGCCGTCTCGCGAGAAAACCAACATTATGGCCTCTGCGTAATGTATCGATCCGGATCAGCATAAGCATGCCGCGCAGGCTTACCCGGATAGACACTTTTCGCCTTCTGTGGATTTTCTGTTTCAGGAATCATTACCTCTATCCCCCTGGGCCGGAATGTGTCGGCCCGGATCAGTATGCGCGGAGTGCGCATGCTGATCTTGGTCGATACATTACGCAGATACCATTATGTTGGTTTTCTTGCGGGACGGCTCAAATGCTGTAACCTAAAGGTTAAAGTGAAGGAAAAATCTAAATGGGGTCACATGTCAAGTTATACATTTGTTCGCCTCCTGTGGATTTTCTGTCTCAGGAATTATAACTCTATACCTCTATGCCCCTGATGCGGAATGAGTCGGCCAGGATCAGCCTAGACATGTGCTTCATACTGTTGTTGCATCTTCAATATCCGAGCACAAAAAGCAGTTAGTGAATTTGGGAACTGTGTGTGATTTCTGATCACAGATGTTACATTAGGTTCCGAAGACAGCCAGCACAATCATACACCAATGAGAGTTCGATCATTAGTCTTTCTGTTTTATGGAAATAATATAGTTTGGAATCTAAGACTTTAAACTTGAAACGGAGGGGTTAGAGCTTAGTGCGTATGCACTATAAGCATGAACCTTATGCCGTATGCTTAGTATAAATGACATTTTCTGCGATGTTAAACATGGATTCTCACAGAGAACGTGTTTTATATTATCAGTGGTTAACGTTTACAATACCGATTGGCTTTATCGCGATGGTTACCCATATTTTAGCAATTGTTCTGACAATATTTGGCTTTACACCTGTAAACACATCGTAAATGACTTGGTTAGAATAGTTCCATAACACACCCTCCTTTGTTCTAATTTTGGTAACTCTAGGTGATATGGACCCGGTAAGTTTTTTCTTTAAATTAGGTCATTGGCATAATGACCCAATTTTGGTACGCTTTCAAAAAATACATCTACATACCGATATTTCTGTGAAATAAGCTTCAGTGGATCATTAGTTTCAGATGTGAAGACACTATAATCATATGAGCCTCCCACGAAAAAACCAACGTTATGACCTCTGCGTAATGTGTCGATCCAGATCAGCCTGCGCAGTCCGCGTAGACTGATCCGGGCCGACACATTCCGTCTCGGGGGGATAGAGGTATAGCGTAATGATTCCTGAAACAGAAAAGCCCCACGAGGCGAAACGTGTATATCCGGGTAAGCCTGCGCGGCATGCTTAGGCTGATCCGGGTCGATACAATGTCCACAATGTTGGTTTTCTTATGGGACGGCTCATATATAGGAACATACTTTCGCCTCTGTAAGCCATGATTTCAGGTCAGTAAATAAGGCATGGCGCAGTAAGATGAAGGATTTTTGTACAACCCTTCGATATCATGCTATTGAAATCGTACTTTTAAACGATTCAGAGATGAAGATGATGTTTTACCCCACAACCTAGAGAAGGTCGTCAAAGGAAACGTTTGTGCAATAAGTATGAACTCACAATTAAATCATGCTTATAGCATTAGAGGAAAGCTTTACTAAATGTATTAAATGCAGATAAGAATAAATCAAAGCACTGAAGTGCTGACGGCATGGGGGCTGCAGGAAAATTGGAGAAGTAGGGAAAATGTTAAAGGAAATAACAATTGCAGCTAATGTTTATGTATTTATTGTTAAGCAGTTGAAAGATCATATCAAAAATTGTAAATATTATGAAACTGCTAAGTTGAAAACAAGAGGACATTATTGGCACTATATCGCTCACCTGAGTGCTCACCTGAGTGCAAGAGCTCACAAGTATACACATTTAAGACATGACAAATCAAAGGAAAATATGACAGCAGGTTTAGGCAGATTATTTTAAAGTTTCTGCCTTATTATATTGAGAAATATGTCAATATTAAATCAACTTCCATCAAGTAGAAATAATTCTCTAAACCATGTACTAGACTGGGAGAAATTGTTTGAGCAATGCAAAACTCATCAAGACTAACAATTATTCCGACAACGATTCAAAATGAAACATCCAGAGTGTAATCAAGATTTTCCTTCATTTGGCTTAGTGACCTAGTTTTGATTACCCGATATGCCAACATTCGAACATGGACTAGATATCATCAACACAAACATTCTGACATAGTTGAAGCAAAAAATGCGGCCTCCAGTATTAACAAGATTTTCCTTCAATTTGGCCTAGTGACTTAGTTTTTAACCCAGCATGACCCATATTCGAACTTGGCCTAGATATCATACAGATATGACAACATTTTAGAAAATGTGGCTTGTACAGTGATGAAAAATGTTCCTTCAGTTTGGCCAAGTGACCTAGTTTTTGAACATACTTGACCAATATTCAAACTTGGCCTACATATCATCAAGACAAACATTCTGATACAGTTTCAACATGCTCAAGTTAAAAGTGCAGCATCCAGAGTGTTAACAAGAGTTCCCTTCAATGTGGCCTAACGACCTAGTTTCTGACCCAATATGACCCATATTCGAACTTGACTTATATATATTATTAAGAACATTCTTACGAGAATGCCGTTGATACATCCACAGCGCTCGCGGGCACCTGTACAGCGTGTTCGGGTCGCCCGGATGAGGGAGGGGTTGGCGTTTGCAGGCTACAACTAGGTTCTTGGTGCATTGGTGGCATGGTCTAATTTCATTTCACTGCCACTATCCCTCTCTTGTGGGAACTGCCCTTTCCTTCTGCTTCAGTCCTCCCTTCTTTTCTAGGGCATCTTGTAGTACTGTTGCTCTGACACTTTTGTGATAAACTGTGTGCTAAATTATTACCTTCTGTGAAGAGCGCGACTGGATAATCAGATGAATGATGCGACGAACCGGCTTTTATAACCTGCGAGCCACAGTTGGTGGTCGGCCAGACGACGGCCTGTCCCCAGTCGTTGTCTGCCCGATTTCAGGACGGGCTCTGAGCGGCGAATTTGGCTCGGCGTTCGCCCGATATGTTTGATGTCCGGCCGGACATCGGTCAGGCATAAACCGATTAATGTGCGATGAGGTTTTAAGTCAGAGTTTAAAGTAACTCGATGCCTGCGAGGACTCCCGAAGTTTCCGGACGAAAATGTTTAGAAATACGCCGCAAACTATTCGCAAACCTATTGCAAGGTAATTTTGACTGGGGTTTAAGTGATGCTAGGTAGGCTACATTTTTAATTCCTAAATATGCTTTTGAAAACAATATAAATCTGCAGCAGAAGTCTTTTGAAAACATAAATGTTGATATATCTACGGGCCCCGTTAAATCCGCCACTACATTTATCACGCGACTTCTTTGTACTTTTCCGTTCCACTTCGCGAATGTTAATAAGCTTCCATATTTGACATCTCGGCGCATTAATTTCTTAAGCATTTTGTTAAACTTATATTGGAGTGCTTAACCGTTTAAATGCAGTTTTGTTGAATCCATGATGAACTATTTTTCTCGCGCAGTCTCACCCTAAAATGCGTTGTTGGCAGACTTCAAAAATTGTTTTACTAAAGCCCCAGGCTAAAAACCTGCCCGTCCACTCGCGGCCATGTTTTTCCTATTGCGATAACACTATGTCCGTCGTTCGTCATCCTATTGCGATAGCACTGTGTCCGTTGTCCGTCATCCCGTGACGTCGTCTACAAGTCCTTTAAACAATATCTTCTCCTTAAGATACGTTCTCCTAAGTATCGACATGAATCAGGTGGCCACCTCTGGGTATACATTCGTCCCTAATATGATAAATAAGTACATTTGAAATACACTTACTTCGATTAAATTTCGATCGATAAAATAACAAAAACGCAAACAAGAGGTTGTTGAATATGATTAAAATATTCAGCCGTCAATTACTTATTTCCTGAAAAAGCTACAAATCAATTTGATTTAGTACGGATGTGGAACGCTTGCAGATCCCTAGACGGGAGCAGGGGCAGTCGCATTAGCAGCACTGCATAGTTTGAAGGGCGCACAGTTTCCTTTGGCGTTGGTGCTGCGTGCAACTCTTAATTTAAGAGATCGAGGAATAACAAAAACAAACGAAGACAGAAAATAGCGAAAGATAGGGAGCTTGATCAATTACCACAGCTATTCAATTGGACCATGTGAACGGATATGATAGTACGGTAGTACTGCGAAGGCTGATCTGGGTCGATACATTACGTAGAGTCCATACTCTTGGTTTTCTCATGGAACGGCTCATTTGTCAGAAAGCCAACTTGTATATTATCCCATGCACTGAATCATATTGTCTACGTCTAGAGAAATGGAGGTCTTGTTGCAGTGAAGTCCCGCAATTTTTCTATCAAATGCATTTTGATAAGGCGCCAACACGGAGAGACAAGAAAACATGTTCACAGCTTAATATGGTCCATATGAACGGATATGATAGTACGATATTGAAGTGCATTTTGTCACTGTATTCACTTTGTTATAAACAAGTCTAGATATATCCCGTACACCTTGGCTTTTAGGTACAGTGCAGATCTAAACCAGCCTATGCATCATTACAGTCTGGTCAAGATATCAACGTCATATTCTTTTTACACAAGCTTGTTAGAAGCTTCTGTCAACTTGTTTAGATTCTGATAAGATGGAATATATGTACCGGATGATCCGAACCTACATTTGTCAGAAAGCCAACTTGTTTATTATCCCATGCACTCATATTGTCTACGTCTAGCGTAATGGAGGACTTATTGCAGTGAAGTCCCGCAAGTTTATCATCAAATGCATGTTGATGTGGCGCCAACACGGAGACACAAGAAACCCCGCTTCACCAGACTCATATGAAACGTCCCATGATATGATACAACCAACAGTGTAGACACTGCGTAAAGTATCGATCCGGATCAGCGTAAACATGCAACGCAGTCTAGTCCGGGCATACACTTTTCTGATCTGGGTCAATACATTACGCAGAGGCCATAATGATGGTTTTCTTGCGGGACGGCTTAATTATCTAAATACCCAAATCTCTTAGTTTCAGATGATATCTACCTAAACGCTTTGTTGACGTGACTACAGTAGACGATTATTGAAAACATTGCGGAAAAGAAGAACATACTCATAGTGAACTATTTCTCATTATATCACAATGTTAATCTTTTGTGTGTAGGAGAATGTTGGTCTACAAATACATAAAGAGCACCTTATTCATATTTTAGCACGTCTGAAATATTTTTAACTTGAATGTTAGTTTGTTTGAGTATCAGTTACATAACATAAACTGTCTCGGTAGTCTAATGGTAGAGCGTCCTCCTCGGATGCGGGTGGTGGCGTGTAGTCTAGTGGTAGAGCGTCCTCCTCGGATGCGGGTGGTGGCGTGTAGTCTAATGGTCGGATGCGGGTGGTGGCGTGTAATCTAATGGTAGAGCGTCCTCCTCGGATGCGGGTGGTGGCGTGTAGTCTAATGGTAGAGCGTCCTCCTCGGATGCGGGTGGTGGCGTGTAGTCTAATGGTAGAGCGTCCTCCTCGGATGCGGGTGGTGGCGTGTAGTCTAATGGTAGAGCGTCCTCCTCGGATGCGGGTGGTGGCGTGTAGTCTAGTGGTAGAGCGTCCTCCTCGGATGAGGGTGGTGGCGTGTAGTCTAATGGTAGACCGTCCTCCTCGGATGCGGGTGGTGGCGTGTAGTCTAATGGTAGACCGTCCTCCTCGGATGCGGGTGGTGGCGTGTAGTCTAATGGTAGACCGTCCTCCTCGGATGCGGGTGGTGGCGTGTAGTCTAATGGTAGACCGTCCTCCTCGGATGCGGGTGGTGGCGTGTAGTCTAATGGTAGAGCGTCCTCCTCGGATGCGGGTGGTGGCGTGTAGTCTAATGGTAGAGCGTCCTCCTCGGATGCGGGTGGTGGCGTGTAGTCTAATGGTAGAGCGTCCTCCTCGGATGCGGGTGGTGGCGTGTAGTCTAATGGTAGAGCGTCCTCCTCGGATGCGGGTGGTGGCGTGTAGTCTAATGGTAGACCGTCCTCCTCGGATGCGGGTGGCGGCGTGTAGTCTAATGGTAGACCGTCCTCCTCGGATGCGGGTGGTGGCGTGTAGTCTAATGGTAGAGCGTCCTCCTCGGATGCGGGTGGTGGCGTGTAGTCTAATGGTAGACCGTCCTCCCCGGATGCGGGTGGTGGCGTGTAGTCTAATGGTAGACCGTCCTCCTCGGATGCGGGTGCTGGCGTGTAGTCTAATGGTAGACCGTCCTCCCCGGATGCGGGTGGTGGCGTGTAGTCTAATGGTAGACCGTCCTCCTCGGATGCGGGTGCTGGCGTGTAGTCTAATGGTAGACCGTCCTCCTCGGATGCGGGTGGTGGCGTGTTCGTTACCCGGCCGAGTCATAACACATACTTTAGTACTGGTAGTGATGGCTGCCTTCTTGGTGCTCAGTGTTGCGGGTTTATTATGACGGACTGACTAAAGTGTCAGGATAAATGGTCCAGTGGTACTGGTAACTTTCCCAGGAAAATCCGTGATATAACTGAAGAAATGTTGAAGACGGCGTTAAACACCATACAATCAACCAATCAATCAAATCATGCATCACATGATATCAGTGTGGTGGTTTACGGGCGATAATCTGTATTTCGATAAGGCTGTAACAGTTATCGTTCTTTTTAGTTTACAACACATAATCGAAAATGTTATACATTTAATAACACCCGTAACACACGGATTGTTCATAAATGGACTATTAATTTGCGCATATAAACACGTATTTTGATGTTATATAGATTAAATGTCACATTAAGGTCACGGTTTCTCTTTACATACACGTGGAATCGTGATTCATGTTGACGCCTCTACAGCAGACGACTTAGGCAAACTTAGTGGCTAAAGGAGAAATTGATGCTGTGTCGTGATTTTCTATAATTATCTAATTAGATCACCACACACGTGGGAATTGACGCCGTCTGTTATGCAAGCCATCTGGGACATGTGATACAGACATCTTGCATACCAATATTCATAGAAGACATGGTCGTCACCTAAACGTGTGGTTCACTGGGTAGCGTTGGAGGTTTGAGACCGGTAGTCCCGGTTGCGTTCCTTTCTCGCGGTGGTCATATTGGATTAAACCTTGACTCAATAAGAAACAAGCTTTCTGTTATAACACGGACATACGAACCCGGTTTATATGTCCGTGTTATACCAAAAACAGAATATATGAAACATATTTCTATCTTCCATTATGTACTAGTACCTTATTTATTTATTTCTCTATAGATATATTTCTTTCTATTTCTGTTATTCTCAATTGCTTTCTATTTCAGTTATCATTCTCAATTGCTTTCTATTTCAGTTATTCTCAATTTCTTTCTGATATTGTTTTCTCTATTACGCCTTTAGTTGCCCTCTGATCACGATGTACAGCATGGAAATTGAATGTTGTATTGTTGACGCCGCGTGGGAGCGCGGCGTCAGTATGGGATAGGTTTTAATTTTGTACCATGGGGTGACGTAATCGAAAAGGGAGAAACCAATGTTATTATTGTTAAAAAAACCTCTGTTGTTTGATTGAAAAAAACAACCTTTATGAATCAATAAATTGTATTAACTGATTTAAGAAACAACAAGATACAAAATACGTTTGTCTTCTACCGTTATTACAAAACTTTATACACATTTAATTTGTATTTAATAACTTTTCCCCAACTGTCTAGGCTACGCTGTTTTTGATTGTTTGGTTTACGGCCCTGACCCAATTCATCAAAGCTCAGAGAAAAAGTTCACTTTTCCCAAACTTTCTAGGCTACGCGTTTTTAATTGTTTAGTTTACGGGCCCAAAATTCGCCGGATGTTTTTGCCTATTTATAAAAGTGTGTGAAGTTGGCAGAGCATTAGACGTTAGACATTAGACATTCAAAAAAAATATTCGAATGTCTAATTAGACGTTAGACATTCGATTAGACATTCGCTAATTTTGATTATCGAATGTCTAATTAGACATTAGACATTCAATTAGACATTCAGAAAAATCGCAAATGTTAAATATCGAATGTCTAATTCGACATTAGACATTCAATTAGACATTCGCAAATTACAAGATCTATAACCCAAATTCGTCGGAGGTCATTGTACATTCAAAAAACGAATGTCTAATTGGTCAGTTAGACATTAAACATTCGATTAGACATTCGCAAATTAAGGGATTTAGGTACCAAATTCGTCGGAGGTCATTGTACATGAAAAAAACGAATGTCTAATTGGTCAATTAGACATTAGACATTCGATTAGACATTCGCAAATTACAAGATATATAACCCAAATTCGTCGGAGGTCATTGCACATTAAAAAAACGAATGTCTAATTGGTCAGTTAGACATTAGACATTCGCAAAGTAAGGGATTTAGGTATCAAATTCGTCGGAGGTCATTATACATGCAAAAAACGAATGTCTAATTGATCAGTTAGACATTAGACATTCGATTAGACATTCGCAAATTAAGAGATTTAGGTACCAAATTAATCAGAGATCAATGTACATTAAAAAAACGAATGTCTAATTGGTCAATTAGACATTAGACATTCGATTAGACATTCGCAAATTAAGAGATTTATGTACCAAATTCATCAGAGATCAATGTACATTAAAAAAACGAATGTCTAATTGATCAGTTAGACATCAGACATTCGATTAGACATTCGCAAATTAAGAGGTTTAGGTACGAAATTTGTCTGAGGTCATTGTACACGCAAAAAACGAATGTCTTATTGGTCAAATAACTTGAACATATTGATAACTCGAACATATCGATATCTCGAACATACCGATGACTCGAACACATCGATATCTCGAATACATTGATAAAACGAATGTTTTTAACTTAAACATTTATTGACAAATCGAACATATCGATATCTCGAAACTTTCGATATCTCGAACTTTCCAATATCTCGAACTTTCGATATCTCGAACTTTCCGATATCTCGATTTTTTTTTTTTTTTTTTTTTTTTTTTTTTTTTTTTTTTTTTTTTCATTTTTTCTTCTCGATATCTCGAACTTTCCAATAACTTTTCGATATCTTTAAACAAAAAAAACTCGATATCTCGAACTTTATCGGAAAGTTCGAGATATCGACAAGTACGAGATATCGACAAGTTCGAGATACCGAAAATTTCGAGATATCGGAAAGTTCGAGATATCGAAAAAAATATGAAAAAAAAAATTGGTAAGTTCGAGATATCGGAAAGTTCGAGATATCGGAAAGTTCGAGATATCGAAAAATAATATAATTTTCTTTTTCGAAAAGTTCGAGATATCGGAAAGTTCGAGATATCGAAAAAAAAAAAAAGATATCAATATGTTCGAACATTTCGATTTCTCGATTATTTTTTTTGATATCTTTTTTTTCTCGTTATCTCAGAAATTTGCGATATCGTATTTTTTGTTTATATACTTCCGTTTTTAACTCCACTGGCTGAAAGCCAGTCGAGCTTATGTCATGGGGAATCGTCCGTCCTGCGTTCGTGCGTGCGTGAGTGCGTCCGTGCGTGAGTGCGTACTTACGAGAATAATCTTGTTGGATAGTGTTTTTTCGTAAACCCCAGCCACCACCCTTATAAGACACTTTGATAAGTGTTTTTTTTTATACAATTGTGTTATGGGTATCTAATTAACATATTATTGCTATTTATTCCGTAAAGGGGGGATAATTACGGAATAAACCATGTGCTTGTTGGGTATACCCAACAAGAGAACATCAAAGGAAAACACCCAACAAACGCCTTTTGGACGTACGTGCGTGCATGCGTGCGTCCGTCCGTCCGTAAACGTTTTGCTTCAAACTGTTTCTCCTACCTAACAACTGGACCAATTAGGATGAAACTTCATAGGAAGTATCCTCTCAATGATCTCTCCTTAGTTCCTCAAACTGTTTGGGATCCATGCAAAATCCTGGTTTCCGAAAGAAAAAACAATGAAGACTTAAAAAATCTTCTTCTCCTCCGTAGGTATCAGGCCGATTTTCAAATAATTGTGTAGTAGTGAAGACTTAAAAAATCTTCTTCTCCTCCGTAGGTATCAGGCCGATTTTCAAATAATTGTGTAGAAATGTTGCTTGGGTGACCTTCTTTCAGATTTTTTCGAGCCAAGTTGATTGGTCGAAAACTATGGCCGCCAGAGGGCAGAGCTATTTTTGCCTTATAATATGGTTATAGTGAAAACTTAAAAAATATTTTATATATATATATATGACCCTCTATCAGATTCCTTCAAGCCATGTTGATTGGTAAAAAACATGGCAACCAGGGCGCGGGGCTGTTTGAAGATTTAATTGGCAGTGGAGCGATACTGGCCCTCTTGGTCCTCTTGTTGTTATCATACTTCTGATAAACACGAAGGAGAATATACTTCACCCTCTCCTTCCAAAGCTTGTGTCACACTTAATTTATAACTAGAGACATTACATGTTAATATTTAAGCACCTATGTGATGGTTTTTTTTATCTAATTGATCTAGTTAGAGCAGATTTGAAACCGTGTATTGGTAAAAAATTAAGAAACTTCATGTTGTATGGTAACCTTTTATTATAGGCTATGGTAGCCAGGTGAGCAATATAGGCACATCTTGGCCTTTTTGGTTATGATAAAGGGACATTTGGCCTTCTTGTTCGAAATATTTACATCCTGTCTGTTTTCACACGTTATTTAAATGTACTGAACTACATCTGCTTCCTTTAAGTCATGCTTCAAAATCATGCGCGGCGTCCTTTGATGCTCTGCATCAAAATTTGTCTTGTTTTGTATTGGGAGAGTCATTGAAAAAAGGCCCATGTCATGGTCTATAGCTGGGTGATCATCAATGAATCGTGGACACGTGTACTGTTGCCGTGTGATATAACTGAATTATTGGTTAAAAAGATCTTAAACGTAGACTCCAAACCACATTATGTATTATATACATCTAACCAGAAAGGTATATCTTCCTTTTAAAATAAACGAAAGTGTCAACATACCGTTCACTTGAGTTTATCTTTATTACACGCAATGTGGAAGGATGTCGTGACGCATGTTCGTACACTTATCTCGCTAAACACAGTCACATCTTTTCAACCCTTTCCCTCATAGGACAACTCTGCAGCAGTCGTCTTTGAACACATTTTGTCAACACATAGAAAATCTCTATAATTGAATGGATAAGCTATTACTAAAAGTGGAAAAGATTGTGGCAAAAGGAGAAATTGCTCGTCTTGAGCAATTTCTTCTTTTGTCACTATGTTTACAAAAATCCGTCTGCTGCAGATGCGTCAAAAAGCGTCTATATGAGGGAAAGGGTTAAAGTAACATTTGTGAGCCCGTTAGTCCAAAAGGATACAAGTTAGCATTTCTGCACAGAGTAAGCTCGGTTCACCATGGTCATCTCCTCCGGCTTTTAAAACAAAATCCCCACTTATTGCAAGAATACTAGTATGCCATTTAGCTTGTGTTAGAAACACATGAACAGCACAACACATTTAAATGCAGTGGAACTCAGATAAAAACAAAAACTTGTACTTGTAAATAAACACACGAAGATCGGTGAGCTTTATGAGCATTTGATTTCTTTATAAAAAACCTTTCCATGTCTTAGCTTTAGGGCCGATTGGCACCATGGACTGGCAAAACGCTTAATTTAACAGTTACTACTTGTTGATAGCAGCCGTCCACGACTTCTCAGAAAACTATCTTTACACGGAGAAAAATAAAATTCAAAGTAGCCACTTTCAAAAGACTGAAATCCATTCATGTCACAATCTTATACAGGCATGCCGTTCTGGAATATGACGGCGTCGAAAGTATGCAAAACTACACTCATATTGTGCGAGAATAATTGTTCGTGATATCGCCGGATACAAACCGGATCATCACTTCACGTTTCACGTGCAAACATTGCTATATGAATATGTATCTAGTTGTGCATATCCGCTAGCGACCATTCATGAATACACGGACGGATGTGCAGCTCAATTTAAGAGCCGACACATTGCCTAGGATCGCTTACTACGATGGAGTAACCTAAAGGTATGTAATCAAAAAGTACTGAGCACATGGTTTGATACCATATATTCAAACACACTTATAAACAAATTCACTTTTTAAAGAAACGCATGAGAACAATAATAACAAGCAAATTCATGAAATTTATATCCCCCGCTTGCAGGAAATATTGTAGGAAAATGTTGAGGTTAGGTTTGAACATGCCAGTAGACTTTTTATTGAACATGTATTACAGGGTAAATTAAACGAACTTGGCCTAGGTTGTTACCAAGTTTGATAAAAAACGGTTCACATTTGTGGCAGTTATTGCACGGAAACAGCAACAAACAACATTTTTTGTTAAATAAGGGGCCATAACTCCACCCAATAAAGTATTCCGAAAGTGACGATCGAACTTGGCCTGGCCCTTAAAGGGACTGAATACCATAATGGTCCAAAATCGTTATATTTTATACTTATTCTAATTAATCCACAATACGTCGATATATATGTAACGGAATGTTGTAGAAGGTCGTACAAGTCTTGTTTTTCATTATTTCATAGGAAATAAGCAGTTAAAAAAACGTCCACTCCGTGTTTTCCCGTTTAAAAATACTGTGGAATTTCCTCTTGCTCATTTGAATTTGTGGATTCAATTCGGCATACTCTAACACTATCGACTCATTACATTCATGTATGCGTGAGTGTAAGGAACGACAACTCTGCGAAGGAGATTGTCAATTCGGTTTTAGTGATCACGTGATAAATATACAGCGATATTTTTAGATTTACTGGGTTACTAACCCAGTAGATTTTACAATGCAAAATAACGAAAAATCTCCGCAATATTAATAGTGTGCATATATTGTAGTACATCAGTCCGCAAATCTCAATGCCTTACATGCAAAAACATCAAGGTAATAGCAATTTTTAACAATTTTCTTTCGCTTTTTTCTCATATGGGATTCAGTCCCTTTAAGGCATTTAACCTTGTTACTAAGTTTGAACAAAAAACGGTTCACATTTGTGGCAGTTATTGCACGGAAACAGCAACAAACGACATTTTTTGTTAAATAAGGGGCCATAACTCCACCGAATAAAGTCCGCCGAAAGTGACGATCGAACTTGGCCTAGCCCTTAAGGCATTTAACCTTGTTACTAAGTTTGAAAAATAAAACGGTTCACATTTGTTGCAGTTATTGCACGGAAACAGCAACAAACAACATTTTTTCCCACCGAATAAAGTCTTCCGAAAGTGACAATCGAACTTGGCCTAGCTGTTAAGGCTCACATTTGTGGCAGTTATTGCGCGGAAACGAAGTGTGACAGACAGACAGACAGACAGACAGACAGACAGACAGACAGACAGATAGACAGACAGACAGACAGACAGACAGACACAGACAGACAGACAGACAGACAGACAGACAGACAGACAGACAGACAGACAGACCGATAGACAGACAGACGGACAGATGGACAAACCGAAATTAATAACCCCCCCTTTTTTTCTTCGAAAAAGCGGGGGATAATAACGAGGGTTTTACTTATGGGGGAAAACCATGCACCTCACGATTTAAAGTTTTCCTTCAATCTTAACTATCCCCTATGTTTAGTAAACAATAAAAGGGTGGGATTAAGAGAGTTCCATTAGCTGTAAACAATAAAAGGGTGGGATTAAGAGAGTTCCATTAGCTGTAAACAATAAAAGGGTGGGATTAAGATAGTTCCATTAGCTGTAAACAATAAAAGGGTGGGATTAAGAGAGTTCCATTAGCTGTAAACAATAAAAGGGTGGGATTAAGATAGTTCCATTAGCTGTAAACAATAAAAGGGTGGGATTAAGATAGTTCCATTAGCTGTAAACAATAAAAGGGTGGGATTAAGAGAGTTCCATTAGCTGTAAACAATAAAAGGGTGGGATTAAGAGAGTTCCATTAGCTGTAAACAATAAAAGGGTGGGATTAAGAGAGTTCCATTAGCTGTAAACAATAAAAGGGATAACAGCTATTTTGTAAACGTATGCAGTCTCAGACTAACAGCTCAGTCACAAACAACGAGGGTCGTGAGTTCAAAACCCCTCTCGGCCTTTGATTCATTCCAATGATTGACTTAAGACATTATGACTCGCGTCATTGGTCTTCTTATGAATGTTTCAAGTATACCCAACAACTCTTCTAACCCCACTCTTTGAGTTTCATAGCTAACTTAGTAAAAAAATAAAAATATTTCAATGAAAATTGGCAATATAGCCTATAAATCATTTATTCTATGATAACGCAACAACAAAACAATCGTATCTGAATGCATTAAACTGTGACCGATATACTGAAATTGTTTGAAAATCAAAAGTCTCAAAATAACACATCAATATCTAGTTTGACCGATAAATGCCATAATGACTGTCCTGCTTATGTGCCATATGTAGTTTTTCCGTATGTCTATCCTGACGTATGGATGTCATATATCTACGGGTACGTCGACAACGTCAACAGTACGCCTGCATGTAGTCACGAGGTTTGTTATGGTTCTGACGTCACCGCCAAAAAACCTAACGACCTGAAATGGACAATCAGATGAAACTGTCCTCAGATTAGACAGTGCAGTTTAATTGATGAACAAATAGACAATGATTTAATACATGCAAGAGTACTTGAGTTCCAACCTGTCTATTTGAAATTCCACTTTGTACATTCCCAACGGCACGCTCACTTCGTAATTAGTGTTTTCTCGCGGTACAAAGTATTAACGATATGTAATTTGAATTGTGGGTATTTTGTTTACGGCACGGGTGATCCCGTGTGTAGTTTGTGTAAGTAACTCAGTCTACCAGTCAGTCACGTACACGCAAGACGTGTGTAATGCCAATTCCAAATTAATTAATGATTTCATTATTGACGCCGCGTGAAAGCGCGGCGTCAGTATGGGATAGGTTTTAATTTTTTACCATGGGGTGAGGTAATCGAAAAGGGAGAAACTAATGTTATTATTGTTAAAAAAACCTCTGTTGTTTGTTTGAAAAACAAAAAAACTTTTATGAAGCAATAAATTGTAGAAAAGGATTTAAGACACAACTAGATACAAAATTGGCATGGCTTCTACCGTTATTACAAAACTTTAGACACATATAATGGGTATTTAATAACTTTCCCCTAACTTCCTAGGCTACGCTTTTTTTATAGTTAGGTTTACGACCCGATTCATCAAAGCTCAGAAGAAAGTTTCTGGCGATGTTTTTGCCTATTTACAATATTGAGATTTTTAAATAAATGGGTAATCTTTAAAAAATCAATGATGATTAATTTTAATTACTACATATTACAGTATAATTATAGAAACTGTAACAACGTTAACCCAACTATGCAATAGGCATGGCCGTTACGTGACCCGTTCTATTTGTAAATGCAGCATGTCATCGCTTGGCGATTTTGGTCTTTCTTATCGAATAGACAAGGTATCATCGGTTCTCATAGAGTAATTAAGTTGTCTCTGCTTCCTTCCGTTATGAATACTTCGCTGTTTTCACGATTTCATCTAAAATTTATTGGATTCGTACCCGGTTTTTTATGTATCGTTCGAGATTAACGATTCGTACCAACTGGTTTTTGCTCTTTGCTCTTCGGGAACTGACTTGACCATTTTCTTTTGTTTATTTTTCAGTTTTCTACTCGCATTCAAAACGATTAAAGTGACATTACAAACAAACAAAACGGACTTAATAATTTCTTGCTATATGTTTGCTGACTATACATGTGAACTTTCATAATGCTCAATCTTGATCATAAATATCTACTTTTTGTTTAATTACTTCGTATTTTTTGTTTATATACTCCCGTTTGTGCTATCATACTTCTGCTGAACTGGAAGGAGAATAGACTCCACTCTCTCCTACCACAGCTTGTGTCACACTTAACTTATAAGTAGAGGCAATAAACCTTAATATATGTTAATATTTAAGCACGTATGTTTGTTTTTTATCTAATGGATCTAGTTAGAGGATTTAAAACAGTTTATTGGTAAAGAAAACACTTGAGATGACACATTATAGTTGCAGTGAATGTTAAGCAAGGTTTCAGGATTAAACATGTCATTTCATGACTAATCTTCACATGCTGAATATCACATAGATCGTAGCATATAAAACGTTTAATCCCTACGTCAATATTGACCCTTTCTGCTCTTGGTAACCTTTTTATATAGGCTATGGTAGCCAGGTGAGCAATATAGGCACATGTTGGCCTTCTTGTTTAAAATAAAGCGACATTTGGCCTTCTTGTTCGAAATATTTACATCCTGTCTGCTTGCACAGGTTATTTAAATACATGTACTGAACTGCATCTGCTTCCTTTAAGTCATGCTTCAAAATCATGCGCGGCGTCTTTGATGCTTTGCATCAAAATTCTTCTTGTTTCTTTATAGATTACTTTGAATGAAAGTCGTTTATTTACAATATTTGAAATGTTTTGAAAATTAAAAGGGACAATATTTAGATAAACTGTTGGTATGTCGGCTATTGTGAGCCTTAACTGTTGGTGTGTCGGCTGGTGTGAGCCTTAACTGTTGGTATGTCGGCTGGTGTGAAACTTTACTGTTGGTGTGTCGGCTGGTGTGAGCCTCAACTGTTGATGTATCGGGTGTGTCGGCTGGTGTGAGCTTAACTGTTGGTGTGTCGGCTGGTGTGAGCCTCAACTGTTGGTGAGTCGGCTGGTGTGAGCCTAAACTGTTAGTGTGTCGGCTGGTGTGAGCCTAAACTGTTGGTGTTTCGGCTGGTGTAAGCATACACTGTTAGTGTCGGCTTGTGTGAGCCTAAACTGTTGGTGTGTCGGCTGGTGTGAGCCTCAACTGTTGGTGTGTCGGCTTGTGTGAGCCTAAACTGTTGGTGTGTCGGCTAGTGTGGCCCTTAATTGTTGGTGTGTCGGGTGTGTCGGCTTGTGTGAGCCTAAACTGTTGGTGTGTCAGGTGTGTCGGCTGGTGTAAGCATACACTGTTGGTGTGTCGGCTTGTGTGAGCCTAAACTGTTGGTGTGTCGGCTGGTGTAAGCATACACTGTTGGTGTGTCGGGTGTGTCGGCTGGTGTAAGCATTAACTGTTGGTGTGTCGGCTGGTGTGAGCCTAAACTGTTGGTGTGTCGGCTTGTGTGAGCCTAAAATGTTGGTGTGTCGGGTGTGTTGGCTTGTGTGGGTTTAAACTGTTGGCGTGTCGGCTGGTGTCGGTCTAAACCCTTGGTGTTGGTGGGATAAGTTCATTCTACCGGTCTAACATTCCAAATCTTTCATTGACAAATTGAGTTTTTCCATAAACTGTTTTTGGACGGTACCCCTTAGGGTACTGTCTATAGTCATGTGCATTTTGAGAAATCGTACAACAGTTGGCTCCCCGACTATAAACAGAACGACAGTGTAAAGCTGGGAGCCGAAAAAGAGGGATTTTTTTAACCGTCAACAAAAAAGTAGTGTCAATTATCAGGCAATAACACTGCATTTTCGAAAACCTTGGTGAATTAAGATATCTGAATATTGAAAAAATACTGTAAAAAGGAAGCATTAGTGGTTGAAAGTTGAAGTAGAACGTTTACAATATTGAGTTGAAGTTTGAATAAATATATTCATAATTAATGTATGAATATATACCAATTTGTTTTAATGTTCAATCATAAAGAATATACTTTTTAGAAACGAAATAATCAGAAGTGATTTTTGGAAATTTTGGTAGTATTAACAATAATGTCAAACGCGTCGATGAAAAACTATCTCCCAACTAATTATCTAGCCAATCGATTCATTTTACTGAAAGAGATGGTAAGGAACGACAACTCTGCGAAGGAGAACTTGCAACTTCCGTTCAAAATGAAAGTAGAAATCTGACAAGCTGACGATAGATTGTTATTGGTTTTGTGGAGAAAAGACACATGAAGTTTATATTGAGGAAGACTGACAGGAAAGAAATGTGTGCATGTTCATTTAGTCATCAATCCGTAAAACGTTCGAGGTAGGTCTGTCAATTAAACTGTAATTTGGAGTGGAAAACTTTTTTTTTTTTCGCCCTGTGCTGTATCGTAACCGAATATGAAAATAAGCTCACATGTATTTCATGTACACGTATGTCTGAAAATAGCCCAATTCCTGTAGACATTCGCTTGTTCGTTTTATCATTTGACATCTGTTAATTATTTAAAAAGTAATGGAAAAGGAAAATGAAAAATAAAAAATAAATGAAGGACTTCGGAGACTTCGTACATATATTGTACAAGTGTATCATCGTTCTTGTATGTATACACTATTTAGGCTCATTTAAGGACTTAGGAGACAAAAGTGGTTAAGTGATGTGAAAACTGCTTTCAAACTTAAGTGTGTAAAGTTATTTGTATTGATGATATTATGTATACAAGTTTTATTATTGAAAAGAATGAAGAAATACAATGTATATTGATAAATGAATTTTCCAGATTTTATCTATACTTAGATGGAGCATATGCATGATGCTTTGCCAAAAATGTTATTCAATTAACGCACAAAAACATATATATATTTGTGTACGTATGTTATAAATTGTCTAGTGAATCCATGTCTAACTGACACTTTGCCTTGGCGTCATTTATAAAGTTATATTGACATAAAAGTAGTGAGGCTACGCTGTTTCTAGGTCTAAATTACATGTGTATGGTCAGTTAAGACTGGTGAGACTGCATACTATGATACATAGGCTCCTCCGAGTCTTCACTGGATACAGATGCATTATAACCCCAAATAACTTAATGCAGATCAATAATTGCAAAGTATCTATTATAAACGGACTATTTTATTATTCAAATCATAGCATACATATATATTGATAAAAATGGTTTTGTGCAGACATGTATACACATCTTGATTTTATTTTTATTGTGCAATCCGTAACTGTATGTATTTTTGTTTCGTTTCAGATCATGGAAATGTTGACAGATTATATTAATGCGCAGCATTACTTGTGAAGAAGATTCATAATGTCAGTGTATGGGACATTTTTACAACCAACTTTTATGTATTGTAAAAGTTGGGGTATATTTACTGTTATTTCCGGTTTCGTTTTTAGTTGAATCAGAGAAATAAAAGACAAATGGCAAGTCCTGGACGCAACAAAACGGGTAGAAAACAAAAACAAAACGACGTTAATGACATTCTTCAAAGCTGGTAACAGCAGCGAGTCGTTGTGACAAGTATTCTGAATGAAAGTGTTTGTTTTAACTCGGAAAACAGTAACGGAATGGAATGTTGTAAACGATACAAATACGAATCAAGGATGCACAATGAGATCTGTTTTTGTTTACTATAATACAGGAAGATAACTGTGTAATTAACTAATTACTATGAACAAGACATTCAAGTAAATCATTTTGAGCTATAACACAGCCTTCCAGGAAGACACTTGTACATGATAACTAACATTAAGTAGATCATTTTGAACTACATATTGTGTCAAACAGGGTGAACCTGTTGATAATTTTGATCAGGCAGATCATTTGTTTTGTTAAATGACCCAAGATGTAAAAGGTTTATTAAATGACCCAAGATGTAAAACTGTAAGTTTACTAGCATTTGTCAACAGTAAGAGGCATGAGTAAAAAGCATTGTGACAAAAGGAGAAATTGCTCGTATGGAGCAATTTCTTCCTCTGCTTCCATGTTTTCAAAAAGCTGTCTGCTGCAGAGGCGTCAGAAAGTGTCTATTTGAGGGCAAGGGTGATTGAAATATTATAATTAGCTCCTCTGGCTGAAAGCAAGTCGAGCTTATGTCATGGCGAATTGTCCGTCGTGCATGCGTTAATTTTTTGCTTCAAACGACTTCTCCTACCTAACCACTTGGCCAATTAAGATGAAACTTCCTAGGAACCATCCTCTTAATGTCCTCTACTAAATTCATTCAAATTTTTTGGATCCATGCAAAATTCTGGTTTCCATGCCAACCAAATTAAAAAAATAGGGAAAAAGCTTCTCCTCCGAAAGTGTCAGGCCGATTTTCAAATAATTTTGTAGAAATGTTCCTTGGGTGACCCTCTATCAGATTCCTTCAAGCCAAGTCGATTGGTAGAAAAACATGGTGGCCAGGGGGCGGGGCATTTTGCCTTATATGGCTATAGTGAAAACTTAAAATATCTTTACCTCAAAAAGTGTTTGGCAAATTTTCAAATAATTTTGTAGAAATGTTCCTTGGGAGACCCTCTATCAGATTCCTTCAAGCCATGTTGATTAGTCAAAAACATGACCATCAGAGTGTGGGGTTATTTTGCCGTATATGGCTATAGTGAAATCTTCTTCTCCGAAAGTTTCCGGCCGATTTTCAAATAATCTTGTAGAAATGTTCCTTGTGTGACCCTCTATCAGATTCCTTCAAGCCAAGTTGATTGGACGAAAAACATGGTCGCCAGGGGAGCGGGGCTAATTTGCCTTATATGGCTATAATGTAAAATTAAAATATCTTTACCTCAAAAAGTGTTTGGCAAATTTTCAAATAATTTTGTAGAAATGTTCCTTGGGAGACCCTCTGTCAGATTCCTTCAAGCCATGTTGATTAGTGGAAAACTATGGCTGCCATGGGGCGGGGCTATTTTGCCTTATATGGCTATAGTGAAAACTTAAAAAATCTTCTCCTCCGAAAGTTTCAGGCAAATTTTCAAATAATTTTGTAGAAATGTTCCTTGGGTGACCCTCTATCAGATCCTTCAAGCCATGTTGATTAGTCGAAAAACATGGCCGTCAGAGGGTGGGGCTATTTTGCTGTATATGGCTATAGTGAAAACTTAAAAAATCTTCTCCTCCGAGAGTGTCCAGCTGATTTTCAAATAATTTTGTAGATATGTTCTTTGGGTGACCCTCTATCAAATTCCTTCAAGCCAAGTTGATTGGTTGAAAACTATGGCTGCCAGGGTGCGGGGCTATTTTGCCTTATATGGCTATAGTGAAAACTTAAAAAATCTTCTACGAAAGTTTCGGGCTGATTTTCAAATAATTTTGTAGAAATGTTCCTAGGATGGTCCTCTATCAGATTCCTTCAACAATGTTGATTGGTCATAAACATGGCCATCAGGGGGCGGGGCTGTTTGAAAATTAAATGTTTGCCTAATGGCCGTGGAGCGATACTGGCCCTCTTGGGCCTCTTGTTTTTTAAATCTGATCAAAGCTTTCTCTGTCTAGATTCCATAGAGTACTGGTACATGTTCATAAGAAGAATTAATTTTACAATGAAATTATTGATCACAAAAGGAAAAAGCACATTATGAGATTTAACTTCTGACATAAAGTTTAAAGATTTTCTATTGCATCATTATTGTCCACAGCCTATATACATTCAAAGGTCAGTTTACTATTTTTTTCTATGTATATATGTGTTTATATGTCTCTGGTATATTCAAGTTGATATGTACTCATCATGCAACAGAATTTACATGTACAAAATATGTCCCCAATTGTTCAATTGTTGAACATAGTAATGGGAAGAAAAGTTTGAAATTTTTAACACAACTGTACATTTTGACCTGTTGATTTTTTTGCAAACTTCAAGGATTGGAAGAATTATTTGAACGGAACCAATATCACAGGCTCTTTTTAAAAAGCTTTACCCAAATTTAACCAATCTACAGCAGACAACTTTGAAAATATCTTTGCAAGCTCACTTTGGTACAGCATGTTTCCTATTTTATTACTCAGTTTACCGTAGCTCAGTCAGTAGAGACATGGGCTGTTAATCCAGGGGTTGTGAGTTCGAACACCAGCTTGGCCTACATTCCTTCCAACATTTGACATGACTACCACCAATGGGCTTTCAGACTATGTAGAAAAGCAGCCAGTTGCTTGAAAAGAATGTTGTGTGAAGTACTGGTATGAGAAAGCCAAGAAACATATGAGTAGTTGAACTGGCTGCCGTGATATGACTGAAAGATTGATGAAAATGGTGTTAAACCCCAATTAATCAATCAAACTATTTTATTACCTAATACTTTGAGACTTGGAAAACTTGTTCATCTAATATCCTTCTTCTCATTGTATACTAAATAGGCTGAGTGTAGCCTATTTTTGGGGGTAAAAAGTATAAATTTTGGTTGTATTAGAGAATTGGACATTGTTGGTTAAGTTACAGGTCAATTTGACAGAAAATCCACAGGAGAAATTTGTCTATCCTTGTAAGCCTGTGTGGCATGCTTAGGCTGATCCGGATCGATACTTTACACAGAGTCCACAATGTTGGTTTGCTCAAATTAAAGGAAAATCTAGTTAACACTCTGGAAGCCGCATGTTTTACTTGAGCATGTTGAAATTTTCTCAGAATATTTGCTTGTATGATATCTAGCCTAAGTTCGAATATGTGTCAGATCCAGTAAAGAACTAGGTCACTTAGCCAAACACTGTAGAAAAATCTTGTTAACACTATAGACACTGCATTTTTGTATTGAGCATTTTGAAACCTTGTCAGAAAGTTTGTCTTGATGATGGGCCAATTTCAAATATTGGTTATTTTGGATAAAACATTAGGGCACTAAGCCAAGTTGGAGGAAAATCTTGTTAACCTTTTCCCTCATATAGACGCGTTCTGACGCCTCTGCTTCAGATGGCTTTTTGAAAACATAGAGACAAAAGAAGAAATTGCTCAAAACAAGCAATTTCTCCTTTTGCCACAATGTTTTCCACTTTTAGTCATAGGTTATCCATTCAATTATAGAGGTTTTGTATCAATTGACAAAATATGTTCAAAGTCGTCTGCTGCAGAATTGTCGTATGAGGGAAAGGGTTAAGACTCTGGAAGCGGCACTTTTAGCTTGAGCATGCTGAAACTTTGTCAGAATGATTGTTTTTATTATATTTATTTTGAATATGGGTAATGTTTGTTAAATAATTAGGTCACTATGCCAAGTTGTAGGACAATCTTGATTTAACACTTAAGAGACCACACCTTTGACCCTAGTGGCTTGAAACTTTGTCAGACAGTTTTTCTTGATGATATACTGGCCAATTTAGACATTGGTCATGTTGAGTAAAAAATTAGGTCCCTTGATCAAATTTAAGAAAAATCTTGTTAATGCTCTGGAAGCCATGTTTTTAACTCTAGCATGATGAAACTTTACCAGAATGTTTATCTTGATGATATTTAGGCTAACTTCGAATATGGTCTGGCTAAAAGCTAGGTCACTAGGCCAATATTGAGAAATATTTTGTAAACACTGTAGTCACCACATTTCTCTCAAATGTTCCTGGCGTGCCTCTTTACTAAGAGTGTTAAAATTAAGTTGATTCTTTAGATACTATAGATAATAAATAGCTTTGCTATAGGTACTATGTTATCCTTTCTACACTACAGACACATGTTGTCTACTCTTCCACAGATGGATGGTATGAGAAATTTCGACAGTTTTCTCAATGTTTTATTGACTTTTAGTTTCATCAATACAGATTTACCAATATCTTTAGTTAAACATTTTCATACATCTTCTGTAGGGTTTATCCATGTGATAAATTACCTATCACAAATGTGTTTGTTTATCTAACTGTATCTACTGTCTACAAGTCAAGAGTTTAATTATAGATCTCTGGAAATAAGGGGTTAACCCTGTCTTAAATAAATGTTTGAACTGTATGCATTTTTGCTTTTTTGTTTACATTTTTAGCTCGTCTGATTTTTTGAAAAAAGAAAAAGAGCTATTGTCGTGACTTGATCGTCGTCGTCGGCGTTGGTTAAGTTTTGCGTTTAGCTCACTTACATGGAAACTATCAAACATAATACTTTGAAACTTGGAAAACTTGTTCATCTAATACCCTTCTTCACATTGAATGCTAAAGATACTGAGTTTGACCTTATTTTTGGGGTAAAAAACATGATTTTGGTGGTTTTTGGTTGACTTTGATCAAAGCTCCCTCATTTTTTGTTAGAGATTGATTTCAAATTGTGCACACATATTTCATAAATAATATACTTCAACATGTCAAATGGGATTTTGGGTCAAACATTTGGATTTTTTGCTTTTTCATTTCTTGTATTTTTAGCTATTGTGATCACATTTTGTCCGGCGTCCGTCCGTCGTGCGTCGTCAACATTTGAGCTTGTTAACACTCTACGGGCTACATTTTGTATCCAATCTTCATGAAAGTTTATCAGAATGTTCATCTCCATAAAATCTTGGACAAGTTCGAAAATGGGCCATATGAGGTCAACAACTAGGTCACTAGGTCGAATTGAAGGGAAATCTTGTAAACACTCTGGAGGCCACATTTTCAGCTTGATCATGTTGAAACTTTATCAGAATGTTTGTCTTGATAATATGTAGGTCAAGTTCGAACATGGGTCACGTCGGGTCAAAAAGTAGGTCACTAGGTCAAATTGAGGGAAAATCTTGTTAACACTCCAGAGGTCGCAATTTTTATATAAGCAGTTTGAAATTTTATCAGAATGTTTGTCTTAAAAATATCTAGGTCAAGTTCGAATATGGGTTATGCTGGGTCAAAAACTAGGTTACTAGGTCAAATTGAAGGAAAATCTTGTTAACACTTTGGATGCCGCATTTTTTGCTTCAGCAGCTTGAAATTTGGTCAGAATGTTTGTCTTAAAGATATCTAGGTCAAGTCCAAATATGGGTCATATTGGGTCAGAAACTAGGTATCAGACGAGCGTCAGGCACCCGCGGGCGGTGCTCTTGTTTGAAATTATGTGACTTGTGTTGTAACTTTCCAAAAAATAGAACAGTTGACCATCTTTTTCCCCCTCATACAATGGGTACCGTCCCACAGCACTTTCAGTTCTTTGATTTATCTCTGGTTGTTCCTGGGTGAGACGGATTTCTAAACATATTGCTTTACTTTTCATTTCAGATGCTTTATTCATTAGATAAACATGTTAGTTCAACACTTATACCAGGCTGCCACATTACATGCATGTACTTCACTGTTTAACTGCGTCTTGCTCAAAACATAGACTCGCCGTCTGGTATTTGAATATGGGTGTTTGTAGTTTAATTTATTTATATACGCTGAGAGAACACACTGTTTTTTATTTCGCTATTAAAAATGGTGTGACTTGTGCAATGCAATGTATAGACTAATTGAAATATCAAATGGTAAATCAAATTAACGTATAAGTTGGGTATTAGGAAAACCTACATGATGGTGTTTGCAATCACTGTAGATCCAGATCAACCTGTGCATTATTGTCCATTGCTTCATCTCGCTCTACAATGACCGTCAATTATTCACAGAAGTCTTCACAATTTTGTTTCTGACTAACATTTTATTTTTTAATCAGATCGCAAGGATGAATATCCATATGTAATTATAAAGGTCAAACGACTCATACACTCTAATCAACAAATGATGTATAACATAGGCATGTGTGTTTTTGATAGGGCACGTTGAAATGAATCAGATGATAGCCGACCTTTGAATTTAAGGACTTGTACTTCGATTACGGTCACATTGAACTTTGTGTAGTCCCGTTTTGGTCATAACTCACTGTTATCCGCGTGTGCTGCCAGAATGCTTGCACAAGGAAATGACGAATAGAGAAGGTTCTGATCAGATCGCATTGAAAGTCATGTTTAATTTTGCGCTCGTATTTTCGTGTTATGTGACCTAAATATTATTGACACGTTATTCGTATAGGAAACAACAAATCAACCACAAGTACGTGTTGTCTCACTGATTAATTCAAATCTAGTATTTTGTCAAGTGTCAACAATTGGGGATTAGAAAATTATGACACTAGAAAAGAATAACCTAATATAATCTGTACTCATCAGTACACATTTAACTAGCTGCGTTTCTTCCCCGGTAGCTCAGTCAGTAGCGACGCCGGCTGTCAATTCAGGGGTTGTGAGTTCCAACCCCAGCTCGGCTAACATTCTTTCCGACGTTTAACAAAAGTCACTGTGACACGCGTCATTCGTCTTTCACCAATGGGCTAACAGTCTATGTGGGAAAGCAGTCAGTTGCCTGGAAAGTATGTTGTATGGAGTACTGGTGTGAGAAAATCAGGAAACTTATGAGTAGGTGAACTGGCCGCCGTGATATGACTGAAAAAGTGTTGAAAACGGCGTTAAACCCCAATCAATCAATCCATTTTTTAGAAGGTCCAAACACTTTATTAACTTTATTTAGCATCGCTTTCCCACGTGTAGACGCAAATTGACGCATATGTAGCGAACGTTTTTTGAAAAAAAAAAAAAGTGTGACAAAGGGAATAATTATTCAAAGCAATTTCTCCCTCTGCCACAATATTCTAGACTCGATTTTATAAAGAATGTCCATATTTTTGCCTTGATATTCTCGAAGCTTTCTATTGTAAATGATTTAAATATCTTAATTAAGTTCAACATCATTTACAAATTTGTTACACTGATACCAAAAGCCTTACATGTAAGATAATCATGTACATGCGCATAGTTTCTACGCCATCTTCACCGTCGGCTCCCGTGTACCATAGACCAAGATTTAAAAAAAAAACCACCACTGCCCACAACAACAACGAAACCCCTCACCCCCAAAAAAACACCATATACCACCCCCAATATATATAAAACTAACACAGCTGAATGAATTGACACGTGTATGCTAAATGTAGGCTCGGTGGTGGAATGCCTGTTAGTTGTTTTGTGTGTGTCGATGATTATAAAGTCTTATGTAGACATACGCTAAATGTAGGCTCGGTGATGGCATGCCTGTTGTTTTGTGTGTGTCGTTGATATATAGAGTCTTATGTAGACATTCGCTAAATGTAGGCTCGGTGGTGGAATGCCTGTTGTTTTGTGTGTGTCGTTGATATATAGAGTATTATGTAGACATACGCTAAATGTAGGCTCGGTGATGGAATGCCTGTTGTTTTGTGTGTGTCGATGATTATAAAGTATTATGTAGACATACGCTAAATGTAGGCTCGCTGGTGGAATGCCTGTTGTTTTTTGTGTGTCGATGATTATAGAGTCTTATGTAGACATACGCTAAATGTAGGCTCGCTGGTGGAATGCCTGTTGTTTTGTGTGTGTCGATGATTATAAAGTCTTATGTAGACATAAGCTAAATGTAGGCTCGCTGGTGGAATGCCTGTTGTTTTGTGTGTGTTGATGATTATAAAGTCTTATGTAGACATAAGCTAAATGTAGGCTCGCTGGTGGAATGCCTGTTGTTTTTTGTGTGTCGATGATTATAAAGTCTTATGTAGACATACGCTAAATGTAGGCTCGCTGGTGGAATGCCTGTTGTTTTGTGTGTGTCGATTATATATAGAGTCTTATGTAGACATACGCTAAATGTAGGCTCGCTGGTTGAATGCCTGTTGTTTTGTGTGTATCCAATTAACCGTTTACCAACTAACTGTATTTCTAGAGCCAATTTCTTTGAAAACTTCCGAGGTAATAAATGTAATCGGGATAATTAGTTGCACAATTTTAAAATAGATTTAAAAGCTATTTCGGTAAAATAAGAATTTGCTTATAACGCGAAAGTTATCCCCATCCAACTGTGGTTTTGATAGTCCGTGTTGTATCAAAAAGCATGGAAGGTAGCCTTACGGTGCTTTACATTTTGATAAATACAGTTATACCTTCCATACCTTTTGATCAATGACTGATATAAACATATCGAGGGCTTGGCGTGAAATGGTTGTAACTTAAATTGGATTTTTTTTACCAAGGTTAATCACCTCGCCATAAAGTCTTTATAAGCGTTAAATCATTTAACTTGGTAAACAATGGAAATTTAGGTGCCATTGCTTGTTATGAGCAATGGCACCTAAATTTGCATTTTTTACAAAGGGGTTAAAATTGCCCCTAAACCAGAGTTTTCAAAATAGGTTTTGAGTTACAACCGTTTCACGCCAAGCCCTCGATATGCCCACGCAATGAGCGATTCCATCGGAAAAGTTACAAGTTGGCATTTCAAATCAACCAGAACATCTGCTATGCCTTACAGAATACACACATAGGCATACTCTTCTAACAAGCTTATGTCAGTAATATGTGAACCGTGTATATAATTGATTAGACAGTGCGAGTGCACAGGCTGATCTGGTTAATTACTGTTCACAAATGCTTTGGTAGTATCATTTGCGAAGAACGATCTCGAATGATCACTATCATTAGGAATCGCATTTCGCCTTGAGTCATTTACCATCATATGTACCTTGTCCAGGGAAAATAAACATTCGGACTTCATGAGCGTTAGCGCATGCTGCTTAACCCTTATCCAGGGATGTAATCAGTGAGTCCTTACACATCGAGTGCTTGGCGAGCGTTCGTTTAACCCTTTCCCTCATATAGACGCTTTCGGACGCCTCTGCAGCAGACGGCTTTTTGAAAACATAGTGACAAAAGAAGAAATTGCTCAAAACGAGCAATTTCTCCTTTTGCCACAATGTTTTCCACTTTTAGTCATAGGTTATCCTTTCAATTATAGAGATTTTCTATTTTTTTGACAAAATATTTATTTTCCTGTTTTGATAATGTAAGCGAGTTTTATCTGTAATGTTATTCATATCAAATAGCAAATCCCTTTGAGCTACCGATGAAAACAACCCTTTATACACTAGCCGATTGATCAGGTAATAGTAACCTGCATTGTCCGACAATTTCGTCAGTTCTTTGAACATCAATTAGAAAAATATTTTTTTAAATGGTCTGTGAACAGTGTATAGCCTGATCAGACTGTGCGTATCACACATGTCCAAATTCCCGTTTGTCTACGCCAAGGTATATGTGATACATCCTTGTTTACAAACAAAGGCAAATGTGGTATTGCCGGTCTCCGTTATAATTGATATTTCAATGGTTTACTTCCGAAAGACTAATGACTTGGATCTGTGCTTTGTGCCTGATAAGTGTTCATCGTTCAGTGTACATGATTATATGGCTTTAACAGGGATGATTTTGACTGATATGTACACGCTTAATTTATTTTGCACGAGAAGCAATCGGTTGTTTGTTTAAGTCGGATATTGAGAAAATGATATTGTTATTATAAAGTGATTACACTAGTGACAGATCAGTGAAACATTAAATCTAACGAATGTGCCTTTTTATCATGATTTGACTGTGCAAAGTGCTGAATAGGTGATATATCAGACACATTTATTGGTAGGAACTACATTAAATCCAGAAGAACTAATTTTACCTGTAAAGCCGTATATTCGTTGTGTAGGCATAATAACGTTAACAAAACGAAGGGGAAACAAGCGGCTATTAATTATGATACAAATTGCATGTGACACTAACACAGGGTCAATGTACTCGTTAATCATCGGGAGTTTCCGTATGTATAGATAGTGTTAGTCGCCAGTCCACGTTTGCAGGGATAGTGTTGCACGTTCTGACACATGTATATGATTATGCTCGTGATACTGTTAACAACATGGACAGAAGTTAGTCAGTGTTTAACACGAAACATGTGCTTTGATAACACACACACATCTAGTATTTCTTTGGTGAATATCGATTATTTCAGTGATCTGTATTAACTATATTTACTAACTGCTAGAAATCAACGAACATAAAAGATACTTGATTTGATTCGGATTAACATTTATTAAAAACTAGTCTTCAAAAGATTCTTATTAATCTAATTTATTTGTGAATACAGATAATCGTACGCTCCACCAACATGGCTGTTCATTTTACGAGTATAGCTGAATTGAACCGGCAGGCGATGTTCACAGCATTGCCTTTGTTGACGTTCATAGGCATCATAGCCGTCATTGGAATGATTGGGAACTGCATAGTTGTGTTGATATACTCAAGGCGGTATCCGAGATGTAACTTTAAATATTTTGTTTTGTTGTTAGCAGGTCTGGATTTAATCAGCTGTGGCATTTTGATGCCTCTGGAGATCATAACATTGCTATATTGGTTTATGTACCCATCTGCTGCCATGTGTAAAATTAAGTCATTCCTAAATGCATTTACTGTATGTTCATCAGCCACCTCGTTACTGTTAATTGCTATCGACAGATACAGAAAAGTTTGCAGACCCCACGGCAAACAGATGACACAGACATGTGCGATCAAATTATCTGTATTAGTGTTAGCTTTATCAGCAATCCCAGCCACAAGTGACGCCGTGTTCTGGGGACTACATACTTTCCAATTACCGGACTCAAACCTCACAGTTACAATGTGTGAAAAGGACGATAATTATAAAGATACGATAGGACCTACCATTCATACAGCGGTGCTGTACGCCGGAACCAACATGCTTGTCATGTTTGCTACAGTCGTTTTATACATACAAATTGCTTTAAAGCTGTTTTGTGTGGCAGGACCGCCGGCACCATCAACTCCAGAGATCATAATATATCCTTCTGGTTTAACCCCCGATACAGGCCAATCAGAGCAAGTGTTCAGTTTCGGTGATATAGAGTCGGGTCTGTCCGAATCAGAAGATGGTTCAACGAAGAACTCAATAGAGACGTTGGACGATCAAACGGAGAACGATATGCCGGATCGGAATTCCAATTCTATTCAACTAGACGATGCTGTAGTTCTTAGGAAAAAGAATGAAAGTGCCTCAGATCAAGATAGATCAAGTAGAGATTCTAAAGTTTCTAAAGCAGTTCGTTTATCGTTGGAATTCTTAGAAGAGGACGCGAGACGTTCAAACAACCTGCGAGTTCCGGCAAGCCCAATGCGGAGAAAACAAAGTGTTACCAAAGGAACACCGAGGAGTCCCAAATTTACGTACGGCCGTCGGCGATCCACTATCGGTAGTATTCGGGGTGTTTCCAGCTTACGATTGAGGCGTAAAACTCTCATTATGTTTATATTGACAGCAATATTTGTAGTGACAACTTTTCTCTATTTCTGTTTAATCAGCGTCATGTCTCACCAAAGCAATTTTTTCAACACTTTAACGATTCCCGAAAGGACTGCCTGGCTGTTTTTCTTACGTCTGTATTTTATCAACAGTCTCATCAACCCGATACTATATGGTTTTCTAGATCCGAGATTTAAACGCTCGCTCTGGAATATGGGCGTTCGTGTGCAATGGTTGGCCGGTTCCTTGAAAAAGAATTTTTCTGTGCGGGTTACAAGAGAGGAAGGGAATAATTTGAATTTACAAATCAAGGTTCCAAAGCGGACCAGACCAATGTCCAGCACCACGATGTCTGAATAGACATAACACGCATCAAAAGGTTATGTCAACGAAGGCATCTACTGCAACCATAGCCCACAATGTTCGAGATACGGCGAAACCACTGTATATAACTAGCATGAAGGTCAGAGTCAACTCACAATTGTCAAGAAATAACAATTTAACATTTTAAATGAGACCGCCTCGGTTGTGTATTGGTAGAGCGTCCGCCTCGGATGCGAGTGGTCGTGGGTTCGATTTCAGGCCGTGCCATTTCATATTCTTTAAACAAGGTAGTAATGGTTGCCCTCCTTGGCGTTCAGGATTGCGAGATAAGCATAACGACTGACTGGCTGGTGTCAGTATAAACGGACCAGTAGTACTGGTAACTTACCTCGTAAACGCCGTATTATAAGTGACAACATGTTGAAAGTTGCGTAAAAAAACAAACAATCAACGAGCCGTGTCGGTCGAAATTGAATCTTGTTTCGGTTAGGTATTACATAGATATACTTGGGAGTGATCCAATTGGGGCTAAATTAATGAGCTGTCCCGCTAGAAAACCAACAGTATGGCCTCTGCGTAATGTATCGACCTAGATCAAGCCTGCGCAGTGTGCGCAGACTGATCCGGGCCGACACATTGCGTATCGGGGGGGGGGGGGGGGGGGGGGGAATAGAGGTATAGAGAAATGATTCCTGAAACAGAAAATACACAGGAGGCGAAAAGTGTCAATCCGGGTTAGCCTGTGCGGTATGCTTAGGCTGATCCGGGTCGATACTTTACGCAGAGGCCATAATAAAGGTTTTCTCGCGGGACGGCTCATTTGTATTTACTTACTAGTATTGTCATAAATAACACATAGACGGATAGTAGGGTAGTACCTGGCAGAAACTGTGCACATGTCCCACTTCGCATAAGGCTTTACTTTTCGTAATGGCAACAAGACCTTTTTTCGCCTAACATATCATAATAATTTCGAACAAAGTCCAATGCATGCACTAGACTGTTCTGAGGTCAACTCGAACTCGAAAGGGACCCATACAATACTTCGAGTTATCGACGTGTTTGAGTGATCCATCGATATATGATAAATTATTAAATGTATTTTCTGCTTCGTAATTGATTTATTCTTAAATGTTTACGAAAGGACAGCCAGTTATAAGATTATAATTATAAAACCAACATTGTGTAATCTGCGTAAAGTATCGATCCGGATCAGCCTTAGCATGCTGCGCAAGCTAACCCGGACGGACTGTTCGCTTCCTGTAGATTTTCTGTTTCAGGAATCATTAATATATTATATACTATTATACCTATGAGACGGAACGTGTCGGCCCGGATAAGCCTGCACGGACTGCGCAGGCTGGTCTGGGTCGATACATTACACAGAGTCCATAATGTTGGTTTTCTCGTGAAACGGCATATATTAAGAAAACAGGGTTATTGTTAAAAGTCTAAGCAATCAGAGCTGCTACTACACTGTTTTCAAAACACAGATCCTTTTCATGATATTTATGAGCTAACTGATGTATTGGATTCATCTTATGTTCGAGTTATCGCGAGTCCACTGTTTATTCAAGAAAAGCTTTTAACGCCATTTATTCTAAACTTTACAAACTTGTATAGTGTCAATTACCGGAAAGAGGATGGTTGAAACACTAGATAAATGCAAGAGAAGTAATCACAGCGTTTTGTTATGAACGAATTCTAGCTATAGTGCTACAAAACACCCGAGACAATGCGCGTGTATTGTTACGAGTTGTGTTTTACGCAAACCCGTCCTTACAAAACAAACAGACTTTAATCCATATTAAAAGGATCGGGAGTTGATACAAAAGTTATTCTATGCATCTAACGATACTTTCCTGTTATTGTTATTGCAGAACACGATAGTACTTGAAACCTTTACGCACTTTGGCAGTCATAAATCGAATACATTTCTTTGAAATCATCAGACCTCATTGTAAAATATCTTAAATAAATGTATATGAAAAATTAAAATGAAGCCGCGATCCTTTTCAATGAGTTAATTGATCAAAATATAACTGCAAGGTTGGTGATGTTAACAAACAGTAGTACAAAGGACATATTCTGCATTTCCGCTTCCATAAAGGTATTACCCCTTTTCGAATGGCGACGTATTCTGACGCATTTTCAGCTGACGACTTTCGAAGTCCATGTTTTCTGCTGATTTGAAGTGATTTCTCATGAATTGTATGTGATATGCCTACTTTTGTATATTATTGTGAACTACGACTCTGTGAATTTGTTTCTAGTTATATTACTGTTCCTGGAATACAGGTCCTTTAACCAACTATACGATTAAATGATATTTTACAGGAACAATAATTCTAAATTGGAGTTCAAAACTTTAACTTTGATGTATATTCTAAGAAAAAACGTACATAAATGACAGATAGCCTCGTTTAGAACTTTGGTTGGATATAAATCCATGCGACCTGTGCGTTAAAAAGGTTCCGTTAAAATGTTTCTTTTAAATCTTTTAAAGTTTGACTAATGGAGAGATAAGTTGTCTACCTGGTGCAGTATTCATATATCATTTCATTTTGTCTCATTAATTGTTTAATTTTAACCCTTTCGCTCATATAGACGCTTTCTGACGCCTTTGTAGCAGACGGCTTTTTGAAAACATAGTGACAAAAGAAGAAATTTCTCCTTTTGCCACAATGTTTTCCACTTTTTGTCAAGGGTTATCCATTCAATTATGGAGATTTTCTATGTTTTAACAAAATACGTTCAAAGTCGTCTGCTATTGCCGTATGAGGGAAAGGGTTAATGGCACGTTACACACACACACTTACGTCTGATACCCGGCGTACTAAAGTAAATTAGTTGGTCTGACATGAACAAACAGTGCCGACTAGATATAGTAACATCTCCCCTTATATATCGCTATTGCATACATAGCGAATTAGTAAAAAAACAAACAATTGACTTTCGTAAACTGTACAGCAGGCAAATACTACTTTATGTTTGGAATCAATGCATGAATAATGAAGCACACTTCTTCCGGAGATTGAAGAGTTAAACTGGTTGATCCAGGGAAGGGTTTGCTCTATAGTCGCTCCAATGCTACCCCATGTCCAATGGGCGCCGTTAGTGTATGTCTGACACGCATGTAATAGTAAAGGCATGTACCTCCATACTATTTGCACTTGTATTGCAATGATTACTTCCGGAATACATTTTCAGGAAATGTCGTGATGAATCAAGTATGACGACATGTATGCTTGTTTGTTCAATATAGTGCAATGTAAATGAGAAATTTAGGAATGCGCCGGGTCTTTTCAACGCTTGTTGCTATGGACACGAATACACATGATATGGCGCTTTTGAAATATAATATTCCCATATAATTTTAGTTTTATAACGATTTGTCAAAGGAACATTGTCAAATGGATGTTGTCTCAAAACGTTCCGAATGTCCCTCGTATATAATTCTACACAAGCCTTGTTTAAGCATTTGTCCAACATCCTCACGCCACATTGGAATGACCAAAACATAGTCTGTGTTACCTTCGAAGTTTTTGTAAATTATGCAAACAATTTAGCTTATTTATTACACAAAGCTCTCCGAAAACACTCTGGAAACATTATCTCTGACTCTATGTGGGGAAGGCATCTTGTTGCACATGTAGAATATGGTATCATTCTCAAAATGTAACCTCGTTCTGATCTTTGTGACACAAACATATTAAATAAAGTAGTTGATCTTCTAGAACGGTAAATACCAGGTCGATATAATCGAGTGCTACAATCAAGTGAGTAAACACATACAGGGTATGTGAACTGAACGCCGTTTTTCTATGTGTGATATTGTCGAAACGGCATTCACCCTTTCGCACATATAGACGCTTTCTGACGCCTCTGCAGCAGACGACTTTTGAAAACACAATGTTTTCAATTCCATATAATTAATATACTTTGAAAGATATATATATTTTTCTATATTTTTGCCCAGCTGTTTATAAAGACGTCTGCTACAAATGTGTTGCATGTTGGAAAGGGTTAACCGATTCATTATCTAGATATGTCCGTGTTTCTTTCAAATAGCTTCGATTTTGGCGTGTCTTAATTTAATGTTATTTATTTTATTATAAATTGACTGAATACCCATCAAAGACGGAGTGAACACAAAGTTTCTATCACGAATAGGCGGATTACAAATCATCGAACACTATATGAGCGATGTTTTGCGATGACCAACTTCAGGGCATTTGCGAACAGCGTAACTCTAATCTGCGTATCTTCGCAGCTCGATATAATCAGAACGTTCAGCTTATATTAATCAGGCTCGATGTCTGCTTCCTGGAGACTAAACCAGTATTCGCACTCTGTGTGTGGTAAAATCTCAAAATCAGAACCCGCTTATCACGGGTCTCGAACTCCGGACCTTTGGTACGAGAGGCCGACGATCTACCCCTGCACCAATTTATTCCACACTGTTCAGTATTAAAGTCATAGAAAATTACAAGAAACTTTAAAAAAATCGGTATCCCTAAAGGTGCATCGACAAGATAAATAGGGTTGTACTTATAGTTGTGTTTTTTAATGAAACATCATATGCTAAAGTTATGTAAATATGTTGCTAAAGCGTGTTGCCATAGGAGGAACCGATGAAGACATAGATGATTGATTGATTGATTTATTGTTTGATTGTGAATGATTGATTGATATGTTAATTGATTAGATGGTTAATTGGCTAGTTAATTAATTCGATTATTCATTCATTCGTTCATTCATTTACTCGTCCGTTCGTTCATTCGTACTTCGTTCATTCGTTAATTCACCCATTCATACATTCATTCATTCATTCGGATGTTTGACGATGTATTGGTTGTTCATTGGTGACTGCTGATTGATGGATTGAATGATTGATTGATTTGTTTCATTACTTTGTTCATGTTGATATTTTGTCGTCTGTCAGTTTTATTTGAAGGCTGTATGTTAATGCGACCTTTACTTTTCATTTTGGTAAAGGCTTTTCAAACATACATGTTATATTAATCACACTATTGTTAAGAATGTTTCAGGTTACACAGGTTTTATTTTGCATCTGTGCTACGTTTCCTTTCAAGGAAGGGGCGTGATTATCGGTTGCAACATTAAAACATATTTCAAAACATTAGAGATAGACAGTGAATGGTAATACTACCTGTATTAACATGATTCGTTCAATTATGTGGTTATTTCATATTAAATTATTGTACTCATAGAATCCACTCAATTTGCATGGACGATTGGGTTATACCGATTTTCTTTTTTTAAATACATAACACAATTGAGCGCTTATAGCACTTATGACCCGTAATTATATTTAGACTTATGTAAGTACCGTAACGGATTATCGTTCTATTAAAATGCATCAGTAGAATCCTTATATGTTAAAGCACGTTGCTTTCAAACGTACATCATACCTTCTAGAGTTCTTAGCAACTCTGAAATATTGATGTCTTCGTTCGGCGATGCAATATCTGCATCTTGTACAAGCTGTAGTCTCGGCCTGCTCGAACGAGACCATCGATATAATTATAGATGTGTATATATGTATATATGTATATAGACTCCATGAACCAAAAATTGATAAGAATACATGAACTTACGTAAATAGACATTACCTTTATAAATAGTGACATAAAGGCCCACGGGACCGGTTTTTTTTCCAGCAAACTTTGTATTATGTTTTAATATATGTTATACACATGTCACTTTAATAAAAGATTTACTCACTTACTTACTTATAGTTCCGTCTATTTACCTACATACAGACGCATCTGCAGCAGAGGGCTTTTGAAAAAAACACCATGGTAAAACATTTCCCGACATGAGCTAGTTCCTAGTTCTCCATTTGCCACAATGTTTTCAACTCTGTTCATCAATCATAATTTTGTTTATAGAGATAAGTTATATTTTTGACGAGATGATTAAAACGTTGGTGGATGCAGATTGATTACACGTGGACAAATCGTTAAGCACCATCTATATGAGCCGTCCCGCGAGAAAACCAACGTTATGGCCTCTGCGTAATGTATCGACTCAGATCAGCCTGCGCAGTCCGCGCAAACTGATCCGGACCGACACATTCCGTCTCAGGGGGATAGAGGTATAGAATAATGATTCCTGAAACAGAAAATCCACAGGAGGCGAAAAGTGTCTATCCGGGTAAGCTTGTGCGGCATGCTTAGGCTGAGCTGTGTCTATACTTAACGCAGAGTCCACAATGTTGGTTTTCTCGCGGGACGACTTATATGTGCATCGACGAGGTACGTTTAGAGATATACTTCTAGTTGTTGTCAGAAATTACTACTAATTCTAAACAACTTACAAGCGGAAAGTGTGGTTTCTGGTGAGAATGTTGGTATGCGCAGACCGGACTAGGGCGGACTAAGCCTACACTGTTCGCAGTTGGATCATAACCCAATATCCCTTAGCGCTCAGAATTGACTTGTAAGTATTACGATGGACTCGCTGGCGTCAAAATAAATGGGCAAGTAGTACTGGTAACTTGGTATATTACCAAAGAAACGCCATGAAATAGTTGAAATAGTGTTGAAAGCAGCGTAAAACAGCACTAAAATGACCCCTTTTCGAACAGTGCGACTCGTGCGGTAACTACAAATGCACACCGGATATAGCCACGGCTATTTATAAATAAGTAAGTGTATTAGCTTTTTATACTTACTAAGAGTATTAGCGACGGGTGAATATCCAGATCAACCTACGTATGAACGTAGTCTGATCTGGACCTAATAAATCAAGGACATGTTCAAGCAGTGTATGTTAAGAATAGATATCACGTGATTTCAAGAGGTCCACTATCTACACCACACCAACTCAAAGAAGAACTGCAATTTTATTCCCACATTGAATTTTACCTGCCACTGCTTGAGGCGGATCCAAAGCCACTCCCGCCAAATCCACCGATTGAGACTCCACCACTACATTAATGCTAGCACCACAATCCGATGTCATAGAGGCAAAGTCATTACCATTTATGTTGGCATAACCCGGCATGGGATCGAACTCACGCCCTCCGACACCAACGAGGCGGTTTGAAAGTGATCAAATGTATTGATTTTCATGCCAACTGTCTCGGATTAAAGCAGGTGGAATTTTAGTTTAACCATATATCATTTATGAACAGTGTAGGTTCAGGTCAGAAAATACACATGTTCCATCTTATTAGGACATACGGAAGTCGAGAGAACTGCTATAAGGCATGTGTAAGTAATATGTGAACTGTATATGAAGATGTAAAGAATAAGAAATTCTAATCGATAAATGAGCCATTCCACGAAAGAACCAACATTGTGGATTCTGCGTTAAGTATCGACCCAGATCAGCCTAAGCATGCCGCGCACGGTAACCCGGAGAGACACTTTGCGCCTCCTCTGGATTTTCTGTTTCGGAACTCACTACGCTATACCTATATCCCCCTGAGACGGAATGTGTCGGCCCGGATTAGCCTGCGCGGACTGCGTAGGCTGATTTTGGTCGATACATTTCGCAGAAGCCATAATGTTGGTTTTCTCGTGGAACGGTTCATATATATCTTGAGCAAAACATTGCGGATGTCAAGGATCAGAAGACCCGTAAGCTTAATTTTACAGTCTGACCGTTGGTTTAATCAGGGACACTATAATATAATATAGTATCCCTGGTTTAATCAATATGTTATACAATTACGGTACTCGGACATGTATCAATTCGTATACAAGGGATTTAGTTACATGATAGGGAAAGGAGCATACAGCTGATTTAGACATTTCACCTCTTGCATGGATATAGTCTAAAAGATTTTACTTTTACCAATTGTTTAGATTAGTGCATAAACGATTGTATTTGGATATCAATTCAGGTAACAAATAACCCCGTCAACTTAGTTTGATAGTGTCCCAATTCAGCTTTCTATTGATTATAGAAACGCCTATGGTCGCATGTAAACGTGCTCCAGTCGTGGTTCTATATTACACAAACATACTAACCAAAATTGAAATATTTGGAAAGCGAATCAACTTCTATTTCGATCAGGACTATAAATATTGACGTCATTGTTTGACGGAGCATTTCTGAATAACAAAACAAGGGCTTGGAATAAACCACATAAATATATATGGCACGTGCTAGCCGAAGCAACCACTCAAATAACAATTTTTAACAAGGACTCGTCGGGTAAGGACAACCTGAATACATCCCTGGAGTTATGTCTAAACACGATCTAACTATTCACTTTCTCGCAATGTTTTCTACTATTTCTCTAAAATCATACATTTTCTCTCAAAATTTTATCATATTTCTTCTGATACCTTCAGCTTGAAGATTATTGAAATATTGAACCGTTTTGATAAGAGGTGGGTCTAATTTTGAATCGAGGTGTTATCAGAATTATGCCGATTATGACAATTATCAAAAGATGCACCACGTGACTTCATGCTGGTGCATACATGGGTACATTGGAGCTTTGTGAGGGCAAAAAGGTGTACATCGTGTTAACGGCCGACGTCGGAGGGTTGGGTGGAGGGGTACAGTGAAAAGAATATGTTTGTAAAGTATATCTGTTTCATTTACTGTTTTATAAAGGCTTCCTTAAGAAAATCCCAAACAATTCAAACGTTCGTTTTTGTCTGATAATTATTTGAATGATGCATATGTATTATTCAGTAAGACCTCAAGCTTCGCCTGGCGGACCTAGCAGTTGTAGTAGCAGTAGTAGTGGTGCAAGTAGCAGTGGCGGAAGTTGCAGTGGTAGCAGTGGTAGCAGTAGTAGTGGAGGGGTACAGGCCCCTAGTTTCGAGCCTAATGCCGTGAATCAAATACAATCGAACTTCCTCGACCCCTCTAAACAACAGATTGGAAACCGCAACGGTGCTGGAAGTGTTGGTGAGTGAATACCAGAGAACCAATTTGTTTCCCTTTTCCACATGCCGAACTACATTGACGCATATCTATTAGACGAATGTTTATATCATTGTAGCATTAGGAAGCTTCTTATAATGAGCAATTTATTATTTTATCATAATGTTTCAATAATGTCAATTTAGACTTTGATTTTATTTTCATTTATGTGTTCCATTGTATTCAAAGTCGTGTCCTGAAGAGTCCGTGTTTGTTGTTTGTTTGTTGGAAAGGGTTAAAGGTGGGAAATATTTATTTAAACATGATCCCAATTTCGGGAGAAATTCGGTGAGCGATCCAGTTACCCTCTTTTGGTAGAGTACTTGTCAAGAAAAAGAGTGGTCGGTCCCCTGTTCTAATTTTTACTGCATCTCCCCTTATTGACGCCGCGTGGAAGCGCGGCGTCAGTATGGGATAGGTTTTAATTTTGTACCATGGGGTGACGTAATCGTTAAGTGAGCAACCAACATTATTATTGTTAAGAAATACTCTTGTTATATGTTTGAAAAAAAAAAAAACCTTTATGAATAAATAAATTGTATAAAATGTTTAAGAAACAGCCAGATACAAAATACGTATGTCTTCTACCGTTATTACAAAAACTTTAGACACATGTAATGGGTATTTAATAACTTTCCCCTAACTTCCTAGGCTACTTTTTTTTTTTATAGTTTTGCCTATTTACAATATTGAGATTTTTAAATAAATGGCCCGGGTAATCTTTAAAAAATCAATGATGATTCATTTTAATTACTACATATTACAGTATAATTCTAGAAACTGTAAAAACAACGTTAACCCAACTATGCAATAGGCAGGACCGTAACGTGACCCGTTCTATTATTTGTAAATTTGGCGGTTTTGATCCTTCTTATTTAATAGACGACAAAGTGTAATCGGTTCCCATACAGTAATTAAGTTGTGTCTGCTTCCTTCCGTTATGAATACTTCGCTGTTTTCACGATTTCATCCGATTCTAAAATTCTCGTTCAAGATGAACGATTCGTACCAACTGGTTTTCGCTCTTTGTTCTTGGGGAACTGACTTGACCATTTGCTTTTGTCTTTTTTTTTCAGTTTTCTAATGGCATGTTCAAAACAATTAAAATGACATTACAAACAAACAAAACAGACTTAATAATTTTTGCTATATGATGACGATACATGTGAACTTTCATAATGCTCAATCTTGATAATAAATATCTTTCTTTTTTTAAAAATCTACTTCGTATTTTTGTTTATATCATCCCGTTTGTGCTATCATACTTCTGCTAAACTGGAAGGAGAATAGACTCCCCTCTCTCCTACTCACACTTAACTTATAAGTAGAGGAAATAAACCTTAATATATGTTAATATTTAAGCACGTATGTTTGTTTTTTATCTAATGGATCTAGTTAGAGGATTTAAAACAGTTTATTGGTAAAGAAAACACTTGAGAAACTTCAGCTTGTATGACACATTATAGTTGCAGTGAATGTTAATCAAACCGTAAACTAAATGGTTTCAGGACTAAACTTGTCATTTCACGACTAAACTTCACATGCTGAATAACACATAGATCGTAGCATATAAAACGTTTAATCCCTACGTCAATATTTACCCTTTCTGCTCTTGGTAACACTTTGATATAGGCTATGGTAGCCAGGTGAGCAATATAGGCACATATTGGCCTTCTTGTTCGAAATATTTACATCCTGTCTGCTTGCACAGGTTATTTAAATGTACTGAACTGCATCTGCTTCCTTTAAGTCCTTCAAAATCATGCGCGGCGTCTTTGATGCTTTGCATCAAAATTCTTCTTGTACTATTTTTCTCAAATCTAAGGACCCGGGTCAGTACTGCTTGGTTAGCCTATCGACTGTTGCCCTGTGTATTGAGTCATTCTTTGATTTCTTGAAACGACGGCGTATTTCCAGTTATGCATGTACGAATGTCGACTTTCGAACTTGGTCATATTTGGGGTTATCTTGTGTAAGCGGCTACAGTTAGTTTCGTCGGAAACGTACCGTCTACCAGAGAGCGCAAGTTCTTGGTTCATGCATATGATTTAGCCCAGTCTGATCTGGCTCTATATTCTTCCCCATTTATCACAGAGAGTCTTCAGAAGAACTTTCTGACAAATAATTTGGTTAAGATTATATGGATTCGCAGACAGATCTATAGTGCATGTTATGACCAATGTATATCTATATATATCAGCATATACGTCCGCACATACTGATTAAGATCTACATTGTTCACGTATTACTCATCTTAACCTGTCAGAAGGTTGTATCAATGTGTGTTGACTCTCACGTATCAGGTATTTCTCACCTTAACCTGTCAGAAGGTTGTATCAATGTGTGTTGACTCTCACGTATCAGGTATTACTCACCTTAACCTGTCAGAAGGTTGTATCAATGTGTGTTGACTCTCACGTATCACGTTTTACTCACCTTAACCTGTCAGAAGGTTGTATCAATGTGTGTTGACTCTCACGTAACACGTTTTACTCACCTTAACCTGTCAGAAGGTTGTATCAATGTGTGTTGACTCTCACGTATCACGTTTTACTCACCTTAACCTGTCAGAAGGTTGTATCAATGTGTGTTGACTCTCACGTATCACGTTTTACTCACCTTAACCTGTCAGAAGGTTGTATCAATGTGTGTTGACTCTCACGTATCACGTTTTACTCACCTTAACCTGTCAGAAGGTTGTATCAATGTGTGTTGACTCTCACGTATCACGTTTTACTCACCTTAACCTGTCAGAAGGTTGTATCAATGTGTGTTGACTCTCACGTATCACGTTTTACTCACCTTAACCTGTCAGAAGGTTGTATCAATGTGTGTTGACTCTCACGTATCACGTTTTACTCACCTTAACCTGTCAGAAGGTTGTATCAATGTGTGTTGACTCTCACGTATCAGATATGAGCCGTTCCACGAGAAAACCAACAGTATAGACTATGCGTAATGTATCGACCCAGATCAACCTGCGCAATCCGCGCAGGCTAATCCGGGCCAAAACATTCCGTCTCAGGGTGATAGAGGTATACAGTAATGCTTCCTGAAACAGAAAATCCACAGGAGGCAAACAGTGTCTGTCCGGTTAGCTTGGCACGGCATGCTTAGGGTCGCTACTTTACGCAGAGTCCACACTTTTGGTTTTCTCGCGGGACGGCTCATATGTAAACTTGTAATGTCTCGCATGGACAGGTTCATATATTAGCTATATCTTGCAGGAGGAGCCTCGTTCGATCCTGACAAGTGCAGCAGCATCTCCTTCAACTTCTTCAACCCTCAGGATCAAACGGACGGTGGTGGAAGTAGTAGTGGAGGAAGTAGTAGTGATGGAAGTAGTAGTGGTGGAAGTAGAAGTGGAGGAAGTAGTAGTGGAGGAAGTAGTAGTGGTGGAAGTAGTAGTGGTGGAAGTAGTAGTGGAGGAAGTAGTAGTGGAGGAAGTAGTAGTGGTGGAAGTAGTAGTGGAGGAAGTAGTAGTGGTGGAAGTAGTAGCGGAGGAAGTAGTAGTGGTGGAAGTAGCAGTAGTGGAGGAAGTAGTAGTGGAGGAAGTAGTAGTGGAGGAAGTAGTAGTGGAGGAAGTAGTAGTGGTGGAAGTAGTAGTGGTGGAAGTAGTAGTGGAGGAAGTAGTAGTGGTGGAAGTAGTAGTGGAGGAAGTAGTAGTGATTGAAGTAGTAGTGGAGGAAGTAGTAGTGGAGGAAGTAGTAGTGGTGGAAGTAGTAGTGGAGGAAGTAGTAGTGGTGCAAGTAGTAGTGGAGGAAGTAGTAGTGGAGGAAGTAGAAGTGGTGGAAGTAGTAGTGGAGGAAGTAGTAGTGGAGGAAGTAGTAGTGGTGGAAGTAGTAGTGGAGGAAGTAGTAGTGGAGGAAGTAGTAGTGGAGGAAGCAGTAGTGTGGGAAGTAGTAGTGGGGTAAGTGGGAGTGCACCAAAGTTCGATCCCAACTCAGTCAACCAATTTCAAAGCAACTTTTTAGATCCATCCTCGTCTATACTTGGAACGAGTGGGGGAACTGCGGGTGGGTACGATCCTGACCAGATCAATTATCAAACATTTAATTCTTTCAATCCCCAGGTTCAAGTCGGACGATAAAAATAGAAACTCTAGTTTAACCCTTTCCCTCATATAAACGCTTTTATGACGCCTCTGCAGCAGACGGCTTTTTGAAAACATAGTGACAAAAGAAGAAATTGCACAAAACGTGCAATTTCTCCTTTTGGCACTATGTTTTCCACTTTTTGTCATAGGTTATCCATTCAATTATAGAGATTTTCTATGTTTTGACAAAATACGTTCAAAGTCGTCTGCTGCAGAATTGTCATATGAGGGAAAGGGTTAAATGTACTGATGGGAATACATATATCAATAAATGTAATTCATCTGCTTGACATGTTGTTGTACTGTTGTTTAATATTTACCTGTATCTTACTTTATTTTAAAATATAATTGGTAGAACGAATGTATGCATGTATATGAGTTTCTTTTCGTGAACAGTTAAAGCAGTCAAAAAATTCCGTGCAATAGGTGACATATGACAAAAGATGAAAAAAGGAGCAAACCCTCAAAACGAACAGTTTCAGTTTTTTCTTTTTCCAATTATATTTTCAATTTTGTCTCAACAGTTTATTTACAATTTCCCATGCGTTATATTCTGTTCAGGAAAAAAATATGAAGGTAAAGACACACGGAAAAAAACCTTCGGGACCTTGCAATTTCTGAAAATACAGATCTGTCTGCACCCTTGTGTATTCTGATCCGGTCCCTTACCAAGCTTTCTGATCGATCAAGAAACATGACAGCTATTGGAGAAAGGAGTCATGATATCAAATAGCCGACTTCTAAGTTGGATCATAATCATAGTGCCATATAATTCAAAGCATCGTGACGACGGTTATCGTATTACGGGGCTCCCTTCTCTTAATTCTTGTCCCACTTTACGCGACTTTAAACACTATTTATAGACAACAATTATAACATGATACATATAACATAATACACGGATATTTGATACAGATGCGAACAATGTAGACCAAGATTAGACTGCACATTCGTGCTGTCTAATCTTGGTTTACATTGTTAGTTGCTCTTTTATCCGATAGTAGCAATGACAACATACATCGAGGGCTTGGCGTGAAACAGTTGTAGCTAAAATTGGTAATTTTTTACCAAGGTTAATCACCTTGCCATAAAGTTCTCATAAGCATCAAATCATTTTTCTTGGTAAACAATGGAAATTTAGGTGCCATTGCTCGTTCTGAGCAATGGCACCTAAATTTGCATTGTTTACAAAAGGGTCGAAATCGCCCCTAAACCAGGGTTTTCAAAATAGGTTTTAAGTTACAACTGTTTCACGCCAAGCCCTCGACATAATGTGTCAGAATTACGAATCAATGGTGATGCTACAAGTTGCAGGAATCCAATATAGGTTTGCGTGACGAATGACCCGGCGTGACGTCAGTAATCAGGTTACGTTTTTCCCAAACATCATCATCTTGACAAACTCTGAAAGAATAACAACGATGTATTCAGATTTACATAATACAGTAGTCGTTAGTTGTTTGTTAGTTATAACTGTTATATCCTTGGACTTTTAAGTCTAACAGTTACACAGTTACGAAAACTTAAGTAAATGATAAACCCTTTTCAATGTGTAGAGGCATTAGGACAGATATATAGCAGACACCATTAAAAACACTATGACAGATGGATAAATTATTCATAACGCCGTTTACCACTATTGTATCCGCTCCGACCAATAGCAAATACATTCATTTATAGAGATTTACCACAATTGTTCCTACATGTAGATGTCTGGTACAGACTTGTTCTATTTGGGAAAGGGCTTACTAATTATATAATGTGATATTTTTTTAGAGCTTAAATAAAAATTATTGGGGGTAAAGGAGGATATGGCTCATTGTAAGCAATTTCCCTGCAACGGACGTCAAAAGTCATCTGTATCAGGATAAGTATGAACTATTTTCTGATATACATTTTTTCTTTTACATCTTAGTTGAAAATGTGTTGAGAGATAAAAATGCAAAGATAAGATGAAAATAATTACGGACATTTCTCTATTGTCAAATTATTTTAACATTTTCCCACATACAACAAATATGCAGCAGGCGACTTTGAGAACTTTTTTTCAAAACTAAGGATTGCTAGTTTCTCCTTTAGCACAATGTTTCCAAAAATGGTCTACTTCAGATGCTTCAGAAAGCGTCTGTATGTGGGAAAGGGTTAGTATTGCAGCAAGGTTGAAGCAGTTTACTTGACACTGGTTTTTCTTAGAATCTGTTTTTAAATTTCCTTTTTGAAAAATTGAGATAAAAAGTTGACAAAGAAGTCGGAATAGTATTTAAAATTAGAAAATCGTAGTATTTGGTAATTTCTTCTCTTATTGGTGATATTTTGGAAAGTCGTGTACTGACGAGGCACCGAAAGTCGTCTGAAACATGTGAAAGAACTGAAATGAGTTAACTAATTGTGGACAAAACAATACTGATCTTGACAGTGACCAACTCGATTAACTAAGAGCATGGAAGACAACGAAATCATTGAATATGAACTATATAGTTGAGGTATGTGTCTCATATTTCGGTGG